>CP137677.1:1539717-2209946 GCA_037976565.1 Mesocentrotus franciscanus | reverse complement strand
ATGTCACAATAGCGATTTGAATGCAGTGAATGTGAACCCATAACCTTTAATATCCTGCCACCCAGATTATGAAGGTATCACCATGCATACAGAAGGAGATAGAAATTGATTAAAGAAACATGAGTTTTCACTTTTCACTAAAAATGTAAAAATGTGAAATACTCAGAGGCTAATGAATCTTAATCAATAATATCCAATCTTCACACATCAAGACACTATGCTGTCACCCAATACCTTTCAAGGACACTATACAGGCGCTTCTTTATCACACCGAGGTCAAATTTTGTCAACAATTTGTTTTTCTTTACAGCACCATCACTAACAAGAAACCTCAATGCCACCAGGCGCCAGTCCCCTTTGTAGAACACGTCTCGTCTCGGACCATAATTCATTTTCAGAGGACAATCTACACCTCTTCGCTCTCGTTCACTCGCCTCCCACCATTAATTCTGCTCCTCCTTTCCCTACTACCGCCATCCCGTTAGAGGATGCTAAAAGCCCCATCATCGTTGCGTGGGATGGTAAGAATGCCAAAGGAATAGTATGTATCCAGGATGAATTAAAGGGACGGTAGAGCGGAGGAAGGCTAGCATTGACCTAATTCAGAGTGGCCAATGCTGATGAAAAAACTTTAAATGGCACTAAATGCATGTGTGTACAGATATCACGATGTCATTCTTCTTCACTTTATACTTTGTATACATGTATGTACATGTAGGTATGATCTCCTTTTAGAAAAGAATTGGATTCCGCATTTTAGATTGAAATAAAGATGTTGAGCAGAAAGCAGATTGATCCAAATCAATTATTATAAACATTATGAAATAAATTAAGCAGTTTGAAGAGGTTCATCTGATTGGTATAGTTATGATATTAAAGTAAAATTGTCTGATTGCAAAATCTCTTCTTTCTTTCTTTTTTGCCCTAATATGTCAACATTTTCAATAAACCACAGTTCATATGCCATGTATGCAGAGATGCCAACCTCTTGACACTAAAAAACAGACTGAATATCCTAAACAAGGGAAACGCTCTCGGTGGTCTCGCCTGCATTACGCAATTCGTTATGATGAAAAACTGAGGTTGGGACATTATTTATAGGCAGGGTGGCCCATTAGCAGGCCCCCCCCCAAATGAAATTCTTTGAATATAATCATCATTTTTAAGTGAATATTGACAAAGAATCATCGGAATAATTATTTACTATTATTTGTACCAAGATTGATAATTTTCATGAAATATGAACAAATAACAAAAATTGATTTATTAATTCTCATATTTAGTTGTGAAAACGTAATCCAAGTCTACTGACAAAAAATGACCTTTGACCATGACTTTGTGACCTGGAATTTGTGTTAATGATTTGTGATACTTGATGACCTTTAGGTACAAGTTTCATGGAATAGGAATGTATACTTTCAAAATTATGATAACAATTCAAAATCTTAGCCTGATGCCACAACATAGTCTAAGTTTGTTGACCTGAAATGACCTTTGACCTTGACCTAGTGGGCTGAAATTCTACTCACATGATGGGAGATACTTGATAATCCTTTAGTCCAAGTTTCATTAAATAAGAACCTATACTTTCAAAATTATATTAAAAATTCAAAAACTTAACCTCAGGTTAAGTTTTTGATGATGATGCCACAACATAGTCTAAGTTTGTTGACCTTAAATGACCTTTGACCTTGACTTTGTGACCTGAAATTCTCCTCACATGATTGGGGATACTTGATAACCCTTCAGTCCAAGTTTCATTGAATAGGACCTTATACTTTCAAAATTATATTAACAATTCAAAAACTTTAACCGCAGGCGAGACAAAAATCAGATTTTCACGAAAACTCAACACTACCACTAACTTTGTTAGCCCCGGGCCAGTAAAATTTCAGAAAGATATTTTACTGGTAAGAACGGTCAAGTAAAATGTTTGCTCTTTAATTAGAAAATTGTAAAGCAAAGTTTTTGTTGGGGTTGCTGGGGTTTACTTGTACATGTTTCTATGCGATTCCGTGGTTTTTATGGGTTTTTATGGGTTTAAATTTTTTTTTGTTGGTATTTTAAGAGGTGATATAGTATTATCGTATTTCACTCTTAAGTTAATATCGTACTAAATACGATTTAATCGTACTGGTTGGCATCTCTGTGTATGTGTAGGTTAGAGAGCATGACTTTAATGGGCATTCCAATTTCCATTCTAATTCAGAATGGGATTAATTTAAAACTAATCATTTAGGCTCACAAGTTACAGGGAAATAAATTGGATTTTGCGAATGAATTCTAGGGAAAGACTGATTGCACGATAGATTGTATAAATTGAAATTTAGGTTCTGAACCATTAACATCAAAGAAGAAAAAAAGTACAATGGATAAATTGAAAACTATAATGAAAGGGGAGAAGGAAATAATGTAGGGAGGGAAAGGAGGCAGGAGGGAAAGGGGGCAGGAGGGAAAGTGGGCAAGAGGGAGGGGGAGGGGGGATAAGGGGTGTGTCTAATATGAGAGGAAAACAACAATTGGTAAGGTGCTACTAAATACATGTATGATCTTACATTTGCTTGAATGAACATGGAATCTTCAAACAACATGCCCGAACAGTAATGTATTTTACAAAATTGAGTAAGATCTGGATCAGAATATTTCTACGTACTACCTAGGTTTTGATTCTGGTTGCCTTAGGTGCAAGCTTTCGAATTATGAAGAAATTTTGCAAAATTTGATAAAGTGTTCTTTAGAAAATAAATGGGTTAAGATTGATTTTTGTAAATGTTATTGTACCCAAGATTCACCAAGGAGCCCCATGGACTACAGGGTGTATGTAATGAATATTATGCAGTTTTCCCTTAAATAAGGCCTTAAAAGTGAATAACATCATGGGTGCTTGGCTATGCCATCAACCAAAATGGCATAATTCACTAATTGTAATCCCCAGACAGACTGCCTCCTGATAGACCACTAAGTGCAGTATGGTTGAAAGATTCATTTACACTTTCAAGAAAAAAGAAGAGAGAGAGAAAAAAAAGTGAAGAGCATGCATGAGAGAGAGAAAGATAGAGAGAGAGAGAAAGAGAGAGAGAGAGAGAGAGAGAGAGACAGAGAGACAGAGAGAGAGAGAGAGAGAGACAGAGAGAGAGAGAGACAGAGAGAGAGAGAGGGAGTGGTTACATGCAAAGAGAGAGAAAGGTAGAGATAGAGATCTACTGACTGGGAGACTGACAGACAGACAGCTAAAGGGAGAGAAAGCATAAGAGAAATATTTCACAAGGAGATGATAAACCATGATGGTGTACAAAAACAAGAAAAAGAAAAAGAAGTATAGAACTACTACATGTACCACTGTTCCATTTTAAAATGTATCCATAGCATACCATGCAATGAGTGGTTTTAACAAGTTCCTAGAGTAAAATAGATTTCTAAATGGGTTTTTTAGCTGGTAAGCCGCGCCCCGCCTGACAACTTCCACTTCCTGTCATCAATGAAGTATGTACGGTCATAGTCAAGTCTCCTCCTATCCAACCATCATTCAAAGCTAATTGGAATATAATGATGAGTAAGTACGCATGCATTGAGTGACCAGAGAAAATGGTTTCATCCAAAGCGATTGGCGGATGCATACTCTAGAGACTTTTGCTCCATGGCAATTAATCAATATATATTAAAGCCCGTTTTAACTTTTGGCAGGATCCATAAAACTCACAAAGATTTCTTCTTTTTTATTAGATAAATACATGTAGCAAGATACTAACATTTTTACTGGTAAGCTGCTGTAAAGATTTATCTCTTAGAATTAGAAGTTAAAAGAAGAATAAAAATCTCCCTAGCCACACGTAAGATGTATAGAAAATAAAAATTATTGCAGAATTCACACAATAAAAACAATCCAATAAGCACGGGAAATAGACTCTAAATTGATCAGATCATCTATATAAGATAGAAAATCAGTTTGGTAATTAGAATTCAATTAGAAAAAATGGACACCGCTATTTTGTAATCCAAGGATTATTGTTAATTCTGTGTTTTAATTGAGGATTGCTCGCTCCTTTGATAAAATTGCGTTAGGTAATTGTCCCACTTTGTGCATTCTATTTCTTGAAAATTGTTTTCATCACAGCATGCTATCTCCCCCGAAGCAAAAAGACTAGAAAAGCGGTTTAATCCTACTTCAAACACAATTTTTAATCAATTTTGCTGGAATAGAACAGTCGCATTCACACAGGGTGCACTGTACTCTTTACATCCCTATGCAACGTTGGGAATAAAACAAAATAGTTTTCTTTTTTCTTTTTTCACTTTCACTTCATCGAGGTGATTAAAGGTTTTTTCAAGCTACAGTCCTGCCATGCAAATCCTGGATAATTGCCCAGTATTTGAGTTGGTTTTAAAAGAGTGCTGATCATTACATTAATGTATTAGTGCTGTCAACCGAGTCGAGATCAACCGGGAATCCCGACGGTTTCAGCCACTGACAAGGTAATGTGACGGTTCCGCGATCATTTCAGTCAGACCGTATCTCTGTAAAAAAGAAAGCCAAATTTTGAATACACTTTGAGTGTAAATGCACTGTTGTTTAATCAATTTTTTTCTATAGTTTACCTCGAAAAAGAATGCTTATTATGATGTTGGAAATAGATTAAAACCTTAAGGAATTATATAAACAACGATATTCATCGCTCTGAAAACGTGTCGTAAGGCTAGATTCGAACTAGTAAAGTTCATCATGAAAGGGCCCTAGAAATAAGTCTGAAAATACCATACATGGTACTCCCAGAATATTCTTTAGAACTTTAAAGTCTAGATAACAACACTACATCATATCCCTCAATTTACTGTCACTATTGATGAAAGTTTTGTTGAATTTTCTACAATTTAATCTTTTCCAATCCCAAAGTGATTTATTCTTGGAAACATGAATGAAAAAAAGGAGAAAGAAAAGCTACATAGAAATGAAAAGATAAACAATAAACATCCAGAGAAAATATGTTAGATAAAAACCAATTGCAAATAAGCAATTATAAATAATATGAATAAATAGACAAAAACAAACAAAAAAACAAACACACACACACAGACAAATAACTAAATAACTAAATAAATACCGGTAGACAAATAAATAATGTTGGGCTCTTCTTCTCCTTGTGCATTCACTTCATTCTTTCTTTCTAAGAATTTCATGACGTTTACAAGCCCTGCTGGACATTTCCCACAATTCTTTTTTAGAATGATTCTACATAAAATTACCGGTATATCTTTCTTTACAACTTACCTTAACAGTAGTCAACCAGTTAGGCTGCTCTGCCTCCCATGTGTCTACTTTCAGCCAATCAGAATTCTCCACAGCCATCTTACACATCTCAATACGATGCTTGCTTGAAATTAGACTCTGTAAAAAAAAAAAAATTACTTAGATAAAATCATGGAGTAATTATAATGTTCACTAACAGTAACTTGATTTCAGTTTCATTTTCTTTTCATAATAAGAGTATACAGCTCCTTTAATATTTCTGAGTAATATAAAAAAAAAAAATCAAATTATGACATATAACACTGAAATGGTGTCACGAGACACTAAAAACAATATCATGTGATGCTCAGTTAAAAATCTGCATGTACCTCACATGTGTGAAGTTGGGAGCCATGCTATAATATAGCTTTATGGGTCGAAGGACTCTTGCACGCTATTCTATACATGTAGGTATAGCAACTAATACCCCTTTCAAACTGGTTCTATCGGAGTCACACCGATGAAAATACCGATTGAATTTTCCTTATGTAAACAAAGGTGAAACCGCCGTTTTCCCTGCTGTCGCTTTCATACTGCCGGTGAAATTCACTCGCTGTGGCGAGGCCTTGCCGGAAGTGAAGAATTATTATGCAATTATTTAGCCCGCGCCCCATCTACATGTAGCTAGCATGCAGCATGTTCAACAAACAGTCAACAAACACAGCTGGTTACGATAAAGCGCGCGTGACTCACAGTGGCTGTTTCATCGGTGTCACACCGATAGAAAGAGAATTTCTCCTGCTCTTGAGCAGGAGAATTTAATCGCCTATTTCTCTTCTTTTCATCGTCTATTCTATCGGCTTTTTCTCCTCTGTACCTTTCATAGTGGCCGTTTCATCGGATGCGTCTGGATGCATCCGATGAAAATCAGGCCAACATAAATGTACATGTACATGTATGTAAAACACAACAGTAACCCAGGTTTGGGTTAGAGGAACCAAAAAAAGCACATCAGCACAAAGTAAACATTGCAATATACAATATTTCCATATATCTCAACCTACAGTGCTTTTTCTATACCTGTTTACCAAACCATGTCGGCCAGAACTGCTTTCTTGTATTAACTATATATCTCACAATGGCATAAACCCTGTTCTTTGCTAGACTGGATAATTTCTTCCTCAAGCAAGTATGTCTAAACATTGTGCAATTTTGAGCTGTTTGTGTTACATTTGTATTTTCCAACTGAATGCTCTAGTGGTGATGCATGCAATTGGTCTCAATCAAGATAGTATTAAATGACTGATAATGTACCGTTGTCTGCTACAAGTATGTGTAAACTCTCAATACACTGAGGATTATGATTAATGTATATAATGTTTAGATTAGTTAATCTTAATAATTAGATTATTTATTTAACTTCCTGTGTACATGTATACATGTACACTGTACATGTAGAGGAATACTGAGTGTTTATGTAATCATAAACCAACAGAACAATGAACTTTCAGAATATCATTCATGCTCAAAATATACATACCGTAAACTTTTGTCTGTATTCTATTAAATCTTAAACCGAACACCAGGGTTTTCCATGCAAGCTCTGTTCAAATTCTATGTAAATAAAGGTAGTTAGACCAAGGTCTATTAAAGTTTCCCCACTGTTTATCTTGATTTGGACGGTCGGACCTCACATCAACTGACTAAAGCCTCGTTCTGATGTGAAGCGGCAAAACCACTGCGCTTTTTATGATGACATTAAGGGGATCGGGTACTGTAAACGTTGTAATATTCCCGGATTTCCCGCTAAAGTCGGTGTCCGCGAATTTTAGAACTCGCGAAAATATAAGCATGACTAGTTATGCGTGTTTTGAACGGGCTGAATTGCGTGCAACGCGAATTTAAGAACCCACGAATATGTTTTGGGTTTGCTCAGCGTGAAAAATTTATCACGCGAAAATAACAGCGTTTACACTTTACAGTATTAATACGCTTCACATTTCTGTATGTTATAACACAGAGCTACATGTAAGGCAATACATGTACATGTAAAACCTTTGTTGCAAGGAGTTGCCATTTAAAAACGTAGCAGTGTTTTTACGGCAGTTTACCACTTCATATCTGACCAAGCCTTTAGGCGTTTGGTGTTCTTGCATTAAACTCTTCGTACACCCTGTTAAAGCACCTTGAGTGACATGATATTTTTGCAAATTTGTTTTCCCCTATAGATTTCATGGAAAGACATGGTTAAAAAAGAAAGCAATAAGGTTGGTCTAAATGAGGAGGATGCTCGAGACAAGAAGAAGTGGAGGGAGGGAGTGTCATCATGGCGCGAAAAATCAGTAACCCCTCATGAGAGGGAAAATGCTGACATTAATGAATGATGATGATGATGATGATTGATGACAGTAGCGAATTCTATTTACAGTAAATAACATTTGATAGGTAGATTTTGCATTTTTTTCCCCTATAGATTTCATGGAAAGACATGGTTAAAAAAGAAAGCGATACGGTTGGTCTAAATGAGGAGGATGCTCAAGACAAGAAGAAGTGGAGGGAGGGAGTGTCATCATGGCGCGAAAATCAGTAACCCCTCATAAGAGGGAAAATGCTGACATTAATGATGATGATGATTGATAATAGTAGCAAATTCTATTCAGTAAACAACATTTGATAGGTAGATAGTATGAGACTATGAGGGCAATATACTATTCCTATTTCGTTTCACCTACTGTGTTTACATCATACCTCTCAATCTTAGTCTACTTCTACCCTTGTCTAACATGGAATTATCTTATTTCAGCAAAGGCGACACATTTTTGATAAGGGCTATAAGTCAGCTTAATGAACCTATCGCTTCAAACGTGTTACTTTGGGGACCAACTGGGGAAAATGAAGCAAACAACCTCATCCTATAGGTATCTGGTTATCTATCAAAGTCGTAAATATGACAGACTGGTATCACTGGTGTTAGTTACATGCCTGCTCTTTAGTCCCTTGAGATTTAGTGGTTAGAAGAGGTAACATGGCGTTCCGTCGTTGGGGTCAGCTGGAACACCTTTTCATACAAATTTGTCCAATAGTGCCTGCCAACAGACTTCATGGAAGTTACAATAGTACAGGTCTTTTAAAACTACAAATGGGGTTACATTTACTTCTTGAAACATGAAAAGAATGTGCAGTAAAATGAAAAAATATCAGTTTCACACATAAAATAAATGCCAGACCATACTGTACATGTAGGTGTAGAGAGAAATGAAAAGAAAGGGACAAAACTTTTAGAGTAATGTGGGCAATGTACAATAGGAAATGCCCATCGTACATTCTAAAGTACATGTGAATCTAGTTCTGTATTAAGCTTGCAAGATGCCAGTCGATGATAAAATACATCTCTTGTCAAAAAGAATATACATGGAAGGGATTCAAAGATTTGATGCATCGAGGGGGTGATTAAAGCCTGGATCCGTTTCAGCAATAACCACAAGATTAGTGGACTTACTTAGCACAAATCAACATTGATGAATGAGGTAACAGGCTATCAATGGGAACCCAAGCTACATACTAATTGCTTACTCTAATAGGTACTTGACATTTAAAGACGTACCTGTAATGACTTGGATACATTCCCTTAACATCAAACTACTTTAACATCTTCATTAGACTGAGGTTGATGAACTCGTTGGTAATCAAAACAAATGGCAATAGAATCCTACGATTAAGGATGACAGCTGTTTTATTACAAAGTGCTTCTCCGAAAGCCACAAAGTACAGGTATTCACAATACTGTCTATTTCATAAGTGAGTAAGCTGCTGCAAACACATGAAACAAACTTTGGATTTTTAATTTAACTGCCCAAGAGAGGACAAGCAGAGTAATACCAGACATTTTATACACAACTTTGTTAAATACTACGGAGCAAGATTGGACACTAGATTTCTCTTCAAGGGACTTGGTAACATTGTTCAGATGAGAGAAAATGGTGCTTAGGTAATGACTTCAATGCTAGATTTACAATTAAAGATAATCTGAAAGTTTGAGTGAAAACAGACCATTATTAATGATAAAAATTGGGAAAAACTGATCTGATCGATTCCTGAATTCTCCCAACTATATTATTACAATTTAATTACATTTTAGATGAATGTAATTCGTTACAAAGCAATGAATTGGCTCTACATGTACATGTATATACCATTCCAGACATTTAAGTGTTGAAACATTTTTAAAAGCCTGTCTTATGTATTATTTTCATGGAAAAACGGTTGGGAAAATTCAAAAATGGTTGGGAGAATTTACTGTCGCACAGTGACGCCTTCAAAGAAAACCATAAATATCTTTGTGGTTAGAGAATTTTTTCAGGAATTTTTTGCATGTTTGAGGGTTAGTACACTAGAAGGAATATAATAAGTAACATTTCATACAAAAATTACGCAGATTTTTCCTCAGCCTTCAACAATGTTACCGAGTCACTTTAAGGCCATTAAATTGGAAAGCAATAATGACATTGTGTTTATCTTTGTTTCAATATTTGTACATGTACATGTATGAGAACATGCATGTCTAAAAGAAACAAAGAACAATAGGAAAACCAATACAAAATCACAATATACATGTAGTATTGTTGTTGTTGTTGTTGATACTACAATAGAGTACCGAAGCTGTGACGCCATACAAATCTGTTTTTGGAATTTCTCAATTTTTTCTTCATTTTCCGAAAGAGCATCATAAATAATGTCCAAATGTCGAAAACCAATTGAATACGGTAGGTTAAGTATTGGCTGAGATATGACCATCTGAATAAAAAGATTGTCTATGGGAACTCAGTCAGTGTTATATTGCTCTGGCTCGGGGCTCCTAATGTTATGAACCAGAGCAATATAACACTGAGTTCCCATAGGCAATCTTTTTATTCAGATGGTCATAGTCTCAGCCAATACTTAACCTATTCAATTGGTTTTCGACATTTGGACATTATTTTTGGTGGTCTTTCGGAAAATGAAGAAAAAATTGAGAAATTCCAAAAATAGATTTTTGATGACGTCACACTTCACCACTCTATGCAGGCTACCATACCCTTACTTCTTTCAATTGGCGCCCACATACAGCATGCATGGTACAAGCAAGGAGATATCAGGCTGTAGTACTGTACATACCTGTACCTGTATTGAGGTGATTAACCTTTACAGCCTTGAAGCATTACCTTGCTACCAAGTCATAAAAAGGCTCTAAAAACAACACTTACGCTACACTTACGTTACACTTCTGGAAGCATTTCAAACACTCAACCCGAATGGCATTCAAACTTGAAGGAGACAGTTCAAAGTCATGCCAGTATAAAGTACCGAATCAAGTGGCTGTCATTTCAATTCCACGACCAAGAAGACATCTCAGAGACTTTAAATTACTGATGTTGAGATGTTGACAGTATTTTCAGAGAAAGTCTTTGGGACAGAGTATGATGTTGCTCATGATTTCATCTGAACCTATGAAGGTGTTTATTGATATAATAAATTAATAATAATAATAACTTTGTTTATCCAGGGAAGCCCTATCAGCATCAGCTAATCTTCTTGAGGGCCCTACAAATACTATTATTACCCCAGAAATTGCCAGGTACCAATTTACATGTACACCTGGGTGGAGAGTGGCAAATGTAGATTAGTGTCTTGCTGTTAGACGTTAGTGAAGGACTGAGAGTTGAACCCTCACCCCCTTGGATTGAGAGTCAAGTGAATGAACCACTACACCACAACACCTCCACATGAAAACATCTTTAATATACCGTAGTCAAGGCATTTAATTTGTTGGAAATTATTTCCTCATTTTAAATTGTGCATACATATACCGGTAAGTTTATCAAACACAATGGAAAGTTTTAAGATAACATCAACACAAAATATCATCTACAAAACATGATAATTAACTACATGCAGTGGCGGATCCAGGGAGGGGGCCCCCTCCCCTAGAAAAAAAAAACATGTAAAAACACCCTTTTTGGGGAAAAAAAAGAAGATGGGCCCTCCTGGCGCTCAAGGGTGGTGGTGAAATTTTTTTCAATTTTGAAGGCAAAAAAATTTGCTCACTAGCCCCACTGACCGAAAAATCGGCCGGCACGGTTTTCAAATCGCACGGTGGCCCCTTTTTCGCCCTCCTTGCCGGCTGGATCCGCCTGACTACATGTATGTGCAAAACAAGACATACATGTATATGATGTATAAAGTATCAAAACAAGATGAAATTCAATTGTTAATTTTGATCTTACCGATTTTTTATATCCATCATTGACAGGAGATAGAACACCACCAATCACCTGGTACTTGCCTGTATGATGTAGATAGTCTCGGGCTATCTCTGTAAAGACAAGAAAAAACAAAGAATGGGAAGTAAATTCAAGAGGGAAAGACAAGTTAAATCAAAGAGATAGGGAGATAGAGAAGAGAGAGACATGTTGTATCTAGTGCAAAAATAGAGAAAACAATGTATATTTTCATATTTTTGACAGAATGATGCAGAAAAGAAAAGATACAGTACACTGATCAGACTCAGATTAAAGAAAAAGAGAGAAGGGTATGGCAAAGATTGTAATACATGTACCAAAGTACCAAACTGTAATTAATATTACACAATTAATGAAACATCATCTAAATTCATTTTCATAGTGTTGACCAGTCACAGTATTCCATTGTATGCCCAGCAGTAGGGTGCAAACGCTTTTTTTTTTCTTCCAAATTTTGGAGCGGTTTAGGTTTGAATGCTGAAGTAATAATAATAATTTCAAACAATTTGGACAATGCACAGTGTATCAATTAAAATGTATTGTAAAGATGTAGTCAAATAATTATAACTTTGAAATGCATTTTCATCTGCATGTACATCCAGTGTCCTTGCATCTTCTTGTACCCTTCCTGCAGGCACACAATAATGAGATGATGAGATGCAGAGTTCATTAGAGCAGCTATTTTAGTAGCTCTATCTGCGATAGCCCTATGATTAGAAACCAAGACCTAAGCTAGCCTATGAAATGCCCTGTGTACTTGATGATTTCTCCACACATATAACTCAAGCTTTAAAACTATTCATCATATGGTCATTAGTGAGAAAACACACACAGAGGACAATACAGCCAATATAATAAACTGCATGGAAGCAGAATGTTGATGGACTGTTATTCTGATTGAATTACATGTAATCTTAGTGAAATATAATTTTCTAAAGTTCCAAAACTGAATAAACCTGTTAGTGTTTAGAATATTGTAAAGTGACTGAATCATATTTAATCTACATGTAATTTGTTTTATGTGGGGCCCTATTTATAAGCAATTTGCTTTTTTTTGTGGCCCTGACCATATATATTTCCTTTGTATTTTGTATGTTTTATGTATTCTATTTTTCTTTTGTATGTTTTGCTTTAACATGTTTATGGTTCAATAAATTCCATTCAATATCAGCCTGTGCAAAACAATTTTCAAGGAGATCACACCTCACCTTACAACTATCCACATATTCATACACACCTAACAAGCATGTGTACAAGTAGCTCTTCAACAACATGGCCCGTCATTAACACAAATTTGATTGATAATCGATACTCTTATGAGCGGCTTAACCACTTTGAAAAATACAGCACTATATAATCTCATGATTAATGGAGTACCTAGTGATTTTTATTCTATAAAACATCGTATAAATGTTCAGGCTAAACAAAAATACTGTATTATGAGTCGATGTCTGCATTTGGGTCTGCCATGTAGACTATAGGATAATTATTGGAGATAGATGGGAGATTGCTAATCATAATGCTCAAAATGAGAAATATTTTGCCGCTGGTGCACAATGCTGTTGAATTTCACAGACTTGGGGGAGTATGTCACGTCACGGCACAGCATGACGTCATCTATATTAACAAATTGTCCCACAAGTTTCATCAAGGAGATTGCCCTGTAGAATACCACCACAACAGCTTACCAAAGGTAGTGTCAGCTACATGTACATGTATATGTTCATATATTTATAGTGGGTCATGGATTAGCCTGTAACTTCACATATTATAATGTGTATGAAATGTCTGTACATACTTCCATTTTTTACTACATGTAGGTGAAAATCTTACTCTGTTAGAAATAAAAGATTTTAAATATTGCTGAGACACTTACATGTTTTGCTCAGCAGTTGCTTTCAGGCTATTCTTGTATTTTTTATTTTTACACTGATTTCTCAAAAGAAAAGATCTGGATGTACATGTAGGATGTGGAATTCTTGTAAAGAGCAATCTTTACAAGTGAAGTTTCTCTATAAATATGAATTTTGTGGTTAGAAAAGTATATGTCAACACAGAGCTAATGGACCTCCTTGAAATGGGATGACAAATGGAATCACAAACACTCAAGATGAAGCGTTTGTGATTTATAGTGTAGGCTTAAAAACATTTGCAGCACTGCGACCATTATAGTTAGAGGTCAGTTTTACTTTACTGAGGATATACAGCAGTTGCTCCTGGTGTTGGGTAGGGCAGTGCACATGGTAAATCCTGGACATATTTCCTGTTGGTGTAGGAAATGATGAAATCAGGCAGAACTAACCCAATGTCAGAGGAAATCCTATTCACTCCCTTTTCCTGTATCCTTGTCAGTTATTTTAACCCATGGAATACAATTTGATTAGGGTACAACACACACTTTCCATAGATCTCTGCTGGCGTTATCTTGGGCTTAGTATCCTATGGATTAATCTTATTCCACTGGATTATGTACATTTTATGGTCTGTGCACAAAAAATATCAGGGCTGTGTGAAATAACAACCAATACGTATATCAAGATCCCTCTGCTTCCAGTTAAAATATTTTTGAGGGGTATTTTTAAATGTTTTCCTTTGAAACCTAAATCTGTAAAAGTGATACATTTAATCTTAATCTTGCAATGGATAAGGCTGGTTCTTATATTTAACGCAACAGAGAATAATTAATAAAATGCATATCAGGTAAAGACACAGTAATACATGTAAGGAACCTGAGTATAATTGCTTTATGGATTATGATTTTTTTTTTCTTCAACTATTGAGAAGATCAAAAACCATGAATATCTACACGTACAGGTGTAGCTATCTGAAGTACATGTACATGCACATTGTCCACCATGCTCTTCTCATATTATCTATATCAATAACTATAATTCCCTGATTTCCCAAGAAAATCATTGGGCATGTTGGTTGAATATTTCATTTCACTTGGTAGAGGTAATTATTAAATCATTCTTGATCATGATTCATACGCTTCTGCAATCAGTAGTACTGCAAATTCTTCCAGAACAGAAAATACTATTACAATGCTATCATGACTTCTGCATACATGTATGTAGTTTTGAGTACATTTTCAATCAAAACATATAAATGTATGGATACTACAACTCCACACAATCTAAAGGTTATAAAACTAAAGAAGAATTAGAACAAGTCCTAATAATTATAGCAGCAAGTACTTCATCAGGTAGAGCAGGGAACTTAGAATGCCCTTTATGGTAAACTGGTAGTAGAGTGAAATGCAAATAATCAAGTCTCATGAATTAGTATCTCTTGTGTATAAATTGAATCATGTCACTTTTCACCAATTGTTTTTACAACCAGCTTCTTGATTGAGGATCCGGTCATCAAAACAAATTATGGACATAAATTCCTGTTTTTTAGACCATTCCCTTTAAAAAATACATACATGTAAGAAATGTCTGCTGTTATGTTTTTTCTTTCTTGTTAGTTGTTACTTTTTTGTATCAATCATGAACAACAGATGTACATATCAATCTCAAGTAAACCATCCATGATTAGGAAAAAGTAACAACTCTCATTCACAACATGCACATCAATCTGTGAAAAAATCTACACACTGCACAATGAATAGAAAAATTGAGAAAAATTGAGACAAAACCAACTCCCTGAATTTTGAATCCTAGGAAAACTAAGACCCTAGACTGAGTTCCTTTGTTAAATCTGATTTTTGGACAAAAGTATCAACTACATGTACATGTAAGTGTCAGGTTTGAAGTTTAGTACAATACAAGCCCAAGAGTTTAGTGATTCAACTTCTCCACTATTCAAATGACTAAGTGTATTATAGGAAGCACAGTGCATGTCTGCAACCCTATGGAATCGACTTGAAAATGATCAAGAAATTGCTTTGAACAATTCCTGGTATGATTATTTTCATGTTATTCCTAATGTCCAAACTCCAAAAGAGTAAGAAGGCTAAACATCTCATAAAAATGTTAAAATATAAGTCATTTTCATACAATAAGACAGCTATGACACTGGAAACTGAAAAAACAAATGTGTCCTACAGCCATTACAGGTATGTCTGCAAACTCAATCATTTAAACTAATTGATAACAATTCAAGGATTGAACTTGAAGTCTACAGTTGTACTTGCATCCATTTACTCTACTGTAATTGCTATTTTCATGTCAGCATCAAATTGGCAATGCAAAATCAGCCTTTTTCATACACCAGAATGTTACATACATGTACGTTAATTACATTTCCAACCAGGATCAACAGTGCAAACTCTAGTCAGATGCAGAGGTCGATGTAATTTGTCATGTAAATTGCATGGCAGTTCACGTAAACAAGATCAGGATTAGCGTGCAAGGTAAGCAAAGCTCTATTAAAAATACGGTATTATACGTGTAAAAAAATGCCCATATTAATTTGTAAACTGATTTCAAACTCAAAGTGTAATGCATGAGTAGTTTTTCCAAGGTTCGTTCGCCGTTAGTACTTTTATGGTAAGGGCAATTGGCAAGACTAGTTTGACTCAAATGAAAAGCACACCGCACCGGCACCGCCCCAGCATTTCTCGCACCAGCAGTCCGCTACATACATGTAATTATTAGACTATGTGCAATTGCATTGCAACATGCAACTGCAAGCCAAGGTCAAACTTGTTTAGAAAATACAAATCAAATTCACACATAAAATATACCGTACACACGTTCAAACTTCATAAGACACTATCCAAACACAACATGGACAAATATGCTGCAGGAATACTCACCAAACATTCTCAAATGCATATTTGTAATCGGGTTGTACGACCCGCAAGCCAGAAGCAAGACTCTTGTGGGCGCCGCCATTTTGTCGATGGATCGCAGAGGTTGACGAACTTTCGGGTGAACACCAGCTGATATTGGAGCAGACGGCTTCTCACCGTAGGAGAACGCCGTAGCAGCCGCCGCTCCATTGCCAGCGCATTTCGTACACGGCGTTGAGTTTGTTTTGATCGGCGACGGCGGAGGTCGGAAAAAGTGTGGGGAAACCGAGCGAGATCGCCTCGTACTACTATCTCGATTGGGCCTCATACAGATTGTTATAAACTTAAACTTTCCCGGCATTTCATATAAAACAAATCAGAAGGGAGATAAGTGTTCCATTCTCCAACGACAAATCCATGAGTGTAAATAGCAAGTGAAAGTAGTAGAATGAAACTACCCCACTAGGACATGTTTTCGGTCATCCCAAAGTTGGCTTTCGTCATTTCGTACGGGTCACTTGCTCGGAGTTGGTTGGCTGAGAGGAGTCCCGAGTGGGCGGGACGGGACGTAAGCCGATAATACGCTCTCACCGAATGAGTGGGTAGGGGTTGTAGAAAGCGGCTTGTGCTATTCATATGATTTGTTGAAGTGGAATGTATAAATATCTTGACGTCACATCGTAAATCTTTTTTTGAGATTGGCCCATGTACCGGTATGTTGTAATTCTTTCCAATTCATACTTGTTATCTAATTAAGTTGTTCTTTTAATCTGTGTGGTGAGCAAGCCACCTCTATCCGAGGAAACCATATATGAATGCCTAACAATCTGATTAGGTAATTAAAAAAAATAAATGTAAGATATGAACTTTGAATAAAGTATATGTATGAATGGACTGAATAAGGGGAAGTGCTTGCATACTTCACATAGCAAAATATAAGCCTACCTATCTTTTCATAGATTTCAATTTAAGAAAAAAATTAGAAAGGATTTGTTGGTATTTTGAGGAACATTGTACATACATGTTCACATATATTTTAGCCAACCCTTTTTTAGAGTGTAAATATTTTTATGTTCACACTGATGGACTTAGCTTATGAATTGAAGGACAATGCACAAAATAGAAACAAGTGATTCTGTTCTTATCCAGAAGAAAATCATATTTTATCATCAAAAAGGGAGAGAATTCAAAATTTTAATTTTTCCAGTGTGCTGTCTAACACAAGAATGTTTTGTATTTACTATTGTATTATTAATTGTAAGGAATTATCTACTGAAACATAATTCATTGAAGTCATCACAATTTTTTAAAGTATAGTTTGTGTTTCCTCTGATACATGATGATCTTGTTTATGGATTGTAAAATGAGTTTTGGATCATATTTCATGATTTATGACTCTCTGTAAAAGAGGCAAGAGATCCTCAGTATGCAGAGTTGATGCAGTATTTTTGTTTCTTCTCAATGAAAACCTTTCAGACTGCAAAGTTGTAAAAAATAAGATTTGAATATCACTATTTTAGGAATGAATAAATTATCAATCAGTTAATTAATTATAATCATCTGAAATCAAATTAGATTAATGATCCACAGAATAGATTGACAAAATTTCAATGTCACCATCATAACTATCATCATCATAATCACAATCATCCTCCTCATCATCATGAACATTATCTTTTTCATTAAACTTTTCAGATAATTGCATTTTCTCTAAGCGCCATGAGCACCGAAAGGTGGACCTGTGCACTATACAAGTAGCCACTATTATTATTATTATTATTATTATTAAAAGAACCAAAACTACCACTTATATTGTTTTATTTGTTTATTGTTTTACTGTAGTTAGCAGTATTGTCATTATCCTAATTATTTAGATTATATATTTTTCAACCAGGCAACAGGACAAAGGAACACATATTAATAGAAAGAAGAGAAAGGAATACATTTTTGTTTGTCTTCATACATTTAATCTTCGAACACATTCCGTTATATCAATATGTTTACATATCAGAAACAACTGCACTTAGATGAGAGTGGCAAAGTGCAAGCAATTCATCATCTACCAATAAATGCAAATACTCCATATTATGGTATATGGTGGGTATGAATGGAATCCTCTGTTTCAAGCAAAAAGGACGTTAATTTGTATATTTTAAGGATACTTTGTCCTTCTGGCTCTGAACAGACAAAATATAGTACAGAAGAGAGATTTGGGAGAGGATCATAATTACAAGGATGAAATTACCACAACTTGAGTGAAGACAATGCATGAAGGAATTAAAAGATATAGGGTGGTATTCCAACAGCGCGAACTAAGTTAAGCTCGGCTTAACTAGTTCACACTTTTATGGAGTGCCTGTTGCCAACTCATTTTCCCAGTACAGATTATTTTAATCCTGCAATGAAAAGTGTCAAAAAAATTAATTTTGCAATGAAATGGGAAGAAATGGGAAGAAAAAGATAATATGAGTATGAACTGAATTTCAATAAAGTCTTTGGTAGATTATCTTTGTCATGAATATTGAAGGAGGAAGATGACACCTAGCATTCCATAGAAGTGTGAACTAAAATTCTTGTTTAGTCTGGACTTAGTCCCAGCTTAACTTAAGAGAATACCACCCATAGGTATTTTCCATACATTTATATTTCAAAAATTTTAAGGGTGAATGCCATATATGTGCCATATCACTTTTATTCAGCAGAATGATGGTAGCATTGTAATTTTTTTCACCAGCTTTTTCCATCAGAGACACAATTGTCAACTGGCACAACCAACAGTGATGCAGCAAATCAGTAAATAAGCAATATTTATACCTGTACACATGTAATGGAGGATGCGTTACATCCACATGCTATTGAAGCAGATTGCATTTCAAATTATGCATCGACACTTTTTCCAGTATGACAACCATCTCACATGATTGCATCAAACAATTCGGTAGAACATTTCGAAGTGGGTGCTTGAGTGGTCTTCAACCAATCAAGTGGTAATGGAAAACATTTTCATTGTGCAAAATTACTTGTAAACATTAAACAGTCCAAATTATATTTAAAAACGTATGTTTTGTTTTGAATGAAAAAGCTGTGCGATCAAACTGTAGTGTATGTACTTGTCATTGCAAATTCATATTAGCTGAGCATATATCAAATTTCTGCTGTTGATCACCGGAGCTTTACCTGTATGACATGCAATTGGAAAGCTCTTTTAAACCAAGATTAATGAATACTATAAGAAGGCTATCACTCTCAGTTCAAACAAGGCATAAACATTGGTTAAATAATGCCCTTAGGTATACATAGTAGTCATTCATCTCAAACAAGTAATTGCCAATTGCTATATTGCTGCAAACATGTGTGTACGTCATCATTGATATAATAGTCTAATAATTGGCAGGTGTTTGGTTACACTATGTGTAAATGTCTACTTGTATTGGACTATGAAAAGAAATCCTCTCTCACCTCACATCTGTGTTCAAATAAGAATTCCATAACTGCTCGGAGTCATACATCTGAACAAATATTTTTGCCCCAAGTGAATTGTTTTCTTTTTATCTAGTATTAAGGGATTTCTTTTACCTTTCTGTTTTCCAAAGAAAAATTATTTAATTGCCACCATCCCTGCTGGGAAAAAAGATTGTGTTACAAAGATTACAACTAACAATGTACAATTTCTAAAGTAAATTCACTTCTATAGGCAGATGTAATGTCTTATCTGCACTTTTAATGACATCGGCTTAGATAGGACTCTTATCATCATTTAATGTGGATTCTTCAACATTGTATGACAAGTTACATTATACTATACAAACTGCTTATACTAAACAAATACATAAAGTGACATGAACTGGTTGAATCATTTTTTGCAATCTTTATCCTCCTTTTTGTCCGAGTCTTTTGGTTGTGTGAGATTACCCATAGCTCTCTGAACGTCTTCACTGGTAGGATCAACCCCTGGTAGAGTGCTCAATACACTCTGAAGGAATTCAGGATCATTCATCACCTCAGAGAAATCATCATCAGGCTAGTGGAAAAGAAAACAAAAAGGAAGAAATTACCTGTGAGTACACACATGTACAAGTATACTATCATTATGAATCATACAAATAATTTGCACAGTACACATCAGCAGCAGTTGGACTCACTCAACTCTGCCTCTACAAAATATACAGGAGACTTTCCAGTGGAGATGGAGCAGTCAATTTTTCTCCAGGACTTCGAAAGAACATCATAGCTACCCCCATTCAAGGAATATAACTCATCAAAACCCTAATTAGACTGTCGCACTGCCATCAGAGGGAAATATAGTGAATACCATAGGGTTTCTTATTTCTAAACAAGAGCAATTTTTTGCATTGCAAATAGTCAGTGTCGGGTTAGTTTTGGCAGTTTCATGAATCTGAACCAACTTGAATAAACATGAATGTTTCTGGTTTTGTAGTAATAAAGATGTGTTATATATTGGATAACCAATAACTACCTCTATCAGTAACATTTGAATATATTAAATTTCCTATATAGATACTGATGTGTGATTGGTCAAAATGCTGTCACATGACCATGGCCACAAGGATGAGAAGCGTTATATTTTCCAACATGACGTAAATTACGTCATACCTCAAGCACACACTACAAGTTCAATGCACTACACACGTACACCGCCGCTTCGCACGCACACAATACACGCATTAATTGCATGCAGCGCGAAATATGAAATTGCCACAAATTTGTTTTCGCTTCGCTTGGTGAGGAAGAATTGGAATAAATTAATTAAATTAAAGATTCTCGTTCTACTGAGAAAGTCATCAATGTAGCTGAGAATGTGCTGAAAGCTAACACTACAGTGAACACAAAGGATTTACAATTTTAGAAACAATTAGATCTACAGCAACTAATTGAACTGAGTAAGTTTCAGTCTTCGATAATTTGTAATTGTATGCGGAGGTTTGTGAATTGAACAGTAAGCGTCCATGATATTGTTGATAACAGTCCATGATAACACTGTACTGCGATATGAATTGCAGAGACATTTTAAAAAGGCGAGTGCTTTCAGTTTTGACATTGTAAATGACCCACAGCACCATTTACTTCTGCTAGCATTCATCCCGCTATTAGTCATACTAGTCCAGGACCAGGACCAGGCCCAAGTACTGCAGCTCTCGTGCCGGTAAAATTGCACACATATGAATGATTATGAGACTGCATCTTGTTTTGTATCGAATATAGGTCATCATAATATAACAGATATTGACTTTTTCCTTCGGGAACAATATCACATTTCATTTCCCTTGGGGAGTTATATTTTTATCTCGGAATACTATATTTTTTCTCAGCGCTACGCGCTTTAGAAAAATATAATGTCCCTCGACAAAAATATAACTCCCTCGAGGATCTCAAATGTTATATTGCCCCTCTAGGCAGTCAATATCTGTATAATATTAAGTGATATAACTAGAAATATCGCAATCTGTATTGCCGCGCAATGCGAATGTATCCCCCGGCAGTGGCAGCGATTTTGTGTCATCCTAATGTTCGAAGGAGGGACAAAGATCCCCTCTTCCCTCCCTGAAACAAAAGGATGATGTAGAGATTACCACTAGTGGCTCGGACTATTGTCAAGACTAGGATAGGAGCAGCATCACCAAACCAATATGTGTGTAGATTAGAGTATAATGCATCTCTGTAGAAAATTTGAAAGAAATCTTTTAAGAAATGTGGCAGTTAGAGCACACAAAAGACAGCCACCAAAATACGACCTTTGACCCTATAACAGACGGAACACAGGTGGCAGCATCACCAAACACTAAATATGTGTACATTGTACTAAGACACACCTCCATACAACATTTGAAAGAAATCCGTCAAGAAATGTGGCAGAGCGCATAAAAGACATATGACCTTTGACCATATAAAAGACGGAACAATGAGGGCAGCATCGCCCAAAAGTGTAGCTGTGTAGATTGTACCATGATACATCTCCTTTCAAAATTTGAAAGAAATCCACCATGAAATATGACCTGCAGAGCGCACAAAAGACACCCACCAAAATACGACCTTTGACCCTATAACAGACGGAACACAGGTGGCAGCATCACCAAACGCTAAAGATGTGTAGATTATACCAAGATACACCTCTATACAAAATTTGAAAGAAATCCGTCAAGAAATGATGCAGTTTGACCGCACACTAGAGTGCACATAAGACATCTATCAAAATATGACCTTTGACCCTATAAAAGACGGAACACTAGAGGCAGCATCACCAAAATCTATAGGCTTCTAGATTATACCAAGATACACCTTCATTCAAAATTTGAACAAAATCCCTTGAGAAATGTGGCCTATAGAGCACACACAAACCATCCACAAAAATATGGCCTTTTGCCCTATAGAAGACGGAACACTGAGGGCAGCATCACCAAAAGTTACAGGTGTGTAGATTATACCAAGATACAACTCCATACAAAATTTGAAAAAAATCCGTCAAGGAATGTGGCAGTTAGAGCGCACACTAGAGTGCACATAAGACATCTATCAAAATATGACCTTTGACCCTATAAAAGACGGAACACTAGGGCAGCATCACCAAAATCTATAGGCTTCTAGATTATACCAAGATACACCTCCGTTCAAAATTTGAACAAAATCCCTTGAGAAATGTGGCCTATAGAGCGCACACAAACCATCCACAAAAATATGGCCTTTTACCCTATAGAAGACGGAACACTGAGGGCAGCATCACCAAAAGTTATAGGTGTGTAGATTATACCAAAATACACCTCCATACAAAATTTGAAAAAAATCCGTCAAGGAATGTGGCAGTTAGAGCGCACACAAGAATATGACGCGGTGGCGGACGCGGCGGCGGCGGCGGCTTAACGCTGCTGAATCCAAAGTACCCCACCGGCATACTGCCGGGGGATACAATAAGAGCCCCTAGTAGTCATACCTTTGATGCTGCTGAGTCTGTAGCAGGTGTATCTGTTTCCATAGGAGTTTCTCGTTGAGAGGAAGGCTCAGCGGATGACGATGGCAGATCAGCTGAGAAGATGACACAAATAATGTTAACAGTTGGATTCATAAAGCACTTTTTCTGAGGTTATTGAATATTATTATTTCCCAAGCTTTCCCTGAGCTTCCAATTTAAGGAATTTTTCATACTATTTCCAGAGAAATGTATTACAAATTTTCTTTGTATAAAATGTATACAAAGTTACTCCATCTTGCGCTGCAGAGGTATTTCGGCAAATAGAATTGGTAATGTTAAACTTATATCTGAACAAGGAAACAAATGAAAACAAAATATATAAATTTTTCATTGATTTACAAGTCGTTGTTTCTACACAATGTAAAGTCATTAAACAAATGAAGAGCAGATAATATACCGGTACAATAAATCTTTGTTCTCTTGTGAATGAATATCCAATAATTCTCTTCCGGTCAAGGGACACGCTCCAACTTAGGGAATTTCATACCGATTCTTTACTAAATATACCTACCTACAACCGTTTGTCTTAGAGACATCTGAAGAGCATAAGCAATCTGTTCTTCTTCTGTCATAGCTCCTAGGTCTGGTGTAGGTGTTTCCTCAAAGCTCATCGGTTGGTTTGACATCACTAAAGCTTGCTCCAAAAGAGCCTCCTCGGAATCTGAAGTAAACAACCGACAGATATTTGACTTACATTTTTGAAAAACTGCTCAGTTGCTCGATGATTAATAATGCATCAGTGTTTGAAATTGTCTCTTAGGAGCCAGAAGGGTGTTAACTTGTGTACTTTAACACAGAGTTAATGCCCTTCTGGCTCTGAGCAGATTAAACTGTGCATCTAGTGAGTACAAAAACAACTTTGAAAAGTATCCTCAAGAACCAACAGTACCGAAACCATCATCACGCCATAGTCAAGTGTCCAGCCAACCATCATTTAGCTAGTTGTCACCAGAAATAAGTCACCATTCATTTTTTTTTTTTTTTGTCAGCTGGAGTTGTATCTATTGAGTGAAATAAATATAAATACTTTAGAATCATGTTCAATTTGGAGTAGTATCAATATAGTGGTGGTATAGAGGTCCTTGATTGCATAGAAAAATTCTGTGACATAATTCTATAGTTCTGATATCGTTTTTAGACTACTTTCGTCTGATTTTTTTTTTAAAGTAGCAATGCTGTAAGGAATGATATACTAACCTGCAGGTTGAGCAATAGGTTGATCAGTGGTACCGTCACCAGGCTCCTTGGTGACATCTTCTTGTCTCTGTCTCTGCTCCTCCATCGAGATACGCAAGGCCTGGGGAAAAGAAAAATAGCTCTCACGATAACATAGCACCACTCCTTTTCAGATAAAAGAAAGCTTTTCTCAAAAGATTTCATGGTATCATCTTCTCATTTCTGTCTCTGCTCCCAAATAAAGATACGCAGAGACAGGGGAAAGAAAAATGTTTTGTGATTGCAGAACTCCTACTGAAATATTCAGGGAAAACAAACCTTGGGAAATCTTTATAAGATTTCTTAATATCGTCTTCTTGACTCTGTCTCTGCTTCTCCATCGAAATACACAGAGCCTGGGACAGAGAAAACTGGGTCTCATGATTACATGGAGGTACTTCTGAGGTACTTCTGAAACTATCAGGGAAATCAAAAATTGAAATATCCTCAGATTTCTTGGTAACATCTTCTTGACTCTGTCTCTGCTTCTCCATCGAAATACACAGAGCCTGGGACGGAGAAAATTGGGTCTCGTGTAATATAACAGTCCTGTTATTGGATCTTTCAAGGAAAACATCAACTTGACAAAATTTAGAAGTGATTTCCTGTAAAACGTAGAGGAGTTTACATGAGAAAGTTTTGATGAACATTCTGGGAGATTATGAAACAGAGGCCAACAAAATAATTCAAAATATGTCAGTTCCTACTTCCTAGTTTCTGAAGGGGATTCATTTTCAGATTATACCCTAGATTTAAACAACTTCATATTTTGGGCCTGCACAAAGGAAAACCCCTCAATCAACAATATTTCAGCATTGACAATGAAAAACTTACCAAGGCCAATTCATGGTTTGAGGAATGTGATAATGAAACTTACCATGGCCAATTCAGGGTCTGTGGAAGGATCAAAGCCAAACTCAAAATCTCCACCGGTTGCTCCAGGTAGCCCTGGTACAGCACCAGACCCATCTTCTCCTACAATGATTGGTGAGTTCATCAAGGCATCAGACAGCAGGGTACCAGGAGGAATGGTGACCAGATGAGACCTAGCGACCATGTGGAAGAGGGTAGTGGATTGGTTCAATTGAATTTATAAAATATCTATAGTTCAAACCTTAGTCTATGCAATAGAAATCCCACACACACACAAATAAAATGATGACTGATAGTATGAAATATCTTTTCTTGGGTGAAGGCTAAGATTTAAAAACATCAATGCCCATTTCAATTTTTAAAAATCTGCCAATATTGTGAGTTAAATCCATTTTTCAAATATAATTTTAAGTACATTACAGATCTGAACTGATATTAAAAAAATAAAGAAATTAAAAAATACACCTATCCTGTTGAACATCTTTGCATGATAGCAAGAAAATAATACTGATAACATAATGAAACTTTTGAAATTTTACATGATAACGGCAGTATTGTTACAGTGGCAAATCAACTATTAAGATAATCTAGCTACAGGTAACAGTATAATTTTAATTTTGGGATAGATGTGTTAAAAGTTGTCTCAAACGGCTTTAGTAATTATGTTTAAAGGGCCATATCATGTCATATTGCTGTAAATTATCATTTGAGTAAGAGATATTCTGACTTCTAGCACTTACCCTGTGCCCTCATTTCCATTGATAGTGTTGATGAATGCAGTCAGCTTGTCTGTGTTCAGGTTCTTCAAATGAACAAATATGAAATAAAAATTAACAAATAGTTCTTACGAATATTTTAAAAAACCAGCATTTTGTAACTAAAAATCTGTATGTCATCTAATATTCTCCAGCACAATTCTGACAAGGGAAAACTGGTGCGAGTATGGCTATTATTACAAACTTTAAAAAAGTAAATCTATGTCTCATATATAAGTAACTTTAGATAGAATTTCAAAAAATAACCAATATGGTAGAAATAAATACAATAGCAGCAATGCATTACATTGTATATCATCCTACATTATACTATCAATAAAAGGATAAGAAAAAAGAATACCTTGTGGAGGCATATTTCTATTCATAAGACAACCTTGCACTGGAAATGCATGATTAAAAGACAACTTTAATAAGGATGTCTTGCAATTGAATTGTAATACTGTTTGGCAAGTCACCCCACAATGAATTGTAGTCCCTACGTCCCTTACCATAATCTTATAACACTTACATCTTCTCCAAAGTTGATCAAATCCACTGACACCTTCTCTTTCTTCAATTTCTTGGCCATTTTAACAAGCTTGGAAACAAAGAAGGTAAGATATCAATTTTAAGTACAACTTCTTATAGACATAGGAAAATCTTATTAATACAAGTCACTCAAGACTACACACACAATTCATGATGAATTCATTAGGATTCATTTCAGCCATTTTATATATACTGAAATTTATAAAATTTTAATTTCATAGTAGGTATCAGCTTGTTCATATAGAGGTCTACAAATCAAATTCTCAAGTTTATATTTTAAAATTTAATTTTTTTTAAAATAGGTTTAATTACTTCTTTTTTTTAATGTGTTTTATTGAAACAGAATCAAATACAATCACATTATTTATAAGTAATTATAAAAGATTACAAAAAAGCAGTACAACGTAGATCAAAACCTCACGAAAAGAAAATTACATGTACACTAAGATGCAGGCAATTACATGCACATGTACCTATACAACATTATAAAACAAACTTCCATTTTTTAAAGTGCAAGGGCAATTTGTTTTTCTTTTTTGCAATATGATATTCAAGATCTTTATTATAGTCAATGTAAGTTCTGAAACCTTGAAAATTGGGATTTTTACTTTGAAATTTGCATAAACAAATGTAGTATTTAAACATAAGAAATAAATAGGTCAAAAACATATCCTTTTCATAGCCAGACATTCTTTCAAATATTGAAAAATTTTATGTTTTATGGATGCCACTAAAACAAAGAAAGGTACAATGGTCTCATCACTATCAAGTTCAAACCTTTGGAACATAGTTCCACACGTATTTGTTTAAATATATTAGCATTAACAAAACATGACATCAAATAAATGGTTGATAATATCCTACTCCCAAAAGGTATCATACTACATATCTGCCAACCTTTCACAGCAAAAATTAGGAACCTCTCAAGGCAAAATAAGGAATACAGTCTATTTTATATATTTTTCACACAGAATATTTCAGAAAAGAGAGGAATCTAGGGTTCAAAACAATAGCTTGAAGGCCAAACAAATAGGAATCATTTCTTGAAAACAGGAGTGGTTGGCAGCTATGATATTGACATAAATGACCGATCTATACAAGTTCATAATAATAATAACAAATTAAATTTAGACATATACCTCTTTCTCTTCACTCTCCACTGGGCTTCCAACAAATGCAACAATCCTCATCCTGTGATTCTTGCCTTGTCTGTGCTTCAATGCCAACTAGAAATGGGAAAGAATTTTCATGATGAAAAGTCAAAGACAGCTTATCGTTTGAGCGAACATACAAGGGGAGATCCATTACCTGATTGGTCAATGAAATGTGAGGTGATATACAAGAATTTAAATGAATAAAATCTACTTGAAGCTGCCCACAATATAAACAATTTAGTCTAAGCAAATTAAAAGGAAGATTTCAGGAATTAAATAAAAATTATTCAGAGCAAAGATGAATATCTTCAATTTTTAATTTGTTGGATTTCAAATTTAAATACAGATAAATCCATTCCATGGTCATGTATTGATTCTTCTAGCCATCACATATAATGATGTCATCAAGACAAAGTTTAGTCAGCAGATGAGCCCTATACAAGAAATATGTTTGTGTTAAGGATTTGCGTTGGGTGAAGAAAAAAAAATGTTTGGTCCAAGGTGGAAGTAAGGTTTTCAAATATCATTTAAAAACCAATTCAGAACAACTTTCACTGGAGAATGTGCTAGCCCCATGAAAATGGCTTTTGTCACGCAATATCAAATGTCAATAGGTAGGACACATGTATACCTAAGCTCAATAATGAACAAGTTACTCATATTTTGATTTAAGATGTTTCTGGTTGAAACTCACATGTGCTACTCTGATCCCAGTGATGAAGCTCAGCTTGCCATTAGGAGATACCTGGTGAAGCCTTGCCAAGATACGACCAACATCATTTGTCATGGTTACTAGGCATTTTACGCTGTATTAAAAAAAAACATAAAAACATTTAACATTATGCACATTCCTTTCCTGAAATGATATATAGCTCTCAATCATGATTCAATCATGATTCAATCACTATTTTACCGTGAATTATCTTGCCTGAATTTGAAATTGTGAATGTATATTGAAAATTTGTATGAAATGATCATCTTACACACGACATCAAGAAGATGTACATTCATATGTAACCCGAATGTCACATTTCCCAGGTCCATAAATAAAGAAATTACACTTGAGGTTACGTTTTAACAAAATAACCTGGCAATGCCTTTATTAGCTTGTTGTCAATAAACAACTACAAATCAATAAAACATTGAAATAAACCAAAACCAAAACTTATAACATTATAAGGTATTATAACTTATAACTAAGCCGGCTATTATTTAAATATTAAAGTAACCAAATTATTAAATGTTCATGAGCTCGCTACGATATCGATCGGTATACGCGGTTGATCAGTATCCGGCGTCTCGGCGTCGTCGAAGAGGACGTTGCAGCACGCAGAAAACAGGAACAAGTTGAATGATAGTCGCATGAAGCTTGATGAAATTCATCAAATAAAAGACCCAACTAAAAGACCTAGTAAAAGAGCATAATAAACAGGACTCTTCTAATAAAACATTTCTTAACAGAGGGAAAGATAAATTATATAACAGTCTAAAGATTAAATAAAGGAAAGGATGAGAGTTTGCCTCTTGATTTATCTAATCAACTTTGGAAGAATCGATGCAATTCTGTCAACTAATTTATCCAGTTATATATTGGTTTAATTCATGATTAACATGATACAACCCTTTTTCAAAATAGTACTTATCCCATGTTAGTAAATATATATAAAATATGTATACATCACAATAATTGCATGCACGGAAGATGGAATAGTACACCAGCTGTTCAGTAGAGTTTTCATTCATAATCATTACGAGCTAATGAATGCAATAGGGATGCCACAGATAGATAGCTCGATCTGTCTGATTGACCTGACCATATCGCTTGATTTCGAATTTGCCAAAATAACATGTGACTTTTACAATAGAAAAGTCCAGCAATTGAATATGCAGAATACTGCTCCACGCTGCGCATAACCATAATGAACAGCAGATACACATTACCAGTACATCAGTAGAGAAGGTTAGTAAATCTTATCTACAAATCAAACAAGTATCTCAAACCACCAAAAACTCTTCATAAACCTTTTCTTGACGGCCTGCCTCTGTAATAGCAGCTGGCCTAAATATAGAATCAGGGTACTCCAAATTTAGTGAGAGTTCAATGACCTCTAGCACGAGTTAGCCATCACCCTAAATAAAAGCCATTAATCTTTCAGCATGGGCTATAGGGCTCGCATGCTGCTATGCCAGATACATATACTAACTTCAAAATAATCTTACATATATCTTTTCTTCTCATTTAACTGAATTATTTGATCAGCCGAAAGAAACAATCTTGTATAAAATACAACTGCATTGCAAGTTACAGAATGTATGCTACAGTCTCAAACTACACTCAGAGTCATACAAAGCAAAATATAGATATCAACATAATATACACACGCTTCATACAACAGAATAGACATAGCAAAAGATGATGTTCTTACCTAGTAAAAGAGCCAACACTTGCTTGAATATAAAAATCAGGAACTGGGATGATAACCAACTCATAAGGTTGAAGTTGGATGAAATGCCCAATCAAATATTAAACAGGAAACTCTCTCAAAACTTAGAGAAACTTGAAGAAAGTAAAGTTGATATATACATTTTGTATATGTTTCGAAGAAGGTAGAGGCTACAGATATATTTAGTAGCACATGGTTCAACATGGAGATTTAATATATACAGGGCAGTGTTCGAAGCAATGGCAGCTGGGCAGAGAATGAGCTGGAAACTTCAAGTGTCAAAGTTTTATTAAACTGTCCAGACCCACATCACCCTTCCTTCCAACTAGACTTCTTATTGGTTCCCTAACATCATGTGATAGGACCATGCTTGCACCCTTTAATTAAACCAACCCATCCTTTGTCTCGAACCCAAAACCTCTCTACAGCATGGTCTTAAAGGTAATATCCGTCCTTACCGCGCTATAATATTTAAAACCCTTGCGGACACAGGTCCGACGCCAATGTCAATGATTATATGCATTTCAATTATTGCAATATATATATATATATATATATATATATCATAGATGTCGCATACATACATGTAATGTAAACACATGTTCTCAGGCATTTTGTCTTTGCCCTAATTAGGAATAACAACGACAGAAATTAGAACTCTAAAATAGAAGTTTGCTATATACTACTTCAATAATAATAATTAAAACTTAAATACGAATCATCCCAATACACAATACACAAAGCTTTGGTAAATGACCTAACCTAAATAACACCACAAAATAGAAGTATTAATATTATTAGACTCGATCGGTGATACAGCACGATCACCAATATAGGAGATTCTGAAAGATAGAAAAGCATAATGCTCGCTTGTTCTTAGTACAACCACTTTAAACTATACTTCTCCTGAATACAGAGATTAACAGTAGCCACATCCTGAAGGGACACATTCTACCTGCTAACACCACTAAGAAAAGGAGGGTCCTATTAAAGGGAGTAGACAAAGGGGAAAAGGCACCGAAATCTCTGGGAGACAATATAATCCCAAACACTGTGTCCAGTGTTGTTGACGGTCAAAGCCCTAGCAAATAAATTGTCTACCAGCAAGAATTCTTAAACTGGGAGAGGAAAATAATCTTGGTGGGAGCAAACCCATATTGCACTAAACTGCATGCATAGAGAGCACAAAGCAGAGTTTGTTTCTTACACTGGGAGTATGAGATGAAAAGAATGGATAGAAAGAGAGAGAAAGAGAGAGAGAGAGAGATAAAGAAAGAGAAAGATATATGTATATATATATATCAAATGTGTAATAAAATAAAGGGGGTGTTGTAATCATAGGACAATTTAGTAACTGCCATTTTTATGGGGGTTACATCCTCCCTCCTCAAACCCTGTTCACTCCGGGAACATAACAAAAAGTAAAAGTTAGACAAATTAATATCCAAAATCTTCAGCCTTAAACCAGCAAATATCCTAGAGGAGGTAGCCGATCTTGTCACAGGATCGCCCAAATCGCTATATACCATGCGCGGCGGCTTAGAGGAGCGCGTTGAGCGTCGGATGGATTGTAGTTCAGGCTCTGCGTATGCAGCGCCAGGCTCGGTGTCTGGTAGGACACTAGGTACATTGCCAGACACAAAGGGATTCTCAAGAGATACATTACCTGCTTGGTCAACGGGGTCAGCACCCATTTCTTCGGTATCAGTATTCTCCTCCTCAGAACCTGGTCCCCATAACTTACCTCTTCGGCCCTTTGTTGGGGCTCTATCAGTTCAGGAGATTCATTCAAGGAAATAATACCTCTTCATCACTTTCGAGTGACATAGGTTCAATCATACTTACTTCATCATCTCCATCTTCCACTATTGGGGATGGAATCTCAGGAATGGGCCTTACCCTATCTGGGACAAACTCAGGGGCATCCACACGGAGGCCAGGGGCAGGTAGGGTATGGGCTCGGGACTTTGGCATCACTGGGAAAAGTAGAGCGACACCCTCATCATCTGAGGCAGATTCATCACTTGAGTGACTCGGTTCGGCGGGTAGAACCTGTTTGGATCTAGTCCGATGTGAGGGACCTTTACGGACTCTTTCCTCAATAGGGGAAACGGTCTCATTAAAATACTCAATTGGCAGGAGGAGATTTCTATGGAGGGTTCGTTCCCGACCTTCTCCATCCTCCGGCTTTACCTTATAAACAGGCATGTCTGGGTTGATACGCCGTACAACAACTTGTGGCTCCCGATGCCACTTGTCGGCTAGCTTGTGCTTGCCAGTCAGACCGACATTTCTCACAAGCACTCTATCTCCTGTCTGGAGATCATTTTCTCGCACCTTGGCATCATACCTTCTCTTGTTGGCCTCGGCCGACTTGTCTGACGCCTCAGATGCAAGCTTGTAAGCACGGGCGAGTTGTTCACGAAGTCCCTGGACATATTTAACATGATCCGTGCCACTATAGTTGTCCGGACTCGTGCCAAAGCGCAAATCAACAGGTAGTCTAGCTTCCCTACCAAACATCAAAAGGTATGGGGAAAAACCAGTGCTATCATGCTTTGAGCAATTGTATGCATGCACTAGTGCACTAACGTATTTGCTCCAGTTTTGTTTCTTCTCTTCCTCAAGGGTCCCTAGCATACCTAGTAAAGTTCGGTTAAACCTTTCGGGTTGGGGGTCACCTTGAGGATGATACGGGGTGGTCCTTGACTTTTGAACTCCAAGGAGCCTGGTCAGTTCATATATGACTTTGCTCTCGAAGTCTCTGCCTTGATCGGAGTGAAGGCGTTGAGGCAAGCCATAATGTACGAAAAGTTTTCCCATAAGACCTTAGCCACAGTCTTAGCAGTTTGGTCTTTTGTTGGGAAAGCTTGTGCATAGCGGGTGTAGTGATCAGTTACCACCAGTATCGACTTTTGTTAGAGCGGTCTGGCTCTAAGGACAGAAAGTCCATGCAGACCAGCTCCAACGGACTCGTCGTCTTGATACTGACCAACGGTGCTGATGGGTGCTGATGGGTTTTTCTTGCCACACAACGGGACAGTGCTTCACCCATTCTGATATTTCGGCACTCATCTTGGGCCAGTAGAACCTGTCCCTGGCAAAGGCTATCGATCTCTCAATGCCGAGATGACCCACCTCATCATGAATGCCTCTCATGGCCTGTTTCCGGCTACTTGAGGGCAAGACGAGCTGGTAGTGAGTCTTCCCGAGGGAATCGAAGAAAGACCGATAGAGGATGCCTTGCCTCAGCACGAGCCTATCAAATTCACGGAGCATGAGCTTAGCATCGCGAGGTACACCATCCAACGAGGATGGCTTCTCACCTTGCTCCACATGACTCGGACCAGGTTCACGATTTGGTCTGCACTTTGTGCCTGAGACCAGTCTACCTTGTGTAGGTCTGAGCCTTTTGCATAAAGGCTGGGAATGGTCTCGGCACTTGCACAGAGGGTCTCTATGATAGGCTCGTACCGCTGGTACAGGGCACTGATGGCTTCCTGAGGGCAGATTACATCGGCGTCATCCCTCAGCCGTGCCTCCAGGTCACTCAGCTTGCACTTTTGGCGCTGTTCGTATTCCTCATCCAAGGCAGGGTTTTGAGGCTTGCGTGACAGTGCGTCAGCCTCAATATTTGCCTTACCTGGCTTATAGTGGATGGAGAAATCGAAACATGAGAGTGCAGCCAACCACCGATGGCCTGTGGCATCGAGTTTGGCTGAGCTTAGTATATATGTAAGCGGATTATTATCTGTCATAATCCGCGTACCCTTAGCTCCGTACAGATAATCACGGAACTTGTCTGTAACTGCCCACTTAAGGGCTAAGAACTCCAGCTTGTGGGCCGGGTAGTTCTTCTCACTTGCTGATAGGCCCCGGCTGCCGTATGCAACCGGGCGGAGCTTGCCTTCATGCTCCTGGTATAGGACCCCACCCAGACCGTCACGACTTGCATCAACATGCAAAACAAAGGGTTGTGACAGGTCCGCGAAGGCAAGCACTGGGGCAGAAACAAGTAGTTTCTTGAGTGTGTGGAACGCATCCTCACACTCACTTGTCCAGAGGTCACTAATGGAATCATTAGCTCGTCTGGCATTAGGGTCAGGCTGCCTCTTGGGAGGTGGCTTTCCTCTCTTCTTTGGGTATACACACCCAATAGTGAGAGCATTCAGTGGGCGTGATATCTTGGAGTAGTCCTTGATGAATCGCCGATAGTATCCGGCAAATCCTAGGAAGGACTTTACTTGCCTGATGGTCTCTGGTCTAGGCCACGTTGCGAGGTCTGCTACCTTGTCTGGGTCTGTCTGCACTCCCTCTGCCGAGACTACATGACCTAGATACTTGACCGACTCACAACAGAATTGACACTTCTCAGGGATGCCTTCAATCCAAATTCATGCAACCGATCAAGCACTCTACCCAGGCGCTCCTCCATCTCTTCTAGCGTCTTGGAGAAAATGATAAGGTCGTCCATGTACACAAGTACCTCCATCATGTTTAAACCTGACATGCACTTCTCCATCAAACGTTGGAAAGTGGCTGGTGCCCCTTTACACCCTGGGGCATGCGCTCGAATTGGTAGAAGCCTAAAGGACAGATGAAGGCTGTCTTTTCTTTGTCCTCTTCACGCATGGGGATCTGGTAGAAACCTGACTTCAGGTCTATCACCGAGAACCATTGATTACCATTAAGGCAGTCAATGGCCTCCTGAATCAGAGGTACTGCATACTGGTCAGGAATCGTGCGCAAATTGAGGGTGCGGTAGTCTACGCACATTCTCAAACTCCCATTTTTCTTGCGAACAAGAACAATCGGAGAAGCGTATGGACTCCGCGACTCTTTGATTACTTTGTGGTCAAGTAGCTGCTGCAGGTGCTGTTGCAGATCCTTCAAGTCTGAAGGGGCTACCCTCCTAGACCTTTCCCTGAATGGCGTGCTGTCGTTGACGTTGATCTGGTGCTCAGCATAGGCAGAGCATCCCAGGTCAAAATCATGCCTGGAGAATACAGTTTTCCTCCGCCTACACTGTTGTAGAAGGCGCTCCTTCCATTCAGGGGTTATGGGGCCCCAACTGATAGGGAGGTCTGCAACATCAATATCATGTGAAACGGTGGTGCCCACTTCTGCGCTGGTAGCAGAAGATGATGCATGGATGGCATTATTAGAGCCTTGATTGGGAGGTTCGCGGCACCACTCTGGGATGAATACATCAGCCAGTGGGCAGTTCCCAGGGATGGTGATTTGCCTCGAGCTCTTATTGACAAGTAGCACTCGACCTTACAGAAAGCATCCCCAGAGACCTCAACTACCGAAGGTATGACTTCTAAGCCCTGTGTTAACCTAGTTGGGGAATGGGGTTCAATGACAGCAGTCGCTGGTGCCCGGAGTGTGTTTCTAACTCGACCTATTATGGTATGACTGCTATGGGGTGGAATATGAACTGTGTGTTTTTTTCTTGATCTGATGGTGCCGAGTTTACCGTCAGCGGGAAGTGTCTGCCCCTTAGAGAGGGAAAAGTAGATATCTTTGCACACAGGACTTATTTGCAAAGTTTGTGCAAATCTAACCCCAGCTAACCTCTTACAGGACTCAAAGCAATCCGGAAAAGACCGGAATTTGTCCCTATGACTACGGAATGGGGTCTTTGATGCTGAGCATCCGGGACTACCAGGGCTAAAGTGCTAAATTGGGTCCCTGTCCCACTAAAGGCCTTTTCAAACCCAATATTAACATACGCATAGCCTAAGTAAGGTAGAGTTCCGTCACCGCCATGATAGAGCACTAGATCCCTCATAGAATGCAGCTCACGATCGAGCTCATCAAATAGGCTCTTTTGAATGAGTGTCACCTGTGAGCCACTATCTATGAGGCACCTAGTCTCCATGCCATCCACCCAGCACTTCTGGGTGATACTGTCCCGACCAGTCCTGGGGGACATCACTTACCTGTTGGGGTGTAGTACTTAGGTGGACTCCTGGTCTCCCTTACCAGGTGCCCTCTGGCGTTTCCCTGCTTGCCTAGAATAAACTGGATCAGCTTCTTATTGATAATTTCAGGGGCAGCTGGGCTGTTGCATATTCTACTAATATGCCCTACCTCCCCACACTTGAAGCAAATTACCTCAGATGTGTTGCCATGCGGCCTTGGAGGAGTCTGTTTGGGAGGGGTGAATTCAGAGGTGATAGGAGTTCGAGAAATTTGAACTGGGGCCTCCACACGGTTATGTGCAGCGGCACGCTTACCTGGTTCTGCTCTCGTCGGTCTCGTCCGAGTGAGGCTGGCTTTCATGGAGTCTTCTTCCTCTTGCTTCCTTACAGAGGATAACAACTGGAGAAATGAAGGGGGGTCGATCAATTTATCACGGAGTTGTAAGTTGATCAGGAGCATCTCATTATACAAGACACCCCTGATAAACTGTTTCAATCTTACCTGGTTGGAGTCTGCCGGTTTGACTACTCCACGCCTCACTACCTGTCTCAATATCTCCTGTAGGCGAGAAAGGTACTCAGAGGGTTGCTCGCCCTCGAGCTGTGTGGTGTTGTGGAATTTGACAAACAGCTCATCATCAGTGTTCGTATCCCCATAGGCCAAATCTAAGGCCTTGAGGTAGTCATATGAGTCCGCGTGGGGAAGCTCACGGCGGAGGTCACTAATAATGCTCGACGCAGGAGGGCGCAGCGCTTCACGAATGCGCTCGGCGCTCGCCGTCTTCGAGATCCCGCCACTCATCCATCTGGCCCTCAACGTGCTCTATCCACAAAGGATAGGTGTCCTCATCACGCGCGGGGTTCCTTGCCCCTGAGAAACAGCGCAATTTCCTGTAATTTGTTGTTAGCGCATCTTGATAATGACGCAGACAATGAAGGGACCTCCCGATCTAGGTTATTTGTGGCTGGGCTAGGGCTAGGGGAAACATATTCTTTCTTAGAAACCTCTTCTTTAAGCAACGCGGCTTCCTTAGCTTTCATCCACTCCTCTACTAACCCACTTTCCTTTAGGTCCTTAATGTTTATCCTACCCCCTTTTGAGGGGTCCCTATCTTCTAGCCTGACCACCTGGCACACAGTGTCTCCATCTACCGATATGTGTATCTCTTTCCCTACACCTACAATGGGAGTGGCTCCTCAAATATACAGAGTATCAATGTTACATTTTCAGTTGGCTCATTCTTTCTTAGTATACAACTTAATGTAGGAAACCGATCTGAAATCGCCAGGGCAAATACCTCATCAGGCATTGCCGTTGTTGGTGTTACAAGTACAAGTAGGAGGGCATTATCTGCCGTTATTCCCTCCTCCTTGCACCACTCCTGCCCAATTTCTTTCAAATTCTTCGCTGCCATTGCTTCTACTAACTTGTGCAAGTGTTGGCTCTTAAAATCTTAACTATAATGACGAAGACAATTACAATGCCTTCAACAAGGTATAATACGAACTGCTTACAGTAGCAATTAAAACTTAATAAGCGGAGAATATTGGTTAATCACAAGGTAATTATAAAGTATCTATCAAATAAGTAATATCAATTATGCATATATGCAAATTTAGCTCCCGGACAAGCCCCAATTTATGTAACCCGAATGTCACATTTCCCAGGTCCATAAATAAAGAAATTACACTTGAGGTTACGTTTTAACAAAATAACCTGGCAATGCCTTTATTAGCTTGTTGTCAATAAACAACTGCAAATCAATAAAACATTGAAATAAACCAAAACCAAAACTTATAACATTATAAGGTATTATAACTTATAACTAAGCCGGCGATTATTTAAATATTAAAGTAAACAAATTATTAAATGTTCATGAGCTCGCTACGATATCGATCGGTATACGCGGTTGATCAGTATCCGGCGTCTCGGCGTCGTCGAAGAGGACGTTGCAGCACGCAGAAAACAGGAACAAGTTGAATGATAGTCGCATGAAGCTTGATGAAATTCATCAAATAAAAGACCCAACTAAAAGACCTAGTAAAAGAGCATAATAAACAGGACTCTTCTAATAAAACATTCCTTAACAGAGGGAAAGATAAATTATATAACAGTCTAAAGATTAAATAAAGGAAAGGATGAGAGTTTGCCTCTTGATTTATCTAATCAACTTTGGAAGAATCGATGCAATTCTGTCAACTAATTTATCCAGTTATATATTGGTTTAATTCATGATTAACATGATACAACCCTTTTCAAAATAGTACTTATCCCATGTTAGTAAATATATATAAAATATGTATACATCACAATAATTGCATGCACGGAAGATGGAATAGTACACCAGCTGTTCAGTAGAGTTTTCATTCATAATCATTACGAGCTAATGAATGCAATAGGGATGCCACAGATAGATAGCTCGATCTGTCTGATTGACCTGACCATATCGCTTGATTTCGAATTTGCCAAAATAACATGTGACTTTTACAATAGAAAAGTCCAGCAATTGAATATGCAGAATACTGCTCCACGCTGCGCATAACCATAATGAACAGCAGATACACATTACCAGTACATCAGTAGAGAAGGTTAGTAAATCTTATCTACAAATCAAACAAGTATCTCAAACCACCAAAACTCTTCATAAACCTTTTCTTGACGGCCTGCCTCTGTAATAGCAGCTGGCCTAAATATAGAATCAGGGTACTCCAAATTTAGTGAGAGTTCAATGACCTCTAGCACGAGTTAGCCATCACCCTAAATAAAAGCCATTAATCTTTCAGCATGGGCTATAGGGCTCGCATGCTGCTATGCCAGATACATATACTAACTTCAAAATAATCTTACATATATCTTTTCTTCTCATTTAACTGAATTATTTGATCAGCCGAAAGAAACAATCTTGTATAAAATACAACTGCATTGCAAGTTACAGAATGTATGCTACAGTCTCAAACTACACTCAGAGTCATACAAGCAGCAAAATATAGATATCAACATAATATACACACGCTTCATACAACAGAATAGACATAGCAAAAGATGATGTTCTTACCTAGTAAAAGAGCCAACACTTGCTTGAATATAAAAATCAGGAACTGGGATGATAACCAACTCATAAGGTTGAAGTTGGATGAAATGCCCAATCAAATATTAAACAGGAAACTCTCTCAAAACTTAGAGAAACTTGAAGAAAGTAAAGTTGATATATACATTTTGTATATGTTTCAAGAAGGTAGAGGCTACAGATATATTTAGTAGCACATGGTTCGATGTGGAGATTTAATATATACAGGGCAGTGTTCAAGCAATGGCAGCTGGGCAGAGAATGAGCTGGAAACTTCAAGTGTCAAAGTTTTATTAAACTGTCCAGACCCACATCACCCTTCCTTCCAACTAGACTTCTTATTGGTTCCCTAACATCATGTGATAGGACCATGCTTGCACCCTTTAGTTAAACCAACCCATCCTTTGTCTCGAACCCAAAACCTCTCTACAGCATGGTCTTAAAGGTAATATCCGTCCTTACCGCGCTATAATATTTAAAACCCTTGCGGACACAGGTCCGACGCCAATGTCAATGATTATATGCATTTCAATTATTGCAATATATATATATATATATATATATATATATCATAGATGTCGTACATGTAATGTAAACACATGTTCTCAGGCATTTTGTCTTTGCCCTAATTAGGAATAACAACGACAGAAATTAGAACTCTAAAATTGAAGTTTGCTATATACTACTTCAATAATAATAATTAAAACTTAAATACGAATCATCCCAATACACAATACACAAAGCTTTGGTAAATGACCTAACCTAAATAACACCACAAAATAGAAGTATTAACATTATTAGACTCGATCGGTGATACAGCACGATCACCAATATAGGAGATTCTGAAAGATAGAAAAGCATAATGCTCACTTGTTCTTAGTACAACCACTTTAAACTATACTTCTCCTGAATACAGAGATTAACAGTAGCCACATCCTGAAGGGACACATTCTACCTGCTAACACCACTAAGAAAAGGAGGGTCCTATTAAAGGGAGTAGACAAAGGGAAAAGGCACCGAAATCTCTGGGAGACAATATAATCCCAAACACTGTGTCCAGTGTTGTTGACGGTCAAAGCCCTAGCAAATAAATTGTCTACCAGCAAGAATTCTTAGACTGGGAGAGGAAAATAATCTTGGTGGGAGCAAACCCATATTGCACTAAACTGCATGCATAGAGAGCACAAAGCAGAGTTTGTTTCTTACACTGGGAGTATGAGATGAAAAGAATGGATAGAAAGAGAGAGAGAGAGAGAGAGAGAGATAAAGAAAGAGAAAGATATATGTATATATATATATCAAATGTGTAATAAAATAAAGGGGTGTTGTAATCATATGACAATTTAGTAACTGCCATTTTTATGGGGGTTACACATATAATACAGCTCTTCCATGAGATGATTAAATTATTTAAAAAATTAAAATATTCCCAACTGGTTTTAATGAATGACAAACTGATTTTTAAAGACAACTACCCTTGTCAATCTCAAGGCAGACTGAACCAATTGTTTCACTTCAACCATTGACTCAATACTATACCTAACCCTAACCCTAAACCTAAAATCCTATTGCAACCTTAACCCAATACCTTTGATAGAATATAATCTTTAGCAACTGTTGTGGAGCATGTGTCACATCACTTAAATGTCCTACATGTATGCTGATACTCACTCTGAGAGGGTGATGAGACCAACAGTGTTTTCAGGATTAGAGCGCGTCTTGGAGAGACACACAAGGTTGACTGCATCCTGCTGTGCCTGGATACGGGTCGGAAGGAAATCTCCATTCCGCATGTACTCACTGGTGTCCACACTGCATTCAAAAGAAGAAGATAATGAATTATTTTAAAAAATGCAAAAACGTGCCATACTACATCAGAAATAACTCCCATATATTAACTCTTCATTCGTTCAACACTATTATGTACATGTAAGTGTATATGTTTTTGTTTAAAAGACATGCTGTTCGCAAAAGCGTATCCAGAGATTTTATTTTTCCCATGCCCATGGCTAGCACTAGCTGAAAACCAGCGCAGTCGGCATGATTCAGGAACTCTCATTACGCTGTTTACACTACATTGAATCAATAGTATAGTATTGCTGCTATGAGTGGTCCAGGCTAAGTTTTAGGTATGCTCTTACTTAAATATAGATCTAGAGGTCTATGTGTTTAAGTTGAAAACAGTTTGTAATTTTCATGCATTTTGACTTTTTTGTCTTTTGACATTTCTGTCGTTATTTCATAATTCAACATAAGAATACCGTATTTGCCGGCGATAAGGCCGCACTGCCGCATAGGCCGCACCCCCAACTTTGACATTTTGTAGAGGAAAAAAAAAAAAGGAAAAAAAAAAAAAAAAAAAAAAAAAAGGTAAAAAAACAAACGGACCAAACAAAATAAGTGTAATTTTCTCGTAGAACACTATTTTTTTCTACAAACTGATACCAAACTCATCAATATTCTTATAAATTTACAGGAAGTTTACCGAAAAAATGATCGTAATTTAGCAAATCTTCATCGATTTTAAGCTAGTACTGTATCGCAGGCAGATTTGGTATCCTACATACATGTATAATACCCCTACCACGATGTGCGGTGTAATACGGAATTGCGACTTTGGCTAGATGCGCAGTTGCGTTGCGCGGTAGCTCCGTAACGGTCCCTTCTTTTAGCAATGCAATGGCACGGACTTAAATCTAGATCTACCGGTAGAATTTGTTAAAAATAGTTAATGAAGTTTATTCACGAGATCATGTCAACAATGCAAGATGAAATAGTCGGTAACATGTGTGGAGTTAATCTAGAAATGTCCTGTACCATTACTGGTATAGATCTAGTCATTGTACCGTTGGGAGTCCCATATGTACAAAATTACTTGCTGTTTTAACAGCCGATTTTTAACTGTTGTTGCGGATTGGCCGCACCCCGACTTTTTGATATTTTCGGAAGAGAAAATACTGTGGCCTTTACGCCGGCAAATACGGTAGGTCTATACAGAAACAGGGTAAAGAGAAGACGCACGTAGAACTATTCGTATTCGGCGCTGTACAATGAGTTTACGCGCTCTGATTGGCCGATACGCTCCAGCTGTTTCGAATTAAAGTGATAGAGGGCCCCCACTTACGTAAGCTTAAGCAATTAGCGCGCAAGGCCAAGTGCAATGTCAATACGACTTTTTATGTAACATTACATAACGAACTGACATGTCGTGCTTTAAACAAGTGACGCATTTCACACATAGGTGATGCACACTCAGCATAGGTACAAACATAAAATAGAAAAATCAATGAACATTTCAGTACAACTTGTAAGTTTGTACCTTAAATATGACAAAAATGAGAATTTTTCAAACTTTAGACTTACTTATGTAAGTCTTAAACTTGAGTGAAATACTCAACTTTTCAAGGACGCTGAAAAAATTGTAACAAATAGAAGATTTGACTGGAATATCATAATTTTGGTATCGGTAAAAAAGGAAAATCGCAAGCTAGCTCCTCGCACTAATGTCTTATAACATAGAGCCTATGGGAGCCAGCGATAGCCAATCTAAAGGGCCCATGTCGGCTCGGCTAGGCGCCAAATTACGAAAATGAGCTGAGACGGGAGGAACGTAATGCACATGCGCTGGCTGTATTGCCGATGTAAGCTAAAGTTCTACGTGAGACGTTTGCCTTATAATATTAATAAGATGACTTTTAGTTTGAGCTCTTGAAAAAAAAGTCAAACTTTGACCTCGATTTCAAAGACTGTCATAGCCTAGACTATGTCATAGCTCAGTCACAGCTCAACAAGTCCAATCAAACATTACATTACATTACATTTACATTACATTAACAAGAATTGGTGGGACCGTAGTCAAGAAGAGAAAAGTGCACAATCATTTTGAATGTAGATTCGATACCATAATTTTGGTTACAATAACTAAAAAGGGTGATTCACATAAATAAATATGGCCATCAAACAAATTAAAAGACCATACATTGTAGAAATTATTAATGCATACTCCCAGAAATTGTTATTTCTTACCAAACGATTGTACTTTCGAGCACCATTTTTGCTTCTTCGAAGTTCAAGTGTTCAATAAACTAACAGAGAGGGCGCTTTGAAAATGCAGCTGATCTGATCCACAGTGATCGAGCTGGGCATGCAGCGTCGATCCACAGTGTAAAACTGTAAAATACGTATTTTACAGTTCTGTACTGTGGCAGCGTCTCACGAAACCGTCATAAATACAAGTTCACCTACATCCCTTTGAAACGCGTGTTAAACTTAATACACGCATTTCAATGGAATGTCGGTGAACTTGTACTTATGACGGTTTCGTGAGATACACTGCCCCGATCGAACGAGGAAAATGAAAAGGGCACAATCCGTCAGTGCCCAACTAAACGCAAATCTTATTATATACACATAAAAACATGCCCCCTATATATACTAACATATTCAACTTGTATGCATATACGAAAAGCTTTTCCGAGGCTTGCCCGACATAGCAACACATAATGTATACAGACTAGATTCCAAGTATACGGTAGTCCATATTCATTAATAACAGGTTAATGGAATAATATAGGTCCACAAGGAAAGAAACATTCATAAATTTGAATGTGTTAATAAACCGGTCTATTGTGCTCTTTACCCTTCTTTATAAATTGTAGAACCAAAGATATCCCTCTCCCTCCCTCTCTCCCTCTGACTGAAAATATTTCTTATTTGTATTCGGTTTGTATTTCTCCTTTCCTTATTTATTTTTTCTTTCTTTCGACGCTTCCTTTGAGAGAGGATATTAGTTATTACCTTCTATTGTTGCAAACTCTCTGTATAGGAGCACATAGTTGTAATTCGTATTCAGACCCATTATTCATTGGAGTGCTGGTCATTGCCCATAAATACATTATGAATATAAAAGCATGGAGCTAGTGTTCTAGCTCCATGATAATAGTCATGATTAATCAAATCTAAATTCTCAGAATCGCAGTGACGAAGTGCGATTGTTTATGATTTGAAGCCGATTAGGCCTTTATTCTGACGAGAATACTTAAACCCACTGAATTTCGGTTCTTAGTTTTCTTATCAACATTTGAACCTAAATCAGAAATATGATGTTTGTTTTAGATTTCCATATCTAGTACATGTATAATTGTCTTTTTCGAAATCGTAACGCTCAATGATCGTATAGTGTGCGATGGCCTGTACACTTTTGAATTTTAAAATACAAGTAAGAGACTCCTAAGGCGGGCCCCTGAATGCTCATCTGACCATAATTAAATGCCTCAAACCCCTGAGCTTCACGGGGCTCAGCCCCCTGGACCCCACGCCAATTAGTGACCTGCCAAATAAGGTATCTAAATATGCTTATCTGACCGTAAAAGAAAAAAAATAAAAACAAAATTTTGACTGACAGTTCATCTTCTGCGCAACTGTACAACTGAAAAGAGTGTTTTTAGCATAAAAGTGTGTAATTTTCTGAACAAATTAAGCTTTTACGATCGCTTTTACGGAACTGATTTTGATGAATCTGTAAACTGCCGAATTCGGAAGCTATGTCGACATGCTTGACGATGCCTCCGTGTTTTTACTTTTCGCATTTGCTATTTTTTCGCGCTTTTTTTTGCTGAATTAGGTTCGCTAATCGCGCTTTTAGGTAAATGTGGTCTCGCATTTTGGAGAAAAAAACCCCTTTTTTGCCGGGGCCTTGGTTGTATTCTTTCTATTTCTCTTTAACATACTTTTTCAAAAAAGTGGGGGGCTCGAGCACCGAGCACCGCCGTAGTGCGGGCCCTGTACATTGTGTAACGGCCGGCTGATGATTTGACAGATGGACCTGAAGCTGACTGAGTCTGACATACTTTTCTGGACTGAGGCCTTGGCCTATATACGGATAAGTGAGTAGGTCTACTTCTAACTCTTGTTTTTTTTTAGCCCTTCTTTCTTCCCTTTGCCTTTCCTTTCATTTCCTTTCTCCTCCTTTCCTTTTTTTGTTTTAAGGAGGGGGGGGGCCGGACCCGTCACCCCCTCCCCACCCCATGTATCCGCGCCTGAAAAGAGAAACGTTTTTTACTTTTTCACTATTCCTAAAAATTTCCTTCACACCGATACCATGTTTCGTAACACACTCGATTGTCAAAGCGGTCGGGGTGGGCACGGTAGTGTTCCTTGCGTTGATTGGTTGCTTGAGATGGGCGTGTCTCGCTACGCAGACCTTCCTGATCAGGGTGCCTGTTAGCTGCGATATCCGCATATTGGATATTAACCAGTGAGAGTTGACGTTAATTTCAGAGTGTTTCAGTAGAGGTGTTCATCGTTTCTCATTTTACTGTCTAAACAGAATTAGGCAATTTTATTGTGAACATAAATGTAATTTCGAAAAATAAATAAACTGACTATTTGTAATACTGGATCTTTTTCATGTTTTTACTTCCTTTTGAGGAGTTCGGGAATAAAGACAACATTGCAAGAAAAAATTTACAGAAACTATATTGTTCTGCTGGATGAACAAGTGTCGTATTTGAGTTATAAAGACAACACAGCAAGGAAGATGAGCACAATCTTTTGACAACCTAAACTGAAGTGTTCTTGGATGCTTGCTTCACGTTTTCAATACTTTTTGTCTTCTGAGAGTTTACTTTATTTGAGATGTAAAGACAACATCGCAAGAACAAAACACAATCTATCTACTTGTGCTCAACTGGATTTTATCGAATAATTGGAATTTCTTTTCCATCGGTCAAAATGGTGAGTCCTCGCCTTTATCTATTTAATTACAAACATATGCATATATATATTTATATATATTTATACGTATCTCATTTAAGATGTACTGTATGTCAATGCAAATATATAATGAAGCAATAATAAGGAATTAGCTCTATGACATATCCAAAAGTAATTCAACTTTCTAGATGAGAGAACGCAGCGACCAGTAGCCCAAACGGTATTTTCTGGCGATCTCAAACACGGCACCGCGTTGTCCCTACTTTGAATTGCGATATTCCACGATTATATTGCCAACTCCCCTTATCAAAATCGCCCCTTTCAAATGTGATAATACCCCTTTTCAAAGTATGATAAGTTTCCTTTGTCAAATTGTTTAAGTGTCAAATTTCCCTTAATATTTGTCCCATTCTACCTACATTTCCCGTTGTCGCTTACATGTTGTGTCATTTTACATTCATCTTAAGAGTCGTATCTTGAATCAAGGAGAATCGGAGTAGCTTTGTGTAGCAATTACAGCTACTCTATATTTCTATCATCATATAGTAACAGGTTCCCTATTTCTATACCACTACAAAGAGACGGGGCATCGGGTCATAATGCCCATAATTGTATAAGAACGAACTGTGCCCCTGTTATTAAATCTAACAGTGCTCGTTTTCACCGCTATCAAATGCCCCTGCTCTCAATAGGTAACTATGACAAGATGTTTTTATCACTCCTAGTCTACCCCTTAACAACAGATATCTCATAACCTCCCTCACGTGTTTGCCCCTCATCTAAGCACCGAGACCAGTATTTTCCTTTCGAATTTCCGCATAGCTCGCTCGTTATGCTCGCCAGCATTCATAAGACATGTAATCGTGTAACGTTAAAGGTCTTATTCATTCATTCTTTATTTTGAGAATATGCCTAAAAAAACCACATGAGGATTATTTATTCTTTATTTATTCTCATTGATCGTAATGCAACCTGAAAAATCTATAAAAAATAATATTCAGATCATCACACACGATAGCAAATATGATGTTATAGCAGTATCTTGGGCCACGTAAAGAGAGAAACCACACAATTTTAAAGATGATCCTTGATAAAGTATTAATTGGAATGTAGGGGTGTAAACCCATGTCTCAAAATTGTATTTTTTCGCTTTGGGAAGCCCCTTTTAAGTGCCCCTTTTTGTTGGTTTCTCCACTTTGAAAGATGCTCCGCCACCCCTGCAAATATGAAGACATTGCTGAATAAATGAAAGGAAAATTAAACAACTACATGTATTACTTTCATCTGAAAATAGCTAAACATACATGTGCTTGGTATGAGTGGTGCAAATGCGATATCGATTTTAGAAAATGTTTAAAAGATCGTGATAAATACCTTGGCTCTTTTTCTTTTCCCGTTTTTGTTGTCACACCCATTAAATATTCATACTAATGTATGATACTTTTACTTCAGATAGGAGTCGAAAAGATCGCCCTGCATATTATATTAAGAATTTCTCAAATTTCATGATATTTTTAATAGGCCAGTTTGTAATGTAACCAAATTTATTCCTACGCCTTTATGAAGCGCCTCGATACGAATTATTGTATCTCAATGGTCAGAATTCAAATCAGATACATTAGTTTTTGCTAAGTAGGACAAATATTATGGCTTGCCCTACCTTACAACACGTAATATATGCAATTTGCGTTCTAGCTATTGAAATACAATTATTCGTAACAGGTGAATGAAAGAATTTGTATCGAGGCACTGAAGTATTAATTTGGTTACATAACGAAAATAGCCCATTGACAAGGACTATAATGCTCTTGAAGATGATAGTCTATTTACAAGATTTATCTGCAGTGAAGTAGAGTTGCCTGCTCTGAAATGGCAACATGTTACAAGTAGCCTTTTAGTACGGGAGCCAGGGGGGGTCAACCTAGCTGGAAGGGAAACCAATTTTCATATGCACAGATGTAAATATCGCATAGCTCCATATAACAAATCGACCGTCTGGCATGTTCTAAGTGGTGGGTGTGGCCAGGGGAGCCCCTCCCCAAAAAGCGGCCCTTTGACGACAAATTAGTATTTTGTAAATAATATTGTAAGGAAACCTTGAACCACCATGAGTTTGGTGTCATATGAAAGAAAATTAAATTATCTACATTTTGATACCTATTTCAACGAAATTAAGATTAATTTACATAGCAAATTTAAGTTAAAAACATGATTTTTGGTGATTTTTTCGAAATATTGAATTTTATCAAAAAGATTATTTTCCATATATCAAAATTGAGAGGTGCATTTTTTCATAACTTTCCAGGAATTTGCTTATGTACAATGACAATATCCTGTGCGAGGGAGAGGCTTATATATCTTTTCAATAAAAAGTTATAGCAATCCAAAGTCATTGATTTGATTTCCACAAAAACAACATTTTTGCCCACATGTGTATTAACTGTATGCATATACGTGCATTAGTGTATTAAGGACCCATTTGGTGTGTTTACATCGAGTTTTAAAGATAACTTATAACTAAAACCTCTTATCACCATGTATTTGGTGTCAAAAGATGGATAATTAAAATACCTTCATCCTGATATCAATTTCAATGAGTGATGTAGTGTTTGAAATATAAATTTTGAGCCAAAAGGTGCTTTATTGTAGATATTCCTCTGATTTTGGCCAGTATCTCGGTATATTAACTGGACAAAAGTGATTAGACATTTAGTAGTGCAGAAAATTCAAAGGATTTGGAGCGCTGAGTGCAATTGATAAGTTCTTCTGTACTCTGGGCTGTTTCAGGAAATGTGGACATTGGCAGTTGCCTCCCCAGGCGCGGATCCAGGGGCCTTGCCCCCCCCCCGCCAAAAAGAGAGAGAGAGAGAGAGAAGGAAAAGAAGGGAAATGAAAAAGAGAGAAAGGGAAAGAAAGAAGAGGAAGTGGGAAAGAAAAGGGGGAAATAGGAGATGGGGGGCGAAATGGCCTTGCCTCCCAGGTTGTTGCCTCCCCCAGCAACAACAAAAAGAGAGAAGGAAGGAAAGGGAAAGAAAAAAAGAAAAAGGAGATAAAGGGAATGAAATAAAGAGGACGAAGAAAAGAAGGGGTATCAGTTGCGATTCTCCCGCCAACAAGTTGTGGATCGGGGATGGGAACCTAAAGGCCCTTGCCTTCCCTCCCTGCCAAAAAGAAGGGGTGAAGGGAAAGGCAAAGAGGAGAGCTAAAAGGGAACAAAAACGAGGAAGAAGAAAAGAAAAGGATGAAAACAATTTTAATACCTACCCTGAGCTTACGGGGCTCTGCCCTGAATCCACCTAGGGCCCTAAGGCAGGCCCTTGGATGCTAATCTGATCGTAACCAAATGCCTAAAACCCTGAGCTTCCGGGGCTCTGCACCCTGACACCACCTAGGGCCCTAAGGCGGGTCTCTGGATGCTATATCTGATCGTAATCAAATGCCTAAAACCACTGAGCTTCCGGGGGCTCTGCACCCTGGACCCCACCTAGGGCCCTAAGGCGGGTCTCTGGATGCTCATCTGACCGCAATTTAATGCTTAAATCCCTGAGCGGGCTCCGCCCTGGACCCCACGCCTATTAGTGACCTGCTAGAGTCAAAAATAATAATACGCTTAATACGCTTGAAATGATCAGTTGTAGCACATTTACTAGCTTGAACTTGCAAAGTATTACATGCAGATTTCCATTTCTTCTTTTCTTTTTGCCCACATCCCAATTAAAATTCAATAAATAGAAGTAATCAAAGATTGTCTATGACAGTGTCCCTGGTGGAACTGTAACTCGAACGCTGTTTCAAAGGAAACAATCTACGACAAGTTTGCATTTTATTTTATTCTAATTTAAAAATGTTATTCTATGTTCAAAAGACCATATGGTTTATGCAACGGGCATGATAGAACTCTAATGTAGACGGTGATGTGTTACCAAAATTATAAGCTGGTACCTAATGACATTTTCCAATCATCAAATCGTGAGATCCTTAGAAGTTCAAGGAGTTAGTAACGATTTAAAGTTATTCATGGCTAAGCAGAAAAGATTTCAAATTGATCTCAATTGTAGTTGTGGAACTTCCTATTTGAAACACACAAAGACTAAAACTTAGATTCAATCGAAACAAGTAGTTTCATAATGTTCCTTCGATTTTTGTACCGAATTACTTGTAATCGAGAGAAAAAATAACTTTGCATACCTAGCCGAAACTATTTTATGAGAAAAGTTTATGTCATTTTAATCTAATCACAAAAGGAATCATGCGGAGTATTGGTTGCTCACAAGCATACACATATTTTCTTAGTAGTCAGGCAAAATGAACCATTAAACCAAACATGGCGATATTATATTATATTCATGTTGCATCGATGCACTAACTTGTCTTGGTCATGAACAAGATTATGACAAGCGGCTGGAAGGGGGTGGGGTGGGGTGGGGGAGGGGGGGCAGGAGGCGCGGATCCAAGATTTCTTAGGGAGGGCCCAAATTTGAAATTGTGCGAGCCAAATATTGGTACGTAATGGTGACCACTAAAGCAGTGGCGTAATGAGCAAAATCGTTTGGGTGGGGCAGAAGAAAAAAATCCGCATCACCACCACTCTTACATGCAGGCCCCGCTGAACGTTTCTCAAAGTGGGTGGGGGAGGCTAAAGTATTTACAATCATGAAGAGCGTAGCGTAAATGGGCGTTGGGTCTAGGGGCAAAGCACCGGCGGGGTCAAGGGCGGAGCCCCAGGAAGCTCCGGGCGTATGGGCATTTAATTACGGTCAGATGGCATTTTTTATACTTTATTTGTGACACTGGCAGGACAATAATTGGCGTTTGGTCCAGGGGGCGGAGCCCCCGGAAGTTTAGGGTTTGGGGCATTAAATTACCGTCAGGTGAGCATCCAGGGGCCGCCTTAGGGCCCTAGGTTAGTCCAGGGCAGAGCCCCGTAAGCTCAGGGTTTTAGGCATTTACGGTCAGATGAGCATATTTTGATACCTTATTTGTGACTCTGGCAGGTCACTAATTGGCGTGGGGTCCAGGGGGCGGAGCCCGGAAACTCAGGGTTTTATACATTACGATCAGATTAGCATCAAAGGGCCTGCCTTAGGCCCTAGGTGGATTCCAGGGCAGAGCCCCGTAAGCTTAGGGTAGGTATTAAATCACGGTCATATCAGGGGGGAGGCAAGGACCTTTCGCCCCCGATCCACACCTTGTTGGCGGGGAAAATCACTCATGATCTCCCCTACCTTTCTTCTTCCTCTTTTTTTTTCCTTTCCCTTCTGGAGTTTGCAGGGGAGGGGCAAGGGCCTTTCGGTCCCCCCGATCCATACATTGTTGGCCGAATTAATCGCAACTGATCTCCCTTGTTTTCATCCTTTTCTTTTCTTCTTCCTCTTTTTGTTCCTTTTAGCTCTCCTCTTTCCTTTCCTTTCCCCCTTTTATTTTTGGCGGGGGAGAGGCAAGGGCCTTTAGGTCCCATCCCAGATCCACAACTTGTTGGCGGGAGAATCGCAACTGATACCCCTTCTTTTCTTCGTCCTCTTTATTTCATTCCCTTTATCTCCTTTTTCCTTTTTCTTTCCATTTCCTTCCTTCTCTCTCTTATTTTTTGCTGGGGGGGAGGCAACAACCTGGGAGACAAGGTCCTTTCGCCCCCGATCTCCTTTCCCCTTTTCTTTTCTGCTTCCTCTTCTTTCTTTCCCTTTCTCTCCTCTTTCCCTTTCCCTTCTTTTCCTTCTCTCTCTCTCTCTTTATTCTTTTTTGGGGGCCTAGGCCCCTGCCCCTGGATCTGCGCCTGGGGAGGCAACTGCCAATGTCCACATTTCCTGAAACATCCCAGAGTACAGAAGAAGAACTTATCAATTGCACTCAGCGCTCCAAATCCTTTGAACTTTCTGCACTACTAAATGTCTAATCACTTTTGTCCAGTTAATATACCGAGATACTGGCCAAAATCAGAGGAATATCTACAATAAAGCACCTTTTGGCTCAAAATTTATATTTCACACACTACATCACTCATTGAAATTGATATCAGGATGAAGGTATTTTAATTATCCATCTTTTGACACCAAATACATGGTGATTAGAGGTTTTAGTTAAAAGTTATCTTTAAAACTCGATGTAAACACGCCAAACAGGTCCTTAATACACTAATGCACGTATATGCATACAGTTAATACACATGTGGGCAAAAATGTTGTTTTTGTGGAAATCAAATCAATGACTTTGGATTGCTATAACTTTTTATTGAAAAGATATATAAGCCTCTCCCTCGCACAGGATATTGTCATTGTACATAAGCAAATTCCTGGAAAGTTATGAAAAATGCACCTCTCCAATTTTGATATATGGAAAATAATCTTTTTGATAAAATTCAATATTTCGAAAAAATCACCAAAAATCATGTTTTTAACTTAAATTTGCTATGTAAATTAATCTTAATTTCGTTGAAATAGGTATCAAAATGTAGATAATTTAATTTTCTTTCATATGACACCAAACTCATGGTGGTTCGAGGTTTCTTACAATATTATTTACAAAATACTAATTTGTCGTCAAAGGGCCGCTTTTTGGGGAGGGGCTCCCCTGGCCACACCCACCACTTAGAACATGCCAGACGGTCGATTTGTTATATGGAGCTATGCGATCTTTACATCTGTGGACATGAAAATTGGTTTCCCTTCCAGCTAGGTTGACCCCCCCCCCCTGGCTCCCGGACTATTTGTATTCTTATGTACATGTATGTCAGCTTTCAGTCAGGTATTAATTAATAGACATTTTGATCATCGACCTTCAAGCCTATCATCATCTAATATGAAGCCTTTTCCATTTCTTTTTTCACATGTAAAGGACAAAGATATCATACGACGCGTGATCCTTGTTTTCCTGACATGTGTATCGTTCGGTACGTATGATTCTGGTCAATGATGATTTATTATTATTAACATCATCATTATTATCATCATTATTATTATTATTATCATTATTATTATTATTATCATTATTATCATTATTATCATTATTATCATTATTATCATTATTATCATTATTATCATCATTATTATTATCATTATTATTATTATTATTATTATTATTATTATTATTATTATTATTATTATTATCATTATTATCATCATTATTATTATTATCATTATTATTATTATTATTATCATTATCATCATTATTATTATCATTATTATTATCATTATCATTATTATCATTATTATCATTATTATCATTATTATCATTATTATCATCATTATTATTATTATCATTATTATCATTATTATCATTATTATCATCATTATTATTATTATCATTATTATTATTATCATTATTATTATTATTATCATTATTATCATTATTATCATTATTATCATTATTATCATTATTATCATTATTATCATTATTATCATCATTATTATTATTATCATTATTATTATTATTATCATTATCATTATTATTATTATCATTATTATCATTATTATCATTATTATCATTATTATTATTATTATCATTATTATCATTATTATCATTATTATCAATATTATCATTATTATCATTATTATCATCATCATTATTATCATTATTATCATTATTATCATTATTATTATTATTATTATTATCATTATTATCATTATTATCATTCTTATTCTTATTATTATTATTATTATTACATAAACAGTGGTAGTAGGAGTTGTAGTCTTGAACATAAACACAATGAAACATTGATAATGACGTTATTAATCAAAACTTTGTCGTTATTATTATTTATTTATTTATTTGGCGCTTTCAATACATGTAAAAATAGAACATACAAATGAGAAAGCAACATATGAAAATAATTTCATAGACACTTTTTTTTATTTCTTGAACAATATGTTTATGTATAGCACCCTTTGAATTCATTGGAAGTGATACAGATGGAATGTATTTGTCCTAAGCATGATGAGGGACCATGAGAGGCGTAGCCAGAGGCCAGACATTGAAAGAACATGGGCCACTGGTCAACTCGTTAGCTGAAATGAAAATATGCACGTTGATTGATTGTGGAGAGGGGGGGGTGTAGAAGGGGTCCTTGTGTGTTTTTGTGGTCAAGTTTCCTCCCCAAGATGAAATTCCTGCATTTTCTATTAAGAACTTGATGAATAATGAGTTTAGGAAAAGTAAATACAAAACTACAGCAACAATAATGAACAAAAAAAGGAAAACCTTTGAACAGCCGAACGCTATCTCTCTCTCTCTCTCTCTCTATTTCATAAAGCGTCCCTAAATTCATTTTAAAAGATACGTTCCCCAGGACAAGTATCTCCTAGACCATCACTCACGAGACAAGTACGACAAACAGCTAACCCCTAGATTATATAACCCCCTACGTGTGATGGGAGCTGGGGTAATAATTTCAGGGGATAGCTTCAGAGAGAATCATTGCCCCAAAGTGTAGATATCTGACGTGAAGTGTCAGAGACAGACAGAGAGCATTTGTTATTATGTCGTTCAACATTAATAAGTACTGCAAGTATTGAAGCCAATTCCTGGTAATTCAAAAATGTTCTCGACTTACGGTACAATACCAAGGTCCTTTAAAACAGTCATGCCTTCGATTTGATCGTTTGGAGACGAATTCATGGATTTCATAACCTGGATATTGGCTTTAAAAAGAGAAGAGAGCTAACGACACTTAATATTTGAATACTTTTTTCTAGACGAGAGGTATTACCTTCACGACTAGCTAGCTTGACCATGTTGACATTCACTAAGATATTACCATCTCCTAGTTTCCTTTGTTTATGCACTTTTATGCACGTGGTGGCTTGTCAGTATACCTTGCAATACAGGGCTTACAGGCTCACAAGCTGAACCAAATTAATCAATATACCTTTAGAGTTTACAGAGGAGGTCTATGATGACAACTGGAGAGTTTTTGTGTCTAAAATAAATCATAACTGAAACTTAACTTCAGAATCTAATTTATCATGAATCTTCATTATTTGGAAAAATGCCATGCCATGCAGTTTAATACATCTTCGTAAAAGGATTTAAAGTTTGGACAACTAATATCTAGTTATTTGAACTGCGTATGCCACGTTTACAAGGTGTTTTAATACGTGTGTATTGGTAGTTGTATTACAAATTTACATACTCTTATTTCACTTTAAACCATTGCCTACAGCAATTGAGTAGTTCCTGTCTTTAGACTATGGGAATAAGAGAAATCATTTATGCTGACATTATATGGCAATCCTCCCCACGAAGCTATCTGGACCAACTGCACTTCAAAATAGGGCTGGTAGGATAATCCTTAAAGGGACTTGGTAACATTGTTCAGATGAGAGAAAATGGTGCTAAGGTAGTGACTTCAATGATAGATGTAAAATTAAAGATAATCTGAAAGTTTGAGTGAAAATGGACCATTATTAACGATAAAAAATGGGAAAAACTGATCTGATCGATTCCTTAATTCTCCCAACTATATTATTACAATTTAATTACATTTTAGGTGAATTTAAATCGTAACAAAGCTATGAATTGGCTCTATATATCATTCCAGACATTTAAGTGTTGAAAGATGTTTAAAATCCTGCCTTATTTTCATGGAAAACGGTTGGGAAAATTCAAAAATGGTTGGGAGAATTTACTGTTAGAAGGTGTTGACCAGTGACGCCTTCAAAGAAACCATAAATATCTTTGTGATTTTAGAATTTTTTCAGGATTTTTTGCATGCTAGAGGGTTAGTACAGTAAAAGGAATATAAAAAGTAACATTTCATACAAAAATTACGCAGTTTTTTAATCAACCTTCAACAATGTTACCGAGTCACTAAAAATAAACCCTCATAATCATACCCAACATATCAGATTCACGATCTCTTAAAATGGGAATCCCTAAAAGCCAGATGTAAAAAGCACATGTACATAATGTTGTATAAGATTTTCCACAATTTAACTCCAGATTATATGCAGAATAATTTTTTTTTACAAAGAAACCAATTATGCCATAAGAAATGTCGATAACTTAGTCTTGCCCAAACCTAAAACTAATTATTGTAAACGAACATTCTTTTATCGTGGATCTAAATTGTATAATGAATTACCGATTAATTTACGTAGACCGAACACACTCAATTTATTTCGGCATGACCTAAATGAATGGATACTAGATTTTGATGTATAAACTTTTGGTGTAAACGGGGGATGGGGGGGGGGGTGGGATAACAGTCGTATTCATATTGTGATATAGAGAGTTTGGGAGGGGGTTTTGGATAGTGCGTATGTAATATCTTCGTAAAATGTTTAATTATCTATTTCTGGACCTCTAGGAAGAACAGAGCCATTTTAATAATGGCTCTGAATAGAGCATTCCAGCCGTTTTTAATTCTTGATTTGTATTGTATTTGTAAATTGTATTCTTGTATGTATTTGAATTTTTATACGGAAAATAAAACCAAACCAAACCAAACCATTACTCAACAGGTTAAATGACCAAATGGCCGTTAACAAGTTTAATACCTAAAAACGTTTTCATGGAAGTTTAGAGCAATTACAGTTACCGTATGTGTCTAGATTTATCCAATGCAGAACGTCGAGAATTCAGGTTTTGCAGCTTATCCTATGAATATGAATTTTAAAGGGACAGATCTTGCATATGTTTTCCATCGTCATTTCCAAAAGAAGAAAAAGCAGCAGGTCTGTATGCTGTAGTCAGTGGAGTAGAAACTCGGGACACGGGTGCTCGTGCCCCTCGTTTCCCAATCGAGTGGTGAGATAAAATCAAACGAGAGAGAGAAGAAAAAAAGCAAGGAAAATAGAGAAAAGCCAACTAAAAGGAAGGTACAAAAAGTCGAGAACAGAAGACGCTAAGAAAACCTTCCGCACCCTATTCTAATATGTAAATATTGTAAATTCGCATTTCATTTCCCGAGTAAAAAATGTGCCCCCCCCCTCCTCCATAGTTCAAGAGCTTCCTCAAAGGATGGACCCACGCTACGCCATTGGCTGTAGTTACTGGTTTCTAATCGGTTAATACCACGAGAGATTTATACTCTTTACTCAACTTTAAATTCTCTCCTGGATTATATCTCGTTCAAAGCGTCTCTCGTTTCTTCGAATGAGAACAAGAAGATGGGCACTTGCTGTTCGGACGGATTAGGGCTGAATTACACCTTACCAATGTTCAACGAATGTAAGAAGGAACTGCATTCTAATGGCAGCATGGTACAGACCATTCCAAAGCTCATCCCATACACATCTAAGGAAGCTGCTTGTCCAAGAAGAAAGAGTAAACTGGGGATCCCACCCGGACACAGAGTGTGCAGATTTCCTGGTAAGTCATTCTTTGCCTGCTATACACATGATAAAACATATAATCTGTTCTACTGTTCAATTCTTTTTAAAGAGTCGATATATATGTTAATTACTAACAAAAATGTTATAGAGACCATTTTTAAGACATTGGCAACAAAGGTGGAGAGTCTATCCATAGCATTCGGGTTTTATAGCCTGAGGAGCAGCCGAAGAGCCCCCGAGATAGTTTGACTTCATCCAGTCCATGACAAACCTTTGTCAAGGAATGAAAGTGATGTCACTGTACATCACAAAACACGAAAGACTGTCAAAAGCTTAAAATTTCGATTTTTTTTTTTTTTTTCAGTTCCTGAGGAGAGGGTGTTGTTAACTATGTTAATCCCAGGGGAGTGTTTCACAAAGACTAAGATCGACTTTAAGTTGGACTTAACTATGACAGGCCGTTCATGCCACTGTTTTCTCTCACCATTTACTGGCATTGATCTCTCAAGGGACGTACAAATCACGGTCACCAATCTACAGAATTTAGATTTTTTGATAATTTATTATTGAAGGAAAAAATATTATCTAAAGATCATATTATGGTGTGAGAAAACAGCGGCATGAACGGCCTGCCATAGTTAAGTCCAACTTAAAGTCGATCATAGTCTTTGTGAAACACCCCCTGGTCCTACAGGTGAAGATGGTTACATGATAAATTACAGGTTCCGGCGACATGTGATTTATGATCCATCACTATGCACGTTCCTAACCCTAACCTTAAACCTAACACAAAACCTTATTGCGACACACGCCATGAAATTATAGCACACCTTTGGCAAAATGAAAACCGGAGCAAATGTTTGATTATCAAATTACAGGGTCCAGTACGGAATCAATTTGAGAACCAACAGGAATTTCAGAATTGAATAATTAGTTCATGTCATTACAGAAAGATATTTGACGATAAATTGTACTTCAACACGGCTGCGATACTTCATAGTCAACCTATAAAAGTACCGCAGGCGCGGATCCAGGGGCAGGCGGGCCTTGCCCCGCAAAAAAGAGAGAGAAAGAGAGAGAGAAGAAAAAGAAGGGAAAGGGAGAAAGGGAAAGGGAAAGAGGAGAAAAAGGGAAAGAAAGAAGAGGAAGAAGAAAAGAAAAAGAGGGACGAAAGAGCCTTGCCTCTCAGGCTGTTGCCTCCCCCATCAAAAAATAAGAGAGAAGGAAGGAAAGGGAAAAAAGGGATAAGAGGAGATAAAGGGAATGAAGAAAAGAAGGGGGATATCAGTTGCAATTTTCCCGCCAATGAGTTATGGATCGGGGGGAGGGGCAAAAGGCCCTTGCTCTCCCCCGGCCTCGCCAAAACAAAAGAAAGAAGGAAGGGAAAGGGAAAGAGGAGAGCTAAAAGGGAACAAAAAAGAGGAAGGAGAAAAGAAAAGGGTGAAAAGAAAGGGAGATCAGTTGCGATTAATCCCGCCAACAACGTGTGGATCGGGGCGAAGGCCTTGCCCCCAGCAAACCTAAACGAGAGAGAAGGATGGGAAGGGAAAGGGAAAGAGGAGAGAAAGGGAAAGAAAAAAAAGAGAAAGAAGAAAGGTAGGGGAGATCGGTTGCGATTTTTCCCCGCCGCCAACAAGGTGTAGATCGGCGGGAGGGCACTTGCCCCCTTAGCCCCCTGGACCCCACGCCAATTAGTAACCTGCCGGTGTCATGAATAAGGTATCAAAATATGCTCATATAACCGTAATTAAATGCCCATACCCCCTGAGCTTCCGGGGGTTCCGCCCCTATACCCCACGCCAATTTATGCTACGCTCTACCTGACCGTAGATACTTTGGCCTCCCCCACCCACTTTGAATAACGTTCAGCGGGGCCTGCATGTAAGAGTGGGGTGATGCGGATTTTTTTTCTGCCCCCCCCCCAAACATTTTTGCTCATTGCGCCACTGCTGGTCACCATTACGTACCAATATTTTGGCTCGCATAATTTCAAATTTGGGCCTCCCCCCCTAAGAAATCCTGGATCCGCGCCTGCAAGTACCATATACAGACAATTCTTAAACATTTTTGGGCTAATTTCGGTAAGCGCGCCGCGCCGCTATATTACCCGACTAAATCCATTGCTTTGGGCCTTATGGGAAAAGCGCGGTATACGTAATAATAATAATAATAATAATAATAATAATTGTATTAGAGCAATTAAGAGTGATTAGTATTAAGATCTAGCAGCTTGAAAGTAAAAACATTATTTTTGTGGTAGATTTTGGTCACCGAATATTTGGATGTTTTGTTTATGTTTTTTTTTCTTCAGAAGTCTGTCATTGTTCATAGCACTTTCTGTTGACAAAGTTCGGCACGTGGGCTTGAAGGGACGTGGATAATATTGTGATTTTCGGCTCAAGGGGCCTCTGACAATTGGATTTCCCATGGAAATTTGTTGTCATTGTGTGCATGTGTATTTGTTATGCACAAAAAATACTATTTTATTTTGAAAAAGTTTGATGCATAGGGAAGGCAAGATGAAATCGCCCCAACGTAAAGGGTTTTTTTTTGGGGGGCTTTGTGTACTAAACCAGACAGTTTAAGGTTATGTTTGAAGGAGTAAAAACTTATGCATTCGATGGAGATAATCTTTTGTGAAGTTCTGAAACCAGGCGTTTCAATGAATAATTCAATTTATTTTTCTTCATATATTTGTAGTTTTATTTTACAGGGTAGCAATGTCAGTTACAAAACTGCTTTAAACAATGGCCCTTTTGGCCTAGATTAAGTATGTATACAATATGATTAAATATTGAAATGATAGAAATATCAATTGCTAAATTTCTATTCAAGACTTGTTTCCTAAAATGGTTTGAATTCAATAATAGTTGAAAAAGCGATTTGTTAACCACACATCGCTATTTATAAAGTATACGTCGGGAGGCGTTACAACCAATACCAAAATAATTGATTACTTTGTGGGGATGTGAGCGAATGTTTAAGTGTGTGCATGTGATGTTGTTATGTTCATATTCGGTTCGGGTTTAATTGACTGTACTTTCATATCATGATTGATCTGCCTGCCTATTCATGAATAATGTAATATATTCCGTCCTCCATCATGAACGAGCAACACTTGAGTATAATTAATTTCATGTTTTAATGTTTAGTACGGTTAGCGTGGGGTTGTCTTAGCAATACAACATGGCGAACAGATCTCATTAGCAGAAAGATGATGATACACCCAAGGGATTCGAAATTTAATCTAATTTTTGGATGATCAATCAGCTAAGCAGTCTGTTTAGCATCATTAGTAGCACACGTTGTCAACAATATAAGTTTTCAAGGTTTCAAGGTTTCTTTTATTTTCCACATAATATAACATAATCAAATGAATATGCAATATATAAAAATTCAATAACATAATATTAAACAAAAGATACGACACATAATTATACAGTTATTCAAATAAATCATTTAAGATTGGCACAGTGGTGAAAACATAGTGGAGGAGTCTATTAAAAAAGCATGGCTTGTATTTTATAGACCCCTTGGGAATAAAAAAAGTTACAAGTGCTCTGTAATATAATTAGAAAATATATGTATAAAAATGCTTAGGTAATCCTACACATGCCCCCCTCCCCCTCTACGCTACAAAACAAAAAGATTGTCTTTAACATTGGTGTATACACAGAATTTTTTACAGTTATCAGAAATAATAACAGATGATGACCTTTCTAGCAGAGAAGAGAGATAGAGAGAGAGAGAGAGAGAGAGAGAGAGAGAGAGAGAGAGAGAATGTAAGAAAGAGAAAGTGGAAGATGAAGCATGAAGGACGGGGACATTTCATTTGCAATGTTTTGATCTTATCTTACTGATAGGTTTATCTTTTTTATTTTTTTTATTATGGTTCCAAAAGCTGTTTCCCCTATACATGTTGTCGTTTTAACAATTGTATCTATCTAGAAGGAATTTTTAAAGTCTACGTTTAAATGAAAAAATAGTAGGAGCTGATTTAATGTTATCATTTAATGAGTTCCATTGCTGTGGTCCGGTTTTTTAAAAGTCTTTTGAGCAGTGAAGGTGCTAGTCTGAGGTAGATTAAACTGATCTGATTGTCTAGAGGGGTACTTGTGTACTTCATTTGAGATGTTCACACTTGTACAAGCATTGCTTTTTAGTGGACCCCTCTGTTTCCAATACGTATTTCTACATTTGTTGTAAATATTTATAATTGATTTGTATAAATAAATTGAAATTGAAATTGAATTAAAAAATATATATATTTGCAACAAGTTTTCTGGTAACTGATTTTGTCCAAATGGTACATAAAACAACCGAGATCATACAAATATAATTCATCAATTTTTAAGACCTTATTATTATAAAAGAGAGTGTTAGTGTGAGAACGATAACTTTTGTTGCAGATGATTCTCATTAGCCTTTTTTGTAGCAGTATGAGTTTATTGAGGTTTTGTTTAGTAGAGTGGCCCCATGCGAGTATTCAATAATTCAAAATAGATAGGACAAGAGTACAGTATAATATATATGAGGGGTGGGCTGTGGGAAGAAATGTTTAATTTTATCAATGACACCAGTGTTACGTGATACCTTCTTACATAATTGAGTAACATGGGATTTCCATGTCAGACGGTCATTAATTATAATACCAAGAAATTTGGTATTAGTAACCTGGGTGAGTGCATGTGTATTGAGAATTGTAGGTTCAGGAAGTGTAGTAATATAATTGCTAAATATCATAAAATAAATCAATTAGATTAGCAGGGATAATGTGTAAGAAGCTACAACATGTACTACTACTACTACTACTACTACTACTACTACTACTACTACTACTACTACTACTACTACTTCTAATAATAATAATGATAATAATAATAATAATGAACAATTACAATACGTCATTCCTATAAACATTGACAGCGCTGTCGCAATTGTGAGAAATATAATTGTGTATAATTTATAATGATACATACCAATACAAAATGCAAATCAGTAGCAGCAGTAGTAGTAATAGAAGCAGCAGTAGTAGAAGTAGTAATCGTAGTAAAATTAATGATAATGTTAATAAACCCAGGTGTAACAGAATATTTAATATTGATAGAAAGATTGAATTGAATGCTTTCAGCACCCTTTTTAGTGCAGCTTGGATAAAGTAATATCAGTAGGAGATGTGGGCACTCATTGGGATGCTACAGGGTGCGCATTATTTTTATTATCATTATAATTATAATTATTGGTTTTATTATTATTATTATTATTATTATTATTATTATTAAAAGTAGTAGTAGTCCTAGTTTTGGTATTATTATTATTATTATTATTATTATTATTATTATTATTATTATTATTATCATTATTATTATTATTATTATTATTATTATTATTATTATTATTATTATTATTATTACTATTATTACATCAATAGTAGTAGTAGTACTAGTTTTGGTATTATTATTATTATTATTATTATTATTATTATTATTACTATTACTACATCAATAGTAGTAGTAGTACTAGTTTTGGTATCATTATTATTATTATTATTATTATTATTATTATTATTATTATCATTATTATTATTATTATTATTATCATCATTATTATTATTATTATTATTATGGAAACGAAATCAACTGCAGAGGCCTCGTTACAATCATGTCCTGGCGGCAGAGGGCAGAACTGCTGTAGCGATGGCCTCAGGCTCAACTACACCCTACCCATGTTTGGCTCATGCCTCACGACTCGGCAAGAAGATGGGCCTGCGTTGAAGACCATCCCTAAGCTCATCTCAGCATCTCCTCTCGATGATACCCAATGCTCCTCTAGGGAGAATGTCTGTCGCCTTCTCGGTACGCCATGGGCGTTAATTCCGGGGGGCGGCGTACAACCGCCCCCCCCCCCAATTTCGAAGGAGGGTTATTGCTTGTGCAATATACCCCGCAAAACACCCAGACACACACATTAAAAATAAATTTGTTGTTGAAAAATTGGTAACAATTGATATTACATAAGTGACTCTTGTATAAGTTAAAAGTTATTAGAATACTAAAAATAGGTTTAGAACATATCAAAATGACAAGTGATAATGTGGCAAAGTTATTTAGTTTAAAAGTTGAGGTTAACTGTGGGACATATTTTTATAAAAACAATTATTCAGTATTAGTTCATCGACTCTAATTGTTGATATGATAATAATGTGTTGATATTTTGTAGTTTGTGTAATGGACTTCGAACATGTAAGTCTTCATCCATTGGTAGTTCTGGGCTGCGATCCTAACCTAACTAAGTTCAGACTTGATTTCTGACTAAGAAATCGTGTTCCTTGGGGGGGGGGGTATTCAGTCTACCTATCCCTTCTGATAATCCTGGCTCCGCCCCTGTTTACCCTCTACTCATCAACATAATGTTTGTGTGTGTTCCTGATTATTGAATGAGATTGCTGTAGAGGTCTCATGGTCTAGTGGATAAGTCCCCAGACTATAAAGCACAAGGTACGAGGTTCAAATCACTGTCACGGCAATACTGTCCTTTCACATTCATCTACATTTGTGACTCTCCACCCAGGTCAAGTAAATTGGGTTAGTTCCTTAAAATGCTAGGACACCGTAATAGTAGCCATTCTAACAGGTGGGGTAAGAGCAGTAGAGCACCGGGATAGTCATGTGTGTCAGACATGAGCGCTTTACAAGAAACAACCCTCTATTCTTCTCCTTATTCATCTTCTTCTTTTCTTCTACTTCTTCTTTTTTTTCCTTTTCTTCATCTTGCCCTTCTTCTTCATCATCTTTTTCTTTTCTTCTTCTCCTTCTTCTTCTTCTTCTTCTTCTTCTTCTTCTTCTTCTTCTTCTTCTTCTTTTTCTTCTTCTTCTTCTTCTTCTTCTTCTTCTTCTTCTTTTTAACTTCTTTGTTTCTTCTGCTTCTTCTTATTCTCTTCATGCACCTTTTCTTCATTTTCCTCTTCCTTCTTCTTCTTCTTCTTCTTTCCCCTCCTCCCCTTTTCCTCTTCCCCTCTTTCTCATTTCCCTCTTTCTTCTTCTTCTTTCTCTCCCCCTCCTCCTCCTTTTCCTCCTCCCCTCTTTCTCATTTTCCTCTTTCTTTTTTTTTTTCTTTTTCATAATATTGAAAAATTATTATGTTGATGATGGTGATGATGATGATTATGATAATTATTGTTATTATTATTATCGATGTTATCATTATTGTTATCATTATCATCTTTATTATTATAATTAATAACATTGTCATAATTAATCTTGTTATTGTTATTATTATTATGGTGATGACGACGACGATGATGATAAATTCGATATTCAAATTTGTGCTTTACCGCGGTATACCGCCTAGCAATCGGTGTTTCTGATGAAAGTTTTCCTATCATTTTGTACGATTTTGCAGACTGCATGAATGACCCCTGTGAGCATGGTTGGTGCGAAGAGACAATGACTGGCTACCAATGCCACTCGTTTGAAAATTCTTCAATAGGTGTTGCTGACAAAGACACCACCACCACCAGCGCCACCACCACTACCACAACTACCACAAAGTCAACGGTTTTATCATCAACAACTACCCTGACCGACGAAGCAAGTAGTGAGACCCCGCAACCAACTACCACGGCGACGTCATCATCGACAACGGAATCTCCAACAACGCCTTCACAAGACCGTAAGACTATACCTACTGGCTGCTCCATTGGCGGATAAAGGATTCTCTGGCCCGGTGGGAGGGGGCACATGTCCGAAATACTCTGATAAACAAGAAAAAACGTTAAAGGCCTATCATTTCCCCCTCTTTTTACCTCACGATTTACCCAGGTTACCCCCTCTTTTTAAAGCCACGTTTTAACCATGTTTTACCCTCTATTTGTGTACTGTATAACACGCGAACTTCCTTTCTCCCCAGCTCTTATCACACGATTTACCCATGTTTTACCCTCTTTTATCACAGTTTGTTTTCAAACTCCATGTAAAAATGGAGGGATTTGCCAACAGTTAGTGACGTCGTTTCTATGTACTTGCCCTCAGGAGTTCTACGGTCCAGTGTGTGGTAAGTACATTATTCCTAGCGTATCTTGATCTTTATACACAAAAAGTGTTGGTGGAGTAGTAGGTGACTTTATTCTGAAGAATACTCAAGGAAACGGGACTCCCTTGTAAATGAGGACCTTCGAGGCTCTGAATGAGACTACCCTTCCTTCAGATAAATAAATAAATAAATAAAATATACATGATAAATAAATATATAAGTAAATAATGTACATAATGAATAAATAAATGAAGAAATGGTTAGTAATAAACAGAATATAAACAAATAGATAAATAATAAATAAATGAATATAAACCTATGATAAATGAAGAAACAACAAGGAATGTTGTGCAGTGAATATAAAAAAAGTATTATATTGAAGTCCTACATTCATTTTCGTAAGTTGATGTAAAGACCAAAATGATGATTCGCATTTTCACGATAAAATCCAGAGAGAGATGAATGACGTGAAAAGTAGACGATTCGACCCCTCCAACCCCACCCCCTCTCTCTCTCTCTCTCTTTATCTCTTCGGCTCTTCCTATTCATGGGTATCTCGTACGTGTTTTGATAGAGTGTCCCGTATTACACACACCTAATGTGAAAGCTACCAGAGAGTACACCTTTCCTGGCTTCTGGATTGCTGAGAATGTGACGTCATTTGACTTCATGGTCAGCGCTGATAATGATGCGCACATTGGACTCTTCGCAAGTAACGTGACAGACGACAGATACGAATTAGGTAAGTCAGTGTCGCTGAGTTTTGGAGTCAAGGGCTGCGATCCTGGGTAGGTGGGAGGGGACACCCCCCTCCCCCTCCCCGAAAATATTTATTTGGAGGATCTCTACCCACCCCCCCCCCACCACCACAAAGAAAAATTGATTATCTTCTCGATCCGTCACGACGGACCTTCGCTTAAAAATTAAAAGTTTTAAAATGTCGTAGAAGAGTGTACACCCAGGGATGCGGGAAGTGGTATAAGTCATGTATTAAAGGGATATTTGAGTTTTGTTGCAGAGGGCGCTACACAAAATATTTTTTTGTGAGATAATGAAAAACTGAGTGTCAAATTTGAAAGAATATACAATTTAAATGACAAAATCATCTTTGTGTGATCAAAATCGGTTCAGAGACGGCTGAAATATCCATAAAATTAATATAACCATTTCTAATATTAGTGGTGCCCCACAAGTATTCGGAAATTTTGAACCAGCCGTTGAAAAAACGAGATAGCGCCTTAAAGATACTATGTCCCTTTTGCAGCCAACATCAAATTCTGTAGAACTTTGCAGGAATTATGAATATGTCATGTATGTCCTATCTGTGAAATTTAAACATTAGCAGTTTCCTAATAGCAAGAAAACCCGTTTACTTGCTAGAATTCACTGTCAGACACTATTGAGTGACTGACTGGCTTTTTTCCTTTGGTAATAACATACATAAAATGAGCTGTAAAGGGTACATGAGCATTTGTCTACATCAATAACCCACTTCTTGTAATGGCCAAAATTAAACTGATTGAATCTTTGCGCAGCACAAAACGTACGACCATTCGGTACTATGGTCTGAAAATCAGACTATTACTTACTGGCTTATAGCTCCTAAGTCGATTCGACAACTAATAGTCGTTATTTTCCCACTTAAAGACATTTTCAAGCCCCCTTTTTTTTAGGGAAGTTCTAAATTAGTATTGTCTTTCAAATGCCGTTGGAATTTAACCTTTTCATATTTTTGGCCTGCAAATGGGACATAGTACCTTTAATATACGTTTTATTCCAGCCAATGCCAATATTGGCTTTTTGTTGGCCTTTTCGTGTTGATTATGATCGATACGCACAACCAGCCGGCCGGTCACCGTATTTGTTTAAAGTGGAGCTGAATTAGTATGATCGTATTTTATCTAAATTTCACACATTTGGGGGTCTAAAATTACCTTCATAGAAATTTTAGGTTCTAAAAGGGCACTAGATATGTCATAAATAAGAATAAGAGCAATAACCATGCACTTTGAAGGCATTTGCGGTCTTTAACAAGAACTCAACTATCCCTTTAAACAGGTAGAGATTCCATTGTGTGTATTATTGTCTGTCTGTTCACTACACGCGATAGAAAATGCGAATTTCCGAAAGGGCTTAAAGCCCAAGTCCACTCCGATTTTCAAAAATTATAACATGTTGTAAATAAATCAAAGGTTAAAACTGCCAAATATCACGGGCGTACTTCAATCAGGTGATTTTTAAGAGCGATTTTTGTTTCGGGTATTTCGAGCAAAACATTTATATTGCTGTACGGATGTGACGTATGCTCCTCACAACGAAAGTGCCAGCGGTATACATTCTGACAATAGGCTATTTTCGTAGTGTAACCAAATTTAATGCATACGTCTTTGTGAAGTGCCTTTATACAAACTATTTCATTCACCTGATAAGAATAATAGTGTTTCATTATTCTTATCAGGTGAATGAAATAGTTTGTATCGAGGCACTTCACAAAGACGTATGCATTAAATTTGGTTATATTACGAATCTGTTTGTGAGGACCCTACGTCACAACCGACTCGATCATTAACTTGTTTTTTGCTCATTAAAAAAAATTATTAAAAATAAATCTGAGCACCATTTTCCAAAACCAAGTTATATTTGGGCTTTTTAGATTTTTGTCTATCTAATCAGCTCAACTTTTCAGTGGAGTGGACTTGTACTTTAACGAGGAATCGAGCGCATCAATGACTGCTCCTCTCTCTTATTTTTCATTTACTTTTGTGGAAAAGAAATGAACATATGAACTTGTGAACTTATATCTATCATACAGCTATCGGTGGATGGCAAAATACTGATGGCCGTATCGTACGAGCTGATTCCGATTCGCCTACTTGGATATATTTATCTCCTCGCATCTCTGTCAGTCTGTCAGGAATTCCAGATTTTAACCACTACCAGCTATCCTTCGCCAACGGTCATATGAAGTTAAGCCGTTATGGTACACAACTGGCCCTTATGGACGCCACCGATCCGAATCCTCTTGCAGTCAACTATGTCGGAATATGGACTGGGTTTGGATCACAAGGGTATTGGAAATTCCCGACATTCTGCCAGGAAAGCCAAAACCAGGATCCTGCATAAGTGCTGGTTGAGACATGGAGACCAGAAATTAATTGAATTGTACAGTCAATCTCCTGTTAAACTTGGGATTGTCAATGAATTTAAAACATTGTAGCCTTTTCTCGTGGTGATATACAGGGTATCGTTTCACGAAGCAGTCGTAAGTTCAAGTTCGCCGACATCCCATGTATAATACACGCGTTTCAATCGGAAAATAGTGAACTTGTACGATGGTTTCGTGAAACGTTGACCTGTATCATAAAATTATTGTTATAGCATGGTAAAAATACAATAATGTTACATTATTGATCCCAGTAATGATAGGTCGTCTGTATGGATAAAAGCCGAAAGGAAGCCCTCGTATAGAATCAGGCGCGGATCCAGGATTTCTTAGACGGGGGCCACAAGGGGCACAATTTTTTTCTCCCGCAAATTTGAAAATCGCGCCGGTCGTAAATTCGCTCAGTGGGGAGGGGAGAGGGGGTAGTGAGCACATTTTTTTAGCACCCGAAAATTAGAAAATTGGAAAATCGCGCCGGCCGTAAAATCGTTTATTGGGACGGGGGGGTGTGGTAGTGAGCACATTTTTTTGCATCCCCGAAAATTGGAAAATTGGAAAATCGCGCCAGCCGAAAATTCGCTCAGTGGGGGGGTGAGCACTAATTTTTTTTTTTTTTTTGGCCGGGGGGCACGTGCCCCCTGTGCCTCCCCCTGGATCCGCCAATGAGAATATTGATGATAATCTGAGGAATGTGTAATTCATTGCAGAGAAATTATATTTATTTCCTTTTCATTCCCCGTGCAATGTGTAAAACATAAAGAGCAGTCAAGTGAGAAAAAAAAATCAAAAAATAAAAGAAGGCGAAATAGAAGTAGGCGTAATATAAAATGGGGAAATGAAGAGGTTATCTGAAGATCGTAGCATTTGGAGAAATATTTGTTGAAGAAATTTTTGGGGTCACCATTGGGGTCATTTGACTGAAGAATTATTTATATGATAAGACGGGAAGATGCATATCTAGAAAGTTTGATTTTTGTAAACATATCAAAATCACAATTGTTGCACCTGAGAAATGAAGACTGATTATCTTAGAAATTCAGTGTTGAAGAATATACCTTATGTAAGTCCTCACTGTAAGTCAGTCATTGGAATGTAACTTACATGAATATCAATTCATATGTTTTAATTTGTTATATTTTTCATTCTTCTGTACATTATGATTTTCCGTAAAGTATATTTTGTGTATTTCTTTTGTATAATATTGTTTGTATTGATTGTTATCCATGTAGCAGTTTATTTACTGTAGAGGCAACCCTGTATAGAATATTACTCTCATTTTTCTGCTTCTATTAAAACCAATATAATATCAGGGTGGACTTCCCCCTTCAAAGTCCAAAGATAATTCCCCCAAATGCGTGGATACCCCACATATTTTCAAACGAAGAATCCAAACTTTAACTGTAAAATATATACACGTAGGCCTATGTTCAAGTTTTAATTGTAATTCAGTATTTTTGACACAGCCTTGTATTCGTAATAGCGATAGGTTTAACTCGAGTTATTCTCATCAGTAATCTACGTTGTATAAAGTGTCTATCATTCTCCCAATCCTGTATTAACTACCACAATTCTGTATACAAATAATTGTACCCCTTAAAATAAATGAATAAATAAATAAATGAATGGATATTTAGACGTTTTTTTTCAAAGTTTGCACGCTGTCACGGTCACGATGGATTGTACATACTATTACTTGGATTATTTAGACTGTTGGCATTGTAATCACGAAGAAGAAATTTGTTTTTCTTCTTCCACAATATTGTGATACCACATTTGTAACGATAGAGCTTGTGATCATCGGACTGTAACTAGATATATCAATGTCAATAATAATAACAATTTCAAAATCGATCTGCTTATGAGATTGGGATTTATTGATCAATACAATGAATGGCCGTTCATTGAACCTCTCTTTAATTTGCTTTTCCTTTCCTTTCTATCTTGCAATCACATTGTTCTGTCCATCACAATTATCAAATTGTAAATATTATGGACTCATTTCTAGGTTGAAAATAGTTGAAAGATGGATAAATGTACATTATGAAACATCAGTTATCCTTTTTGATTATCTTAATCTTTTATTTATTTTATTGCATACTTACACGTAATTACATTATTCATTCTGTACGTATAAACTCATGAAACTGTAAAATAGATTTGTGTATTCATGCATGTTTAGCCCATTTTGCGGGCCTTTTTGGTATCATGTGTAAGAGGATGAATTTATCTTTGACATGAACAACACGAATTCATCAGAACATAATCCTTTTTTTTCTAGTCATCGATTGGAAAGTCGGTTTTCGTTTCTTATAGAACACAGTAGTACCTGGGAGATTTCATTTCGGAGGTCAATTACTTTCGCGTCCGTTACAGGTATTTTGAAAGAGTAGAACTCACGCACAACAATGTGGTGTCTATATTGTTTGTATGGGTTGTAAGAACGTTTTTAAAAGAGAAGAGTTTTGAACAATGGAACTTTCTGACTTCCCCGTCGATATATACCTCCAACCTTCAGAAAGTTTGTCAGCAGGCCAACGTGATCAATATGTCGGTGTTCTTGACTGTCGGTCTTACCAACCCTCAGACAACTTTTCAAAATGCCCGTCAGTGCGACATTAGGGACTTTTAGATTTGCACGTCGACATAGTGGACTGCAACGTGTGACGTCCTTATAAGGCACTGTGATGTCCTTTTAAGGCACTGCCGGGCACGGCCCAGTGCCACACGCGGCAGTCCACGCTCTCGTCGTCTAAATCTAAAAGTCCCTATTGTCAGAGTGGTGGCTTACACTATGAACATGACAGACAAAGAAAGAGGACAAAATATACAGTTCCTCATTCTACCCTCAACAATTGCTGTGGTAGACAAAGGAACATCCCTTCACTGCTATTATGTAAAATAAGTAGAACAGGTGAATATGCATGTGACACCTGTTCTACATTTTACATAATAGATGTGAAAGGATGTTCCTTTGTCTACACATGAGAATGAGGAACTGTTTGTCCTCTTTCTTTGTACGTCATGTTCATAGTGTTATCAGTCTCGTAGAGCCGTCCGTCTCGTGGGCTGTCGTCTCGAAGGGCTATCCGTCTCGTGGACCGTATAACCGTTGGCAACGTGAGACGATAATTGTATATATGCAAAGAAAGGGATGTGTTTCGTGCTAGTTGATTGAACACATACTGAATCGAAGAATTCACATTGTTAACAATTTATTGTTTGGAAGACCGAGATTTATGAATTTGGCCTACTGGCGAAGAGAAGTTTTGGAATTCAAAATAAGAATGTGGAATTAAAGTCACAATGTATAGTTCAAAATTATGCGTGTGACACATTGACAATCCAACTTAGATGTACTTTAAAGGCCCTCCCAATTTGCAATCACTGTAAATACTCGGAATTTATATACTATGTATGTGTTGAAATACGAACAGTTGTTCTTGTTGCTATATAATCAAGTTGAAGACATCGTCCTATTCAGGAAAGACTATAGTTCTAGTTAAATGTTATTTTAATGTATTCGTTTTATTGTTGATTATAGTATTGCCGGTATTTATTTCCAGTGTGAGTGAAATCAATCAAATAAAAGAGTAATCTTATACTCGTGCGACACGTATTTTATCATTCAAGAGCCAATATCGTCTCTCTCTCTCTCTCTCTCTCCCTCCCTCTCTCTCCCTCCCCCTCTCTCTCTCTCTCTCCCCCTCCGTCCTCCTATGTATGTCTATCTCTGCCTGTCTGACTCTTTCTCTCTCGATCTCTCTCCGTCTCTCTATCTCTCCTTTCGTCCTCCTATGTAATGTCTGTCTCCGCCTGTCTGACTCTTTCTCTCTCTTTATCTCTCCGTCTCTCTATCTCTCCCTCCGTCCTCCTATGTACTATGTCTGTCTCCCCCTGTCTGACTCTTTCTTTCTTTCTCTCTCTCTCTCTCTCTCTATCTGTGTATTTTCATTTTTCATTTCATTTTATTTTATTTCAACGCGGACCACTTGCTTCAGCCAACGGCTGTTCTTCTGCAGGTCCATGCATATATAATAAAATCACATACAAAATAAGACGCAATACAAATTAAACAATTACAACAGGAAAAGAAGAGCGGATTTAAAATTAATTGAATAAAATACATGTAACGAGCGTGATAAATAACATAATATAATAATTAATAAATACAATTATGAAATGAGATAAAATAAAGTAAAGTAAACGTTAGTTAAAATTAGGAATTGAAAATTAAAATTAAAAATTAAAAATTGAGATATATTAAACAAAACAAAAAACCTCATGCTGCAATAGATCGAGAAAACCAAGCGAATTAGCAAACTGGCAAACATTGGGTATAATTATATTGAATAGGCAGCTAGTGTGATTGCACAGCATATTGCACAGATTGCGAACAAGAGGCATAACAGAGAGAGATATAGATATATATAGAGAGAGAGGGAGAGAGAAAAGGAGAAAGAAAGGGAGAAAGAGAGATGTGAGGGATAGAGAAAAGAAGAGAGATAGAAAGAGAGAGAGAGAGAGAGAGAGAGAGAGAGAGAGAGAGAGAGGTGGAGAAAAGGAGCCAATACAATACTATCTCACTCTACTGTACAATTTGAATCTGTAAAAACTCAAAGCTTTTTCATCATTAGGTTATTCATTCCATCGTTTTGCTCCTCTTTGTTGTAAACTTTTCTTTTTAAAGTTAGTTTTAACCGGTGGCAGTTTGATTTTAGAATATGAATGTCTTAAAACATAATTACTGTTACTAAATACAAATTGATTACATGTACTCTCTGGTACTCATGTGCAATTTTGTACATTATAAGTAAAGTGCGTATATTTCGCCTCTCCTCAAGTCTTTTGACATCTAATTTTATGTACCGTACTCACATTCACATCACATTCAAAAAAATAATAAAAGAAAACAACAATTGCACGGCTCAAATATGAAACATTGAAGGATATATTAAATATGTTTAGCTGGCGCTATGCAGGTACTGCAGAAGTGTGGTGCAGTTACCGCACAGCGTGCTGGTAACTCCTTTGTAAAACCAGGGAGATGAAAGGATAAAACTATTCTTTTTCTTGTTGTGTACACTCCTAATGCAACAATCTTACGATAAAGGAAATGTAGTAGCTAACTACCCTAACTAAAAACGACGGATCGTGTGATTCCATGATGTGATTCCTCTCATGTGGATGTGTAGGGGTATCTTCAAGCTGATAACTGCTGGCAGTATTTCACCCCCTCCCACTCGCTCTGTCTGTTTCAGTCATTGCACCACTATCCACATCTTGATTCGTGACAAATTGCCCTTTTAAATAGATCAGTTTTTTAAAATAAAATTCATCATGCTACTTGAGGGAACTACGCAGTAGCAAATTGACGTAAAAAGGCTTCATGTCAGCAGTTTGAAAAATAAATGACAGTTATCTAAAACTCACTATCATACTAGTTACCGAAAGAAATTTCTTTACGAGCAATTTTTGACAAATCGGACTATCAAGATTATAATCATCATGTATCCCTAAAGCATAAAATCAGTAAATATGCATTTTTTTGTAAAGTCATTGACATCAGTAAGTGTTAAGAAATAAAAACGAACCAGGATGGTCATGTGGATAAGACAAGTGATCGCTTCATGATGCAAAGATAATTGGTTCGATTCCCGGCTACTCCTTTATCCTATTTTATTTATTTAAATTTTTTAAAGTCCATAATATTGAATGGCAAGAATTGAATAGCTAAGCTTCCCTATTCATTGATGCCATGTTACGGAATACCACGCACACTGAATGTTTTATCAAAGTTGTTAGTCTATTTTTAATTGTAGCGTCATGGGTCTAGAAATTAAAGCGACACCGGAATTATTAAGGGTGTGAGGAGCACGGGTGTACCAACTCGATGAAAGGGGAGGCGTGCAAACCCCATTAGACAAAATTTGAACGTATTTATGATGTAACGAGTAAATTTCAATCTCAAATATGATTTAAAGATACTATGTCCCTTTTGCAGCCAACATCAAATTCTGTAGAACTTTGCAGGAATTATGAATATGTCATGTATGTCCTATCTGTGAAATTTAAACGTTAGCAGTGTCCTAATATTCAAATTATGCAAGGAAACCTGTTTACTTGCTAGAGTGACTGACTGGCTTTTTTTCATCTTTGGTAATAACATACATAAAATGAGCTGTAAAGGTGAGCATTTGTCTACATCAATAACCCACTTCTTGTAATGGCCAAAATTAAACTGATTGAATCTTTGCGCAGCATAAAACGTACGACCATTCGGTACAATGGTCTGAAAAAACAGACTATTACTTACTGGCTCTATAGCTCCTAAGTCGATTCGACAACTAATAGTCGTTATTTTCCCACTTAAAGACATTTTCAAGCCCCCTTTTTTTTAGGGAAGTTCTAAATTAGTATTGTCTTTCAAATGCCGTTGGAATTTAACCTTTTCATTTTTGTGGCCTGCAAATGGGACATAGTACCTTTAACATAATTCTAATTCTATCAAGAGATATAATCTTAATGGCCCAAATTTGTGGTCAGTCGCTTCACTCAGTCGCAAATAGGCGAGCGCATGCATGAATAACAAAATATTCCTCTTCCTATCCTGCAATGCGTATTAGTATAGCGCCATCTATACGCTCTCTTCAACCTGCATACGTTATACATGTATTTCTAAAATGATTTAAAACAAATCTTTATGGCATAGAAAAATTATCTCGATTTTTAAATAATTTGCTGCACTATAAAACGGGGAGGAGGAGGGGGTCTTGCTTCCCGAAATGGAAAAAAGTGCCCCTCCTGTTATAGCATTAATGTTCCCCGTAAGTATACGCCTATCGTGTCGTCTGTCTAATAAACAGATGTCCCTCTTTCTACTGACATGACTTAAAGTACAAGTCCACTCCACTGAAAAGTTGAGCTGATTAGATAGACAAAAATCTAAAAAGCCCAAATATAACTTGGTTTTGGAAAATGGTGCTCAGATTTATTTTTAATAATTTTTTTAATGAGCAAAAACAAGTTAATGAGCGAGTCGGTTGTGACGTAGGGTCCTCACAACACAGATTCGTAATGTAACCAAATTTAATGCATACGTCTTTGTGAAGTGCCTCGATACAAACTATTTCATTCACCTGATAAGAATAATGAAACACTATTATTCTTATCAGGTGAATGAAATAGTTTGTATAGAGGCACTTCACAAAGACGTATGCATTAAATTTGGTTACATTACGAAAATAGCCTATTGTCAGAATGTATACCGCTGGCACTTTCGTTGTGAGGAGCATACGTCACATCCGTACAGCAATATAAATGTTTTGCTCGAAATACCCGAAACAAAAATCGCTCTTAAAAATCACCTGATTGAAGTACGCCCGTGATATTTGGCAGTTTTAACCTTTGATTTATTTACAACATGTTATAATTTTTGAAAATCGGAGTGGACTTGGGCTTTAAGCAGGCATACAGATGTTAATACCTGCAAGGCTAACTGCCCTATACTCCACGTCTTGCCAAACAAAAAGTCACCTTTTCTATAGACAATTATAAGGGCCCCTTTTCCTTTAGAACAAATAAACAAATGGAGAAAAAAGGGGGAAAAAGAAGAAGAAAGAAACAATGCCCTTTTCATTTTGTTTATCATCCTCATGCGAGTATCTGCACAGATTTGATTTCATCTGTAGGGGGGGGGGTAACTCTGTGTTCAAGTATTATGTGAATTAATGCCTCTCTGGCTCACCTGAAATACGATTTAGAAGAGGGCTGAGAAGGGCCCTCTCAGTTGCCACAAAGTGCCCCTATTATCATGAAGTAAATATAAACAGGCACCGTAAAGCATGATTAGAGTGGGCATGGGCAATAGAAGGGGCGCTTATAGTATGCCTAGTCCAGGAAAAAATGTTGTTATAAAATATATATATCTTTCACACTTAAAGGTACTATGTCCCATTTGCAGCCAACATCAAATTCTGTAGAACTTTGCAGGAATTATGAATATGTCACGTATGTCCTATCTGTGAAATTTAAACGTTAGCAGTGTACTGGTATTCAAATTATGCAAGGAAATCCGTTTACTTTCTAGACTTCACTGTCAGACACTATTGAGTGACTGACTGACTTATTATTTTCTTTGGTAATAACATTCATAAAATGAGCTGTAAAGGGTACATGTGCATTTTGTCTATATAGGCCTACATCAATAACCCACTTCTTGTAATGGCCAAAATTAAAGTGATTGAACCTTTGCGCAGCACAAAATGTATATATACGACCATTCGGTACAAAGGTCTAAAAATAAGACTATTACTAAATGGATTGCAATCACTAAAGTCGATTCAACTAACGGTCGTTATTTTCCCACTAAAAGACATTTTCAAGCCCTTTCGTATTTAGGGAGGTTCTAAATATTACGTATTACCTTTCAAAAGCCGTTGGAATTTAACCTTTTCATTTTTTGGGCCTGCAAAAGATAGGACATAGTACCTTTAACAGATTTTCTGCTGATGCTGACTACTATATACCTCGCAACAATCTGGACAGGACATGACATAGGGCCTGCATGATAAATAAAGGAAAATCCACTATGGGCAATATGTGGGAATGTGATTAGTATCTCATATTTAATTCCAGTATATGCGACTGTAACTATATATTGAGAGCAAAGCAAACTAATGAACAAAACAAATTAAAGACAAAGACAAAAACAAAATAGTAACTTGGAGTTGGAGTATGACTTAAATACATTAAATTAGTGATCCCCCTGCCGAGGTGGCCCCCTCCCAGGGGCGGATCCAGCCGGCAGCAAGGGAGGGGCCTAAGGGCCCACTTCGTGCGAAAATTTGAAAATCGTGCCGGTCGATTTTTCGCTCAGTGGGGGTAGTGAGCACAAAAAAAAAAAATTTGGCACCCGAAAAAAAGGGTTATTTTTTTTCCATCGCCACCCCCCTCCCCTTGGGCGCCAGGGGAGGGGGCCCAACTTCTTTTTTTTTTCAAAAAAAGGGTGTTTTTACCTGTTTTTTTCTAGGGAGGGGCGGGGGCCCCTGGATCCGCCACTGCCCCTCCTCTTTTCAAAATTATTGACCCAGTGCATCCTGTTAAAAATAATTCTTCTCTTTAAATTCGTTTTCTTTCTTCCTCTATTTGTCCTTTCATTAAAACCCCTTCCCCCTCCCAATCTCCTTTAATTAATTGTGTTATTTTGCTGTTTTTATGATGATGGGGGTCTTAATCATCATCATCATCATCATCATCATCATCACCATCATCTGATGATGACTCCCTCCCTCATCATCATTAGGCCTACTTTTAGTTTTAGCGCAGGAACGCAAGCTCGATGCATCTCGGGGATTTTGGGATCGTCCCTTCACTTATGTGCGGGATTCCGCATGAGTGATTGGACAAATTCCTATCACATGACACACATACACTCATCAAACATGGCGACACCGAGAGAGGCTGGGTAAGTCAGGAGAGTGTCTACCGGCGCCCAGAAAAGTGTGTTTGGAAGCAATTTTTCTCCTATTTGCTTGAATATTGGAATATATGCATGACACAATGACGGGTTGGGTTCCAACAAAGGAGGCAAAGTATGCTGTTGGTGAGTATAGTGTACATATGTCGCATGTTTTAACAATTTGACAGCTTTTTTTTTTTTAGCCTGGACTCTGGAGTCGGTATTTCATTTTCAGCGAACAAGGCAGGGTCATTGTTCCTTCGGTGCAGCAGAGCGGGCCTGGCGTCTCGCCTGGCTCTGGCGCTGCCCTTGTCGGTGGATGGCCGGGTCGGATGAGCTATGAGCGAAGTAGCTAGTAGAAGTTCGCTGAAGTGGTGTATAGACTAACTCTTTAACAAAAAATGAGAATATCAAAGCATATTGATGATATTGTACCCTCAATCTCGTCAGTTTATGTCTGTAACTTTGTTTCACAATGTGTTCTACTCTAGAGACTAGAAGACTTTTTTTAGAGACTCTAGACTAGTCTAGGCTAGTCTAGGCTATATTATATACAGACTACAGTGTACAGAGTACTGAGTAGGCCTACACTACAGACTACAGTCTCTAGAGTCTAGTCTAGATTCTAGTTCAAATTAATTTTCACTGTGACCATTTGGTGGGCAATGACTTCATTTGAATTTGACTTTGAGATTGAGTCGCTTCATCTGACTTAGTCTGAGACTGAGTGAGAAGTGAGATCGAGTCCCACAGACTTGGTTCTCACACAAGTTTCGACCAAATGATTTGCTAACACCAACAATATTTCCCATGTTTTAATGCTAATTTAGGTAAGTCGAAATCACAAGTGTGCATGTGCATTGTGTAAAGATTTCAGAGCTCACGCCTCAAGGATTTTAAACTAAATATAGTCTATGTAGTATGTTGTAAGATTTGATGCCTCTACTCTATTAAAGCAATACTCTTATTTTTCTGTGGATATTAGACTACTTTTTAATCTCCTTTATTTTTCTGTTTACATCTAAATGAATTTTAACAATTGAGTAATTAAAAAGAATTGTTTTGGTAGTATAACAATGAGCAAATAGCCAGACTACATGTAAGTACATGTACTTGTGTGTAAATGAAATCAGCCCGATTTTGTTTTTTGTTTTGGGGTTATTTATTCCAAAATCACTCATTCAGACATGGATGTTTGTAGGGTTTTCATATTGACTTTTTTCTTTGATAATGTCACTGTCACAGCAATGTTTATACTTTTGACAGAAACTTGCTTGCCCTATTTTATTTATTCTACAAACAAGCAGATGATGTAGTTTCAAATTTTCCAGAAAAGTTGTTCTTCATCAACTGATATTGCACCAACCCAAATAACATTAACATTTCATTTGACATGACATACAGTGTACTGTACATGTACTGTACATGTACAGTACATGACATAATGTAATTAGTGAAAAATGCACCATTTTTCTTTTGTGGGGACTAATCACCAAAAGAATTTGCTGTAAAGGTTTTTCATTCATTTGTAGTTGTAGGCCATGCAAGATTTTTTACTTCAAATATTTCTGCTGTAATATAAATTATAATAAGAAGTTTTAATACATTTTCCAAATTATATTTATTCCTTCTTCTTCTTTTTTTTTTTTTTGGGGTGGAATTTATACAATATACATGTACATGTACATACTAAATGTACTGTAGCTACATGTACTGTACATGTATACACAAAGTCTAATTTTCAGGTTGTACAGGTATGTGCCCTTAAAATGCCTTTCTGATAAACAGTATCACTGTTTCAGTGATTTGAATGAAATGGCAATGCAATTATTTGTTGTGTATGAATATGAAATGTCAAATGGTATGGAAGGATACGTTTCATAAAATGGGATAGTCTGTGAGGCGTTGAAAACTTGAAATCCCTCAGGTTCATAAACATCCCACCTGGCAAGCCTTGGGCATGTCTTTCATGGCTACTTAGTGCTTCTACAGCACTCATGGAATTAAGAACAGGAACCATTCATTAGTCTATAACTCAGTTCAGTAGGTGTGACAAATGGGGAATATCCGTCAGAGTGTGGACAGGCTTAGAATGGTCTTGGGAGGGGGAATTACCAGTCTCGATCTTTAAAGGAAAACCCACACCTGCTGATCTAATGGGCAGTAATTGAATGGAATTAATTCTTTGGTGAAAACTCATGGCTTACAAACCTGTATACAGTTTAACTGTGTGATGAATACCTGAGGCTAATAGTGTTCACAGTCCTGAGTATTCCTGTGACGTGAGATTTTCTGTTTCATGTTATATTTTCAGAGCTCTTGTGTTAGTGTGCTATTAAGATATTCACGGTAACCGTTTCGGTGTATACCATGTATACCATTTACGTACATGAACATGTATCTTTCCTTGCCTCAACACTCATGCCCACTTGGTGCTTAGGGGCCACCAAAGTTGTAACCAAAACTAATTCAACATGTTTATCCTCTAATAATTCAGGCTTAACCCAACGTTAATCTGGAATTTTATAGAACAATATAGAAATGTCCCTTTAAATCTACAGTTTACATGTACATAAACAAGTTGGGTAATACCTATCAAATACATCCAGTTTCCTACAGGTAGGTTACTTTCGGTGTTGTTGGTACTGTTTTTGTTTATCTTCTGTTGCCATGGCTACAGAAATCTCTCAGTTGATAATCTTTATAAAATCTGTAGGTGATGCTCAAGGCTCCTTGTACATTGTACATGTACATGTAAGCATTTTGCAAGGACAGGCTTATACTTTATACTGTAGACATCATGCGCAAGTGTGTGATTTAAAAAAAGAAAAGAAATAGATTAAAGATACATATACATGTAATGTAATGTGTTAAACTCCAAATGAATTTACATGTTAAGAAATTCATGAGTGGTTGGGAGCTCTTTCTTTATATTTCATCAAGAAAAATCTTCTCTTTTGAGTGTTTTACAATTTACATACACTTGTGTCTATTTCAGGCATGAAAGAGTCTTTCCTTTAAATGTATTGCTTCATACTTTCATACTTTCATGAAAATTTCATAAGTTTATTATAATTCATTATAAACATTCAAGGGCAAAATAGCTTGGACACAATTTCTGGTTCTGGTTCTGGATCAACACTCCGACAAAGCGGGATCTCGCATCGCGTCAGGGTAAAAGCCTCACAAAATCACCAGGAAAAAGTTCCTGGAAGAGATTAATCAGAAACATACATACATGTACCTGTATGTATATTTTGATAACTTAGGATTTCCTGAAGGAGGAATCTTACTGTATTCTTTGTGTTGCATGCAGGCCATACTCATGTACTGATGTAGCTTAGATTCTTTTGAGATTTTGCAAGGCTTTTCATCCCAAATGCTGTCCAAGCTACCTGTATGTATTTTGCCCTTGCATTATTTACTAGAGGATTTATATATTTATGTACACCCTGTAACACTGTATTAAAGATTCATGGAATTTGTTTGGATTTATAAATAGGAATGTGTACACTTACACTTAAATACACAATGTACAGGTACATGTACATTTAGGCATAGAGAATACTAGGGCTTTATAATGTAACTTAATTTGCTGCAATGTGGTTTTTGAGAGCAGGAAGCACTTTTTTCCTGCTTGGACCTTTCCCTGTCTGGTGTGTGGTGAAATGCAGAGGAAGTCGATGAAACGTGGTTGAAAATGCATACCAAAATAATTGCAGGATATTTTATACCAAGCTACCCTGTACATGTACATTGTACATATATTGTCGCTGAATTAAAGGGGAACTTCAACCCCTAAATAATATGGACTATTATAGAAGAAAAGAAAAAAATCAGAAAAACAGATCAGAAAAGGGTTTGATATCAAATAAGTAATTAAAAATAACACGTTAAGATCACTATCTGCTTGAGAGAGATCAAAGCAAGCTTACTTGTGGATAAAAGTTGCCCTTTGATTTGCAATTTTCAAAAATACTTCAAATTATGTTTCTTCTATTTTGAATATTTATTTAACACATTAAGAGAGTTTTTAAAGACACAATGTAGGCATGAAATACATGTATGTGGTATGTTGAGAGCTAGATGTACAGTGTAGTCTGCAGATACAGACTACATGGATTTGACTCTTACAGCAAGTCCATAATCATGAGCAGCCAAAGTACAGTAAACCATGCAAATGCTGCAGTATAGATAGTCTCATCATTCAGACCCTCTGTTGCACATTACAGCTACAAAGGGTTTGTGTCTGCAAGCTAGTGTAGAGGAGTGTTAAAGGTCCTCTGCCATCCAAGTATTCATGCTTCCCATCGTGTAGAAAATACCAATATAATCAATCTCTCGTTTTTTGAAATTTTTCTAAAGAAGGGTTAATGAGTTATAGTGTTTTTCCTTCATTAATTACATGATTTCCCACGCTCCTAAGCCCCGCCTCCCAAAATTCCCAAACTCAGCGATCACGTGACAGTGCGTCATCGGGAGAATCTTCCGAGCTTCTGCTGCAGTGCGCGAAAGTTTTCTCTATTGTGTTTACGTGCTTTAGCGTGGCAAGTTTTTTTTTTTGTACGAAAAAGTTCGATTCGTCAGGCAATTTTTTTGATATTTTCCTTTGAATTTCACAATGCCGTCGAGGTGTATCGTGGGAGGCTGCTGTAATGCGAATCAGGACGGGGTAAGCCTACATCTTTTCCCCCAAAGACCCGAATTTGAGTTAAATTTGGACAGCTAAAGTGAAGCTGACTCGGGCAAGTTGGAGCAGCCCCATGCATAGACTCCTGTGTAGTGTGCAGTGCACATTTCGACGATTGTGATTTTGATGATGGGGTGCATGCCATCTTCAACATTCAATTCATTTATTTTTCCTCTTTCAATTTTTCAAAATTTACAATGATGTTACATTTTTATTTTCCCTCAACCACTTGAAAAAAATAAAACTCCCTTCAGCGGTCCAAAGAATTATTATTACCCCCTGCCAGTCAGGGCCTTGGTTTGGAAATTTAGGGGGAATTTCACAATTTTTTTTTTCTCTGGAAATTACTCTGTCCCTATCTCTTGCAATGTCTCTCTCTCTCTATCACAATTTTTCTCTTGCAATATTTTTTCCTATCTCTATCATTTTCAACGTACCCCTCTTTCTCTCTCTCTCTCTCACACACACACACAATATCTCTTTGCATCTCGTTCTATACCTCTCTGCTCTTCCATCCTGAATTCAATGCACTCCTTACTGTTTACTAATCATGTGAAAAGTAAAGTAAGCAAGATTGCAAGAGGACAAATCACTTGAATGAAATAATATGTGTTACATTTAGTTTGAATAAAATAAACTACGAACTACTATGAAGCATTGTTAGGATTAACATTTTAGGAGTATGAAGAAAATGACAGATAAAAAGAAAGCACAATATGTATTTGGGGGATTGGTCCACTTTAATATATCACATTAACTAAAACTGTGAGTGAGTGTGTGTAAGATGTTGCTTTGGATGAAAGACGTGGTAGAAAAATACACAAAAAATATATAAACCATTTGGAAGGTTGATTTGTCCTACAATAGCTACACCATGAAATAGTGCATGCAGTGGCGGATCCAGGGGGCCTGAAAAAAACAGGTAAAAACACCTTTCTTTATAAAAAAAAGAAGATGGGCCCCTCCTGGCGCTCAAGGGGTGGTGGTTAAAAAAATGTCGGAGGCCAAAAAAAAAAATTGTGCTCACTACTCACTCCCCCCATCCCCCCACTGAGCGAAAAATCGGCCAGCACGATTTTTCAATTTTCAATTTTCGGGGGCAAAAAAAAAAAAATTGTTCTCACTACCCCCTTTTCGGCCCCCTCCTTGGCGCCGGTTGGATCCGCCCCTGGGTGCATGTACTTTACATTTCTAATTCCCATATTAGCTAATAAAGTTTCAAATTTCCATTTAGTTTCTCTGTCTTGTCTTGACCCTAAACAGCATAAATCGATGGGGTAATCACTGACTAAATAAATACATCAATTTGAATATGTAGTATCTTCAATACTTCAATACGATTTTCAAAAGAACTGATTTAATTATACTGAATTTACTGATGCATTTTAAGGTATAAAACACAAGAAAACACATGCTGAAATATTTATCCCAAATTAAGTGCATCAGAAAACAAGAGGCACGGAAGTAATGATTGCCTTGCAGTTTCATCCATTATTTCTCTAAAAATGACAACTATTGAAAACTTTCACCCAAAATATTCACCCATGTAGTATCTTTAACATCTGGTGGAAAATTGTTCTACAAGAAAGACTGCTGAAATGTACACTATGCAGGTTAGGACAAGTGTGATCTACCTCCTTCATAGTACAATAATAATCAACTCATTGATTGTGGGCATCAACTGAGAGATGAGGCAAATGAGATATTCTTTAGTACAATATGTAGCTGCAATATCATACGAAAATAAGTAGTCATTATAAGAGAACACATTTACTTTCCAGTATTTTATAGCTCTAAACAGAAAACATTGGCTGACAGCAAATAACTGCTCTAGGATGAATTAACCCTTTTGAGAGTTCATATGTTAATCTACTTTAAACCTACAGACAGTAGGTCACAAGTTTAGTTTGAAAGAATCCCCCAAGAAAATAATAATAATAATAATAATAATAAATAAATAAATACATAACCTTGAGGAGATAAGAAGCGGAATGTTATAAATTCTGATACTCTTATGAGAGAAATTACATTTACCAATGAAGATAACCTATAGCTCTAGAAGGTATTTATATCATGTGAAAATTAAAAAACTTACCGGTATCCCTTTTAGTAAGCTTTGTAACCCATTAAACTAAGGTAAATTACTTTAGCCACAATGTTTGAAAAGTAAGTAACATATCAATGTCACCTTCAAAATAAATTTTAAAAATGAAAAGCAAACATCCATATCTTGAATGAATCACACTACACCCCCATGCCCAACAAAATATCTGTATATTCCTCTTCAAATCCTCTGTATTCTGAGGAAGGGAAAGTTGTCGGATCTGAATTACAGCGCAGGACGGCAGTGAAACTCGCACTGATCTTCCCAGGTATCCCCAGCACAATCTAGCTAGCTGACGATAGGCAACGTGGGTGTTTTTTCCTGCAATGAACAAAAAAAACAAAAAAAAAAACACACAAACCATTAGAGATAGTAACATCTACCTCCTATCTATAAGAGTTTTGACAAGACAAATATATACATGTACAGAAATAAAGGGAAAGTGCACAATTCCCATTTTCTCCACTCAATATCATTCAATAATAATTTTCTTTTAAATTGCATCTACTATTAGGAACGTCACTACAATTTGACGCATAAGCAGTGATGGCATGTGACCATGGAATGCAACAACCACCACTTCTATCAATCATATCTGTTTTAATACATCGCACCATTTATATTTTACAATATGTACGTACATGAATAATGAAGTCTGTGAGGTAGCGATGGGGGTGCAAACACGAACAGTGGGGTTCGAACTTTGTAACAGAGAATCACCCATATTGTTTAATGTCTCATCAAGACATCTTGATGACATAGTTATGATATATACTGAATTCAATAATTTGGCACCCTCAGCACCCAAAAAAAAAAAAATTGTGCCTGTACAGTGAACCTTAATGAGATACATGTAACAAACTATTGTTAATTTTCTGGTCCAACTTCTTTGTATTCTATTGTATTTTAGCCCTGATATAACATGGTTTCGATAAAACAGGTAGTTTTTCTGGTCCAAGGAGTTTATTATAACCAAATTCCACCGTGGAACTACGATGTATGTATTGTACGGACTAAAAATTGTGAATACTCACTCATTTTCAGTGGTATCTTGTCATGCTTGTTGGCAGTATACTTCTGGCGGTACTGGTAGAAGGCGGTCTCAAGTACCCACCTGTCTATCCAAACACGCCTGAAACCAGGACGGTCTGTGATGCAGTCCAACTCCTCTGGCTCATAACATTGTCTACGTGAACTGGGGAAGTTCTTTAAAGCAGATGGTCATCACGACCTTCAGCATTGCAGAGCAGCCTCCATGATCCACTGCATGAACACCTGAATGAATGTATTAAAAAAATTGTTTATTATGTAGACCTAGACCTATATCTCATCTTATCATTCATTGCGCTATAATCGTGTGAAAAAATAGGACATGTACATGATGTATCCAGTAAATGTTTGAAGATTTTATTAGTTTCACAATTAACATTACATTGCAGACTAGATCTAGACCCTATGTGTGATTTGTTTTTGAAAATAGATTTCAATAATCTAGATCGAAAGTAAATAGAACTTAGAAGCCAATCGTACAATACAAAAGCTCGAGTATTGTTTTGTTTGGTGTCGCAAATCCTGGCTCGGAGCTCGGTCAGCTCAGCTCAGTCAGTGAGTTTCATTACGTAAGCCACGCACTCCGGCCTCCACCAAAGCATTCACTGCCCCGCAGCTGGGCGGTGTAGGCCTACGTAGCTACGGCTGCAGCATATTATGTGCACATCACCGGGTACATCGCATCGCATGTGAATAGTGCCGATTGTCTCAACCCAAATATAAATTTAATAACTATAAATGCTCCTATATATAGCTATTTACATCATTCTTACCAATGATTGTGGCCAAGTCTTCGATGTCTTCCTGATTATCACGAACGCCGACAAAATTAATTGTCTCAACTTCTCTCAGTCTCACTGGATCTGGAAAGGCAGGCTGAAACAGTCAGTAGTGTAGGCAATATTCCAGGAGCAGCGTAGCAGCAGGAACTTCATCTTTTCCTGAAGTTCCTCTTGAAACTCAGGCAGATTTTCTTCTCCGTCAGACAAAGAATGTTCAAAGAATCCATCCTCGTTGTCACTCCCACGCAAATGATCCATTTTCCCGAAAAAATAACTTCCAAAGCAGCAAAGTTCACTCAGTGGTTTTACAAATCAACGCACAAAGCCAATACAATCACGCATTTTACTCTCGCTCAAGCCAGCTTTGTGTTCTCCGCTGACGTCACAGGGATTACGTAATCGTCAACAATTTCAGGGGCGTTCCGAAAACTATTTGTTTTTCTCATTTTGCAGCTAAGTGATTGAAAATGACTGGAAATTGTTTTCATCATCAGATTCACGATGAATAATTACTGTACAATAGGTTAAAAGTTGAATTTGAGGTCGTCTGATGTCATATAACCTTTAAAAGTAACTACGAGTGTGATGATTGATGAAGATCATGAGCTAACACCCTCTTGCTTTGAGTTGATAATACAATATGTGCATTTTATGTACAGTATGTGCAATTGTATTTACACATGCAGGAAGCCAGTATGTGGGTTGTTATGAATGTACTGTACATGCATGCAGACATTGAAATTAAATACTGTGATGATGGTATCAAACCTGTCAAGTTCAGATGTATCTCTTGACATGCAATGTCTCATGTTACACTTATCCAGACCATAGATAGATGGTCACAAAGATTTTGAATTCACTTGGCCTTCATGTACATGTACATTCTGTGTTGTATCAATAATAATCTTTTAAACCGTTTTATAGCCCTGTACCACTTTGTTAATTGTAGCCATTGTCATGCAGCCAATCTCTAAAAAACAAACAAACTTACAAACAGCAATAACAAGAACAACAAAATGTACACACACCCCTGTATTTATGGTGAAGCTGAACTGCCTGTTTATTGATAGTGGTTAAAAACAATGTAGGTATCATGAATAGTGAAAAAGTGATCTACATGTACTATGTACATACATTTACATACGTACAATGTATCAACCTCTACTCACAGATTATTGCTTTTGTATTTAACTTGAAAGTGGGCTAACTAAACCTACATATGAATACTTTGAATGCATTCTTCATTTCTTGTCTATTTTTACCATTTAAGGTCGATGTATGCACACGTACAGTACATGGCCATTGTTCTCACATACAGTACAAATGTACACTGTATGTGCACATGGTTAGCTGAGCGGCCGGCCATTTCAGATGACCGATAGGCCTACATGTAGTTCATGTACATACAGTACACCTTGATGATGTTTGTGTGTGTTTCACAATGAGTCATGAAAAGACAAAGTGCCATTCATCTTGTGATTGCTTTCACCGGCTCACCCTCAATAGTTTACTCACCAGATCACTCTATAGGATGATTCTATAGGATGATTAATAGACAAGACACTTCTTTCTAAAGGCTTATCAAAGACAATAGTGTAGTCCCTACAATACATAATGGTATCATGTCCTTGATTATATACTGTAGCATACATGTACACTGTAAATTATGATATTTAAAGAGAAGGTTGAGTTCTGGGAAGAGGTGAAAAATAAGTTGTGAGCATTTTCATAGTTATTATGCAAGTGTGGAAGAACATCAGATAAATAATGTTCCCTGAAAAGCATGGCTCTTCAAATGCCTTAATATTCTAAATATGGCATGTAACAGCATAAAAATCGGACGGATTTTTATGCCACATGTTTGTGTAGTCCCGTATACATCTTTCTGTGTACAGTGCTTGTAACTTTACCAAGACTGGGCCAAATTTCTTATCATTTTGATGATTCCAGAACCTTGCAGTACACACCAATACTTATATGCTAGATGATCAACCTTTTCTGATCGATTCCACACCGATTCTTTCACAATGAAATCGCATGACCAGAACTCAACCTTCTCTTTAAATGAGATTGGATGTAGGCTTTATGAAAAACTATAAGGAACTGATTCTTCAGACGATCATTAATTCTCAAGTGTTTTTTTTCTTTCTTCTAATTTCTATGCTGTTCATTTACATGTACATGTACTTATTTTGGATGTACTGTACATTGTATGTACACTGTAAATCCAGTACATGTACATGTATGTATAGGCATCAACAAGGCAACTGAGTTGTAAAGTAAAACTGCTAAAAGTCCTGGTACCCCATTCACATGTACATGTAGCGGGTAGGCTATAAAGATTGTATGATTGCTTGTGCTGTGTACAGTGTACATGTACTGTAGTCCAACATGCACATACAGTGTAATTATACATGTTGGACAGTGTACACTACATGTATACAATTGTATAAGCCCTATGCCGGTCAAAGTTTGTATAGTATGGCTACTGTTGTCATAAGATGGAGATAAATCAGAATGTCAGTACAGACAAGATAATCTTATCTTTTCCAGGGTAGATACCTGGAATGGTTACTCTAATGTGTTATGTAACTTGTGTGGACCTCTTTGTGACTATTTATGGAGTAGTCGTCAATTACTGTGTGTAATCAGCTGATGTAGCATCATTTCTAAGGTCATTTTATGTAATTACATGTACATGTATATGGTATGCAGAAAGAGAAAAGATTCCTGAAATTAATACACTCTTCAAAGTACTAGTACAATATACTGTACTTTACATACATGTAGCCTTGGAAACTATCTGAACATCCAATTACATTTTATGATAATGATACTGTAATATAGAGTACCGGTATTTATAATGTGCTCAAGGTGAAAAGAAAAAAGTAACATGAAAATACACAATTGTAAGATGGAAAATACAAGTGGATCTAGTGGAAAGCAATTTTGAAAATATGAGTTTTTAGGGCATTTTCAAAACAATCTACTCTTGAAGCCCTATGGGCTCTCTTGGTTCTTTTGTGAAATTTTCAAGTTTGTAAATTTATACATACATGTATACCTGTACAGTCAGACCGCAGCGCTCGCAAAATCGCCCGTATTTATTCAAGTCGTATGCATGTTTTTGCTCCTCTTGCATACGTAATGAGCAAAAAACAAGGCACAGTTCTCGTTCTTCTTATCTGCTCAGGATTCATTTAATGACAATGAATTTGTCATAAATATTGAGCCAGAATAATAAACATTATAGTGTACTATTCAATAAGTAGTGAGTGATGTTTTAAAATGTGAAAAAAACACGAAGAAAACTTGGAGAAAAAAATATTTGAAGAGTCGGATATTCATGTTAAAAACTCATTTTTATCGGGGGTGCATCTCGTTAAATTTTGGCTTACCACATAATGTAGATATTTTCCTAACATAATATCATAGTTCCTATTGATGTTTATCTCAATACCAGTCAGGAACAAGCAAAGTAGTAGCTGATGCATACTAGACTTCGGCGGAAAATTGACATGGCCGATCGGCGGCGTTTTGCGTGAAGATCAACCGGGGGATACTACGCTATATCTAGTTTTGCGTCGATTATCGATGTACTGTGCGGTCCAACCAGTCCGTGCGCTATACGTGAACACGCACGGAGGATAGTGTGATAGAATAGGTGCTTAACCCCCGGACGTAGAGGCTTTGTATTGCCCCACATACTTACTATTGTGTATGATACTCGTGCGATACATAATAATAGAAGTGTACAGAAAGTACAAGTTGGATTCGGATATGCACACAAGTACACTCAAGTACAATATAGAATACCAGCTCTAGACTGAATAGGGGACAGAAGGGAGGATTTAAGTGTCTATGTAGGCTATTTTCGGTCAGGTTTTGATATCATTTTAACAAAGAAGACACATTATTCTTTCTCAAATGTATATTTGTGTAAATACAAACTTTCGGGGCAATGTGATTGAAAAATGAAAATATGATTGTTTCCATCCCTGCTAATAATTTTATGGTTGTAAAAGTTCTGAAATGTGTTTTTATATTTGTAAACCATGGACTAATGAGAAGAGCCTTAAACAGGAATTTCTTTTGGTAATTCCCAGGCATTCAATGATGGTAATATTTTATTTGATAATTCTTTTGTGTAACTCCAGTTCATTCATGTGTATTCCTGGAAATAAAATATTACAAAATTCTTTCCCTTATGCTCTTTTCTGTTTGTTATTTTGTTTTATAGTGACCCGCTGAATATATATATCTGATAATTTATTTTCTGATTTTGTTTATGTGTTTATGGCCCTCAGATAAAAATCTTAGTGTGTGTATGTGGGCTGAAGGGCTCAAATAAAACTTATAGAATTCTAATTTTCATCTTCAACATCATTATCACAATCATCATCGCCATCATCATCACGATCATTATCATCATCACCATAGCCATCATCGCCATCACCACCGACATCATCACCATTATTAATTGCCATGATCACCATCACGATCACGACCAACAGCATTGCCATCATAATCACCGTCACCATTGCCATCATCATCACCACCATCAGCATTGCCATCACGATCATCATCGCCATCATCATAATCACCGTCATCATGATCACCGTCATCATTATCATCACCATAGCCATCACGATCGCCATCACCACTGACATCATCACCATTGCCATCACGACATCATAATCACCGTCATTATCATCACCATGATCGCCATCACCACTGACATCACCATTGCCATCATCTCCACCATCGCCATCACCACCATCACCATCATCATCACCAACCTATCAACATATGTCAATGCTCGACTATTTACATTATATCACCTTGTGTAGGTACTATTTTGGATGAAATACAAATCTGACAAAATATCTTTTAAAAGATTGTTATTTTTTTTGTTGGTATTATTTAACAGGTCTGTGTAATTTACATTTCTTAATCAACATTCATGCTAACTAACCCAGAAGAAACCAGCTCTGGTTTCTTCTGAATAGCCTAGTAAACAGACAACGGTTAAACTAAAAAATTATTGTTCACACTACTACTAATAATAAATGAAATAGGACTAGGAATAAAATTTCCATTTTTAATATCTATATTTTATTTATAAACTGACTTTGACATTTATGTTGAGACCATCACACGCATAAAATGTGTCGCTGAGAATAAAAGTATTATTAGAGTAAAAATTGTTAAATTGTATAAAGGTTCAGTCAGTTTTCTATTAATATAATAAATGCTTTGTTTGTGTGAAGCTCCGGAATACCACCTTGGAAGTATCAGAGATACAAAAATGTAATCATTTGAAATGGATTTTTCTTTTACTGAAAGAATAAGCTGAACAAAATCCTTCTCGTCCTTCTCCCAAACTCCCGGTTCAAGATTGTTTGTTCCTATGTGAAGCAAAACTGCATGCTGTCGAGTCTTCAAATAAAGGCATGGAGTCCAGCAAATGTTGATCCAGGAACTTGTGCAATGGAGACTGATGTGCGATGTCTGTGTCTTTCGAAAACTTTTGTCAATGTTCCGCAAGTTTCGATGGCTGAGTGCGTCTGTCAGAAAAACAACAACAAATGATAAGAAGAGGAATATAAAATGGCTTAGTTCAATGTATGGGGATTTGAAAAGATCTGATCAAAGTAGCAAGCCATTTATGGTAGACAAAAACTGACTTGCATTCAAATTTATCTTTTAAATGAAAATAAATTACAAGTGTCAGATTCATGAAGTTTTCCTTCATTTTCCACATGTGCACAAGTTGTACAATGTAAGTGTTTAACTTTGGCCTTTTGTTTTAATTCTGCTCTGTTCATTATCATAAAACAACTCGCACAAGGGAAATGCTGCTTATTTCTATGGCTGGTTGTAAAGTTTGAGTTGACCAGAAGGCAGAACCAAAGTTTAAGAATCCCTAAATTAATATAATTAATTATCCTGTAATTTGTAATTTTAATAATATCCAGCTCAGCTCAGGATTCAAGTTCTTTACAATTCGATCACACCCCTTGGCCTTGATACTTGTCTAGCCATGCTTAAGCCCTTGGAAATATACTTATAAAACATATCATTTGATCTAGATTTATAATGAATAGCAATGACTAATGAGCAGTCGATTTATGTACATTGCTGTCGATTCGCGACAACAAAAACTAAAAAGCTGACAAAAATATATACACATGGGACTACATAAATTTGTGCTGTATGCGCCACACAATGGCACAGCGACACACAAGACACCCGCCATTCCTGACTGAAAAGCCGTAGCCATAGCAATTTCCGCGGTTTCGAATCATTTTCCGTCTACTTCCGGTAGATTTCAAAATATAGTCAAATAATTTGGGCATATTTCTTATTCAAATATTACTTGCATCTACATGTTTTCAACATCAAACGATGGACTGGTTATCAAAGTCGACGTAGGATGCAAAAATCGAAATAATATTATCAATACCAGTCAGGAACAAGCAAAATACGACACTATGTAATGAGTACTTAATTTCCGAGGACTAAAAAACGCTCTTTTTGTTTGCGATAAAAGTAGGCCAAAAATCTAATTAATTTGGGCAAATTTGGTGTCAAAGAACAGCGAAAATTTCAGAGATTGACTTACCCCATGATTCCGCCATGATGAATTGCACTGTAAGCCGTATGAGGACGACAAAATGATGCTACCAAAATCCCGTGGTTGGTCTCGTGTTTTACGAGAGCGTTGTAAGCGAGCTTTTCACCGCACGAGAATCTGAATAAAAATTGCCGTACAGCCTCATTATCGCGCACGCTGCGGTCTGACTGTGTACGAGGAACAATTCCCAACTTTTTTTCAGATTCAGAATTCAAACCACACTTCTTGTTGCTACATCAGGCTAATCTCAGACAAGACTAAATTTCATTAGTAGTGAACTATTTGATAGATCTTATAAGTACATTTTCTCAGATTTATATACATGTATAATGTTCTTGTTTTATTATTTCCATTTTGCAGCCATCTACAATTTTCTTGGATCTGGCCCCCATGAGCTATTATTGAGTGTTGGTGATACAGTGCAGATTTTTGAAGAAAGTGCAGGTGAGAAAGAAAACAATTATTTTCACATTTATCATTTAACAATGATACAAGATTTCAAAGTAATGTTGTGGCAGAATAAAGAGATGTATGAACCACAGTAAGTCTCCGTGTAGTGCACTGTACTCTGACTCGAGACAGATTTAATTGAATTAATTGAGAAAAAACTGAATTAATTAATTGAATTTATATTAATTAATTGTGTGTTATTATAAGATATTTTTATAACAAATTTTGAAGATGAGGGCATACAGTACAGTGTATACAGTGTATATCATCATCATTTACGTAAAAAGTTCCATGTGCAACAAAATGTAGAAATGTAGACTTTTGTTCAAAGGGTATGAAACAATAAACTCAAGACTGTCATAATGTTTGAAATGTTGATGTCCTCTTCATTCCACAGTTGATTCCCAACTTTACTTTTCAACCGGTCAATTTTTAATGATTTCCCCCAATTTCTTTCTCAATTAAAGTTCTTGAAAAGGATACTGAAAGCTGTCCAAGCCAAGAGTATATCATCAAAAAGTTTCGAAACAAAATATGAAAAACTAAAACACAGGGGAATTAAACAAAATAAAAAGGTATACTAAAAAATAATCTCTATAATATTTGATTTCAACGTGAGTCGAGAAGCTATCTGAGTCAAGATATGCAGTGTGCCAAAGAGGAAACTATTTTCATAATAAATGTTCATTTCCGATGCATGAAAACTCAATACTCATCCATATGCAACAGGGAAGGATGTGGGAAAGAAAGTTGTGTTTCTCTCTTCATTATCAATGAGTTCAAAACATCAGCGATCGATGTACCTTCTTGTAACAAGAATTATCCTGTTCCTGTGTACATGTATTTGGAAAACAGCTGTTTTGTTCATTATTGTATTCATCATTTTAATTTACTAATTATTTGAAAATGTATTAAATGTGACCCTAGATCCTGTAGAAAGTACATGTGAAGGGAGGAAGAGAGAGAGACAGAGAGAGAGAGAGAGAGAGACAGAGAGAGAGAGGGGGGTGTGAGAATGAGAAAGACAGATGGCTAATTTCAATATAATTTCGGTTTTACATATTTTATTCCTACATTTTCTTGAACAGGATGGTACAGAGGAAGTAATACAAGGAACAGACAGTCGAAGGTAAGAATCTTCGTAATCTTCCCATTTCCTCCTACTCTTACACTGTATGCATTTTAAGTAGGAAGTCGGTTGAAAGGAATTTAACCTCAGTTGCAAAATAACCCGCTATTTTAACTAGCCCAATCTCAAATTAGCCAAATTATCGAGAAATCTTGGTTTTGTTTCCAAAATAGCCCGCTATTTCCCAAATAGCGGGCTACTTTGCGCCTGTCCAAGCTAGTTTGTGATGAGCGTATCCTCAGGGAAAAAATTAATATTTATTTTTCTGGGGCTACTTTTCAAGCTTGCCTGCATAAAAATAACCTTCTAAAATTTGTTTTGCATTGAACTCTATGCAAATTTACAGGGGCTCTTTTGGGCATTTCGGGGGAAATTAGCGAGCCTCCGTGTATTTTTTTCACTGGTATCGGTCTGGTGAAGACGCAATTTCGAGCTTCAGGAAAATATCCAGAGTCTGAAAATAGCGGGTTATTTTGCAAATTCGGTCTGATGAAGACAGGCCTATGTAGATTCACACATTTAATGAGGTGACAAGCTAAGCACTGCTCTCAACTTCCAAACAAAACTCAAAGTGGTATGCTTTGATGAGAATTAAATTACAGATCTACAAATCTACAGCACATCATTTTCACATTTGTGCAGACAGTTGTCTAGTTTATAATGGTTTCCACATGGTCTTCAAACAGAGGTCTTGACAGCCTCAACAATCAGGGGGCTCCTCCAACATACTTGGGCCCAATGTTTATACAGATAGTTACCATCTGCAGGAGAACCAAATTTGGCTGTCATTATCGTTTTGGGAGTCGTTAAAGGACTTTCAGACTTGATGCAACATCAGACTTGGGAAGTCATCATAATAAAGTGTTATGGCCAAGAAGAGTGAAATATCCCAACTCCACCAAAAAGTTAAAAAACAAGTACAGTATTGTGCTAGCAGAAACATGAATGTGCACGCAGCATTTCGTTAACAGATGCAGGAGATACGTTTAGACACTTGAATTCTGCAATATTTTCACAATTGAATTATGCACAATTCTGATACAGAAGAAAGATTTCAAAGAATGATACAAAAGTCAAAATATCCAGATCGATCTTTTTTTTGGTGGTTGTTTAATGCATGTACATGTACATATGGATTATTGACTCTTTAAACAGAAAAAAAAAAAAATTTGTAGAACTTAATCTGAAGAATTAATGTACAGTATGTTGAAGTTAAGCTTATTATCATAGTCATTGGATGAGCTTAGTAGAAAGAACAGTGTGCCAAATGACTGTTTTTCTCTTTCTATTTCCCATGAAATTAAAATATGGCTAGTACATATCAAATAAGATACCTAGGCTACATGTAGGCCCACATTTATGTACCACTCAGCTTGATATACCTATAATTTCCAGATTTCCTTAGTTCTGACCATACTCTGGAGCGTGTATGTATTTGATGTACATGTAGGCCTACATGTATGTGTTTGTGAAGATCTCTTACAGTATTTTGGCAGTTGTTGTTGGATAAACAGTCATAAAATGTCCAAATGAATGTATAATATCTGTCCTCAAATGGACTGTGCAAGCAAAGTATGTAAATGTACTTTTCCTCTCTAAATGACGTAGGCGCAAACAGAAGTATTCCTTGTTCCCACACCCATCAACTTTGCCCCCATTTATACAGGCCAAACTTAGGTCAACCTTGTGAACTTTATGAAAATAGCCATCATAGTGATAGGGTCTTGTGTTCAGGCCATTGCAGAAGGCTACTATCCAAACACACTTGCCCATTTCTCAGTTCTAAGCAAACTAAAACTACCGGTACTCAAAACTAAAGGCAAGGGCATGGAAATAGAGTTTACATTCACACTTTGGAAATGTATTCCTATGAATTTGGAGATTTGGCAGCCAAATACATTTAGGCTACAGTTTGTTAACAAAAAGTTAGGTTTCAAGTCTCCTTGATCTAAACTCAAGGAATTCATCTAATCTGAGCCGTAGGGTTGGCTCTGTCACAGCATACATGTATTAGGTGGGACTGAGCTCTAAAATGGAATGTTGAACCCAAGTCGTTCTCAAACACGAAGAAGACTGTTTTTATAAATCATTATTCTTATTAAAAGACCAGGAAATTGGGAAGCTATATTAAAACTTTCACTGTAAAACTAGATTTTTGGCAGACATGAAATGTCTGGGAGTGGTTAAGATAAGTGAAATCATGGAGTCACAAATTACATAACACTGAATATGTGTTATTTGTTAAGGTTTCTTGTTGCTAAAATTGCTATTTACAATTCGTGAAAGTTTTTGGTTTGATAGTACTTTAGTCAGATATCTGCAAGTTTGGTTGATATACATGTACATGTAGAACAAAAAACTAAGCTGTTGTGAAGCTTTTTTTCTTCTCTTCTTTCAAGTTGAATGTCAAACATTTATGAGAAACAATTCACACTTGCATCTGATTTGATTTAAAGCGTGTCCACAAACAAAAAAAATTATCCCGAAACTCTATAACGATACGGCGTATAAAGAATTATCGTATAAATTCCAGGGTGTCCACACACAAGAAACGTTGTATAAAGAATCATCGTATAAATTCCAGGGTGTCCACACACACAAGAAAGTAATCCCAAAACTCTACAGCGAAATGTCGATAGGTGCGCAGTTTGCTACTGCGGTCATGAAATGGAAGCGGAAATGAGAGGTCAGGTCTCCTTTCGGGCGATCCGACGTTAAGCCCCGCCCAGTTAGACTAGTTCCGTCCACACACAAAATTTCCGTGATTAAGCGTGATGAGGCGTGATTAGTTATTGAGTTCTAGTTCAAACGATGCCCAAACCTGCGTTTCGTTATCGACGTTCGTTATACGACGTATCGTTAGTAAGCGTCCACACACACAATTTCATCATATAACTATCGCGAAACGGTATAACTATCGCGAAACGGTATAACTAATCACGTCTAATCACGGAAAATGTTGTGTGTGGACAGGGGGTGAAACCAACAAATAACTCTGGGTGCATGACATACATGTATGAATCTTTGTGAGATTCCATGTTGAATACAGGTTGGAGAGTAGCAAGAGCTGGGCGATAGCATCCATGTGATGTGGTATTCTTTTCAGATATTTAGGGTTTTAAGCTAAAAATTGATTTGAGAAAATTTGAACAGAACATGAAAACAATAGCTGATAAGATTAAATAATTAAAAGTAGAACTGAATTCAACTTTTGTAAACATTTATGATGGTTTTTAACATTTGTGATCATGACCAAGACATCAAATGCTATACACATGTACATGTAAGCTTTTCTGTACAGTAAAATATGCTAGCATTGTCAGAGTGTCACATTGATATGATGGCTGTGTGGATTATAATTGAAAAACATAGTGGAATTTTATTAATCTTTCTCCTACGCCTCATTAATGGAACCATTAGCCTCACCGAACGCCATCTGTCCCTTGTCTGGGTTGGTCTCGAATAGCTCGTTAAATGTGCTGATGATAAAGCTTTTAGGCCAAACTATAATGGTGAAAACAATACGTCATGTTTTGGACTCATTAGATTTCCATGTGCGTTTTCCCCCACCTTCCTCCCCCCTCTCTCCTGCTCCACTCTCCCCCCCCTCTCTCCTGCTCCACTCTCCCCCTCCCCAGGTGATAAAATTTGCCCTCCCTTTTTTCCACAGGAGCTCTTTAAAAAAAAAAGTGAGATTTCCTTGTAGATAGTGCTTTTAGTTTTAATACTTTTTGTTATGTTGCTGTTTTGTTGTTGTTTTGTTTTGTTTTAAAGTGATCCGGTAACTTTGTCTCAGATTCTGAAACAAAATCCTGGATTTAGCTCATGCTGCAATGATAATTATAAACCTTTAGGTCAGTCAGGATCCCCATGACTTTTACAAGCCGATCGCCTGTCTGATTATCAAGATATTTATGATTGAAAATGGAAACAAGATTTTGCGTTTTCCTAACGGTTTTCATAACACTACAGTCTATTGGGGAAAACAAGTATGGTAAAACCGGTCACTCAAAGATTTTAACTTTTTTGAGGCACTTCTTGATCATTTTGAAGCGCGATTTTTTTTTAGGGCTTCAATATTACACAATATCACAGACACTGATAACACGTAGGACCGTGCATCTCAAATTTAACATTGTTAAACAATGCCTTTAAGCTCATTTTCCCCCTAGTTTTGCAGTACAAGTCACTCCATTCTTGTATGTTTTTCCCTCTCAATGCAAATGGGTGTGATAGAGACTGTCACTGTCTATGTGCAAGTCTTACATGTATTCTCAGAAGATGAAAAAGGAGTGTTATGTATGTGATTGTACATGTACATGTACATGTACCAGGGCCCTGGTTCATAAAACTTGATATCAATAACAAGTTACAATAACTGTTATAAGCTACTGTAACTGCGGCATCTGATTGGCTGAGCGCAAATTTGTTAGCATTTGTTATTGATAACAAGTTTTATGAAACAGAGCCCTGTTCTTTACTTTAACCAGACTGTTAAACCAGACAAAATTTTGTTATCAATTTAGTTAATATTGAATGACACATGGAGCACCACTTAATTTGATCTTTACATATATATATATATACTGGTACATGTTCACACTCTTTTAGTGTTTATCAAGTGTTTATCGAGTGCTGATAATATAAAGATGAAGCGGAGATTACAAGTGTAGTTTAAGTGTAACGGTTGGGGGATGTTACACTTTGAGCTGATTTTTAAGATTGATGTACATGTACATGTATGTTTTAAAGTGTTTAATACTGAAAGAGGAACATAGCTCAAAATAAAATCACCAACTTTTGACCAAGAGGTAACCACTTCAAAAAGGAATGATAGCCCCTCCAAAATAAGAAGAGACATCTAAGTATTGATATATAAGCCTACAGTACATACTGTAAGTTTAGTGACCTATTTGTAGTTTTAACCATTTTAAGTGGTCATATCCCTTGAAATATTGAGAACAATTAAATGCGTGATTTAACCATCTTGTCTTTTCCGAAATAAACAGAATTAAGGCTATATTTTATAAATGAAGGAAGCTTGGTATGAGAGACAATGGAATGTATCTTTTAAATGATTTTTATGTTCTAACCTTCACAACTGTCTTGTCTTTCTCTATTTAACAGGGCATCTTTCCCAAAGGCTATGTGTATATCAAGGAAGCTTTGGTGGAAACCATTGGGTAAGTTACATACATGTACATGCATGAATGACTGTACAAGAAATGCTGTGCATGTACATGAATTATGTAAATGTATTATAGACCCACAAGTAATAAGGTATGGAGTAACAAATTTACAACGTAATGGAAAAAAAAATGGGACCTGAATGAATAAACTGGCTGCATTGTTTATTCTGTAAGTATGCTTCTTGCAAGTGACATTTATACATGTATCTTGGATGTGTATTTACATGTACAATGAACCAACAAATCTCAAGTGTCTATATATAGAAACTTGAGATTTGTTGGTTTATAAACTAGAATAGCCCTTTCTTCCTACATAACATGTACATATCGCTTTTACAGATGTGTTGTTTATTTATTCATTTTTAAACAGTTTTGTTATGACATCCTTTGTCAAGACTAATTCAACATAATGAAATCTATAACAATTGTGTCTATAGTCAAATTATATACTGTACATGTACGAAAAACAACCCCCTCACCCACACACACACACACTTAAATGCATTTGGGAATGAAAATACAAGATATCCACACTTAGTCGTAAATGTACATTCTTTGCATTCTGAAGTTGTTACTTCAGAATTTTAGTTTAGCAACTGAATGAATGAATTTTTTGGGGCAAATACTACTTCCCACATATTGTACATGTACATGTAATATGTATAGAGGATGTGTTTGTGTTTGGCCTATTCAGTAATGCACTCCCACTATTACATTGATATTGTACATGTAGGTCTACACTTGTATACGCTTCATGGATTTTTATTACATTTACATGCAGGGTTGCGTTTATCGACCAAATTTTTGCCTAGAATCAGCGTTTTCAAACGTCTTTCAGGCAAATTTTTAAGGCGATAAACGCAAAGCCTTTTTCAAACGTCTAAATATGGGCATGTTGTGTAATGCCGAAAAAAGTGCGTTTTGAATGTGACAAACAGCCAGAATCACGTTTCTGAGACACGATAAACGCAAAGCTGTTTTGAACCCCACATACAAATCGGACCTTCCCATATAGCTCTATGGACCTTCCCAGGCTAATCTGCTTCCCGGGTCAAACGGCGCAAAGCAGCTGCGCAGAGACAAGGCCTTTATTTTGAATCGTGAAGAGACGATAAACGCGACATCCCGAAAATCCCGTTCGTATAGTGGGGTTCGATAGTGGGGTTCAATATGTACATATCTGTGGCAAGACACGATAAAGTGAGGATAAACGCACCCTGGGTAAACTCTTTCCTGAGATATAATTTCATGGAAGGTAAAAGGTCACAGACTGTAGGTCTACTATTTCACTTGGATAACCGGCATGATTTTGAAGCCTAGTATTCTGACAGCACACAACCAAAACAAGCATTATTGTCCTGCGGGTCTGACCTGCAATCTCTAATATATTCACATAGGCAATTTACTTTCAAGTCGTTCGCAACAACAACAGAGAACTGAAGGGTAAAATGTGCCATGGCTGGATGCTTGTGCATTGATCATGGCATAATCAGTGTATTAACTTGAATACCTCGGTACCCTGTTTATATTGAAGTTTAATGTCAAGAAGCTTGTGCATTTGTAATGGCTTAATCACTGTATTATAAACTACATATATGATACCCCATTTACATTTAAGTTTAATGGCAGGATGCTTGTGCATTTCATTGGTCATGGCTTAATCACCGGAATTGACTACATGTACATGTAGGATACCCAGTTCATATATATCGAAGTTAAATGGCAAGATGCTTGTGTATTTGTAATGAAATAATCACTGCATTAACTTGAATACCGTGTTCATATTGAAGTTTAATAACAGAATTCTTGTGTATTTGTAATGGCTCAATCGCTGCATTAACTTGAATACTCTGTTCATATTGAAGTTTAATAACATGATTCTTGTGCATTGATCATTGATGGTTTCATCACTGCATTGATTATGGTATAATCTGTACATTACCCAGTAACTCTGTTAATATCTACTTGAATGGTTAAATGCTTGTGTATTGGTATTCAACAATACTCCTGTATTTTAATACTGTGAAGCCCTTTTCACATTAGGCTCTAATGGCTCGATTCAAGATTTATGGCATTTATAATCACTGTAATTATGTCAGCAAACCCCATTCATACTAAACTACAATGGCCTGTATGACCCTGTAATACTGTAACTACTGTGCAAGTTTGAAAACTCTGTTCATACAAAGCTCTAAAGGCTTTTTGAAACTCACTCCAAAATGATCTTGTTGTTATGAGAAACTTCCAGTTGTGGAAAAGCTAGGTAGGAAGTTGCGCTTAGTAATCAACCTATAATGTTATTGTTTCCATCTACATTGTGTAGATTTCTATCTTTTTGGCACCATTAATAGGGATTAAAATGTAGGATGTGGCTTCTGTGGATTTTTAGAGTTCTTTTTTTTTCTGGTGTTTTGGTATTGCTATATCCTTGTGGGGAAGTTGGGAACGCACCATTGTTTTAATAACAGGACTCTTAAAAATTGAGTTATGGTGAGGGCAGAAAATAAATCCTGACAGAATCCGATACAACATTCTCTGATCTACATGTATCTAAAAATCTTTTTATTTATGAACTCATTCATAAATTTTTGAAATTGTATAATAGTTCAGTAGTAATGAAAACGAACAAAACTGAGCTTCTTGACCGTTCACATACACAGTGTACATACAGTGTATGCAATGTTCTACATAAACATTTTATGTGCAAATACATGTAGGAGTTGTGCTTTTTCTGTGAATATAATTGATATGCAGCAAGATATACTATAGTAATTGATATGACAGATCTAACTTTAAATGATACAACAATGTCATCATTTTTGTTTATACTTCATGTACTCCTACACAAATATTTTTAGAGTGGTTGGGTCTAAATGACTTTGTTGTGATTATTGTGCAGATGGCCTTAATTTGTTTTCTTTCAGGAAAGGCAATGGCGTGTACACTGTTTACTGGTCTGTATTCTCCCCATGAAATGACCCTAAATAGGATTACAAGTACATGTACTGTAGTACTATACATACCAGAGGAACTGATTGTACATATGCAAGGATTTATGTCCATACATTGTGAAATGTCATTGGCTTTTTATATATATGCTGTATGCCCTAGTTTCTCTCTGTTTATGTTTGAATTTGAATTTTTTAATTTATTGAAATAACATCGTCACAAGACATAATGACATTTTGTTAAAGATAATTAATAAACAAAAAGTAATCATATCAGTTCTTGGTTTTTTTCCCCGCCTAAACAAAGTTTTCACATGCCTCCACGTACAGATATAACACTATTACATGTACAAATAACTTTATAAACGTCTACCGGTAGTTTCATTATGCACAAAGTTGTCAAAATTCTCCCCTTACAGATATAACACATCTTTAATATATTCAATGAAATTACAAATAACTGCTGATTGGTCGAGCACCGTGTGCTTCGACCAATAGGTCTTGTGCATTATTGTTCCAATTATTGATCAAATTAAATAATTGACCGCCGGTCCTCCCGTCCTCCCGTAGAGTATAAAACACGCTTGCTTACATTAGTTTTTATCACCTGACGAAGTGTTGCAGCGGCGCACGAAACGTCGTGATCTTTTAGATCCCTTATTGACCACATTGCGAGACAAACGAATATCACTAGCGATATTATTTTCGAATAACTTTATTATCGTCTAAGTTATATGTATGTATACTATAGTCAGTAACAACAGCAGGTGTCAGAATAGGAAATAACAAGAGGATGACACATGCTACTTTGCTAGCAAGAGGCCAATATAAATGTCAATTTTATTCTTCCACCCACCAACATGACACACTGAGTAGTGTACAAATATACATGTATAGGTGACCTTAGAACTCAGGTCATTCCATAAATGAGACATTCTGGGATACTTGTATCGAAAGTGAAATACTTTGGGTATAAATCATACATACTATATTGACTGTGTGGTCTGGGATTTTGCCTTGAGTGGGGTCCTTTTGTGTCAAGCATCATTGTTTGTGTGTGCAGACTATGCCTTTATACAATGTACATTATGGTCTATACAAGTTCAGTTTGTCATATTCAGGATTGGTATGATAATCTTTCATTGAAAAGCCATTAAGGAATATTTTAAGCCACTGTTATAGTTCTTTATGATTCAGTTTATTGTTCTTTATGATTCATATTATTCTTCTTTGAGTGAGCATTCTAACATATTGTCTAACATTATATCAATACAAAGAAGTTACCTTTGCCAAATATCCTTAACTTGTGGTTTTAAACTATGTTACATGGACATGTAGGAATGGATAATGAATATGTATATGTAGGCGTACGATTATGTTGTAAGTCTGTGGTAAATTCCAAAAATATGTGGTAACAGAGGGTACACAAGCGGCAATCAACGATTTTTTAAAATGGTATTTGGGATGCGTAAATGGGCCCATTGATATTAACAGTGATCCATTGACCTGTCACAAAGCCCAAGCATATATTTATTTAGTACATTGCTAAAGTGTACAGTATATGTATTTCATTCACCACTATTTTAATAGTATTTGAATTTTGCAGTAATTCCTCAAGAGATGCATACATGTAATTAAATGTGTATGTTGAGCTGAGAAGATTTGGAACTCCTTGAAATCAATGGGATCTTTGTGAAGTTGTCACCATCAAGTTGATAAATTGTACTTGAACCCAGATCTTTACATTGTTAAATATGCCTACATTCACAGAAATTCAATGTATGTCAATAGAAGCTAGACATATTAGAGGATTCATCACTCATTGAATATCATATTGAGAGTGACTGCCATATTAATACATGTACATGTAGCTTCTGGGGCATAACTGTTTTCCTTTATTTTGTGAAGTACAAGTAACCGATTAAAGGGCTCTACTGTATGTATCAATTTTGACTTTTTCATGCCATTATATGAACATGATATGTACATGTATTCACTGAATATCAACAATTATTTATTTCTTTGGCTTTTTTTTACATGTTCAATGTACATGTACATGTACATGTACATGTACTGTACATTATGTAATTTAACATGTAAAAAGCATGGGAAGTGCATCATCTCACTTTTTCATTCAGTCGTTGATATGTACATGTACATGTACACCTGTACAGTGTAGGTACTTAAATTGTTGCAGAAGTATTATAAAAGCTCTCTGAGGTTGCCATTATTGTATTTTTAGAAATGTTCATATTATTCCAGTAAAGGATGGTAATTTGGGTATGATAGGTACTTGTGCTGGTGGGGTATATCTTGCTTAAAATAAATGACATTCATTTATCCGGGTACGATATCTTCTGGTGTTGAAGTTCATGTGTAATTTCTCCTGAAAGGGCATACAGGGATGTGCATGTACTATGATACATGTAGGCATACACATGTACACCCCTGTATGTAGAAAACTGATCACTGACCCGATTAATAGCTTACTACACCCCTGTACATGCGCACATTCATAAAGTACATGTACATGTTCATGTTCATTATATTTTAATTAACTTTCCCCAAGTCCATGTACATGGACAATTGCACATGCACAGACATACAATCTGAATGATAAGCAGAACAATATACAGCCTGGGTGTACCTACAGTACATGTACAGTTCATGTAGTGCATTTCTACATGTACTTCTTGTACAACAGGCTTATTGAAGTATAGCATGAAGGAAATCTGATTTCATTCTACCCTTCAACTTTTCTCAAATACTTTGCATTGAACTTTGTTTTGAACTTTGTTTTGTGGCTGTCAAGTACAATCATTTCAATATCAACGCCACCTTGTTTTGTTTTGTTTTTGACAGTGAAACGCACCATGAGAAGGTGACACCTAAAGAGATTCCCATCGTACAAGAACTGACGGCAGTCCTGAGAGAATGGGGTATACTATGGAAACAACTCTTTCTGGTAAGTCCCTTGCAGTCAAAACATACTTGGTCACCTCACTATAATGATAAATTCCACTTGTCTATAGTGGTTACCTACAGGTATATGTATATTGTCCCCCTCCGGGAGAAAAATGTGTTGTTGAACCTGGCTAGAAAGACCACCTGTCTACAGTGGCCACTTTTTCTGTTTCCTGTGATATGAGTGACCTCAGTAGACAGGTTTAACTGCAATACACTTTAATATTAATAATAATAATAATAAGAAGAAACTCTGAAGAAAGAAAGCACATGTATAGGAGAAGTGAGCGAAGTAGCTGTAGAAAGCTTTACAGCCCCTCTAAAGTGTTGGGAGCCCCAAATTCGTTAACAATTTGATGGCAAAATTTCACTTAAATTGTATCATAATGTGAAAGAGGATGTCATTTAAGACACACTTCTGCAAAGATTTCCCCCCAAAAATGTGTTTGAAGACAAATATTGATAAAAGAATACATAATTTGGGTTTTTATGTTGTACACAGAAAACCTAAATTTTGTATTCTTTCATCAATATTGAACTTCAAACACATTTGTTTTGAAAATCCTTGCAGAAATGTGTCTTAAATGACATCCTTTTTCACATTATGATACAATTAAGTGCAATTTTGCCATCAAATTTTTGGCAAATTTGGGGCTCTGAACACTTTAGAGGGGCTTTAATAGAGCTCAGAACAAGTTAGCAAAGACTTTCAGATATCAACCCATGGGCAGTTAGTGGGGGTAGTGAAATGTGTGAACATCGCAATGACATGTAATCTGAACATGATTTCTATGGGCTATACAATGGGGTATGGAAATTGAGTAGTTGAGTTGATTTTCTTTACAGTTTCTTGATCATGTTCCTGATCCAAACAAACAAAAAGTTAATGAAAATTGTTGCCAGGAAATCTCACGTTTTCTGTATAACAAATCCCTAAACAGCTGAACCATATTTTTGTTTAATTGTTGGACTCCCTTGTGCATACTTACACTGTACATGTACACAGTTCAAGGAATTCCTTTCTTAGTAGAACAAAAGTGGAATCCGAAATGAATTGAACCCTCCAATATCACTCAAGCTGAAAGAAGAGGAACAGTAGAAAAGTTCACAAGTTCAGCCAAAATTTTGACCATAAAAAAAATTATGCTTCCATACTTTTCTGACCATAACAAGACTGTTTTGATTTTTAGTGAGGCATAAGAAAGCAATGTCGTACTCACTAGAAAAGTCTTCTATCAATTAAAAATCTTTGAAATCGATTTGAAAAGTACACTGCAGATCGTATACAATATAGGCTACAGAAAAACTGAGATTGATATGGAATTATTTTTAATTTTGAATCAAATTAAAATACATGTACTGTAAGTCTTCATGCATGTAGATGTAGATGTAAATTTTGCTTGCTGACATTTAACATTTCAGGACAGTCAGTGAACAGAAGAACTGTACTATGTATTGAGAAGATGTTTTGAGCACTTGAGAGAATGCAGGGATAAAAAAACCAAACAACAAGTCTATCAAATTATTTTCAATATAGCCTTCTCCTTGCTCTTACTGCTTGCACTGTACATGTACAGTACATGTAGCTGGATGTAGCGATAACCTGCATTGAGCAAATTGAATGAAATCATGTACTAGAGCAATACATCTTGTCTCGGGTCGAAATTGAATTATGCATTGATTGTAAAATGGAACATGGCCAAGGATAAAACACACAACTCAACATTGCCCATCAGGGAGGGCTCCATTTTGCTTGTGTATAAACATGGTTCATGTCACTTTTATTAGTAGAAGGGTCTCACTGCTTTTAAAACATAAACAAAATAGTCTGTATTATTGAAATTGGTAGATTTTCTACTGTAGCCAGGCTCTGTTTGTTATTCTATAGGATGGTATTTTCTTAAAGACAGCGTCATGCCTATTATAAGCCTTCTCATTAGAATACACTTTTTGTTCAGTAGATAATTGAGTCTTCCATGAACACATCTGTAATCTACATTTACAAAAATGTATATGTACTAAAATCAGCTTGGCTTCTGCAATCCTGAAATCCTCTTTTAAACCATGTGATATACATTTCATTGGCAAATTACGGCTCCAGGCAAGCATTCGGATCCCAGATTAATTTGATTCCTGGCGGATGTGTAGAAGAAAAGGTGCAAACTGCGTTTCAGGAGATTTACACTTGTAACTGAGAGCTCAGCTGAGGAATTAATGGATTTGTGCGCCCTTTGCTCTGTCCCGCCACCCATACCTTATTAAGATTTCATATGCATTGAACCAAAGTGTTATTTCATAAACCTTAAGCCCAATGCCAATGCGTCCTTTGTTTACAAGGCAACATGTTAAAATGTATGTGATGTGTGCATGTATATAAATACATACATATGTTGTAGTTTTATTAAAGATACTGCATGTATGTCCCTTTTGCAGCCAACATCAAATTCTGTAGAACTTTGCAGGAATTATGAATATGTCATGTATGTCCTATCTGTGAAATTTAAACGTTTCCTAATATTCAAATTATGCAAGGAAACCCGTTTACTTGCTAGACTTCACTGTCAGACACTATTGAGTGACTGACTGGCTTTTTCATCTTTGGTAATAACATACATAAAATGAGCTGTAAAGGGTACATGAGCATTTGTCTACATCAATAACCCACTTCTTGTAATGGCCAAAATTAAACTGATTGAATCTTTGCGCAGCATAAAACGTACGACCATTCGGTACAATGGTCTGAAAATCAGACTATTACTTACTGGCTCTATAGCTCCTAAGTCGATTCGACAACTAATAGTCGTTATTTTCCCACTTAAAGACATTTTCAAGCCCCCTTTTTTTTAGAGAAGTTCTAAATTAGTATTGTCTTTCAAATGCCGTTGGAATTTAACCTTTTCATTTTTTTGGCCTGCAAATGGGACATAGTACCTTTAAATGAAGGAAACCAGAGAACTCTTCAAAACTTAAAGTAAACTCCCCTTTGTGAAATTAGAAGCCATACCGAGAACAGATCTTACGCTTCAATTACAATGTACTACATGTAGTGTATTTTATTAGCTCGTCAAAGGAAATCTCTTCACAGTACTCTAAGCATGTATTGGAAAGAAAAAACCACAAGATGATTATAGAGACTAAATCCGAACTAGAGTAGAAGAAGTACTTCCTCCTCTCAATACCTGTTTCCTTTGGATAGATGTTAAGAGCATTCTTTTCTCTTGAATACTTGAATGCTGATGGAATTAATAAAAAAATGTGTATTTTGTTGTCTTTCCCTAATTATTTGGCAGATGAAAGAGGAATAGGAATTGATAAATATGTTCACATGTCACATACATGTACATTGTACTAGAATCAATGTACCGGTAGACAGGTCTGTTACAAAATGGTTCAAAAGAATACAGTGACTCATTATCTCCTATTCATCAAATTACTTCTGTTTGTTTTGACATGCATGGATGTAAGCCTACATGGTGCATGACATCTAATTTACATATCATATAGACTGTTGAAAAAAAAAGAAAGATGCATATTTCTATGTTATATTATGCTGTAATGATGTTCTTGAATTGCAACTTTGCAGAACAACTTTCACTGACAGGTCTGGGGATGGGAGGGCATAGGGGGCACATGTCCCCCTCTTCAAAAAGGAATAACAAATCATTGTTAATACTAGAAGAGGGCTGTCCTCCAACCCTTCCTTCTCTGTATTTTCTGAATCAGTTTGCCCACCCCGCCCCTCAGCAAAAGTGATATGGTTTGCCCCTGACTTATCAAGTGCAGTCATATTGTTTGATGTTGTAACCTAATGTACATTGTAAGAGCTGCATTACATAGTCTTTATGTGAACAAACAATGTAGTCACACGTACATGTACATGCACTGTAAAGTCTACATGTACAAAGGCTCAAGAAAATTGGTTATGAAGTATGTGTACAATGTGCATTTCCCAGTTGAACAATTTGAGTTCTCAAATACATGTACTTGTGCAATATTGAAGATCTTAAATTAATTTTAGTATCAACTTTATATTTTGTGTCCTTGCTTACAGAAGCGGGATTCAGAGAAGTACGACCTGGTCCACAAGATGTTGTACGAGCTGATCGACTGCCGACGTCAGATCATGTCCGGAACTCTACCGGTTGATGAGATCAAAGAGATGAAACAGCATGTCACATCCAAGATAGATTTCACTAACAGGTCAGTTAGCTCATTATTAAAGCCCCACTGCACTACTTTTAGCTACTTGCTCTTTATAGAAAACAATGCCTAAGTGGTGCCCATTGGTCCCCCATGATCCTCTTTTTCTTATGTTAATTGAGAGCTGAGTTGATGAGATAACCACCTGTCAGTGACCAGCAGGGTGGTCTAATCCCTCCTGGCCAAACTAGTGCAGACAGGCTTTAATGCTCATACCCCAGTCACACCAGCGAGACCGACTTTAGACCGACTAAAGACCAAACAAACAATTACACTACCCCCAATAGGCAAAATTCAGTCGGTCTTGCATCGGTATAGCGGTGTGACTGAGGTATGAAAGAGAAGTGCAAGGGGGCGAATGGGGGTATGCCTTTCCTACGGCTGAAATACATGTAGCCTCAATAGAGGGGGTTATTCAGACATGATGTTATAAATCACCTACACTGTAATGAAACCACCATGGCAAACATAACATGTAAATAATAATAATATGTTGTAGGGATAAAAATTGTAGCTGTGATCAACATTGCCCCCTGTACATACCCTCTCATCTTAACATACAGAAATGTGAAGCGAGCTACATGTAGATGCTAATCTTATTTTAGCTATCATGCGACAGCTTTATTGCCTTATGGATGACCCATTTAATCATTTAAAGTACTCTTAGAGGTAAAGACCAGTTCTGGTCATGCGATTGCATTGTGAAAGAAACGTTGTGGAATCGATCAGAAAAGGGTGATCATCTAGCATATAAGTATTGGTGCGTACTGCAAGGTTCTGGAATCATCAAAATGATAAGAAATTTGGCCCAGTCTTCTTAAAGTTACAAGCACTGTACACAGAAAGATGTATATGGGACTACGCGACACATGCTAGAAATCATTTTCAACATTAAAGGGCAAGTCCACTCCAAAAATAACTTACTTTCAATAGAAGCAAAAAAATCAGACAAACCAATCAAAAAAAGTTTGAGCAAAATCGGATAACTAATAAGAAAGTTATGAATTTTAATGACACGAACAACTTTGAAAATCACTAGACAAATTGGCAACTCACTCATGAGTTTGTGATGTCATTTCCTCACTATCCACTAATTATTTTCTTTATATTGATAATATAAATTTCCTATTTTCTAGCCTCCAAGTCAGATTGATAGTAATATGTTTTTGTGTGGATTCACTAATATAGAGTAATTTTTTTCCAGTTAAATCATGAAAAATGTGAATTTTGATAAACTATAAAATTATATAAAAATCAATAATTATGAATATACAATATTCAGAAAATAGTATCAATTCTTCAAAGTTCATTAAAGATTTTGTGAAATGTCATGCACACAATATGATACAAATCATATAACCTGGGCAAAAGCATGGGAAATCAAGTTTTTGGGGGATAAAAAGGAAAATTAATGGGATTTAACTATATAAAGCAATTGATAAATAGTGAGGGCATGACGTCACAAACTGATAACCAAATTGGCAATTTGTGTAGTGATTTCCATTGTTCCATAGATTTACATACTTTTTCAAAAATTCATAACTTTCTTATTAGATTTAAGGGAAAGTGTTCTTTTGCACAAGACACTTTCACGACAAGGATTTGAAACTGGTTGTATAGGATGTTAGAAGTAGGAAGGAAGATGGGCGGATAAAGGGAAGTCACCTCTTGAAAATGCACACGATTACCTGATTAAAAATGTATAAAGTTACCCAGAAATTTAAGGATGTCCTACATGTGTATGGGCAGGTACATGTAGGTCTCTATAATGTATGTTGAGAAGTAGGTTTATATTCTTAAGCTATGGCATGAATATGAAAACCATATGATGCTTCCACCTCAAAAGCTGGCCAAGATCTTGATATCTATCCGTATACATGGCAATTGTCAGTAAATTTTTAGCTATGTTTTCATGGCACCATCTTGGTTTTAAGCTTTTAAAGATGGCAACACCTCAAAGTTTTAAACAACAGCCCACTAACAAATGATGCAGGTTCACATGACGCAGACACAATGACTGCCCTAAGTTTTAAACTAAAAGCTGGGCAAAAACTTGTTTTAATGTCAAGATAGCGAAAACTCAAAGTTAAGATCGTCCACATGACATACAACTTCATGTGAAGACCCCTCCCCCCTCCCCACTTGTAATTTTTCTTTTCAACCGTAAGATTACTTGTAGTCAAAACTCAGAGAAGCCTTTAAAGTGTTTAAACCAGGAGTGAGTCTGCATGATCCTTAACTGTAAGATATCCTTACACTTTAAATCAATGAGCTAAACTGTTTTTCAACTTAGCTATTGTGATCACAAGCCAAAGCTAAGTAAAAGGGAAACACCCACAGTGTACCTCTATTTGAATGATTGTTTACAAGTTTGACAGCATAAGTCTGTATTGGTGCCATGCCATTATTGTGGAATTCCATCTGCTATTGTGTATGCTTTTTATTACCCGAAATATTGCTTATCAGCAAAAATGGGTATTAAATGATGTGTGAAATTGTGGGGCGTAGGGTGGGTCCAGCCATTAAGTGGGCAAGGGTCTTTCTTTTTCGTCTTTTTCTTTTCAATTTTTTTTTTTTGGGGGGGGGGGGAGAGCAGCACAATAGCTATACCACTGGAATGAAATATGCCATCAATTACTATAGGAATTTATGATAACATTGGGATGTATAAAAAGGTGTGTGTTGTTGGAGAACACTTGTTAGGACTTTCCTTCTTCCTCTGTGCTGCATTCCATTCATGTGAATTCCATTTAACACTGACTCCCACCTGCATGCTAGGCATCCTATGCACCCCCAGGAGACTAAATGATACCTCCCAATGCCTGTAGCAGTTTGTACTGACCCCTATCAATAACAAGGGTCATTCCATTCCTCTTGTGGGTAGTTAGAGGTGACAGAAAAGCTGTCCAAAGTAGTATGAGTAGCAAGATCCCCTAGAAAACAAAGTGATATGTTTTTAAACAGTACTATCTTTTTAAATATTGCAATTTTCATGCTGTGTTAGTTATCTGTGTAAGTCAAACATGTATAGCAGCCCAACATGTATATCTAGAAAATAAGCCTGTAATAAAAGATTTCTATTTTTAACCACAATTTTCTATGCTTTAAACTGCAATTTTGAAAATATGCAAAATCCAATGAGAAATAATAATGTATTTTTCAAAGGAATTTTGAGTACTTTTGAGATCTGAAATTACCTTGTAGACATAATGCCAGATTATGCTATTGAAATGCAAAAGATCAGATCTGATTTTATTCTTTATTCTTTCTTTTTGGGGGGTGGGGGGGGGGCGGGGAGGTTGATTGTGAAATATAAGATTAGCAAGGATGTTTATGTGAGACATCCATGCAGTACTAAAGAAACTCACCCATACACTTCTCATGGATTGTGTGGTAGATAGATACATTCATACAAAATATTTATTCTACAATGAGTTTTTAAAACTTATCATGTTCATTCATTTTTTGTCAATTTTAGGAAGTTGGGCCTTGACCTTGTGATCAGAGATGAAGAGGGCAGTGTTCAGAATCCCACAATGCTTAGCACAGTGGCGCTACATAGACTGCATGAAGTTGCAACACAGAGAATCATCGGACAACAAGAGACTTCGGTAAATTTTTCTCTCTATCTCTTTCTCTCTTTTTTTCTCCCCTCTCTCTCTCTCTCTCTGTCACGTCTCTCCTTCTGTCTGTCTCTCTCACTCTATCTCTCTACCTCTCAATGTTTTGTGTAATACATTTTGTTCACTAGAGATTATGATTGACCTGAATCGATTGTAAATCCTCAATTTGTTGAATTTCCCATTGACTTTCAATTTTTAATTAAAAAAAGCTATAGGATAAAGGCCTTTGTGTATCTACATTTTTGTTCAAAGATAACTGACCATAAATAGTCATAGTCCATAGTAGTTAGGTTACTGACCAGTGAATTACATTTGACTCTTTCTTGTTAATGGTTATTAAACCGTCAGACTTAAATTATTGCAAATGGAGTGCTCATGTATGCGCTTGTTTGAAAATCTCAACCAGTCCAGGGCCCCGTCTTACAAAAAGTTACGATTGATCCAAATCAATCGTAAGTCCTCCAATCAATCGCAAGTTTGCAGTCTCCTATCTCTTATGTACATAGTTGCGATTGATATCAATCGCAAATAAGTTGCGATTGATATCAACTCTTTGTAAGACGGGCCCAGGATAGCAAAAATCTCTTCAAAACTACTTGAGCTACACTTAGTTTCATCTTGTGTTTCCTCGTCAGCAAGGCTTTCCCCAGGTTATTGTTGATTGATAGCAGCAATTAATAATAACAATTTATTTCCTACTAGTATATTGACATTGGAGGCTCAATGTAAGCTGCTTTCTCTATCAATATTCTATATAAACTAGATATTTCACAAATACAACTACAATTTTCATTTTTGTGTGTGTATGCATGACATAATATTTATTCAGGTTCATTTGATTTATACCTTTTTAGGATTGTGTGAGTGATTAAAAAACCTAATTGTTCCCAATTTGAGGAGGCAAAGCTGATTTGATAATCTGACCTTCAGAAAATATTGTTCCTCAATGATACAACATTCCGAACTGCTTACTGTCTCTCATTCCAACATTCATATTCTTTCTTGTGATTGATCTCTCTGAATTGAACAGTTCTTACAGAGGACAAAGAAGCAGAGTACTGTTTACACATACAACCTCTACGTCATGATGAAGAACGTTGTTTGTAAGATCGGTGAGAACTCAGAAGTGATGATGAGTCTCTACGATGGCAAACTGTGTGAACACATCAGGTAGGTTTGGTCTATCGGACTAGGCTCTTATATGCCATTAGTGGTATTAACTTAGTGTGTGCGAGTGAGTTTCTAAAATGGCAAATTGTGTGAACACATCAAGTAGGAGTAATTCTTTCGAGCTTGGCTCTTGGGTGTAGATTTTATATTCACCGAGTGTGCGAACAGGAGTCTCTATGATGGCAAATTGTATGAACACATCAGGTAGAAGTATTGGTTGTTGCGTGTTGATTTGACTGAGTATGCGGAGGAGTCTCAGTGATTTCAAATTTTGTGAACGCCTCATTTAGCAGTAGTTTATTGAACTGTGCTCTCCTGTATACTGCAGTGTATTGACCTTGTTGTTCTTGCATGTTCAAGGTCTGAAGTATTTGATTAAGAAACCAAAACCTGATCTTTATTGGTTGTGCTTGTCTCATTCATCATAATCTGTGCTGCCACATTTTTCAGAATCTACTAAGAACCACATGGGGAAGAATGTCTACTTTTTATTATTTGATAAGACTGAATCAGTAGAAGCATCCTATGAAATTAATCCCAGTGGATTAAGGATGAGATATGATATAATCTGTTGTAAGGGTAGTAACATTTTGGTAGAGACAAAAATCATTGTGTAATATAATGAAGGGATGGCGTGAGTAGTTCCATTGAAATTCTGTATTCTGACACCTGTGTATATAGAATGTTCAAGGAAGGCAAGTAAAGGGATCCTTATAGACAGGTGGTCTTCAATTATATCATCCTATAGTAGAGATTTGAATGAGAGATGATATCCATGGTAAAATGAAAAATCTGATCTTAATAGACAGGTGGTCTTTCTATGCAGGTTGTCTTTAAAGCGTGTTTGAGAGTATGAAATAAAATTGGTGACAGGTTGATAATTGGGATGAAATCTGTGCATCCATTTTTCTCTATTTTGTTCTGCTTTCCTTTGATCTGTCTCATTTTTAACTCTTTACCTTGTTTTTTAACAGTGAATCATACATGGTGAAATGGAGCAGTAAAGGCACGCCCACTGATCTCAGTAAACTCTACAACCTCAAGACTCTCTTTACAGTAAGTACTCACGTATCCTCTGCTTGTTTACAACATTATTATGTCTTGATTAAAGAGAAGTATTTATTCATAGTAAAAGTGATAATTGATTTGTAAATGCAATTTGTTTGCTTTGAAAATTATGTATGTACCAAAGAGGACAAAGTATGATTTTGTGGCCAATCGAGTTCTCATGTTTCCAAAATATCAGTGAAGACAAAGAACAGATTTGATCTGGAATTTCCTAAGAATATGTAATAGCATAGCATATAGAACTTATGGTGTAATCATAAAGTTTCATGCCAGATGCTGTAGTAGAAGATATCTTTAACTAAATGTATGGTCCTGACAATAATACTGGTTATTCTTAATTTGTTTTTTTTTTTAATGCAAAAGAGACTTCTTAAAGCTGTGTCTTAGCTTTAATAACAATTTTATTTGGCCAGGTTCCATAGTTTTTAATATTCTCTAATGAAGCTGTGAGAACATTTATCAGTATCTGGATACCACAAACCACATATAGTCTCTCATCTGGGATAAACTGAAAGTGAATTAACCATTTTGTATGAGTGCAAAAGAAGTACAAAGTTTTAAATCCTGGTTCTTTGAAATCTGCGGTAAAGGTAACCAACCATGGGAAATATCTCAAATAGAAATATGGTGTACTATTAGAGGGTCAAGCTGATATAGGCTTGTCTCAAGCAAGCAGTCAGCAAATTATAACTCCCCCAGGTTAAAGGCCACACATGGAAAATAGAAATTGTGGCCACTGTAGACTTGTGGCCTTTCTAGACAGGTTCTTCAACTCTTATTTCTCCCTCAAGAGAGACATCGAGTTTTCTATTGTAGAAACCTCTATAGAAAGATTATACAACACCTGTGGCAATATACATGTAGGTGACCTCTATAGACAAATGGCCTTTCTAGAGAGGTGGCCCGTAAGAAAAGTTTGAGTGTATCGTTGCCCGGCTGGCAGAAGGGCGTTAGCGACTCAAAAACTACTTTTTAAATTATTCGCATTTAAAGAGTTGTTATATATTTAAACTGCTTTCCGTCCCGAAATTTTGTTTAAACTTAAAAAAGACTAATAGAAAGGTTATAGTAGAACACGGCCACAATTTTTTTTTGGAAATAAGTCAGTTTTATAAAAGTTTGAGGCCATTTAGTGCTAACGCCCTTCTGCTTAGCGCTCCGTTTTTTACCTGAAATTTGAGCTAACGCCCTTCTGCCAGCCAGGCGACGGTAAAGTATATGGTTAGGTATTGAATATTATTTTTTCTTTGATTGTGTTTAGGACCTTGGTGCAAAGGATCTCCAGAGAGAAAAGATCTTCCTTGTTTGTCAGATCATCAGAGTAGGTGAGTATAATGTCCATCAATGACGGATATTCTCCTGAGCCACCACCCTCCCCTCTTCTCTCCCATCCATGACCTGTGCAGGAAGTAAATACATAAGCTAAAAATCTTTTCCTTTTCTCAGACAAATTTTGATATTTTGGAATTTTTTATAGCTTATATATAGCTTTTAAAACTTTCTTGCTTGAAACTGAGTTTTCAGAAGGTGGTATGATGCAAAAAGACTATTTCCTTGTTTGTGTGTATGTGTTTGTGTGCGTGTGTTGGGGGTGCACGTCAAACGAAAACAAATGAGTGTTATCTTTAGGACAAATCACGTACATGTACATGTATGTGTAGTCAAAGACAGAGCTTGAGAATACTAGTTTTCAACACTACTGGACATGTACATTCGATAAGAATTCTACTGTCTCTTCTGTCAAACTGATTTCACATTCATATTGGTCTGATTATTGAATAGGTCGGATGGAGTTGAAGGAAGGAGACCACAGCAAGAAGTATACAACGGGACTAAGGAGACCATGGGGTGTGGCAGCCATGGAAATCACTGAAATCGTGTCAGGAAAAGTGGACACAGATGAAGAAAAACAGTACTTTCTGCCATTCCAACCGTGAGTATTAACACAAATTTTCAAGAAAAAAATATCCTTGTACATTTTTGTAGATGCACACTGTCTATTATTCAAATCATTGTTACATATTGTGACTTCGTCAGAGACTAGATGAAGTAGTCTAATAAAGATTGCTTTCCTGTATGATTTAATGGGGGTTAGGTTGCTTTTGCATGTGTCAATTATCATATCTCATAAACCACCCATTCTTCTATTACCAATTGACTCTCAATAACTTAATAATGGTATGAGTAGGACTTATGAGGAGTGTTTTATTACCTAAATATTAATGAAGGTAATTAATTATCTTTACCGTAGCCAATACGAAAATGAAACAAGCATATCATTTACTCTGAAAATAACTCCCATAAAATACTTTGAGAATGAATAGAGAGGGCAAGGTAATTCATGAGCTTTATAATGAGAGTATGGTGTATTTGTAATGATACTAGGTGTGCCTGATGTTATTTGTTATTTCAGGAATTTGAAAGTAATTCAAGAAATAGAGTAATAAATAAAGGCAATGAAATTATGTTACTTTGATCATTTCCTACAAGGCTGTCTTTATTTTTGATTATATATAAATGTATATATGTGTGTGTGTGTTTTTTTAATATATATTTTTACAATAATAAGACTGAAAATGATTTGTTTTTGTTTGTTTTGTTGTCCTTAGTTGCCCTGGTGATGATAGCCTTGATAGTGTTGTCAGAAGGTTCGTCCAAGCCAAAGAGGTCAACCACAAAGGTCAAGGGATATGGGTCACTCTAAAAATGCTGCATGGAGAGGTCAAACAGGTCAGGTCATTTCTAACATGATAAGATGAAGTTTGTTATCATGCTAAATATGTTCTGCTGTTGATGATGCAATCAAAGTTTTAAGTGGACATTGGCATACTTTTTGACAAATGTCATTATCTCTCAATGTCTCAAAGAATTTAGAGCCAATTTTTCAGTATGGTGGACTAAGTTTATTAAGTGCTGGAGTGACATATTCTCCAAAAGGGAATGAAAGATTCAAATTGGCTTAAAAAACATGGGTTTGTATGGGTAGAAATCATGAAATTTTCTTCCAGTATCTCAGGATTGCAGGCAGCTTTTGTAATCCTGCTATATGTACTTCCAACCTTAAATGGTTTCAAATTAATATTATTTGTAATTGTTCTTGTTTGTTTGTAATTGGTTTGAGGGTACAGGTGTAGTTCTGAATGTTATTGTTGGTTAGCTTTCAGGACTGTCTTGCATAATAATAACAATATCAAATAGTTAGGAGCACTAAAAGCTAAAAGTACCAAATCGCTTATTTGTTTGTATTTAATTTGTTGTTTCAGGTGTACAAGGAGTATCCTCATCTCCTTGATAGCAAGACAGCAGTCTCAAGAAAGATGGGCTTTCCAGAGGTTATTATGCCAGGTAGGTAAAGCTTTGTGCAATATGAAATAGTTTTAATGACACCACAGGGTGTTTCACAAAGACTAACATCAACTTTAAGTTGGACTTAACTATGGCAGGCCATTCATGCCACTGGTTTTTCTCATCATTGGTCTCTCAGTTATGATCTTTAGATAATATTTTTTCCTTCAATGACGAATTAAAAAAAAAAGAAGTAAATTCTGTAGATTTATGACCATGATTTGTACGTCTCTTGAGAGACCTATGCCAGTAAATGGTTAGAGCAAACAGTGGCATGAATGGCCTGCCATAGTTCAGTCCAACTTAAAGTCGATCTTAGTCTTTGTGAAACACCCCCCACAAGTTAAGTGGGCTTTTAAATAGTTAGCATGCAAGTTTTGCTAAAATACATGGAGGAGGTAGTGGAGGATTTCTTGGGCTGGCCTTCAGATGGGTTGGCCCAAACACATTTGAAGGCACCCTTGTACTCACAATCCTCACACAAGGATGCTGTTAGTCAGGTTGTGTTGCTTTCCGCCCAACAGAAGATAGTTAACTGGTTCATTTTAATAAGTGTTCATTTTACTGGTAAAGCCCTTCTGCAATGCATATTACTTCATTATAAGTGCTTACGGACAAGCTTTATTATTGACGGTAAGAATTTTATCATATCCAGGTCATATTAGTAGAAGATTGAAAACTCGGACACACTCCCTCTCAATACAACTTTACTCATAACATTTGAAATACGGTTCTCTTGTACATATATATAGATTTAGAATTTGTACATTGTTTGAATAGATGACATATACGCACCTGCTACTAATCAGAGACCAGCTGTTGGTATACTGTAAGCCACATGGGATCATCAACTTATTCCGTATGTTTACCATCTGATGTACTCCAAGGGCACGGTGGAATCTTAATGTCAGAACCATCCACTCTCTTGTTGAAAGCATTATTAGAAATGAGACATTATTCTTCTTTAATTATCAGAATCAGCTGTTGAATGAGGAATGTGAACCCTGGGAAATGAAAACATTGATTGAAAATTGTTTGTTGTAGCTGTTTTGCTTTACTTACTGATTGAAAAACCTTGACTTGGGAAGTATGTCTGTTGTTCTCTTTGCGACATCACTCCAATTTCACATCTGCTTTTCTTACTAATTTGATCCATATTAAGTCAATTGTTACATTACAAAGCTTGATTGCTAATTACTAGTGGGGTTATTTTAATGTATGAACATAAATATCTGCAGGAGGTATTCAACAAAGGTCCAGATCAGTTGCTGATCTGATTTTATTATTTCTGTTCAACTTTGTTTTTGTATTTTTTTTGTAGGTGATGTGAGGAACGATGTGTACATCACCATACTTCAAGGTGACTTTGACAGGGGGGCAAGGCCGAAAGCCAGAAATGTTGAAGTCAATGTATCAGTGTGCACAGAAGATAATACCATTCTAGAGGTGAGTGTAGTCAGGTGTGTGCCTGCAATGGATGAAGGAAAGTGCTTTGAATGATAGAAAGGCTGTTAATGGGGGAGGAAGTTTGAATGGGGAAAAATGGCTTCGGAAAGGAAATGGGAAGAACTTTGAATAGGGGAGGAGCTTTGAATTGGGGAAGAGGGATTTTGAAAAAGATAGCAGCTTTGATCAGGGAAGGTTTTTTCAAAAAAGCAAAAGAAAGGGCTGCTAATAGGGACAATGGCTTTGCCATACCTGCCAACCACCCCGATTTAGGCGGAGTTCCTCCGCATTTTTCATACCAACTCCGAATTCCGAGTGCATGCCTCAAAACTCCGATTTTTTAAAATTTTAAAATATTTTTAAAACAAACGACTGTTGCATAAGACTAAAGCATAACACAGCACTGATAACCAGATCACGCCGACATCTGCGTCGCTCATAGAAGATATACACAGCGCAGCCCGAACGTGATCGTTAGTTCCGCAGTCATTATCCATGTACTGCAGTCATTATCCATGTTACTGCATGTACTAGTACATGGAAGCACGTCGCAAGCTATATCGATAAAGTGTGTGCGGACGTTGTACTAATACATACACTACATGCAGCGTTGTTGCATAGTAACTGCATGCGTATAGCCCACGTGTATTTATATTACATGTGCAGTTGATACACCGTGCATAAACACTGTATACATTGGCGTGTTTTCTTCAATGCTTGTGCGATGACTGCGATCGTGGAAGCTTGTTATTTACTGGACTTCCTCTGATTTATTTTGGATTACTACTACTATATTCTTCTTCTTCATTGATTTCTCCATTTTTGAAGGACAAAATGGGTAAGACTCGTGCTGTGGGTAGTGAAACATGTAGTTTTGTGAGTGTTCACATTTTGATATTTCAAAAATTGTTTATGTGTGGGGCGAAAAGGTTGAAGGAAAAGGCCCATTTGCACCATTAAAATGGAGAGAAAAAAAAATAGACCCTAAAGTCCTGTGTACCCCCAATCTACGGGCTACTACCCCAATCCTTCGGTGGTTCGCGACCTCGTAGTCCATCCAGAAAAATTTACTCCTAATTTCTCTTGTCTCAGGTTGGCAGGTATGCTTTGCATATGGGAGGGGCCTTCAATAGCAAATGGACTTTGATTGGGGGAAGTAGTTTGAAAAGATGAAACTCCTTTGAATAGAGGAGTTGCTTTGAAACAGGGATTGGGCTTTAGAAAGGAGAGGGCTTTAAAAGGGAAGATTTGAAAAGGAAAGGCAGCTTTGAATAGGGGAGGCTATTTCAATTGGGGAGTTATGTTAGATGGGGGTAAGGAGCTTTTAATGGAAGTGAAACTTGTGCTTAACATAATCCCCATTGATTCACCATATGTCAATGGATGGATTAAATTTACAGTTACATTAGAAGTGATACTACTCAAGATACGTATATATTGATTACAAGAGAATAGATATGAGATATAATTCAATAGATGCCTTCTTAAAACTGATTTCTTTAAAAAAATATATATAAATACTTAAAAAAAACTTCTTATTTAATATATATATTAAAACAAATAATACTTGTATTGTTGTAGCTTAACTGTCCAGCTAATTGCCAGTGATCTGTTATCTTTACAGAATGCAATAAGTCTAGCATCAGGAGAGCCATCAGACTCTAAGTACAGATCAGTGGTGTACTACCAGGTGAAGAATCCAAAGTATCATGAAATATTCAAGGTAAGAACTTATAGCATGATTCAATTATTATGAGGTATACTGTATAGGGTCTCATCTATTCTCCTAGTATTGTTATTTCAGTAATTCATGTAGTGTCTGTCATAGTGTAATTTAAATAGATGGTTCACTACATTGCTTTCTTATAGGTCTTCAGAGAATTGTTATAAGAATGCACAATGTAATTATTAATGAAAGATCTTGAGTAAATTCAAGTACACTCACTAAGTGTTAATATAGTAATGTTTGCCTGCCATATGGTTGTTATATTTTATGATTTAAACCTGTGAAGGTCTGAAATTAATGTTACTAACAAATCTGACATAAATTTAATTACTAGATTTCAGGTACATTGTATTAAGGTCACATTTTGTGAATGTTGTAAATTAACCTGTGTTCATATTGTTTAAAACATATAAATGATTATTTAATGTTGGGATAATTCTTCCAGGTTGCGATTCCCATTGATCAGTTCTGCAAGAACAACACCCACGTCAGGTTCACTTTCAGACACAGATCGGCTACAGAAGGTAAGGAAGTCTCTTCTTTATTTCTTTTCAGATTTTTCAATGATTGTGAAAGTTTCCAGTTGTGAAACTAAGTAGAATTGTAATGATAATTATGCCAAACTGACTCAAAATCCCTATGATCTTGTCTGTTTGACTGAAATATACTGTAAAGTTGGTGTAGATCGATGTCTGAGTGCAGGTCTGTTCCTCATAAATCATGAATTGTATGCATGCTTACTGAAGTTGACAAAAGTGATGTTACAAAGTTTTAAGTTGTTACAAATTCCAAGTTGTAAAGGTGACTTGACTGAATCAGCCAAGACATGTGTTTGAATCCGGTTGTACGATACACGCTGCTGCGACTATTGCTCCGTAGTAATTTCCAACACTAACTGAATTCCTAGCTTCAATCCAGGACCCAACACTAACCCTAATCCTAACCCTAACCCTGAACCTACCCTAAGACCCAATTGCCATTGTAACCACAACCCTGTACTTGTGTCAAATTTGAGCCTAGAGCAATTGTCAGGGTTACCTGTGAATCCAAATCATATAGATTTAATAATAATAACCATAATGTTATTATTATTATATAGATTTAAGATATAGATTCAGTTTTCGGATAATGTAAATCTTTCCATCTTGTAATCTGTATTTTTCTCATGCAGCTAAAGACAAGCAGGAGAAGATCTTTGCGATGGCCTACCTGAGATTAATGACAGACATTGGTACAACCATCACCAATGGAATACATGAACTCATTGTCTACAAGGTAAGACTGTCAATCAAGACAAGAAAATGATTTCTTTCAGGAAGATTATTCTGGTGTTTCCAATGTTGTCAGGTAGAGACACTTTGACTGTAGTCATTATGCAAGACATTAATCTACATTTGACACTTTCAACCCATGTGTAGTAAATGGGTATTTTTTAGAGGTTATTCCTTGAATGGTTGCAGCGCCATAGGTCAGCAAGGCTAAAGAAAACCACGGTGATAAAAGTGCTTTCGTAGGAGGGAGGATATGTGGGAAATATTGATTTAGCTGTTGTTATTTTTATGAAAGGTAAATTGTGCCAGGTCATTGCTCTTGGCTGTTTTGACGAAAATTCTTCGGTAGTCTTTTTCAAAAAGTTAAAATGATGTAAAGCTAGGCCCATTGTACTGTGTGAAGATATAAAAGATATATTAGCAAGGTATCAACATTCTACTATATCAGTGTGACAAGAACATGGAGTCTAGCACAGCCTACCTGAACCTACCCTCAACGAGGCAAGACCCGAAAGCCAATGAGGATAAGCCCCAAACTCATGCATCTGGTCATCAGAAAGGGCTATCGGTCAGCAGCAAAGATACGTTTCTACTCTCCACAGTGGTGTGCTCTACAAAGCTGACTCAAAATGGTAAGAAGGGGTTATCCATGATACAGAGAGAGGGGGAAGGGGGATGGAAGGGAGCTGACTCAAAATGGTGAGGAGGGGGAGGGAGAGGGTGGTAAGTGATGGATAGGCAAAATAAAATGAGAAAGGGGAAGTAAAATTGCAGTATGTAAGTCACTACAAATTTGACCCAAAGTCGTCCTGCTTGGAAAAAGAAGAGAAGAAAATATCTTGAAAAAGCAATTCAGATAGGAGGAATGAAAGAGGTTAATGTAAATTGTAATATTTGAAAAATCGTTTTATGATGCTGATTACAAAATCCTTAGTAGCACAATACAACAGCTTCCATGAGACATATTACCTTTGGGAAAAAGATATCGTGAAAGAGAAGGGAGACTGAGACTAAGACAGAGACATTATATCATCATGTAGAGACCATACACTTTCCATATTTGCATGCATAGAGACATTTATATATTACCAATTGTCCATGTCCTTCTGTATCTGTAACTCATCAAATAAGATAGATATTAAAAATACCTTGATTGTAATGTCTGTTTACAGTTGATCTTCTTGGATTATTGAAGTGGAGAGCAGAACCTGATACCATCAGACAGAGTCTTGAATCACTCATGAAGGTGGACGGTGAAGAGGTTGTCAAGGTAACCACAATTCATCTTGAAAGATACATTCAAGATTGTTTTTGAATGTGTTATAGAATGTAGTATTTAATTTACATAGTATGGTAACATTTATGATCATTTTTACTTTTACAAGATGTAATCAAAATATATAGTCGTATACAAATACACTCTAGGTAGCTTTTAGAATGAACTTTGTGTGATGATAGGTTTCAGTATTTATTATCCACAGAATTGAAGCATTACTTTCAAGTTATAGCCAGGTACTATTATCAATTGCCACTGTATTGCTGAACCCTCATCAAATACAAGGTTGAATTCGTGAGCAGAAGAGTTATTAAGTTCAATGATTCTACATAACACTGTAAGGTTGGCTATCAGTGGGGTTGCAATTGACATGATGGGGTTTTAAAAGATCATGGGTGGTATTCCGATAGCGCGTACTAAGTTAAGCCTGGCTTAACTAGTTCACACTTTTATGGAGTGCCTGTTGCCAACTCATTTACCCTGTACAGATTTTTATGCCTCCGCTACAACGTAGCCGGAGGCATTATGTTTTCTGGTTGTCCGTCCGTCCGTACGTACGTCCCGTACGTACGTCCCGTTCTCGTGATCGCGTTATCTCAAGAACCAATTGATGGATTACCGCCAAACTTGGGTCATGTATGTATCTTGCAGAGCTAATGAACTGATTAGATTTTGGGGTCACGAGGTCAAGGTCAAAGGTCACAGGGCTCATTATGTATGCAAAAATAGCTTGTGATCGCGTTATCTCAAGAACCGATTGATGGATTACCGCCAAACTTGGGTCATGTATGTATCTTGCAGAGCTAATGAACTGATTAGATTTTGGGGTCACGAGGTCAAAGGTCAAAGGTCACAGGGCTCATTATGTATGCAAAAATAGCTCGTGATCGCGTTATCTCAAGAACCGATTGATGGATTACCGCCAAACTTGGGTCATGTATGTATCTTGCAGAGCTAATGAACTGATTAGATTTTGGGGTCACGAGGTCAAAGGTCACAGGGCTCATTATGTATGCAAAATAGCTTGTGATCACATTATCTCAAGAACCGATTGATGGATTACCGCCAAACTTGGGTCATGTATGTATCTTGCAGAGCCAATGAACTGAATAGATTTGGGGGTCAAGAGGTCAAAGGTCACAGGGCTCATTATGTATCCTAAAATAGCTCGTGATCACGTTATCATTAGAACCAACAGATGGATTACAATTGAATTTTAAAAATTGCTTCCATTTTGGTTTGTAAAATTGCTCTATGGCGGAGGCATCATCGACTGCGCGCAGTTGAAGTTCCATCTAGTTTAAATCCTGCAATGAAAAGTGTCCAAAATATTAATTTTGCAATGAAATGGGAAGAAAAAGATAATATGAGTATGAACCGATTTTCAATAAAGTCTTTGGTAGATTATCTTTGTCATGAATATTGAAGAAGGAAGATGACACCTAGCATTCCATAGAAGTGTGAACTAAAATTCTTGTTTAGTCTGGACTAGGCCCGAGCCGAAACGGTTCCCTGCCCGGTCCCCGACCGTCACGCCGAAACCCGGGTTTGAATATTCGAGTTTCGGGTTTTTCAAAATTAAATTTCACACTGATATTCTGAAATAACGAACTAAAAATATGCAATTCACAAACTTATATTTCAATTTAATTAAATAAATATGCTTTAGAAATAAATAGATACCGTTTCAGTTGACGGTAGGCCTTTTTATCGCTCTAAAATTGAGGCTGCAAGGAAGGAATCACCACACTTCGCGGTACAGTGCGTTCAGAAACTTAAGTCAAAATATGATCCACTGAAGACTGAGCAAGTTACGAAAGTAAACACACAAGACCAAAATGTTGATCAGAATATTAAAATTAAATCGTAATACTAATAGGCATTGATTTAATTGTCAAAATATATCCACAACATAATGGTTTACCCTTGATATTATGATGAAGGAAAATAAATTAAAGCTCTCGAAATAACATCGAAGTGCCTTTCGTTCGTTCTAAAAATGCGTGTATAACGGCAAGCTGAAGTTAGGAGTCAAGTTGTTCAAGCCCGTACCGTCATGAATGCAGACGGAAGTACGAACTGATCTGAACAATAAGCATTAAGCCAATTAAAAAACATCACATAACTCATTTTAAGAGACTAACGCTCAACAAATTACCGTAAAATAATAATTTCCTTTGACAAATAATACTATAGATATTCATGATATCTCACAGAAATAACGATATTTCATGAGCTACGAGTTCAGCTAAATGAGACGTAATTGTCATGCAGCGCAGTAGACTGTAGAGGGCAGCATGCAGCAGACTGTAGAGGGCAGCATGCAGCAGAGAGGAAAAAAATCGCGGGCCTTATAGATCACGTGATATTTTCCTCTCTGCTGCATGCTGCCCGCTACAGTCTACTGCGCTGCATGACAATTACGTCTCATCAAAATGATGGCTAGCTGAACTCGATATCGAGTGCGTAGCTCATGAAATATCATTATTTATGTAAGATATTATGAATATCTATAGTATTGTTTGTCAAAGCAAATTATTATTTAACGGTAATTTGTCGTGCTGTAGTCCCTTAAAGTGAGTTAAGTGATGTTTTTTAATTGGTTTAATGCTTATTGTTCAGATCAGTTCGTACTTCCGTCTGCATTCATGACGGTACGGGCTTGAAAAGCTTGACTCCTAACTTCAGCTTGCCGTTATACACGCATTTTTAGAACGAACGAAAGGCACTTCGATGTTATTTCAAGAGCTTTAATTTATTTTCCTTCATCATAATATCAAGGGTAAACCATTATTTTGTGGATATTTTGAAAATTAAATTAATGCCTACCGGTATTACGATTTAATTTTAATATTCTGATCAGCATTTTGGTCTTGTGTGTGGTTACTATCGTAACTTGCTCAGTCTGCAGTGGGTCATATTTTGACTTCCGTTTGTGAACGCGCTCGGTGGCCGAGAAGCATGATTCCTTCCATAATTTTGCAGCCTCAATTTTAGAGCGATAAAAGACCTACCGTCAACTGAAACGATATCCATTTTATTTTTAAAGCATATTTATTTTATTAAATTGATTATTTAATTGTTTTGAAAGCAGTAACTGTCTTTTCCGTCGCATTATTTAGAACAGCAACTTAATCTTAACTCCCGCCGCTGCATGCACGCGATTTTTAGTATGGTGAAAATTCCTGTTCGGGTACCCGGTCCCCGCCCGAAATTTTCAAGTCAAACCCGGGTTCGGCAAAACCCGTGATGACTCAGGCCTAGTCTGGACTTAGTCCCGGCTTAACTTATGAGAATACCACCCCATTTATTTTTTTTAATTTGTGATTCTGTTAGTATAAATATTTGTATTGAATACAGGCGTTGAATAACTAGGCGTTGTGGCGTGCGCCTGTAATCCAGCTAACAGTGGAAGTTACAAACTGATTCAGCCGAGGACGCAGGTTCGAAACTGAGTCACGTCTTTCGGATGGTGACGTTAAAGGTCGGTCCCCAGACGTAAATAATCATATCTGATTGATACACGTCTGTAAAAACCCAATACACACGTAGACCCATATTGTAGAAATGTAGACAGTGTATGTGGACATACATGCTCAATCCTCAAGCTCACATTGATATTGAAGTAATACAAGTATGACTTCATGGTGAACTTGAGGGCCATATGAAAAAACCTCCCACCATAATGCTTATAATTTCTTTTTCTTCTCCTTCCCTCCAGTTCCTACAAGACACATTAGATGCTTTGTTTAGCATCATGGCTGAGAACCCACAGTCTGAAGAGTATGACAAACCAGTCTTCAATGCAGTGGTAAGTTTCACAAGACCCTGCACAGTTTCAGTATTTTGTACAAGTCAATTAACAGTCGGACTAAGTTTGAGTGTTAGAATCAGAATCCTCTCCATTAGCTTTTTTTCCGCATGTAGTTTATTAAGTAGTTATTTAATTGATACAAATGCAAATATCAGTAGCAGGTTTGAACAATCAGTGCCTTGTATTAAAGATTGATTCACAATATCAGATACTTGCGAATATCTAAAATGTTATTCAAGTCAGCTCTAGCCATTTCAGAAACTGTCAATTTAAAGGAGGTCAATATAGGTAACTTTTGATTAGGTAACTAAGAAGTTAGAAGTAATTGTGCTTCCAAAGGTAGAATTCATTTCAGATTTGAACAAAAACATGAATGTTGTTGAGAGGTGACAATTCACAAGACCAATACTTTATTCTCTAATAATTAATAATATTGGGTTCTTGTATAGCGCTCATATCTGTCAGACTTGACACTCCTGGCGCTTCCGATTCTCTATTACCAGGCCTGGCTTTAGCATGGCTGCCATTACGGCGCTCTAGCATTTCAAGAAATTAATTCCTGCCAGGTACCAATTTACATCACTTGGGTTGAGTGTGGCAAATGTAGATCAATGTCTTGCCAAAGGACATTAGTGCCGCAGCGGGACTTGAACCACAGACCTTGTCATCCACAGTCCGGTGACATATCCACTAGACCACGACACCTTGCATTCTTGTGTTCATTCATTTGCTTTATGTATACAGGTGTTCATCATAGGATTAATAGCAGATAGGAAGTACCAACAGTTTAGACCAGTACTGGATACATACATCAATGAACACTACAGTGTGACATTCGCTGACCAGTAAGTACTACCCTCATAAAACCACACAACTGCAAAATAGATTACTTATAAAACCCCAATGCATAGATATGTCATGGGTAATGATAGCAATGATGATTAGTCATATATTAATGGTGATGAGGTTAATTAATAAGATGTTACAGTGATAATCTTCATTTTAATAGCAATATGAATAAATATCACTCATATTACGAATAGCAGTGTAAAATCGACCTTCTTAACATTTTTCTTGGAGCAAAATTTCTATTTCAAAAAAACACTCGGATGATCCATTCTAATAATCCCAACAAGTGGTATGCTCCATTAACCCATTATGGGTTAAAATATGTGGGTTTTAAACCATTGCAAATAAATGTTTAATGATAATGAAAAGCATTTCTAATTGCGAAGAGCCCTGTGCCTTGATGATTGGTCTATTACGTTTGTCAGTATTACCATTATGATTACTTCTATTGCTTTATTACAGCAAACTTGCCAAAGTATTGAAAGACTTGTTAGACAGTGCTGGTGAGTTAGACAGTCCTACGCAGCTACTACAAGCTCTCAAAGCCATTGAGTATCTCTTCAAATTCATCCTCAGGTCCAGGAAACTCTTTGTGGCGTAAGTTCTTCTAAGTCTCTTTCTGATGGTCCAGTAGATCTTTTTTGTTTTGTTAATTCAATCTATTTACAGTCAAACCTGCTTTAATGACAACATGTCTACAAAGACCACTTATCTACAAAGACCACATTTTTGTTTCTCTTGAAAATGTTTCTCATTGAAACATGTACTTAAGGAACCTGTCTACAAAGACCACTTTTTTTGTTTCCCTTGGGTGGCCGCTATAGACAGGTTTGACTGTACCTGCTTCGGAGGCTATATGATCAAAAACACCTTCAATTTCAGATATTTTTTCACACAATTTGTTTACAAATTTGAGAGATTCTATACATAATAATAAGGATAATGGTTCATTTATTCATAAATATTCATTGCAGCCCGGGGGCTGAAAATAGTATAGTGTGATGTCTATCTTGTATTGAATCATGTGCGTACTGCTTTACAATTACCAACAAAAAGGTTTCATGTATGGAGAGAGGGAGGAGGCTAAGAAACTTGTTAAAGTGGCATTTAATTTTAATGGAAATAACTTTTAAAGTGATTGATTGATAAATATTATTTTTCTTGTGACTTTCTCCCACCAGTCTGCATGGGGAGGCGACGGGTAAACAAGGATTTGAATGTTCCATACGAGAGGTCTTCCGTTCCCTCAACTGGCTGATGACGTACACCGACGATTTGATGGTACTATGCCAAGTAAGTCACAAACCTACACGAATGTGAATAAGACGCGACTGAAGCAATGAGGATATGTGTTTCTCTAGAAACTAAGTTTAATGGGACAAAGGCAGATTACAGACCTCCTTAGTCATTCTGAATAATAAAGGAAAGTCATATATCCCACTAGCATCCACTTATTATTCATTTTTTTTTGGTTTATTGAAACAAAATTCCTCGTTAAAACAGTCGGGAGACTGATACAAACAAAGATTACAAAGTTGAAATGTACAAAAATGTAAAGAGAAATTACAAATACATCAGTATGGAAAAGAATAAAAAATTTGTTCATGGAAAGAATTACAATAATAATAATAATAATGAAAGCTTCAATATATTGCACTTCATACATAATATAATTCGAGTTTACATACATAGATAATTGGGAAAAAGAAAAAGAGAATGGACAAAGCTTTTCATTCCCTTTTCTCGTAACATTTAGATTTTTAGCGTTGACATTTTAAACACAATAACAGAAATGGATATGTAAAACACAATGTGATGATGATAATACCGGATATACATGTATTACAAATAAACAGATCTACTAGCAAATATAAAGCAAGTTGGAAAGTAAGAAATGAAATGGGAAGCTGAAAAAGATCTTAAGAGACAAGCGGGTGTAAATAATGTATACAAATATGTTTTTAAAAAACAAAATCAAACGCAGTGTCTCATTCTGGCATTGTTGTACTATAGATAATATAAAGTAAAGAGTTGAAATGGGTGCATAAACCATGTAAACGGAATAAAGTTGTTTCATTAATATATATATATATTATGCTTAATGACTATGGCATCTGTCTTGTGGAGTTCATGTTCATTGCAAACCAAGCATAAAGTCTTATTTTTTGTTCCTTTGTAGGGAGCAGCCATGAGGTTTCTACCGCACATCATCCAAGACACTATGCAACAGTTCAACCCTAAGGAGCTTGCCATCCACCTCAAGGAGTTCATCCTCAACCTCCCTCCAGACCGTCTTGTCAAGCAGAAGCTGGAGTGTCTCAGAGACTTTGTCCAGAGCGAGATCTTCAAAGTCAGAGGTAGGGCTACTGTACAATATTGATGAAATATACCTGCAGTGGAAGGTATTTTTGTAATGGCGGTATTGACTTGGAGAGAATTTTTAGAGATGACAATATTCATACAGTGCCCATATCCACCTGTATAGATGCTAAAGGTTCCTACATACATGTATTTCCGATAAATTCCTCTAATATAAGAATTAAATGTAGAGTAATGTAGATGATTATTTAACATTATTTCTTGAAAATCCTGAAAAATATGTTTAAGAGTGTGTTGCCTTTTTGCTTTGATGTGGTTCATATTTGTTTAGCTAGTATGTACATTGAGTAAATAGTAAACACAGCATGAACTTTGTTGCAATTTCCAAACATCTGTGTTTTTTTAGAGAAACGTTTTACATGCGGTAGTGAATATGTGGCTTTCCTGGAGTGACTTTGTTTCAGATGATTTTAATGTTTAATGGTTATATTTGACAGAATGCAGAGCAGTACTGCTCCCAATGATGACTAGTCAACTCAATATGCTGATCTTGAAGAGAGAAGAGATGAAAGCATGCGCTGAGCTCTTCCAAGAGATCCTCGATACGTTATGGCAGAAGGAAACGGTAAGAATTGTTGATCATGTTTATTACATACATTAAAATAATAGTATATAGGAACAACATGAACACCAGTCAGTGATGAACCTGAGGGCTATACTGGGTATTGTTCATGTCAAATCTGGATTTCTTCTGTCTAAGCTTATTGTAGTCCCTATACTCGATGAGAGGATAAACCAGTTTAATCAATGCCTTATATTATTGAAACACAAACCCTGATACTTGTACCTTGCCTCAGCTATCTGGAATTTACCTTATCCAAATTGAACAAATACGGGAATTCGGTACAATGCAGATGATTCTTCTTTATTTGTGCATTTTCTTACTGTGTAGAATTGTACCCATGGAGACACGGCTGAAGTGATGCATGTTTTACTACGTACAGTCATCCAAGCAGTCATCTACATGTACATGCAGCAAGATCTCAGTCTCATTGTGAGTATACATGATCTTGTTTGAGTAGATTTGATCTTCAAGATCTAGTGTTTTTGGAATGATCTGTGAGAGTCGAACATTCATGAATCCAAAATGTTTAGTAAAATGAGGCTTCGACACTAACAGCACTTCCAAGTTTTAATCTGACCACCGAATTCTTGCACAATGCTATGACAGTGGTAAGGTTCAATGATATGAAACATTTTCTTCTTCCCCAGGGCAAGTATGTGGCTTGTATGGTCAGTCTACTGAGGCAGATGAGTGACTATCACTATCAGGAATACATCAATCAGTTTCCTACCAGGACAGATCTTACAGACTTCCTCATGGAAATCTTCCTCGTCTTCAAGGATCTTGTCTCAAAAAATGTCTTCCCCAACGACTGGTCCATGATGATCCTCCAGCTCAACAGGTAAGGTGGCCTTTGTTTGGTGTACCATCCTACCAGATAAATATCTTTATTCTTTCAGACTTCTGTCAGATGTAGTAGTAGCTAGCAGTGATGTAGCAAAATTTTCTCATGACCTGTCTTTGATGTCTTGGTTTTAACCCTTAATTTGATTGCCAAATCAGTGTAATCAAAGGTTTTTTTTAAATCTGGGCCCCTTATAAAGAGTTGTGATTGATCTAAATCATTCGCAAGTCCTCCAATCAATCGAAAGTTGCAGTTTCCTATCTCTTATGTACATAGTTGGGATTGATATCAACTCTTTTTAAGATGGGGGCCCTGGTCTTAGGACTCAAGGATTTTACCACATAACTGGAAGCCAGCTTCTACGTCTGGAATGTGTTCGGATTGCTCCTTTACTTTTTATTTACACAGAAATTAGTTCATCCATGCCACTGTCCTTATAAGCTTGGTTGGTACCTTGGTGCCCCAACATCAAATGTGGCTGGATTTCCAGTAAAGGAATAAGATTTGTATTCTGTACCGGATAAAATTAAAAGTACAAGTTGCAAAACGATTTCAAAGTAATATGGGGAGCATGATTTAACTGTAATTCCCTTTTGCATTTCATATATCTGATGCTAAGAAAGCCTTGTTGAACGGAAGATAGCATCATGAAGTAATGTATTTTGCCTCGAACTTTAGATTTATTGCACAATTAAACCACAGTTGGAGACTTGTTGAATGCCAAATAAAATGTTTCAAAATTCATCTGAACCTTAAACTGTATTATTTGTTTGACAGTGTGATCCTCCTTGCGATGAAGCAGTTTGCCAGAGTTCTTCACCGCTCCTTTGTACGCATCGAGGACTTTGAATTCCAGCTCTGGAATAACTTCTTTCATCTGTCGGTAGCCTTTGTTACCCAAGATTCCTTGCAGCTTGAGAACCTCCTACAAACCAAACGCAATAACATCATTGACAGGTCAGTTAGTTCATGATAAAGTTGATGATTATTTATATCACATCAATATTTCCAATCCTTTAGCTATAAATTTACTTGACAGGGCCTTGGATTCACATGAAGTGTGTCCGACCTCTCCAATATCTGGGATATACATCAGGCATTAATACTCAGTGTGCTGGTAAATTTGCTCCAGGCTTTGTTTGTCTGTGATATGAAGTTAGGCTTTGGGGAGTGATTGGTTATAGGTTAGGTTGAGAGTTAACAAGCTAGAGGGTAGTGGTTAGGTATAGTGTTTTATTCAGGATAGATATTTGGAATTTTACTAGGTTTCAATCTGGGAGCAGAGCCATTGTTGCTGGAGTATCATTTAATGGCATACTTGGCAAAGGCCATACATGTATATCTCATCAATATTAATCAAAACCTGACATTTTTAAATCTAACAAACACTGATTGTATACTTCTATGGCTATCAACTCTTAGTATTAGACATTCTATTATCATTTGTTGTTGTTGTTGTTGTTGATGTGCATAATAATCAGATCTAAATTCATTCTTGATACATTGATGGCCCCCACAGGTATGGAGACATGAGAAGAGAGGTCTCGTTTGAGATCATCCGTACCATGTGGAACTATCTCGGTAAGAACAAGATCAAGTTCATCCCTGGTCTGATTGGTCCATTTCTGGAGGTTGCCTTGGTACCGGAGGTGGAGCTTCGGAAGGCTACCATCCCCATCTTCTTTGATATGATCAACTGTGAGTTCAGTATCAAGAATAACTTCAAGATGGTGAGTAGATGTGATAATGTCATAGTAATAATAATAATCCATTTTTATATGGCGCATAACACATTACAAAGTATGTCCCTATGCGCTTAGAAAGAAAAGCAAAGAGAAAAATTGGGTACTGAGTTCCTTTTACTTGTTTACAACAATTGAAATAAATATGTTTTCAGGGGGGACTTAAACTTATCTATTGTGTCAATGTTTCTAAGTGAGTCTAGGAGGCTATCCCATAAAACTGGGGCAGCATGGGCAAATGAACGTCCAATGGTTGTTCCAATCAGAACCCTGGTGGAATCTACCTTGCATACTTTAGGTTGTTTCTATGCCGTGAAAACATTTCCTCTTGCCTTGAATCTTGACATTTTCACATTTGTATTGTGCATTTGTGCACAGATGTCAGATAGACAATACATACGCGCAGAAGACAAATATTTGCTTTCTCAAGGGATTGACATTAGCAGTGGTCCACAAAGTAGCAACATTCTTTGAGCCTCATTTTACTAAGAGTCGATCCAGATCAAGTTCAACTTGAGCGTGATATTAACAACAGCCAATTGTAATTTTGCTATGGGTTGAAGGACTTGCCATTGATTTTGTTTTTTCGTCAATCACAACTCTGTTTAAGATGGGACCCGGTTATTATTTGTTTGTTTGTTTTCCACCCAAATTCAATTTTGATGTGACACAACTCCTTTCGTCCTTAATGTTACAGTTTGAGCGAGAGATCATTGGTCAGCTAGATGCGCTGGTAGAAGGCGGACGTGGGGATTTATCGTTCAAAGGTCTCTTCAAAGAAATGTAAGTTGGTTTACATTTTGAACCTGGAGAGGTATCATACTTTATACCAACACACATCAATCAGCAAGTTACAATTAAAGTTTCACTGCTAGATTTAGATTACAGTATTAGGTAACTAGTGTTCACTCATAATTGTGTTCAGTAGCAATTTGTATTAAATGTAAAGAATAGTATCCTAAATGTTTTGCATCATATTTTTTATACTTTACTTAGGACAAATAAAGTCTGAGATATAGGCCATGAGATAATTTGTTTAGTGTTCATGGTAACTGACAGGTGCAGCTCAACTCCTTTTGTAAATCATTCCCCCTTAATTTCCTCACTTGTAAAGTCTATATTTCTTTCACATCTTTCAATTGGGCTGATTTTACAATTAAGATTTCTGAGTGTTTTTGAGCTAGACCTTTTGGTCTGTTTAATATGACAAGTTTGATTTTACTGTATATAAATGTATGTTCACGTTTGTTGTTTGATGCAGTCTGTGTGAGTTCTGTGGAAAGCATCAGTACTTAAATCAGAGTGGTGTGCACTTTGTGAACCTGGTGACGAAGCTGCTGGACAGACTTCTAGACTACCGGGCAATCATACATACAGACAACAAGGAGAACAGAATGAGCTGCATTGTCAATCTCTTGGTTAGTCAAGCCCTCCTCTAGTGACCGCTTGTTCTATAGAGGCCTTCTCTATTGCGTACTTGAGAAGTTTTTCTTATTGAAACCTCAGTATAAAGACCACCTGTCTACATAGACCAATTGCTGTGTTTTCTTTTAGCCGTAATATATTAATTTCACACATATTCATATGTATAGGGAAAGTAAACCCTTTGTTATTTTTGTCCTAAACCTTTCTGTGTATGCAGGTTTAATAGGAAACCCTCATTAAAGGTATAGACCAGTTCTGGTCATGCGATTGCATTGTGAAAGAAACGTTGTGGAATCGATCAGAAAAGGTTGATCATCTAGCATATGAGTATTGGTGTCTACTGCCAGGTTCTGGAATCATCAAAATGATAAGAAATTTGGCCCAGTCTTGGTAAAGTTACAAGCACTGTACACAGAAAGATGTATATGGGACTACGCGATATCTATCCAGTCCTGATAGATATAATAATTTACCGGCAAAATGTATATTATCACGTATTAGTCAAAACATATTCTTTCACATGATTGGTAATAAAAGCTTCAATTTCATTTTTTGAGAGGGGGGCGTTTCCAAAACTGGTCTATACCTAATGTCAGAGAGATATTATGATATGTGCTATTTGTTAGCTATCACTGCCATGATCCAACTTGGTAGTTGTGTAACTGCCCATTAGCAGTACATAATGGGTTAAATCTAGCTGTTTTAATCTTTTGTGATCCTGACAATGATTGTGCTGTACAATTTAGTTTGTAGTTGAATGACCAAAATGTAGTAGGTTTACAACCGTTTGCCAAGTTTCACCTTGTAATGACTCACTGGAGCGAGTTCGCTCGATGTAGTACAGCCATATACATGTACCTTATCCTATCTCTTGATAACTTTGTTTCTAATCTCTTGTGCAGAACTTCTACAAAGACATGGACAGACAGGACATGTATACACGCTACCTCTACAAACTCTGTGATCTGCATCTGGAATGTGATAACTACACAGAGGCCGGCTTCACGCTGCAGCTACAAGCAGATAGGATCAAGGTACAGCTTTTCATTCTTTGCTAAAAATGTAATAAAAGTGTTAAGAAATGTACTTAAAGAAGAGTTCAAACTGACTGCAATAACAACACAGAGGCCAACTTCATGGTGCAGTTACAAGCCGACAGGCTCAAGGTCCAAAGGACGTTTTAGGATGTAAAGAAGCATGTGAATTGCTGTAGTGCAGAGGGAGTTCAAAGCTATTACTGAACATATCAATTAAAGATATCTTATTATGTAGTATCATGTTGCTATTCTCAATTTGTTCTCTATTTCTATTTACTTGCATGATTTGCATGTCATTGATTTTGCATCAAATGGCAATATTTTGCGCAACATGTAAAGAATTCTCACCTGACGTCATCAACTATCCAATTGGCCATGTTGGCTGGCATGCAAAGTATTAAAGGGATTGGGTATCTTTGTCTCAGATTCTAAGCAAAATCCTGGATTTAGCTCATGTTGCAACCATAATTATAAACCTTTAGGTCAGTCAGGAATCCCATGGCATTTACAAGCCGATCAAGATATCTAGATTGGAATTCGAAATTTCAAAAACCGTTTTCCCAACGGTTTTTATAACACTACAGTCTATTGGGGAAAATGAGTATGGTAAATCCGGTCACTCAAAGATTTATACTTTTTTGAGGCACTTCATGATATTTTGAAGCGCAATTTTTTTTAAGGCTTCAATATTACACCATATCACAGACGCTGATAACACGTAGGGCCATACATCTCAGATTTGGCATTGTTAAAGATAAAGACCAGTTCTGGTCATGCGATTGCATTGTGAAAGAAACGTTGTGGAATCAATCAGAAAAGGTTGATCATCTAGCATATAAGTATTGGTGTGTACTGCAAGGTTCTGGAATCATCAAAATGATAAGAAATTTGGCCGAGTCTTGGTAAAGTTACAAGCACTGTACACAGAAAGATGTATATGAGACTACGCGACCACGTGCGCGATATCTTTTTGGTCCCAATAGATATAATAATTTACCAAATAGACCTCTATATCAATTAGTAGGCGGTTTCCCGGCAAAATTTGTATCTTCACGTATTAGTCAAAACATATTCTTTCACATGATTGGTAATGAGAGCTTCCATTTCATTTTTTGAGAGAGGGGCGTTTCCAAAACTGGTCTTTACCTTTAAACAATGCCTTTAAGCAAGTGGAGGTGAGCTATAGAAGCTGCACTCATGCAACAAAAACCTTCAAACATTCAGTAATGACTTATCTGTGTGTTATGAGGTATGAAGCGCACAATGCTTCAGTCATTTTATTTTGCCAGTGCTTTGGTCTTGATATCACGGTAATGAGTTATCTTTGATTTCTACCCAATGTGCAGTGGTCTGACTCTCCATTGCTGACATCCAGTGATAAGTACCCTGAAGCCATGACTGACAGACAACTCAAGGAAGTAATCTACTATGACATCATTGAATTCTTTGACAAGGGCAAGGTAAGATAGAAAATGCCTTCATTTCTATGTACCACATATCATATATGAATCACTGTAGACAACTCAAAGAAGTATTCTACTATGATGTCATTGAATTCTTTGACAAGTGCGAGGTAAGATTACAGTGCTTTTAACATTGATGATGATAATGACATTCCATCTATGTATATTATGAACTGGGATGAATAGGAACACTTTGGTTGATAGGGACACTAGTCATAAAACTATTTATGATACAGACTACTCTCATTTCTCTTAGTCATGATTGTAGAGATGCAGCACTTTTAGTTTTTATGGTGTCCTATTCCATGAGAAAAAAAAAGACAATGCTCTACACAATGTCCAATTACGTGTCAATTTAAAAGACAGATTTCTAGTTTCGTTGACCATTTGGTGATACAGACATCTTCATTTAATAGACACCTTAATCATTTGTGATAATAACGTTTGCAGCTTCGCATTTATATCTATACTATTATGTATTGCTTCGTGTAGATGACAAAACTGATATCAGTTTGACAGGCCTGATTAGACAAAAATCGCCAGATTAGAAGACTCGTATGTTAATGATAAGACTAACTAATTGATTGCTTTTCTATCATCATTTAGATGTGGGAGAGGGGAATAGCCCTATGCAAGGAGCTGTGCAATCAATACGAGAAGGAGACATTCGACTATGTCCAGATGAGTGAAATACTGGTTAGTATTATGTGTTTTCAGGACTCACAGTGTGGGATTTTATCATACTTGAGACTTCGATTATGAAGAAATCCATAGGAATAAATTTGATCCAAAAAAAGAAGAAAAAAAAAGTCATGTCTTGGTATATATGAACATTGAAGCAGGTACTGCATGAGAATTAGACATCCAGTCAAATACCCCGCATCATTTGCAAATTTATCTATGGACAGAACCTCGATGCGCGTTTATGTATCTGGAGGCAAAGACCGACAAAATGTATGTAAGATCACAAGTACGTTTTGAAACTAAGAGCTTGTATTTCTTGAAACCAATTCATAGTGTCTACATCTCAGTATTTAAAGATAAAGACCAGTTCTGGTCATGCGATTGCATGGTGAAAGAAACGTTGTGGAATCGATCAGAAAAGGTTGATCATCTAGCATATTGGTGTGTACTGCAAGGTTCTGGAATCATCAAAATGATAAGAAATTTGGCCCAGTCTTGGTAAAGTTACAAGCACTGTACACAGAAAGATGTATATGGGACTACGCAACCACGTGCACGATATCTATTTGGTCCCAATAGATATAATAATTTACCAAATATATCAATTAGTAGGCGGTTTCCGACTTCCCGGCAAAATTTGTATCATCACGTATTAGTCAAAACATATTCTTTCACATGATTGGTAATGAGAGCTTCCATTTCATTTTTTTGAGAGAGGGGCATTTCCAAAACTGGTCTTTACCTTTAAGGATCAATTTTAATTGGACTTTCATACCAATCTAAATTGGTATTAAATTCATAACGTCATCAAGACCAATAATTCAGAATATGAATCGAAACCAAGATCTCAAACTAGTCTTGAAATGATTACCTTAACATCTAGACCAACACCTGAACCATAGAGATAAGTATTGCCCTACCTAACGTTTGCTGTGTTTGTATGATTGACAGAGGCGGCAGGCCAACTTGTATGACAACATCATGAAGGTGCCCAGACCATCACCGGAGTACTTCAAGGTCTGGTACATTGGACAAGGCTTCCCAGCTTTCCTGAAGGTCGGTTACTCTATTAAAGACGATGCCTTGGTAGTAACAGTTAGAAGAGAGATCATTTAGCACCTGTAAAGAAGTATGGATGAAGCCAAGTTTAATGTGACAGAAATCAAGACAGAAAACCCAAAACACATTTACAATGAACCAGTATTGCATTGTAATATTTGAAGAAGAACTAAGTCAAAACATGTTAGTCACATAGAGAATGTATGTTGAAGAGCTAGGATTTTTCAGCCATCACCTCCCCAATCCATTATTGAAGATTCAGGGTGATGTTTTAATCTAATTTCATTTGTAAGCAGAAGGGGCCGGGGATTAAAATCAGTTTCCTTTACAGGAGTAGGATCAACCTGTCTGAATATGTTACTAAGATAAGTCTTAATGTCATTAGGTATCAATGCATTATTTATTGTGAAAGAAACCTGTAATTTCCTTGCATTGCAGAATCGAGTGTTCATCTACAGGGGGAAAGAGTATGAGAGACTAGCAGACTTTGTTGCTAGGCAACAGCAGCTGTATCCTGGGGCAACCCTCCTCAACAAGACCACACCCCCTGACAAGGAGCTCTTTGATACCAAGGGACAAAGTATCCTTTTCAGCAATTATTTTATCTGTTTCCCCCTCCTATTACCTCCATCCCATCATCACCTTATGTGTTTGCCCTTGCATCAACTGTTCAATTCTCTTTTTTTCCACATTTTCATAAACACATTGGATAGTTTTGCCTGAACTAAGATTTCATGATTCATAAATGTGTGTTACAGCAACCCTGATTGGATATTCAGTGTAAATAATCAAATTTATGGTTTAACCTGAAGATGAGGCAAGAAATTATTAAGACTATGGTCCCAAAGAATTTGAAATTATGAAGAAAGAAATATAAGAATATTGTAATACGATTATGTCATGAATAAATGTAGTACACTTCCAATTCTTTCTTCAAAATGTTGGGATTTGTTAAGTATCTATTTTAACTGTATATTGCCAATCATAAATAATTACTTTAATTTCATGTACATTGAAAATAATCCAATATTGTGGATTCTATTTCAATAAGTTGATTTGATTCAATTTGATTTGATTATAAGTATTCCTTAATTCAAATGTTTACCAGTCCTGCAAATTGTACCTGTGCAGCCCAAACGAGATAACAAGAAAGAATTCAGAGGAAAGAACATCAGTGAGCAGATCCTCAGGTTAGTTTAACAACATAGCCAATCTTGCAGCTGTAAATGAAAGAACTTTCTCTTAATTTCCTTCCCCCACCCCCAAAAAAGAAGGGGGGATGCCAAACCTGTTTACAAAGGCCATCAATTATGTCCACGTGAAACACATATCATTTGATAATCTGAATTTCAATGATAAGGATCACCCTTTAACAAATTTAGATCTGGTTCCAAATTCTAAATTTTGTTGTTGTAAATACTAAAAGGTAATGGTAAATCTGTTCATGGTGATGGGCGCATCGGAATTGTGTAGAAGGTAAGAATATCACCTATCTTAAGACTTCACTTTCACTATCTCAACTTCTTGAATGTCAAGGGTGTGCAGGCCTAGATCAGATTGTGAGTTCTTTGAGAAGTTTGCTCTTTGTGATTACTTGAATTTCCATTGACATTAGAAGATATCCTTAGAGTAACTTAGAGTAATGATGTATTTCCCTTTTCTCTTCCAGCTACTACTCTGTGAATGAAGTGCAGAAGTTCACCTACTCAAGACCGTTTCACAAAGAACAGAAAGACAGAGAAAATGAGTTCAAGGTGGGTCATATATAAAGTCAAACAACAGTTTTGTTTTTGTTGTTTGAAATTTTAAATAATGACACTTTCTACATATTAAGTGCCCATGTTTGTTCTGCATGAATTGTTCTATAGGAGTACATTTTTTGTTGTCCAGCTGTAGATCAAATCATTCAGTGTCAAGAAGGTTCATGTTGTCAGCACTCTTGTGTGAAACTTATTTTGCTGCTCTAAAAAAAAACAATTTTCTTATCTCCTTTAATGTTTCCATATGCATTGGTTTTAAAGCACTCTTGTAAGGATTATGTATAATTTCTTGAACACAGCTTCAACATGTTGAGTGGGAAGTTACGTCTTTGTATTCTCTCACCAAAGAATTTGACTGTCTTAGCGTTGATGTAACAATTTAGTGTCAATAAATATTTGCCCGTCTTATGTACAATTGAGCCATTTGTATAAAGTTCTACAACATACATTTGCAAACATTGATATATTTGCAAATTAATTTATATTGTTTGTTTGTTTTACCTGACTGCTAAGAAAGCACTGTATGCTTGTAATTATGCAACGAGGGGACCTCTCCAAGGGACTTGGTAATAAGGATTAATGCCTTTCCAAAGGGCACGAGCGCATTGACTAGGTTTCAAACCCAGGACCTCCAGGTTACGGGACCTCTGCTCTACCACTGAGCCATCGCGCCTCCTACACATATATAGACCTGTAAATTAATTTAATGTTTGCCTCCTGTTTTGATTTAATAGACTATGTGGATAGAGAGGACTCATTTCACAACAGAGTACAAGCTACCTGGTAACCTGAGATGGTTTGAGGTCGTGGAATCATGTACGGTAAGTTCAACCCCCATCTTATCTTATCTTGTCTTGAAAATACTGCACAAAAACGCCTCAAAGTGGCCATCGACGTGCAGACCATCATATATTCGGTGCCTGCATTGCTTGAGTTAGTTTAGGGTTTAATGTTTATTATTAGTTCAAATGATTAAACGTATTATAAACTTTGATCCATGTTATATCTATATATGATACAAAAAGGAGTAGCTATTGATTTTTTATATATCTTCTGCTGAGAATTAGAAGGAGGTCAACTCTATGTGAAAGGATATACATGTAAGTTAATACTATTTTTGTTCTCAGCAGATAATATGGCCCTTATAATTTTCCGCCTTTTGAATAATATTTTGAAATTAAATTTTTGTACTATCAGATGTAAAATTTCAAACGTTTTGGATGAAAAATGATTTTATGAAAAGCGATGTCAATGTACATGTATGTTTTCCTTGCTAACACACAATATGAATGATTTGTTATTTGACAGAATTATTATTTATACTTCTATACGTATACTTCACCACTACATTTTACTCATTTGACAAACAGGAGGAATTGAGCCCGATCCAGAATGCCATTGAGAACATGGAAGACGTAAATCGTAAGTTGAGGGCGCTAATCATCCAGCATGAAGAAGATCCGAACCTTCCCATCAACCCCCTGAGTCTCCAGCTCAATGGCGTCATTGACTCCGCTGTCATGGGGGGACCAGTCATGTATGAGAGGGTGAGAATTTTTTGTTTTTTGTTGTTTAATGAAGAAATGACAGATGTCACTAATACCACTGGAATTCATAATTGTTGACAGATGTTAGAAATCCAGTATGATATGAGATGGTTTGATATCTTATCAAGCGTATTTTACATTGAGAATAATATTGTTTTCATGAACTATTAAAACGTTTTGTTGAAACTCATTTACTCCAGTTTTAATTAGTGATGCAACTGTGATGCGATCTCATGGTGAACATTAGAAGCTTAAAAGCTAAATTCATGACTGGGGGGTAGTGGGTCTCCAGAATTTGTCATTTGATTTATTCCAAAAACCTCTATGGCTTTTTAAAATTATGCATAAGAGGATGATCAAAAGATTATCAGCTTGTTTGAAACTTGATCCAAATATTTTATTTTCAACTAGCATACACACCAGTACTGCAGGAGAAATCATACAGAAAATATTAGATAATACTTGCTCTTCATGTGTTTCTTCCAGGCTTTCTGTGTGGAGGATTATGTGGCTCAGCATCCCGAAGATGCTATCCATATATCAAGACTAAAGGAGCTCTTTGCTGAACAGGTAAGCTGTAGATATCAAGAGCATATCTGCTATATCAGACATTCTTTGTAGAAAGTCTTACAGTTGGGCTACTTTTACTGAAACATACATATTGCTACCTCTTTGTAAAGATCGGATATTTGCATCATTACACACTCTAAGAAAGATTTTCTTTCATTTTTCATTTTGCATGAAATACTAATGTTTGAATATGCTGGTAGAAAAAAAAAGGCTTACAAAGTTTAAATCCAGTGTGATCTAATTGAATTTCACCCGTGCATAACAGGGCCAAAATGGTTCCCTTCTAAATCTATACATCAGCTTAACAAATGAAGGGCAATATTTTTAACTGAATCAACACTAAATCATTTCAAAGGTAAACATTTGGTAGGTCATGTTTTGGTTCAGACATAGAACTTGGGTCTGAAATAAATAAATAGTTTTTCATTTGGGAAAGCAATAAGTAGTGATTAGAAATGTGATATTCTGTTGTTATCTCTTGTGATGTGTGTGATGTTTGGCAACCTTACACATATTTTGTTTGTGTTTAGATCCCGCTGGTAGAGCTAGGTCTGACGTTACACAGAAACAAGATGTCAGAAGACCTCAGACCCTTCCAACAAAAGATGGAAGATCAGTACCATAAACGAAGACAGATCGTTGAAGAGCGTTATGGCAAGAAGGTAGGACATAATGGATGATTGTCAAGCATCGTCCTTGCGTTCTGCATCTCACAACCTCCTCGTAGCTAAGAGAGGCAGAACAAAGGCATATGGTGCTAGGGCTTTCACTCATGTAGCATCTTCTTTTTTATGGAAATCTTTCCCAAACTCCCTACATTGTATATCCAATACTGAAACATTCATATCTAAACTCAAAACTCATCTTTTCAAATTAGCATCTCAAGAGTACTAAAGGTTGTACTAAAGTAATGTTGTAATTTTTCTCTGTAAGAACTTCATTGGTTTATATATGTGCTTCTGTTTACTCATGTTCCTTCTATGATCTTGTTATATTTATATATATATATATATATGTATATTGTAAGGCCCATTGAAATGTCAACAGACATGAAATACACTATAAAAGAACAAAGCATTATTAATGGATTTTATCACAAGTTATCTCAAGATTACTCTTCAGCAATTAAAGCAGTTCTTTGCTACATTCAGTCTCATCCAAGCTTTACAGTTTCATATATGATATATCCAAAGTTAACACCAGTGATCCTTTTTGTAAAATATGAGAAACTACGAGTAAAGTTTCACTGTCATTTATGCTATCAACTGTAATCATTTCGTATCTGGCATATGTAATTCATTGTAAATACATAATAGCCTATATTCTTGTGTTCTTGTCTTAGCTGATGCGTAGTTGCTGTGAAACCATGTATAACAGCTGGGAAAAAGGCTTCCCATTTGAAATAATTTTGCTTCATAATGTTAAAGGGATCCGGTAACTTTGTCTCAGATTCTGAAACAAAATCCTGGATTTAGCTCATGCTGCAATGATAGCCGATCGCCTGTTTGATTATCAAGATATTTATGATTGGAAATCGAAACCAAATTTTGCGTTTTCCTAACGGTTTTTATAACATTACATACAGTCTATTGGGGAAAATGAGTATGGTAAAACCAGTCACTCAAAGATTTTTACTTTTTTGAGGCACTTCATGATCATTTTGAATTGCAATTTTTTTAAGGCTTCAATATTACACCATATCACAGACACTGATAACACGTAGGGCCGCGCATCTCAGATTTAACATTGTTAAACGATGCCTTTAAATGCACTTGTAACAGAAATGTCTACTCTCTTGCCTTTATCTTCCCTTAACCTTTTGAACTGTTCAGTTGATTGAACACTTTGCACTGACGCCTAATGACAAGATGATCCAGTCTTTTGCTAGAAGGCACTCGAGAGGTCAGACATACTCAGGGCGTCCTCTGTCATCCATGTCGACGTCATCAACATCATCGGACACACAGGGTTCTCGCAGCAGCATCATCTCTAATCCAGAGAGGGAGTAAGTCCTTGTTTTCTGCTCTATTCTTTAATTTGGAGAGGTTCTCAAACCCTAATGGCTTTGCATGTTTTCCAAGTCCATGTATAATGCTTCTCTGAGGGGAGCTTTATATTGTCGATTGTAATACATCTGTTTTTTGTTCTCTGTAGTTCTGAGTTGCTAGAATATATACAGTTTACAACTGAATTATTCATACCCCTTGTAAATTTGATGTTTTTTGTGTTTTTCGTAACTCGAGAAGGAAAGGTAGACTGGTTGAATTAGGGTCTTTTTTGAATTCTTATAGATGTAAGCTTTAATATGGCACATTCTCAAGAGACATCAATTGGGACAAATCATGTTTTCACATACTGCAAAAATTACAAGAATTGGTAACGGTATGAATAATTCAGTTGTTAAATGTAGAAGTATTATTATTATTAATTGATGTAAATATGACTGAGATAAAGATGCAAAAAGTACAGTTGTATTTCAAATTTTCTCCCTCTGTTTGCCCTCCTGTGAGTTCCCTCTTTGCCTTGTAAGATTTCATGTAATCCCTGTGAGACGTTGTGTTTTTAATGGATGTTTCAAGCATGAAGCACGTCATATCATTTGCGACCTTTATTGTGGTTCATGTCGCATGAAGGAAACAGTAGCCTAACCCACATCTTGTGAATGGAAGGGAAAATTAGTTTGTGGTCCCAGCACAATGTCATGGAATGGTATGGTATGCAGTATGCTGTCATTTCACAGGTGTCACAAATCATTGAATGTCCCATGACAAAAGGAGCTTTTGGTTTAATTTTCAAGTAACTCTGACTACCTCTTGCCATTCTTTTGTGAGTGATATATGTAGCTGACTATTGCTTCATCGAAGTGCTACGTTTGTTCATACTTGTAAATTCTCAAAGTGAAGGCAATCTGAATATTTTTTATTGGAGTAAATCATCATTACAACAAAGAAGACAAAAAATAGTACTGGAGCAAATTTAAGTTTAAATGCTAAAAAACCTCCAAAAGAGCTCTGGAAAATCTATGGGAGTGTGGAAATTGCTCTTCATAAATTCATTCCTCCATAGATACCCTGTACAGAGTTCATCATACCAAAATACCACTATCTACTCAGAACAGACACGACTGACCAGAAAGAAGAAGAGAAGTAGTTTTAAATGTCGTTATGGCTAAACAAGAAGCAAAGACAACTTGAAACCTCAAGTCTTGTATCACATTCTGTTTTATCTGTGGCTTTCAATGTTTGTGACACCCTGAATTATTGACAGTATTCCTAACCTGGCTGCATGGATTCGATGTGCTTGTGCTATGTGTCTCTGTTTGTAATGGTTCACAAGGGAAGAAAGGGCAAATGTAGTCTCTATTTTTGATGTCAAAAATACTGAAAATTGTCACTGTTATGCACATGTATGCTACCCGAAGCTTGATTTCTGCCCCAGATCTTTTCTGTATTAAAAAAAAAATTGCCTGATGAAGAAAATAAGTTAGCTCAGTCTGAAGCGTATTTACCCAAGTGTATTCAAGAATTATTCCTTGCAACATACAATGTACTTGTATGTATGAACAATGTGCGCACGATCCCACCAATATACAAAAAGTTGCTCACACTTGCCAAATTATATTCACTCTTTGTCTCGTCAATCTATGTTTTCTGGAATCCTGTAATTCTCCTTCAATTTATCAAGCATGAGTGTTGTAAAATACCCCTAACTTTGCAAGGAAAGCAGATTTGAAAGGCCGATTTTTGTTTTCACTTTGCAGCAGCCATACATTGGCTACCTTTGCTTGGTAACCTTAGCTGTAATGCATGCATTGTTTCTTTTAAATAGTAACAGCTACCTAAGTGTTCCTCAGAAGCTGTCCAATAAACATCGGTCACTCTCGTAAGTATTTTCTCTCTGCCGATTCGTGATAGAGGGATATATAGTATGCGTCACATCACACTCACTCATTATCGATTAATAGATCACTAGCTGTAAGAGTCATGTTAACAAGGCACTACACACCTCCTATAGGACCAACATTCATCTTTTATGGTTTGGTAGAATAAGGCATAAGATGATGAAAGGAGATAAAGTGATGAGGTTCAGAAGACTTATTATGATATCACGTCAAAGGTTCTTCATTTTTTCTTTCATCCTTTAAAAACTTAAAAATTTTGTAGATGCCATACATAATTTCTTGTATAAATCCATGTAGGACATTAAGTCTCTTTTTAATGAAAAATCCTTCAGCTACTGCCAACGTCATTCTTATGCCGATTGTCTCAACTAGTTATCTGGCACTTTTGATTTTGTAAAAAAAGTGGTCTCAAATTCATTTTGTTATAAGATGGCATCAGGAATTTATCAGCCTTCAGTGCGAAGATTGTCAGTGATCCTTTTCAATTTCTGTAACCCTCCATATTCGTATTTTATTTGGGTGTTGGTCTACAGTTATCACAGACTCCTTTTAATTTCATATTTTGATATATCTTATCTATCACCCATCCTCTTGATATTATATAGCATCCATATCTACAGATTAATACATATGTGATGTGCCTGTATCAATGTGCATGATTGCAGTGATATTAACTTCATCATCCCAAATTACTTCTGGTCAAGAATGTTGTTTCGTCAGTAATAAAAGGAGCTGAACTTTTATATGATTTATTTGTGCTCGAATGTACATTTCTTGTACATAAGAATGCATATGAATTTAACCTCATTTATAAAGGTATCAAAATAAATCTGAATGACTCTTTTATTTTCATGTAACTTTTCATATTCATACATTCATTGATTTTTCAAATATGAATAATGGAGTACTAACAAAAGGTAATTATAGATATAATCATCTGAGAGTAGTAGATACAAGGTATTCATGATTACCTATTTTATCATTATACTTGCATGATATCATTATCTATGAAATGAATGTAAGGATAAAGAAAGGGAGAGGGGGAACAATATATACATATATATATATATATATATATATATATATATAGAGAGAGAGAGAGAGAGAGAGAGAGGGAGAGAGAGAGTGGGGAGAGAGAGAGAGAGCTAAATAGAGAGAGAGAGAGAGATAGAGAGAGAGAGAGAGTTAGACAGACAATGATAGAGGAGGAAACCGATAAAGAAAAAGAGAAGGGAAGAGGGAGATAAATATACCACTGACTAATAAAATATTTAATTTACCGGTATCTTATAGAGAATGCTCTTCTTATGCAACTATCTTAACACTTTTTTATCAGAAATCTCAGTTCTCAACCATGGCTTAAAAGACAATTATCAATGTCGTAAGTATGTGACTCTCCTTGAAAGATAGATCGATCGAGCTCTTTTGTTTTTTCATGATGGCTTCATGTTTTCACCAAATTGAAACATAAATGAGCAACAATTTATTTGTTCAGCTATTTTGATCCCATTTCTTCTTACAAAGCAATTCACATGCAAAGCAAAGACATTTGTGTGTCATATTTGAAGAAAAGAAACAAAAAAAAATCGCTTTCGAGTTGATCACAATCAGATATTACAATTTTGTTCTTTATTCTCAACATTGCTTATTTTACCCCTACATTAAATCAATTTTTCAAAAGTTAATATAAGAGTAAGTTTGATATCATTGTGCCATGTTTTCATAAACTTGTTGAGAAAGTGTAGTGTGTAGTAAAAAGGCATTGTCTACTCTAGTATTCATCTCACTGTTATTACTGTTGTACATGTACATTAGCAGTTGAAAAATAAAGGAAGAAATGTTGCATACATGTACATCTAAACCTAATAAATAGATTTCTGTTTTTAGAGATTGGGAGATTGTCTATCAAGCTAATAATAACCATTTCTTGAATTTACACTGTTTATCATTCTATGAATAATGGGTAAATTCTTATGTTTTAATATTGTTTCTATCTATCAGAAATCTAAACATACAGCCTAGACTTATTCGGCAATACTCTTTGCCGTAAGTATGATCATGCAACAAGTACAGAACGGAAAGTTGCAGCACTAATACCCGAAAAATATTAGGTTAGAATTATAGAAATGAATGAAATGTAAGAGTAGAAAGATCTATGGCAGGTATTTTGATTTGAACTAGAAAGCAAGCTGAATTTAAATGTACAGTATCTCTCTCGCAAAGAGAGGGAAGTGTATAAGTTTTCTTAATTGAGTAATGCAGAGTGAAGCCAACATTACGCTGCTTTTAGTGAATACTAAGTACATTTTTTATATCTAATTCCAATGAAAACACGTAGCGTAACATCTGTCATATATGTAGTCCGGGGTTTAAAGTAGAATAAATAACCAAATGCTTCATAGTACTAATGTCGATTTTGAATGCAAGGCTGGTTCAGTAAACAACATTCCTTTGAATGCTTCAATTAGGAAACAAAGAATGTTGCTTCAAATGTTAGTGGGCCCTGTAAAGTTTTAATAAACATAATATTTTGCTTTTTTTTTGCTGTCATCATTTGTTTATTCCATATATTGTAATATTTTCGGTTTTGGAAATCTGTGCAGTAAAGCTTGCTTGTTGAACATTGATGTGGTAATACCTTACATTTTCAATGATGATTTGTATGTGAAGAGAATCATTCATCAAAGCACTTTTTGTCAAAGTTTCATCATAGGTTGACTTCGATCTCTCAGCTTGGATTCTATGTAGCAGACAATTAAAGCATATAAATAATGTTCTTGTTATAAACTACATGATTTGTTTTTATATCTTCTCATCGATGGCATTTGGGAGTGCTAAAATGAATTGGTCTCATTTCATATGTTGGGGTGTGAGTGTGTGTATGCAGTTTACTTTTCATCCAAGTTACTATTCATCCATTGGTTTGATATCAAATGGTGTGTTTTACACTTCAATGTGAATTATAGATACCTAACATCAGGGGTTCATTAGTTGATTCAGATGAACTATTCTATGATCTATCAAATCATAATGGGAAGTCATTTGTTCATACGTCCATTGCTTCTTACTTCTGTATTTATTCATTATGGTTTTCTCTAACATCACTCCTTATTGATTGTATATTCATTGATGAGTGTAAACACATCATGATAGATTTTTTTCCCCATTCGTTGTACAAGCCAAGTACACCGTATTACATCACAGTGTTTACATGATGTATGTAGACGTTTCACCAGCCTATCCATGTACCACTTTACAATGTATATTGTCACTTTGAGTCTTGATATTCTGTGAATGAACATGTTGTTGTTTATCATGTCAGTTTCAATTCGCTTGATGTTAGTAAAGCGACAGAGTTTTCATTTTTCTCATAACTGCTTTTCATTTGACATTGGAACATGTTTGTATTTCCATATATCATTCGCAAATGCTAAAAATGGAGTGTTGTGATATTTTCTTATTTTTTCTTGAAGCTCTCCAACAGCAAGTATCAGATCTCAAACTATATTGTCTGAAAATGGATTTTAGAATATTACTCCTCTTTCTTCCTAATATACTTGACACAAATTCCGTGTCTTTTTATAGCCTAGATTGTTTAAATCCTATTAAAGGTAGGTGCATATTAGGATTCATCACCTTCGATTAGTCGCCTTGGACGAAAGCTCTCATTGCTCATCTAGATGTAGAATAGTAGGAATGTAAGTGATAGAGATCGGGCTAGATACCAAGAAGCTAGTTAGATACAATGTAGAATACAAAGATATAGTTCTAATCTAGTCTTCTAATTGATTAGAGATGAAAGTCTGCCTCTTGGTAACCTACCCATATGAAATTTTGCAACATTGGGTGCTGCGTAAGCTTTCGTCTTCCTTTGGTCAACAAGAACCCTAATTCAGTCTTTTCTCATTCGCGTGACACTTGCCATTACGGTTCTTTGATATGGCTTTAACAATAACTACATGTATGTCCAAGTGTGAAAGAGCAAGTAGGTAAATTAATATAGTATACTTACTATCTAATGTTAGTTTGTTTTCTCAATTCACTGCTAGTTCCTCTCAGATTAAGCTTCATATGTTATGGTGCACTATCAAAATGAATAGATAGCCAAAGTGAAGCAAAGGAACAAATACGACCACTAAGTATAATTTGATTAATTTCAATGAAATTTCATATGTGTTACAGCTAGCAAATAAATTTTCTTTTGCCCATAGAAACTACAGCAATGAAATCTTGAAATGAAACAAAATAAATGTTTGTAAAGAATTAATTACTATTATTAATGTTAATTGACAATTTAGTGTAATATGGTCCAAATAGAAACCAAGGGGGTGTTTCACAAAGACTAAGATCGACTTTAAGTTGGACTTAAGTATAACAGGCCGTTCATGCCACTGTTTGCTCTTACCATTTACTGGCATTTGTCTTTCAAGGGACGTACAAATCGTGGTCTCAAATCTACAGAGTTTACATTTTTGATAGTTCATTATTGAAGGAAAAAATATTATCTAAAGATTATAATTTAGAGACCAATTGGGATAGCAACCAATGGCATGAATGGCCTGTTATACTTAAGTCCAACTTAAAGTCGATCTTAGTCTTTGTGAAACACCCCCCAAGACTGGGAGTATGCAGAGAAAGGAGAATGAGATAAGGCCCTTTCAGACACGAAGCCGTAAACTGATGCAAGTAAAGCCAAATGAAACGAGATTTTCTTGATGTGTTTCGCAGTCTTCAGCTTTACAGCACTCGGATCAGTGTCTGAGGTGGAATTAAACACAGATTAAAACAAAACAACCAGATTAATCCAACTCTTTTCTCTCTGTTCTATCCCATCTCTTCTCAGTAACCAGAGTATATCAAGCAAGTCATCAGACAGGCACAATAGCAAGGGACAGGGTAGCCCTAGCAGAAGCTCTCCGGCTAAGATACATCGGAATAGCAGGGATCTATCAACGGAGGACCTGGGCTCCATGGTAACGACGCCATCCAAGGAGACGCCCAAACCAATCATCTTGGATGAAAAGGTGAGATAGATGGTGGGATGAGATGTACAGAGATAAATAGAAGAAAAGCAAACAGACAGATATACAGATACCAGACACACATACAGACAAACAGACACACAAACAGAAAGTTAGATATCAACAGAGGACCTTGGTTTCATGGCAACAACATCATCTATGGAAACTCTTACACCTATTATCCTGGATGAAAAGGTGTGATAGATGGAGGAATGGAGAAATTGATTGTAGGTAGATAGATAGATAGGAAGGCGCATGAACACACAGACAGACAAAAAATATCTAGAGGAGCAGAAGGACAAATAGACAGACAAATAGATAGCTCAGTAAACAGACAGACGAACAGACATAAAGTAAGATAGACAGACAGATAATAGTATAAATAATAAGTTTTTGTATCGCACCATCTGTCTAAAACTTCTATTCCAAGACGCACTAGGAAAAATAGATAAGAAATAGGAGTCTGAATAGGTGCCATATTCTTGTGTCAAGCATTGCTAAGAAGTTAGGATCTCAACTTGGACTTGAAACTCTCTAATAATGTTGTAGTTAGTGATAGATATAATACACCAAGAGATGTAAGGACAAAAAGACAGACATATGAATAGATAGATAGACATGAACTAATTGTAGGAAGTTAGATAGAAAGACAGACAGTTATATACATAGTATGATATACCTGTAGACAGAGACATAGACAGAATATTGACAGATAGTTTGGTTGACAGACAGAGAGATCCTTAGATAATGAGATCCACTTTGAAAATAGATAGGTAGAAAGACAGATAATTATAATAATTTTGATGTAAACATGTCGTAAACAATGGAATCAATGGTATATTTTCTTTAGTTTTGATGGAATTTTATTTACATCCCTCATGTCATCCCTAGGTGATGGTGTTCACTAATTTTTCTCTTTGGTGAATTGGATGTTATTAAAATTTGAAATACTTCTGATTTTTTAGAGCAAATTCTTCTTGTCTTTCTCTCTTTAGTGTAATTTCTTTATAGTGTAAGCTATGGTGGGGCTCACACTTGCTGTGCAAAAATTCATATAGCTGCAAGATTTTACTAACATAGGTTATGATAGGTCTAGATCAGAATGCAATTTGGATTTATGAGAAAGGAATTGCAGCTCTTACATGTTGTATCCTGCATCTTTTGTGACCTTTGCTATGAATGCATACATTCAATCTGCAAGCTATAGATTTATAAAAAAAATAGATTTCTTTATATCACTCTTTGAAGATTGCATAAAATGGGATGGGCACAATATGTTTGAAATTAGATATTCAGGGACTTCCAAATATTTTAAAGAAAGTATGAAGAAAGATGCATGTACATGCCCATATAGTCGCATAAAAACCCCCTCTTTTGTGAATTGGCCTTGACACCTCATGACCTACAAGTACACGTAGCCCCCCCCCCTCTCCCCACTTCCCACTTCCCCTCCCTACTCCCCCTCCCCCCTATGCCTAGTGTTTGTATATGATGCCAAAGTGAAGAATATTAGAATGGATATATTTAAATTATTATTAATTTCAATAAATTTGTCAGTGTGGGTCCTATCTAAAATGTTTGCTGTGATTGATTGCTGAAGCTCTACACTGAATTGATATGCTATGGCTGTTGAAATTTTGAATATAATTACATATTGCATTGTTGGTCAAAACTTGGATACATTGATAATTAAAATCCTTTAACCTTTGGAAGCTCTTTTTTTTAAATCTGAAAATCTTGAAGTTTTTAAAAGTTTTGTTGTCGTTGTTGTTGTTGCTTTTTTAAGAGATGCATTTTTGTTTGAATGCACACTCCCATCCCTCCATTTTAGGACTGCCCCTACCTTGCACTCATCTTACCCAACAGTGGAATCCTTTTCCCTATCCTTGCACTCAATATTATGTAGTAGGCAAAAATAAATGTGGAACAAATTGTACTTTGCATTATGTGCCATGTTAATTAATGTTAGTACCATAGCGTCAGGTATAAATATATTGTTACTAGCACAAATGAGGCCAAACACATTCTATACTTTTTATTTCCTGTGTAGTAAATTGAGTTTTTGTTGCATTGTGCTTGAATCTTGCCAAAAAAGTTTTACCAAATATGTTATGGACGAGAAAAACTATTCTTTTAAATGAAACTGAAATAGGTAGATCCAATGTGATTTTTTTTCATTGTGAATTTTGTTTGTCCTAGGCAATGAAACTAGGAATTAAAACGTGAAATATGATTTCTAAAAGTTTAGATTATTTGTAATTTTTGGTTTATAAGTACAAAATACAGCCTGTACAAAGTTTTTAAAGCTAGACACATCCCCAAACCTAGGACCTTTATTCTCTACCGTTGTTACAAGCCTACCAGCCCACATTCTTTTAAGATACCTGGGGGGTGTTTCACAAAGACTAAGATCAACTTTAAGTTGGACTTAAGTATAACAGGCTGTTCATGCCACTGTTTGCTCTCACCATTTACTGACATTTGTCTTTCAAGGGACGTACAAATCGTGGTCTCAAATCTACAGAGTTTACATTTTTTGATAGTTCATTATTAAAGGAAAAAAATATTATCTAAAGATTATAATTTAGAGACCAATGGGGATAGCAACCAATGGCATGAATGGCCCGCCATACTTACATCCAACTTAAAGTCAATCTTAGTCTTTGTGAAACACCCCCCTGGTATTTATTTCAATGTCATATAATTTTCCTGGCCTCTAGCGACTCTACTCTTCCTGTATTTTTTCCCTTCTATATCTGTCAGGGAATAATATTACTTCTCAAATTTGATTAGCTGTTTTGTTCGATGGGAACAATGCTTTAAACAAAGTTCTGTACGGTCCTATGTTTTGTGTAGCAGTCATATAGAAAATGTATAGCAAATTGCTATGCGATACCAGGAAAATTATTCCCTGTCTGTATTGTTTATTGCCTGGCAAAGACTATATATACACACACCTGTATCCCACAAAAAATGCCAGATGTTTGTATTTGAAGGTTTTGTGTAGTATAGATGTGACTGTCTGAATTGTCTCGATAATATGCATGCATCACAAAAACAGATTTTGAAAATTGAGAGTTTAGACCATCCTGTGTATTTATAGTCACAATAGTTATTGAACTTGAACTTGAACTTGAATTTGAACTTATTAGTATATAAGGTTTATTGTCATTTGAGGAGAATATTTTCTCAAAAGGCCTTTCAGGGTATCAATACTTGCACAAGATACGGTCATGTAGGAAAATAATGGATGATCATGTAGTCTACTTTGGGGGTATCATTGTGTTATTTAGATCGAATAGACAACATTAAAGCCCGTCTACACTAGTTTGGCCAGGAGGGATTAGACCACCCTGCTGGTCACTGACAGATGGTTATCTCATCAACTCAGCTCTCAATTAACATAAGAAAAAGAGGATCATGGGGGACCAACGGGCACCGCTTAGGCACTGTTTTCTATATAGAGGGAGCAAGTAGCTACAAGTAGTGCAGTGGAGTTTTAAAAGAATAAGAAGAGAGGTCAAAAGCTGTAAAAGAGGTCTGTTAGTCTTCACTCACTTTTTCACTCACTTTTTCACTCACTAGGGTGGTAAAATATAAAATGTGAGGAAAATAATACTTGACGATTGCTGCTTGTAGTTTACTATCTTAGAGATTGAGCTCTTACTTAAAGCTTTTTTGATATTGATTGGATATTTCTTGTCTCGTCTTGTCTTCCCTTGTCTTATATAGAGCTACATGCCACTCTTCCAACAGGTACTATACTCTATGTAAACACACAGCCTTCAACTATTGCTTGGTAGTGGGCCTCTCTCTGTCCCCTCTCTCTCTCTCTGTGACTTTCTGACTTTCTGCCTGCCTGTCTCTCTCTCTGTATCTGGCTTTCTGTCCGTCTTTCTCCAGCTTTCTGTCCGTCTTTCTCCCTCTCTGTATCTCCGACTCTCTCTCTCTCTCCCCCTTTCTCTCCCCTCTCTCCCCCTCTCTCTTTTTCTTTCCCCCTCCCCTTGACTTTATGTCCCTCTCTCTATTTCTCTCTCTCTCTCTGTCTGTCTCTCTCCCCCCTCTCTCTGCTTGCATCTTGCTTGTGCAATGGATGGTTGTAGAAAGTAGTGTCTAAATAGCAAGATTCCTATGCCATCTGTTAATGTAGAAGTTTTTTTATGAGTGCAATGCTTTTGGAGAGATGATATGACAAAAATTGAGCTATCCAATGTCAAAATTTAGATATAATGCATGAAAAACACTTTGAGAAATTGTTTCAGGTACCAACAAAAATCTCCAGCAGGATCTGACAAATATTTTGAGAAAATTCAACAATTGGATGTGAAGAAGTAGCTGTTTAGAAAGCGAAAGGCCGCATGAAAACATAATGAAAAATTTGTTTGTCAATTATATAGTTATTTTGCATGTGCATGCAACAACTGTGTTGCCTAAGAAAGTGTATTTGTTCTGTATGATTTGTGAAACCTTGTGTGAATCATGCTGTGACTTTGTTTTTGTTTTGAAATCAATCGTTTGAAATTATTCATTTGAACTGATGATTCTGGAAGTTCTAAAGACAATTTTGAAAAAATTAAAAAGCTGATAGATGTATAGAGCAACATCTATACATACATATTTTTTGAGATATAAGACAGATCTATACGATATAATCGAAGGATAAACTGGGTATAAATATGGTTTTGCTAATACTTTGCCTTATCAGATCAAATGTTTTGGCCTGCATGCATTTTACTTTGCAAAGGATATAGAATATGATTTATGTGCTTAGTGGTAGCAGTGGTTGAAGGGCATTAACTCATATTACATTACACAGAGTTTAAAGCCCTTTTTGCCCTCAGCAAATGATATGTATTTTTCCTTATCCTAGATAACCCCTCAAGGTGTAGGTAACTGGAAAGGCAGTTACATGAACTTAGTTTCAGTTCTTTCAAAAGGTGTGAGCTGCCTGTACAATATAAATGATATGGTTGGGGGGAAAAAGACATACTGTACAGGCACATATGATAATGTGAGAAAGTAAAATGTTCATCAAGTCTTGTCAAATTTGTTTTATTTCGCCCAAATATATATTATATAGGCAGGTGATTAGTAGCACATGTGTTCAAAGGTTTAGAAAAGTATTTTATACTGTGTATTTTATAAAATGAATACCAAATAATAGAAACCAAAACATTGAGAAATTGTATGTTTATACTAATATGTTTGAGGTGTTTTTATGGTCTTGAGAATGATACCAGGCTTATCTAAAGGAATTCAATATTGATGATGTGTGCTGTTAAAGCTGGGGTCTCCAATGAAACCTAGGCTAGCAAAGCTTCTTGCAAATTGCATTAATTCTCTGAAATTTAGTGCTGCTGAGCTAAAGGTCTTTTAATTCCCATATAGTCTCTCTTTAACTCTCTTTCTCTGTCAGTTCTTTTTTTCCTTCCATTTTCTGAATATTATTTTTATGATTCCTTTGCATCTTGTGGGCAGATATTTTCTTTTGCATGCCTTTGACTTTCAGGTGGTTATTTATTTTGTTGAATTTTAACAAAGTTGATATATCATTCATTCTTCCAGCATTTTAATATATATTTTGCTTCATTTTATTTTATTTTATTTTTCTCTAAAATACATTTCTATGTCTCTTATGTAATAATTATCTGCAATGGCAAATAAGCCTTGTGCTGTCTAACTATTACCTTGTCAATGATATTTTATGATCACATGTATGTGTGTATCAGCAGAAAATCTTGATTCTTCTTGTGAACTATCTTATATAATTGACTTAATTTTTAAAAGTTCATTTGATAAGAGATTTAGGGATCACACCAATGCACATATAACTGGATATGCTTGTTGTACTGTTGCAGTTACAAAAAGCCCTTAATAGTCCAATCTTGTACTAGCTGGCTAATATGAACTATCACGTAAAGAAGACGGATGAAAGGAATATCAAATTAAGACATAGATTTTTAGGGATGTATGTTATAAGAGAAACAGTGGGTGCAGATGAAAATCAGTCAGTGGTAATTTAAATTTAGTCAATTTTTCTGTTGGACTTCTCTGAATTGAATTTGATTAGAATGGAAGGAAAACATATGGAGGTGTAAAAGACTATTTAAAGCATAATAGTGACAATCCAGATCCTTGTTAAAGTTTAAAATTATTAATATATTAAGCTGCATTAAATATCTGATCTATGATCTTTGTAATAATGGTAAATATATTCATTTAATGATTTCATGAGTTTTCATCAATTGTTTTAGTAATTGCTTTGTGTTTCATGACTATCATCATAATTAATTCATCATAGTTTGCATTATGATCACAATTCATCATCATCATCTTCATCACCAGCATCAGCATCATCATCATAGCCATAATAAATGTTATTTCTCATCAATTTAACAATCTCTGTCATTGTCAGAATAAAATTATGTTTATCTGCACAATTGTAACATGTACAACTGTCACTGTTATCAGGTTTAACATTGTTTCCATTGCCAATGTCATCATCTTCATCATCATAATCATTATCATCACCTTTACCATTCAAATACCAGGAAAAACAGAACTAGATATGATTGAATTCACATAATCTATAATTTAAGAGATTATTTGATATGAAATAGTCTGCACTTGGTTTAATATAAATTGCCTGAAATGGGGACTAGTGGAAGGAAATCTCCCTGAAATGACTACTACTGATATGTTTCATCTACTCTTGAATCAAGAGTTTGAGAGTGCAACACATTTGATCTTAAATTCTTTGTCTAGGTAGATTGTAAAGCATCTCTCTTGTGCCTTTGTTATTTTATGTCTTTATTGATTTGCATTTTGCAATCATTTTGTGCACGAAAAGTTTGTTTATATATTTTAAATGTCATTGCAAAACTTATTTAAATGCATGTCTATGTTTGTATTTTAAATAAAGTATTCCCTCTAATAAATGGTGCTGGTGTCAATCTTTGCCATAGAAATGTGTAAAATGTGTCCAGACTACATGAAAATGTGTACCATTCTCTTAAACATACAAAAGAAATGAGAATTCAGTACTTGAACATTGCAAAAACTGCAGAAGAGCTTGAATATTGTAAGGTGTCATTGAAGAGATCCTTTTTGCCAAGTATATATGTTTAATTATCAAACTATCTGTGCAGGAGGACAACGTTTCTTTAAAACAGCTGAAAGAATGACATTGATCTACTAAAAAAACATCTCATCATTTTTTATTATGCGTGAATGAGATAACAGTTTTCTAAACGTTTTTGTCAAATCTTTTGATGCCTTATTTCAGGGTTTTTCTCTATGTAGACGTAGGAAGTCATCAAGCTCGGTAAATGATCCAATGGCATAATTTTTATAATCCTTTTTTTAATTTTTATTACATCATCACTTTGATTTGTAGATTTGTTTTACTTCCTTTGGTAATATAATTTGTATGAGTTAGATATCATTTTATGAAGAATCATCATGTTTTATGGAGTGAAGATGCTGCAGAACCACACTTCTCATACAATCTTTAAAAAATAGTGTGCTAAAAAGAACAAAATGAATATATTATTTTCTGTTGGAAATATATAAAAAATGCAATTACAGAAAAATTAAATTAATTAAACGTGACTTCTTTTGTGCAGCATGAAACCTTCTAGCTTTACCTCTAAAATTATTTGTCTTTCTATTATTTCAATGGGAGCCTAGGAATTATTATTTCTTTTCACTATGTAACCGGGTTATTTTATGATTTTTATTAGGTACACATTGATGGGCAGGTCTGTTTTAGTAGATTTGCTTTGTTTTCACCCTTTATTTTTCTGTTGCAATTAATTTCTTTTTAGATTTTGTTGGCTTGGAAACAATGAGCAAGAAGACCCCTATTCTGTCTGACATATTTGAATATTTGATTTGTTGTTAATTTGGGGGAAAAGATTTAAATTTTCTTTTCCTCACTTTAATAACTGACGTAAATGTATGCCTCTGGTGGTAATTACAAACCCATTTCATCATAGATTCGTTCTTTAAAGCTTGGAGTTCTATGGAATGTATAGACATTTACAGGTACATACTAGGAACATCTCTGATGTTTCTCTAATCAATATCAGTTAAACCTTTGGTGGTTATTACAAACCTATTTCATCATAGATTTTATTTTAGAAGCCTTGGTGTTCTTCCGAATATGTGGACATATGATTTATATTAGGAACATCTTTCATGTTTCTGTAGTTAATTTCAGTTGACCTGTGATGGTAATTACAAACCTTGCTCTGTTTTTTGGAATATATAGACCATTTCAGTTGAGTATTTTTTAATTCAATGTTTAAAATTTCCCTGAAGGTTTGAACAGATGCCTATTTTTGTAGTATTTGATGTCCTTCATGCTGAAGGTATAGAAACTGAATATGATTCAAAAACTGTAGGTAGAGATTTCTTTATTTTCAGTTGTTTCATAACCGTAGTTTGATGTGCATAAAGACCCAAATATCAACTATAAAATTCAAGGATAATTTGATGAGTAGAAATGGATCTTGGGAGTAAGATAGTGGGTGTCGACACAACCTTTGCATTTGTCTTTTGGTCTGCCATGCCTGTTATGTTTGCATGTTTTATTTCTTGTCCCAATTTTGAGCCACACGTACATGTACCATAAACCTAAGGACAAAGTTCTCAATCAATCAAATTGTTGTACATCTGTATATATTTGTAGTGAATTCATTTTGTAGAGCTTGAAAAATATACAAATATGTTGAAGCACTGTAACACACATATTTTTGGAATGCAAACCTACCAACTTAAATTTGAGAGTGATTTATTTATTTTTCTTAGGTAATTTTTTTTTCAGTTCATATTTGTGGAATTTGTACCTGCATTGCTTGTTTTATCATGGAGTGTGCTTTACATAAATTGATTACAATGTATTATACATGTAACTAGTAGACATTTTAAAGTGTTAATAGTTTTTACACAGTTTAATATCACTGTGTTTCCCTTTCACTGTGGTCACTTCAATTGCATGGTTTTGCACCTCACATTAGGGTATCTTAGACTTGTTTGTTTGAATTAAAAGGTGACAATTTTGCATGGTTATCTAAAGCTATCTCCGTCTGCATCAAATGCATGTGTATCGTATTTGTATTTCATCATGTGTGAAAGCAGGAGGTCCATTAGCCAAACATTTATCAGGCCATATTCATCATGCTAATGGCTATTAAAAGTGATCTGTCAAAGGTTTCATTTATCTTAAACTATACTGAATCACAAGATTCATCCCTAAATCTATAGTGGTCTCAGTTTAAAAATAGATTAATAACTAAAATGCACAACAAATAAAAAATAAACAAAAATCCATATGCTTTTTCACCGTTATGGAAAACTTCATGGGTCATGGAAAATGTAAGAAAACATGGGTAAAGAACAAGGTTAAGTGATGGGGTATTCAGAGTGAAGTGTCTGATCAGAAAAATTGGAAATTAAGATGAGAGAGAAATGTACCAGTAACCCTTTTAATCAAAGAAACTTATACTGGATGCATAATTATGACTTGTGTTTTGTTTCTCATTGTCTCTCCATGCCTTCTTTTAGCTTTCAAGTGCGAGGCCGCTGAGGAAGGATATGAAGAAAGCCAACCATGTTCCCATGCAAAGACCCATTAGAGCAATGACTATGCATGCTATGAGTAAGTATAAAATCCCATTGTAATAACATATGTAGATGTGACCAGTATGGAAACCCATTATAGAAACCCATCATAGAAACCCATCATAGAAACCCATTATAGAAACCCATTATAGAAACCCATTATAGAAACCCTTTATAGAAACCCAATATAGAAACCCATCATAGAAACCCTTTATGGAAACCCATTATAGAAACCCATCATAGAATCCCTTTATAGAAACCCATTACAGAAACCCATTATAGACTCCCATTATAGTATGTCAGTAAGTTATGTCCTGTGGAAGTGCGGAACTCAATGTAACAAAAGATACATATAAGTAATTATAAAAACCCATTAAGGCAATGACCAAGCATTTATTTAAGAGGGAGCTGCTTAGCAATGGCCATCTCACAAAGATTTATGGCTCTGTATGTCATGAAGTAAATCTATGTATGTCAGTAGTATTAGAAGCCCCTCGTAAAAGTAGATGTGTCTCAGTAAGGAAAAAAAAACCCTCTTAGAGTGAGGACTGCACATCCATTAGAGCAATGAATATTAATGCCATGGTTAAGCATAGAAACCTATTAGACCAACAATCTTTAAAGGGACTTGGTAACATTGTTCAGATGAGAGAAAATGATGGTGAGGTAGTGACTTCAATGCTAGATGTACAATTAAATATAATCTGAAAGTTTGAGTCCATTATTATCCAGACCATTATTGATGATAAAAATTGGGTAAAACTGACCTGATCGATTCCTTAATTCTCCCAAGTATATTATTATAATTAAATTAAATTTTAGGTGAATGTTTATTGCCACAAAGCAATGAATTGGCTCTATATACTATTCCAAACATTTAAGTGATAACAGATTTTTTGAAGCCTGTTTTATGTCTTATTTTCATAGAAAAATGGTTGGGATAATTCAAAAATTGGTTGGGAGAATTTACTGTTAGAGGGAGTTACACATTGACGCCTTCAAAGAAAACAATAAATATCTGTGTGGTTTGAGAATTTTTTCAGGATCTTTTGCATGTTAGAGGGTTAGTACAGTAGAAGGAATATAATAAATAACTAAAATTAGGCAGTTTTTTTTCATCAACCTTCAACAATGTTACCGGTTCACTTTAATGTGTGATTCGGAATCCTAAGTAAGCAATGGTCTCCTATATGTCTTCTATTCTCTCTTTATCCACAGACCAGTCCTCGTCCACGTCATCTCTACAGTCATCGGATGGGGACAGTGATGCACCCCCTAAACTACCCCCTAAGCAGTCCAGTGGTGACTTCAGTCATACGGAGGTCATCGATCAGAACAACCCTCCTCCTAAGCCAGCAGGATTCCCCGTTGCTTTCACCTCACTCAAGGACAAGGTACGGTCTAACTCTCTTTATTTTCTCTATGGATTGAAGCCTAGACTGCCTCATTGATTGGGGTATACGATACGGTGCATTTGGAGAAAAAAATTGAGCGGGCAGTCTCCTTTTTGTTCCATTAGTTGACCAAATCAGGAAGGGTCAGAGTTCTAGTTCTAGACATTGTAATATTTCAAGTGTAAAATTGTTTTTAAAATGCCCTCAAAACTCTTCTTTTTGAAATTTCTTTCCAGTGGATCTGCTTGTAATTTCTAACAAGTGGTCTCGCTGTTGAATATTTTCATGTTCCTACTTTTATTTTGCACCTTGAGCACCTTATTCATGTGGAGTTGGTGCATTATAAAAACTCTATTATAAGTATTATTCTATTTTTCCCCCCACATTTTTGAAAAAAATATACATGAAATACACCGCTTAAACAAAATTAAAAATAGAATTACCAGTCACAGAGTGTCGTGGTTGAGTGGTTTAAGGCGCTTGACTGGAGAGGCGAAGGTCAAGGGTTCGAATCCCGACACGGCACTAATATCCTTTGGCAAGATATTTACATGCACTTGCTACTCTCCACCCAGGTGTTAAATGGGTTCCCGGTAGGATGCGAAACTTCATGTGGTTGGATAAGCAAGTGTGCAATTGTAAAATGGCGACTGGCTGGAATGCTCCCCAGGGAGTGGAAAATGTGCATACATTGTGTGCGGGTAAGCCCGAATCCGATGATCGGGGTAATGATATATCTGTAAAGTGCTTAGGCACATCGTTGGATTGATGTATTGGGCGTTATATAAAAGCGGAGTATTATTATTATTATTAGAGTGCCATGGTCCTTTGTATTGTTGAGTAGCAAGGGAGATGTGATTTGGTTAAGTGGTAGGCACTCTGATCTACCTACAGTTGTTCACAATATTGTCTAGCAACATTTGCTTTTAGGTCATGTTTTAATTAATGTTGAATTACTAATATCTTGTGTAATACAATCCTGCAATGTCAATTAGTAATGAGTCACTTCCATTTTGTTGTCAGGACCAGTCACCCCCTTCACATGTTGTTTAATATCATGCTGCATTGTCAGTTTGTAACAAGTCACTTCTGTTTTGTTTTCAGGATCAGTCACCCCCTCCGCTACCCATCAAAGGATCGTTGAACAACACACCTCCTATCAGTAGGAAAGACACACAACCTTCAGAACACATACAGGAATCCTTAACCAATGAACCTCCAGAGAAACCCTGACAGACATGAGAAATATCAATATTACAATTTGCTGCCAAGATATAGTGTACTACTGATCAGATGCACAACTAGTCTGTTTGTTTTGTTTGTTAAATGTTTCCTTTTTCCTGCCAGCAAGGCTCTCTATAACACATAATCCTATGTGAGTGATCAATGGAACACATAAGGGTCATGATTTTAAACATTGTCTGTTTTTATAAGAAGATGTCCTGATTTTTGTTCAGGCACACGATGTCTCTTTGGAGCTGGCAGGGCATTAAGTCTATGTAATGTGATATGATCTACCTAGATCTAAACAGTCGATGTATCTTAGCGTATCAAAAATTTAATGAAACAACAAATTTGACATTTTTTACTCCTTTTTGTTTACACACCTGTAGAAGCAAATTTTTAGAATGTAAATTCTACATTTACTTCTTTTTCTTCCATCAATTTCTGGACCTGTGATGAAGTGCTCAAGATGTGTTCCAAACAGCTGGTCATGTGTTTCATTTGAATGTATAAGCATCACTTGTCTCTTAGCATTCTTACAACTTAAATGCTTGCATGATTATGCAATCCAAACACAAAGGAAGAGAAGATAAATAAAATGACAGGCCCACCATCTTGTCATCAGAGTCACTATGAAATAGTTGTTGCCTGTTCAAATGGTACAAAACTGTATTGTTTCATTGATTCCTAGACATTTCAGTGATAATGACTTTATCTCTCACTGCTGCAGGAAGTTAAAATGTACAATCTACCTTTTTTTCTTCTTTTTCCCCCCTCCTATTGTGAAATTGTCCATTTTACATGCCCTTTGGCAGATTTCTTTTTACACGAAAAGAGGATGAATGTATTGTTTCTCATTGTAGAATCTTTGGTGCTGAAATGAAATGGTAAACTCCCATCATCACACTTTATTCTTTGTTATCTGGGTGTTACATTTTTAGTCTCAATCACAAGAAATATTGTCTCTTTTGTTTACATTGAAATCCGATTTTATCCACTATGTAAAATGCTATATATTATTTGGAATTTGATATTTTTGTTTGACATGTAATTTGCATTGAAGTATAAGATTATTTATATCTTGTATTCTAAACCAGCAGAATAAATCCAATGAAATGGAATACTGACAAAGGAAAAACAAAACCAAAACAAATGCAGAAAACATACAGTTTTCCAATTTCATGAGTGGCCGGGATTTGTAAAAATTTCATACAGGAAAAACAGGAGTTATCTACAATACAGGGAAATTGTTTTCATTTGATTGAATAAGACTGGAAAATAATTTTGATATTAAAATTGATGCAGTTTCTTGCTGTTTAGTTGAATATTCTGTTCTGCATATAGTTTGTGAAATGGTATTTCTCTGGTATCAGGTTAATAGAAGTCACAATTTCTGCCTTATTGCCTCTTTTTCTATTCAATAAGTATCTGTTACTGATAAAGGATTAGGCAATTGTGTTGATAGTTATTACTGAACATGTACTATCATCTGATGAGAGCCAGAAGGGTGTAGACTTCATGTAAAGCAGTAACGCCCTTATGGCTCTACAAAGATGATATCTTCTAAAACAGGGTCATTGACATGGCCACTACAGCAAGATCTCTACAGGTACCAGTAGCTGCATATGTAAATTGTTTATTGCATTGTGCAAATTGTGAATCAAATATCACATTATCTTAACCTTATAGTAAAGTGAAAACAATGTACTCCATGGAACTGACAATTGTAATGTAGTTCTGTGTACTGTATGGGATTAATGTAAATATATCTTATTTACTACAGTACGTCATGAAACCATGGTAATGGTGCAACATCTTGTTTTTATATGTGAATATATTTCTGTATATGTATTGCACATATTTTGTTCTTTTTGCTCCGAATGATATTCAACTACAGTGCAGAAGTAGTTTGAAAAGGGATGTGCAAGAAAATATATATATGATATTTATACATATAAATCTTTTGATTATTCTCCATTTTTTATCAGAATGCAACAAGCCCTGGCTAAGCATTATTTGTATCATTATTAATTGAACTTCTCTTTTGTGAAGGGATTAGAATAAAGCCTGGAAATGGAATTATGTGAGGATCAATTGAATGAACTATGGTGATATTTGTGATACGTTATGATGTCATGTTGCATTCATGGCGAATATAGATTTCAAAACTTGTAAAAAGTTGCAATTGAAGAAGGACTATAACGGGCCTATGTATGCAATGCACCACAGAGTTAGATATAGCATGGACATACCACCTTTGTATCATTGAAGAGAAGACAAGAGGAAGCCATGTTGGATTGACTCCATGTGTGTCTTTTCTACCTTAAGATCCTTGGATTAATTTCTACTTGGAGAATAGCAAATTTTATCGTTTTCATTTCCCTGAATAAAATGAAATGTATGAAACATGGTGCTTTGGTTTACAGTTTCCCGAACCGTATTGCAAAGAGATTTTTTTCTTCAAACATTGGTGCATTAATGAATGGACATTGAATGCATGAAAGTGAAGAGATTAATTATTTTACTCCTTACATTCCAACATTTTATTTTCATGCGTTTCAATTTTTTTCCCTTCATCTGTCTTTCTCAAAATCTGTTTCCATGAAGTTGATTCATGCACTTTGACTCACATGTTCCTTCATTCTTCTTCACCAATCTTTAAGTTTTTATAAAAGTTCTAGGTCTGCTCAATCTCTTTTCTCTACAAGCTATGTTAAGTGAAATGTTACAGTTCATAAACATTATGATGAGTACTAGTTTTGCAAGAAAATGTGTCTAAGGTATTTTCAGGCTTTTGAGGCAGTCAGAATGTACATGTAAATACAATTTATGATATTAAATTTTTTTAGCATCCAAATATTATTATACAAACTTATGATACTGTTTAAATGCTTATTTGATTTTGTACGACTGTAATAGTGTCTTTGTACATTGTTAAGATATCTTATTTAAAAAAATAAATAATCAGCATATGACATGTGATATTTATTTCCAGCGGTGTGTTATTGAGATTAGTTTTGTGTGTTTTTAATGAGTTCTTGAGAGTGATGCACACACACACACAACCACGCACACCCTTGCACACCCTTGCACACATATTTTTGTTTAGCTCCTATGCCTACATGTTTACAACAGTGTAGGCCTACAAGACACACTTGCGATATTCCAAGTTTGAAATTTTGGATCCTAAAGATATGTCCTTACATGTGTAGTTATAGCCTATATCCACAATCACCAACAACTCACCCACAACCAACCCACCAAATTTTATCTTCTGTTTTAAAACAAATGTAAGTAACCAATTAACCATAAAGAAGCTATGTATTCCTAAGATCTCACAGGGGTAAACTTTAGACCATGAAGCAATGGAAAAATTCTGTAACTGTGGAAATGGATAACTCATCTTACTGAATTTGAACATTTAATTTCTTACATGTATATCTTTAATGGTTTGATTAAAGACTAAGGAAATAGAGAAGTACTGAAACAAATGAAAACGGATAAAGCCTGCTCTCTTCCATTAAAAAGTAGATTTATTAGAAGGAGAGTACAGTATCAGGAATTCATATGGAGTATATACGTACGCCATTTACCCTCCACAAAGAATAAAACAAAGAATAAGACAAAGAATAATAAAAACATTACAGAGACTAGTTTAGCGCATGCCCTCAATTGTAGTAGAAGTAGTAGTAGTAGTAGTAGAAACGGCTGGATAACCCATATTGAGCTGTGCCAGGCACGACACTACTGGTCTTCCATGGTGTCCAGAAAGCATATACATAAATTGTGAATGCACTTGAGGTACGTTGAATAAATACAAACTGACAAAGATCTCTATGGAGTTTATACGTACGCTATTTACCCTCCACAAAGAATGAGACAAAGAATAATAAAAACATTACAGAGACTAGTTTAGCTCATGCCCTCAATTTTGAGTTGTTTGATGATACTAACAATGTGACAAATTATCAGTACCATCGATAATAATACCACAAAATAATTCATCCACTCTCAACTGCATATTATTGGGTGTTACATCATAGATCCTACGTATTATGAATAAGACTGATATTCATATCATTGTCACATATTGAATTCACAAGATATATATATGATCTGTGAATATGCTTATACGTAAGTTGCTTTCTGTTCACAAGGAACCGATCATTCCCCTACAAGATCTAGTCAACAATATAAGGACATGGATCTCATTAATGTACTACACTAACTTTAAAGAAATGACAAAACAATTACATGCTGGAAAATAATACATATCCCCATGAAACCCTTAAAAGGATAGATTAAAGTTCAGCAAAATTCTACATCTTGCTGTATCCATTAAATTAATGTAAGAAATTGCTAATGATTTTCTTCTTCAGGTATGATTCTGTAGATTGAAGTTTCTGGTCAGGTCTGCTATGTTGACCATTCCCACTGAAAAACAAAAAGACATTGACAATATTTCAATGTTTATATATAGATGAATGATAGATTAATGAACTAGATTGGCCACAAACTGCCTGGACTGTAAACGATAGTCTTTACTAGTTAAACTACAAAGTAGAATATGGCTTTGATTCGCGGAAGTTCAAAATTCGTTCGAAAATGAATGTTCTAGATTCAGACAAGAACTCCTCTAACTACCATCCCTTGGGCAACCTACTCACTAGGACAATGCACCTTTGGACATGTATCCCCACAGACTACTCTGAGTTGGTCTGCCATTCCCTGGATAACCTACGCACGAGGATGATGCACCCTTGGAAATGAATCCCCCAGACTACTCTTCCATCCCCTAAATCTATATCACCTAGAACGACTGCCTCTGGACATCTATCTCTTTAGGATTTCTACCTCCTAGGATAATGTATCCCTACCCCCATCGCCATCCGATATCTAGGATAATAGACCCTGTGTGAATTTGAACTTAAAGGGATAGTTGAGTTCTTGTTTAAGACCGCAAATGCCTTCCAAGTGCAGGGTTATTGCTCTTATTCTTATAACATTTTTAGTGCCCTTTTAGAACCTAAAATTGCTACGAAGGTATTTTAGACCCCAAAATGTGTTAATTTAGATTTAATACGATCATACCAATTCAGCTCCACTTTCCAAAAAATATGGTGACCGTTAATTAATTACTTAATTAATAATAACAATACACGGACTGGCCGTTTGTGTGTATTATAACCAACACAAATAATCCAACAATTTGGTGTAGCCCCCTTTGCAACAAAACTATCCCTTAGCAGGTGTTTGGTGTACACTGTCCCCAAATTTTAACTCTGGACAATTACAATTTAGAAATTTAGCCCGGGGGACTGCATGGGTACATGCAAAGAGATAATTAACAGTTCAATCTCAACCCTCTCAAAAGAATAATGTGGAGCCTGGTCTGACGTCAATTGCCTTCTATGAAACTAATTCTTAGGTAAAACAACCCTCAACACTAAATGCCATATATCCTAAACTAACTGATATCTTAAATTCAATCCTTGAATAATGACTATTCCTAACCCTAACTATGAACCTAAACTAAAACCCAATCATAAGCATAGCACTATGCCTCTACCATTGGAGAAAAAAGCCCAGAGCAATTGTCGCCGGAGAAATTGAAGATGGAGCAAACAATGTTGGAGTATCACTAGTTTTAAAACTTACCTGTGAGAGGGCCTTCACCGTAGATCTCCATTCGAAGACTGATGTGGCCGAACCAGCTGACAGGCATCAAGCGAACATAACGGCAAATCTGGGGCACAGGAAGAGCGTTGGTCACAATGGTGTTGCGGTCAACATTACCGGCGAAGATCTTCAAAGAAACAGGAAAATCAATCCATTTTTGAATAATTATGACTCAAATGATTCTGCAGTTAATTGCAATCGAACCAAAGAGAATCTGATTTAGCATGCTGAATTAAAAATATGTTTGCATCTACAGTGCCTATTCATTTGTTTCTTTTTAAATTTATTTTCTGATGACAACAATTTCAAGATTAAGAGACGTAATAAAATAGAAAAAAATGAAATGGATTGAAGATTTTTAACTTGAAGTGCATTTCTTGCTGTAATATATTAACAAATATAGACAGTTCTTTAATCCTTCCTAATAGTTTTCTCCTCTTATACTTTGTGTATGCGGAATAGTAAATAGTAAACCAAACATGTGTCTCTGTTCTTGAGGTAACGATTGCATTTATATTTGAAAGAAATTATCCTAATATCAAAATATTCAAATAGTTTTCAATCAGATATCAAATGCCTTCAAAATTCATCAAGAATAGAGTCAAGGTAATATTAAAAAAAAGAATAATGAGAGAGCAAACTTACCCTGTCAGCTCCAGGGTTTGTAGAAATGCCCTGCACGGTGTGAAAGGTCGTGCCATCAGTACTACAAGCAAACTTGTAGCTTGTAACCCATTGGCTTACATCTTCTCGCCCTTGAGTCGCAACTGAAATGATACGGTAAAGGTCCAAAAGATCCACCTTGTAGAAAGAAAAGAATCGGAGGAAGAATTCTCGATGTTTATCCTCATATTCATCTAATTTGTCTATCTCCATAACAAAACTTTTAACCAATAATCATGCACCTATCAATGACATTACCTTGCTTTCATACAGTTCAGCTCATCAATTATGTAACTATGGCAATCTTTTAGTAGCTTTACCTAAAGAGAGGAGTAATAAATCTACGAACCCATAAGTCACCTCAAAAATTGGCGGGAAAAAAAAAATTGTACGGTGTAAGTGAATGGTGCTATAGAAATGTCTGGTGACTTTTTCATTACTGAAATGGTGGCAGCGGTGGGATATGAATCCATGGTATAGAAATGACTGGTGACTCTTTCATTGCTTACATGGTGGCAGCGGTGGAACCCATATGCCATATAAATGACTGGTGACTCTTTCAATACTGTTATAGTGGTAGCGGTGGAATATGAACCAATGCCATAGAAATGACAGGTGACTCTTATTACAGAATTATGGCAGTGTATGGATAAAAATTAAACTATGGCCTAAAAATTGACTGTCGACCCTTTCATTACTGATACGGTGGCAGCAGTGGGACACGAACCCATGCCATAGAAATAAGGGTTGTCTAAATGTTTCGTGTCTGAATTGGCCTTAAAAAACCTTTCGTACCTGGATCCACTGGTTGGCATTGTTTGTTAGTGCAGACCAGGCTCCACGCAGGTTACCGACTCGGGCCAGGTTAAGACGACCTCTCTTTGCACCATGGTCAGCATTATACTCACTGGAAGCTGTCAGACTTGAATCTGGGATGACATAACTCTCAAGGCCCAGAGGAACAGGGTCATTCAAGTTGGCTGTAAGTTATTAAAAGCGAGACAATTTATAGCACAATTTAGGAAGTGGTGGTCAAATATGCAAATATGAGTGAGTGGTCCAATCAGATGGACATCCAATAAGCCAATTTGTAGTTACAATCTGGGTATGAGCAGACAAAAGGTCATTTTAGGTAACTTTAAGGCCCTCACCGAGACAACTACGTGATGTTTGCTCATTAACACACAAGCAAAACATTCTATGTTTTCTACAGGTAGATGTATTCCTTTGAAAAGGGGGAATCAAAAGCTATTCGGGGAGACTTCAACTGTGGACAATTACAATTTAGAAATTTACCCCAGAGGAATGGGGTACATGCTAAGAGATCCTCAAATGTTCAATCTCAACCCTCTCTAAAAAGAATAATGTGGAGCCCGGTCTTGCGTCATTTGCCTTCTATAACACGAATTCTAAGATACAACAACCCTCAACACTAAATGCCATATATCCTAAACTAACTGAAATCTTAACTTCAGTCCTTGAACAAGGACTATTCCTAACCCTAACTTTTAACCTAACCTAAAACCCAATCATAACCATAGCACTGAGCCTCTATTATTGGTGAAATAAATCCCAGAGCAATTGTCGCCGGAGAAATTGAAGATGGAGCAAACAATGTTGGAGCGTCACTAGTTTTAAAACTTACCTGTGAGAGGGCCTTCACCGTAGATCTCCATTCGAAGACTGATGTGGCCGAACCAGCTGACAGGCATCAAGCGAACATAACGGCAAATCTGGGGCACAGGAAGAGTGTTGGTCACGATGGTGTTGCGGTCAACATTACCGGTGAAGATCTTCAAAGAAACAGGAAAATCAATCCATTTTTGAATAATTATGACTCAAATGATTCTGCAGTTAATTGCAATCGAACCAAAGAGAATCTGATTTAGCATGCTGAATTAAAAAATATGTTTGCATCTACAGTGCCTATTCATTTGTTTCTTTTTAAATTTATTTTCTGATGACAACAATTTCAAGATTAAGAGACCTAGTAATAAAATAGAGACAAAAATGAAATGGATTGAAGATTTTTAACTTGAAGTGCATTTCTTGCTGTAATATATTAACAAATATAGACAGTTCTTTAATCCTACCTAATAATTTTCTCCTCTTATACTTTGTGTATGCGGAATAGTAAATAGTAAACCAAACATGTGTCTCTGTTCTTGAGGTAACGATTGCATTTATATTTGAAAGAAATTATCCTAATATCAAAATATTCAAATAGTTTTCAATCAGATATCAAATGCCTTCAAAATTCATCAAGAATAGAGTCAAGGTAATATTAAAAAATGAACAATGAATGAACAAACTTACCCTGTCAGCTCCAGGGTTTGTAGAAATGCCCTGCACGGTGTGAAAGGTCGTGCCATCAGTACTACAAGCAAACTTGTAGCTTGTAACCCACTGGCTTACATCTTCTCGCCCTTGAGTCGCAACTGAAATGATACGGTAAAGGTCCAAAAGATCCACCTTGTAGAAAGAAAAGAATCGGAGGAAGAATTCTTGATGTTTATCCTCATATTCGTCTAATTTGTCTATCTTCATGACAAAATGTTTAACCAATGAGCATGCACCTATCAATGACATGACCTTGCTTTCATAAAGTTCAGCTCATCCAAGGGCATTATCTAAATTAGAAGTTCTCCACATTGATGGTTGAATTATGATCTCATTTCTGAGTACTATCGAACACTTATATTATAGCCCTGAAAAAGGAAGAAAAAACTTGAATGTGAATAATTATGTAACTATGGCAATCTTTTAGTAGCTTTACCTAAAGAGAGGAGTAATAAATCTACGAACCCATAAGTCACCTCAAAAATTGGCGAATAAAAACAAATTTGTACGGTGTAAGTGAATGGTGCTATAGAAATGTCTGGTGACTTTTTCATTACTGACATGGTGGCAGCGGTGGGATATGAATCCATGGTATAGAAATGACTGGTGACTCTTTCATTGCTGACCTGGTGGTGGCGGTGGGATATGATTCCATGTGCCATATAAATGACTGGTGACTCTTTCATTACTGACATAGTGGTAGCGGTGGAATATGAACCAATGCCATATAAATGACAGATGACTCTTATTACAGATTTATGGCAGTGTATGGATACAAATTAAACTATGGCCTAAAAATTGACTGTCGACCCTTTCATTACTGATACAGTGGCAGCAGTGAGACACAAACCCATGCCATAGAAATAAGGGTTGTCTAAATGTTTTGTGTCTGAATTGGCCTTAAGGAACCTTTCGTACCTGGATCCACTGGTTGGCATTGTTTGTTAGTGCAGACCAGGCTCCACGCAGGTTACCGACTCGGGCCAGGTTAAGACGACCTCTCTTTGCACCATGGTCAGCATTATACTCACTGGAAGCTGTCAGACTTGAATCTGGGATGACATAACTCTCAAGGCCCAAAGGGACAGGGTCATTCAAGTTGGCTGTAAGTTATTAAAAGCGAGACAATTTATAGCACAATTTACGAAGTGGTGATCAAATATGCAAATATGAGTGAGTGGTCCAATCAAATGGACATCCAGTCAGCCAATTTGTAGTTACAATCTGGGTATGAGCAGACAAAAGGTCATTTTAGGTAACTTTAAGGCCCTCACCGAGACAACTACGTGATGTTTGCTCATTAACACACAAGCAAAACATTCTATGTTTTCTACAGGTAGATGTATTCCTTTGAAAAGGGGGAATCAAAAGCTATTCGGGAGACTTCAACTGTGGACAATTACAATTTAGAAATTTACCCCAGAGGAATGGGGTACATGCTAAGAGATCCTCAAATGTTCAATCTCAACCCTCTCTTAAATGAAAAATGTAGAGCCCGGTCTTGCGTCAATTGCCTTCTATAACACGAATTCTAAGATACAACAACCCTCAACACTAAATGCCATATATCCTAAACTAACTGAAATCTTAACTTCAGTCCTTGAACAAGGACTATTCCTAACCCTAACTTTCAACCTAACCTAAAACCCAATCATAACCATAGCACTGAGCCTCTATTATTGGTGAAATAAATCCCAGAGCAATTGTCGCCGGAGAAATTGAAGATGGAGCAAACAATGTTGGAGCGTCACTAGTTTTAAAACTTACCTGTGAGAGGGCCTTCACCGTAGATCTCCATTCGAAGACTGATGTGGCCGAACCAGCTGACAGGCATCAAGCGAACATAACGGCAAATCTGGGGCACAGGAAGAGTGTTGGTCACGATGGTGTTGCGGTCAACATTACCGGTGAAGATCTTCAAAGAAACAGGAAAATCAATCCATTTTTGAATAATTATGACTCAAATGATTCTGCAGTTAATTGCAATCGAACCAAAGAGAATCTGATTTAGCATGCTGAATTAAAAATATGTTTGCATCTACAGTGCCTATTCATTTGTTTCTTTTTAAATTTATTTTCTGATGACAACAATTTCAAGATTAAGAGACCTAGTAATAAAATAGAGAAAAAAATGAAATGGATTGAAGATTTTTAACTTGAAGTGCATTTCTTGCTGTAATATATTAACAAATATAGACAGTTCTTTAATCCTACCTAATAATTTTCTCCTCTTATACTTTGTGTATGCGGAATAGTAAATAGTAAACCAAACATGTGTCTCTGTTCTTGAGGTAACGATTGCATTTATATTTGAAAGAAATTATCCTAATATCAAAATATTCAAATAGTTTTCAATCAGATATCAAATGCCTTCAAAATTCATCAAGAATAGAGTCAAGGTAATATTAAAAAATGAACAATGAAGAACAAACTTACCCTGTCAGCTCCAGGGTTTGTAGAAATGCCCTGCACGGTGTGAAAGGTCGTGCCATCAGTACTACAAGCAAACTTGTAGCTTGTAACCCACTGGCTTACATCTTCTCGCCCTTGAGTCGCAACTGAAATGATACGGTAAAGGTCCAAAAGATCCACCTTGTAGAAAGAAAAGAATCGGAGGAAGAATTCTTGATGTTTATCCTCATATTCGTCTAATTTGTCTATCTTCATGACAAAATGTTTAACCAATGAGCATGCACCTATCAATGACATGACCTTGCTTTCATAAAGTTCAGCTCATCCAAGGGCATTATCTAAATTAGAAGTTCTCCACATTGATGGTTGAATTATAGATCTCATTTCTGAGTACTATCGAACACTTATATTATAGCCCTGAAAAAGGAAGAAAAAAACTTGAATGTGAATAATTATGTAACTATGGCAATCTTTTAGTAGCTTTACCTAAAGAGAGGAGTAATAAATCTACGAACCCATAAGTCACCTCAAAAATTGGCGAATAAAAACAAATTTGTACGGTGTAAGTGAATGGTGCTATAGAAATGTCTGGTGACTTTTTCATTACTGACATGGTGGCAGCGGTGGGATATGAATCCATGGTATAGAAATGACTGGTGACTCTTTCATTGCTGACCTGGTGGTGGCGGTGGGATATGATTCCATGTGCCATATAAATGACTGGTGACTCTTTCATTACTGACATAGTGGTAGCGGTGGAATATGAACCAATGCCATATAAATGACAGATGACTCTTATTACAGATTTATGGCAGTGTATGGATACAAATTAAACTATGGCCTAAAAATTGACTGTCGACCCTTTCATTACTGATACAGTGGCAGCAGTGAGACACAAACCCATGCCATAGAAATAAGGGTTGTCTAAATGTTTTGTGTCTGAATTGGCCTTAAGGAACCTTTCGTACCTGGATCCACTGGTTGGCATTGTTTGTTAGTGCAGACCAGGCTCCACGCAGGTTACCGACTCGGGCCAGGTTAAGACGACCTCTCTTTGCACCATGGTCAGCATTATACTCACTGGAAGCTGTCAGACTTGAATCTGGGATGACATAACTCTCAAGGCCCAAAGGGACAGGGTCATTCAAGTTGGCTGTAAGTTATTAAAAGCGAGACAATTTATAGCACAATTTACGAAGTGGTGATCAAATATGCAAATATGAGTGAGTGGTCCAATCAAATGGACATCCAGTCAGCCAATTTGTAGTTACAATCTGGGTATGAGCAGACAAAAGGTCATTTTAGGTAACTTTAAGGCCCTCACCGAGACAACTACGTGATGTTTGCTCATTAACACACAAGCAAAACATTCTATGTTTTCTACAGGTAGATGTATTCCTTTGAAAAGGGGGAATCAAAAGCTATTCGGGAGACTTCAACTGTGGACAATTACAATTTAGAAATTTACCCCAGAGGAATGGGGTACATGCTAAGAGATCCTCAAATGTTCAATCTCAACCCTCTCTAAAAGAATAATGTGGAGCCCGGTCTTGCGTCATTTGCCTTCTATAACACGAATTCTAAGATACAACAACCCTCAACACTAAATGCCATATATCCTAAACTAACTGAAATCTTAACTTCAGTCCTTGAACAAGGACTATTCCTAACCCTAACTTTTAACCTAACCTAAAACCCAATCATAACCATAGCACTGAGCCTCTATTATTGGTGAAATAAATCCCAGAGCAATTGTCGCCGGAGAAATTGAAGATGGAGCAAACAATGTTGGAGCGTCACTAGTTTTAAAACTTACCTGTGAGAGGGCCTTCACCGTAGATCTCCATTCGAAGACTGATGTGGCCGAACCAGCTGACAGGCATCAAGCGAACATAACGGCAAATCTGGGGCACAGGAAGAGTGTTGGTCACGATGGTGTTGCGGTCAACATTACCGGTGAAGATCTTCAAAGAAACAGGAAAATCAATCCATTTTTGAATAATTATGACTCAAATGATTCTGCAGTTAATTGCAATCGAACCAAAGAGAATCTGATTTAGCATGCTGAATTAAAAATATGTTTGCATCTACAGTGCCTATTCATTTGTTTCTTTTTAAATTTATTTTCTGATGACAACAATTTCAAGATTAAGAGACCTAGTAATAAAATAGAGAAAAAAATGAAATGGATTGAAGATTTTTAACTTGAAGTGCATTTCTTGCTGTAATATATTAACAAATATAGACAGTTCTTTAATCCTACCTAATAATTTTCTCCTCTTATACTTTGTGTATGCGGAATAGTAAATAGTAAACCAAACATGTGTCTCTGTTCTTGAGGTAACGATTGCATTTATATTTGAAAGAAATTATCCTAATATCAAAATATTCAAATAGTTTTCAATCAGATATCAAATGCCTTCAAAATTCATCAAGAATAGAGTCAAGGTAATATTAAAAAATGAACAATGAAGAACAAACTTACCCTGTCAGCTCCAGGGTTTGTAGAAATGCCCTGCACGGTGTGAAAGGTCGTGCCATCAGTACTACAAGCAAACTTGTAGCTTGTAACCCACTGGCTTACATCTTCTCGCCCTTGAGTCGCAACTGAAATGATACGGTAAAGGTCCAAAAGATCCACCTTGTAGAAAGAAAAGAATCGGAGGAAGAATTCTTGATGTTTATCCTCATATTCGTCTAATTTGTCTATCTTCATGACAAAATGTTTAACCAATGAGCATGCACCTATCAATGACATGACCTTGCTTTCATAAAGTTCAGCTCATCCAAGGGCATTATCTAAATTAGAAGTTCTCCACATTGATGGTTGAATTATCGATCTCATTTCTGAGTACTATCGAACACTTATATTATAGCCCTGAAAAAGGAAGAAAAAAACTTGAATGTGAATAATTATGTAACTATGGCAATCTTTTAGTAGCTTTACCTAAAGAGAGGAGTAATAAATCTACGAACCCATAAGTCACCTCAAAAATTGGCGAATAAAAACAAATTTGTACGGTGTAAGTGAATGGTGCTATAGAAATGTCTGGTGACTTTTTCATTACTGACATGGTGGCAGCGGTGGGATATGAATCCATGGTATAGAAATGACTGGTGACTCTTTCATTGCTGACCTGGTGGTGGCGGTGGGATATGATTCCATGTGCCATATAAATGACTGGTGACTCTTTCATTACTGACATAGTGGTAGCGGTGGAATATGAACCAATGCCATATAAATGACAGATGACTCTTATTACAGATTTATGGCAGTGTATGGATACAAATTAAACTATGGCCTAAAAATTGACTGTCGACCCTTTCATTACTGATACAGTGGCAGCAGTGAGACACAAACCCATGCCATAGAAATAAGGGTTGTCTAAATGTTTTGTGTCTGAATTGGCCTTAAGGAACCTTTCGTACCTGGATCCACTGGTTGGCATTGTTTGTTAGTGCAGACCAGGCTCCACGCAGGTTACCGACTCGGGCCAGGTTAAGACGACCTCTCTTTGCACCATGGTCAGCATTATACTCACTGGAAGCTGTCAGACTTGAATCTGGGATGACATAACTCTCAAGGCCCAAAGGGACAGGGTCATTCAAGTTGGCTGTAAGTTATTAAAAGCGAGACAATTTATAGCACAATTTACGAAGTGGTGGTCAAATATGCAAATATGAGTGAGTGGTCCAATCAGATGGACATCCAATAAGCCAATTTGTAGTTACAATCTGGGTATGAGCAGACAAAAGGTCATTTTAGGTAACTTTAAGGCCCTCACCGAGACAACTACGTGATGTTTGCTCATTAACACACAAGCAAAACATTCTATGTTTTCTACAGGTAGATGTATTCCTTTGAAAAGGGGGAATCAAAAGCTATTCGGGAGACTTCAACTGTGGACAATTACAATTTAGAAATTTACCCCAGAGGAATGGGGTACATGCTAAGAGATCCTCAAATGTTCAATCTCAACCCTCTCTAAAAGAATAATGTGGAGCCCGGTCTTGCGTCATTTGCCTTCTATAACACGAATTCTAAGATACAACAACCCTCAACACTAAATGCCATATATCCTAAACTAACTGAAATCTTAACTTCAGTCCTTGAACAAGGACTATTCCTAACCCTAACTTTTAACCTAACCTAAAACCCAATCATAACCATAGCACTGAGCCTCTATTATTGGTGAAATAAATCCCAGAGCAATTGTCGCCGGAGAAATTGAAGATGGAGCAAACAATGTTGGAGCGTCACTAGTTTTAAAACTTACATGTGAGAGGGCCTTCACCGTAGATCTCCATTCGAAGACTGATGTGGCCGAACCAGCTGACAGGCATCAAGCGAACATAACGGCAAATCTGGGGCACAGGAAGAGTGTTGGTCACGATGGTGTTGCGGTCAACATTACCGGTGAAGATCTTCAAAGAAACAGGAAAATCAATCCATTTTTGAATAATTATGACTCAAATGATTCTGCAGTTAATTGCAATCGAACCAAAGAGAATCTGATTTAGCATGCTGAATTAAAAACATATGTTTGCATCTACAGTGCCTATTCATTTGTTTCTTTTTAAATTTATTTTCTGATGACAACAATTTCAAGATTAAGAGACCTAGTAATAAAATAGAGAAAAAAATGAAATGGATTGAAGATTTTTAACTTGAAGTGCATTTCTTGCTGTAATATATTAACAAATATAGACAGTTCTTTAATCCTACCTAATAATTTTCTCCTCTTATACTTTGTGTATGCGGAATAGTAAATAGTAAACCAAACATGTGTCTCTGTTCTTGAGGTAACGATTGCATTTATATTTGAAAGAAATTATCCTAATATCAAAATATTCAAATAGTTTTCAATCAGATATCAAATGCCTTCAAAATTCATCAAGAATAGAGTCAAGGTAATATTAAAAAATGAACAATGAATGAACAAACTTACCCTGTCAGCTCCAGGGTTTGTAGAAATGCCCTGCACGGTGTGAAAGGTCGTGCCATCAGTACTACAAGCAAACTTGTAGCTTGTAACCCACTGGCTTACATCTTCTCGCCCTTGAGTCGCAACTGAAATGATACGGTAAAGGTCCAAAAGATCCACCTTGTAGAAAGAAAAGAATCGGAGGAAGAATTCTTGATGTTTATCCTCATATTCGTCTAATTTGTCTATCTTCATGACAAAATGTTTAACCAATGAGCATGCACCTATCAATGACATGACCTTGCTTTCATAAAGTTCAGCTCATCCAAGGGCATTATCTAAATTAGAAGTTCTCCACATTGATGGTTGAATTATCGATCTCATTTCTGAGTACTATCGAACACTTATATTATAGCCCTGAAAAAGGAAGAAAAAAACTTGAATGTGAATAATTATGTAACTATGGCAATCTTTTAGTAGCTTTACCTAAAGAGAGGAGTAATAAATCTACGAACCCATAAGTCACCTCAAAAATTGGCGAATAAAAACAAATTTGTACGGTGTAAGTGAATGGTGCTATAGAAATGTCTGGTGACTTTTTCATTACTGACATGGTGGCAGCGGTGGGATATGAATCCATGGTATAGAAATGACTGGTGACTCTTTCATTGCTGACCTGGTGGTGGCGGTGGGATATGATTCCATGTGCCATATAAATGACTGGTGACTCTTTCATTACTGACATAGTGGTAGCGGTGGAATATGAACCAATGCCATATAAATGACAGATGACTCTTATTACAGATTTATGGCAGTGTATGGATACAAATTAAACTATGGCCTAAAAATTGACTGTCGACCCTTTCATTACTGATACAGTGGCAGCAGTGAGACACAAACCCATGCCATAGAAATAAGGGTTGTCTAAATGTTTTGTGTCTGAATTGGCCTTAAGGAACCTTTCGTACCTGGATCCACTGGTTGGCATTGTTTGTTAGTGCAGACCAGGCTCCACGCAGGTTACCGACTCGGGCCAGGTTAAGACGACCTCTCTTTGCACCATGGTCAGCATTATACTCACTGGAAGCTGTCAGACTTGAATCTGGGATGACATAACTCTCAAGGCCCAAAGGGACAGGGTCATTCAAGTTGGCTGTAAGTTATTAAAAGCGAGACAATTTATAGCACAATTTACGAAGTGGTGATCAAATATGCAAATATGAGTGAGTGGTCCAATCAAATGGACATCCAGTCAGCCAATTTGTAGTTACAATCTGGGTATGAGCAGACAAAAGGTCATTTTAGGTAACTTTAAGGCCCTCACCGAGACAACTACGTGATGTTTGCTCATTAACACACAAGCAAAACATTCTATGTTTTCTACAGGTAGATGTATTCCTTTGAAAAGGGGGAATCAAAAGCTATTCGGGAGACTTCAACTGTGGACAATTACAATTTAGAAATTTACCCCAGAGGAATGGGGTACATGCTAAGAGATCCTCAAATGTTCAATCTCAACCCTCTCTTAAATGAAAAATGTAGAGCCCGGTCTTGCGTCATTTGCCTTCTATAACACGAATTCTAAGATACAACAACCCTCAACACTAAATGCCATATATCCTAAACTAACTGAAATCTTAACTTCAGTCCTTGAACAAGGACTATTCCTAACCCTAACTTTAACCTAACCTAAAACCCAATCATAACCATAGCACTGAGCCTCTATTATTGGTGAAATAAATCCCAGAGCAATTGTCGCCGGAGAAATTGAAGATGGAGCAAACAATGTTGGAGCGTCACTAGTTTTAAAACTTACCTGTGAGAGGGCCTTCACCGTAGATCTCCATTCGAAGACTGATGTGGCCGAACCAGCTGACAGGCATCAAGCGAACATAACGGCAAATCTGGGGCACAGGAAGAGTGTTGGTCACGATGGTGTTGCGGTCAACATTACCGGTGAAGATCTTCAAAGAAACAGGAAAATCAATCCATTTTTGAATAATTATGACTCAAATGATTCTGCAGTTAATTGCAATCGAACCAAAGAGAATCTGATTTAGCATGCTGAATTAAAAATATGTTTGCATCTACAGTGCCTATTCATTTGTTTCTTTTTAAATTTATTTTCTGATGACATCAATTTCAAGATTAAGAGACCTAGTAATAAAATAGAGAAAAAAAATGAAATGGATTGAAGATTTTTAACTTGAAGTGCATTTCTTGCTGTAATATATTAACAAATATAGACAGTTCTTTAATCCTACCTAATAATTTTCTCCTCTTATACTTTGTGTATGCGGAATAGTAAATAGTAAACCAAACATGTGTCTCTGTTCTTGAGGTAACGATTGCATTTATATTTGAAAGAAATTATCCTAATATCAAAATATTCAAATAGTTTTCAATCAGATATCAAATGCCTTCAAAATTCATCAAGAATAGAGTCAAGGTAATATTAAAAAATGAACAATGAGAGAACAAACTTACCCTGTCAGCTCCAGGGTTTGTAGAAATGCCCTGCACGGTGTGAAAGGTCGTGCCATCAGTACTACAAGCAAACTTGTAGCTTGTAACCCACTGGCTTACATCTTCTCGCCCTTGAGTCGCAACTGAAATGATACGGTAAAGGTCCAAAAGATCCACCTTGTAGAAAGAAAAGAATCGGAGGAAGAATTCTTGATGTTTATCCTCATATTCGTCTAATTTGTCTATCTTCATGACAAAATGTTTAACCAATGAGCATGCACCTATCAATGACATGACCTTGCTTTCATAAAGTTCAGCTCATCCAAGGGCATTATCTAAATTAGAAGTTCTCCACATTGATGGTTGAATTATCGATCTCATTTCTGAGTACTATCGAACACTTATATTATAGCCCTGAAAAAGGAAGAAAAAAACTTGAATGTGAATAATTATGTAACTATGGCAATCTTTTAGTAGCTTTACCTAAAGAGAGGAGTAATAAATCTACGAACCCATAAGTCACCTCAAAAATTGGCGAATAAAAACAAATTTGTACGGTGTAAGTGAATGGTGCTATAGAAATGTCTGGTGCCTTTTTCATTACTGACATGGTGGCAGCGGTGGGATATGAATCCATGGTATAGCAATGTCTGGTGACTTTTTCATTACTGACATGGTGGCAGCGGTGGGATATGAATACATGGTATAGAAATGACTGGTGACTCTTTCATTGCTGACCTGGTGGTGGCGGTGGGATATGATTCCATGTGCCATATAAATGACTGGTGACTCTTTCATTACTGACATAGTGGTAGCGGTGGAATATGAACCAATGCCATATAAATGACAGATGACTCTTATTACAGATTTATGGCAGTGTATGGATACAAATTAAACTATGGCCTAAAAATTGACTGTCGACCCTTTCATTACTGATACAGTGGCAGCAGTGAGACACAAACCCATGCCATAGAAATAAGGGTTGTCTAAATGTTTTGTGTCTGAATTGGCCTTAAGGAACCTTTCGTACCTGGATCCACTGGTTGGCATTGTTTGTTAGTGCAGACCAGGCTCCACGCAGGTTACCGACTCGGGCCAGGTTAAGACGACCTCTCTTTGCACCATGGTCAGCATTATACTCACTGGAAGCTGTCAGACTTGAATCTGGGATGACATAACTCTCAAGGCCCAAAGGGACAGGGTCATTCAAGTTGGCTGTAAGTTATTAAAAGCGAGACAATTTATAGCACAATTTAGGAAGTGGTGATCAAATATGCAAATATGAGTGAGTGGTCCAATCAAATGGACATCCAGTCAGCCAATTTGTAGTTACAATCTGGGTATGAGCAGACAAAAGGTCTTTTTAGGTAACTTTAAGGCCCTCACCGAGACAACTACGTGATTTTGCTCATTAATACACAAGCAAAACATTCTATGTTCTACAGGTAGATGTATTCCTTTGAAAAGGGGGAATCAAAAGCTATTCGGGGAGATTTCAACTGTGGACAATTACAATTTAGAAATTTACCCCGGAGGACTGGGGTACATGCTAAGAGATCCTCAAAAGTTCAATCTCAACCCTCTCTAAAATGAAAAATGTAGAGCCCGGTCTTGCGTCAATTGCCTTCTATAACACGAATTCTAAGATACAACAACCCTCAACACTAAATGCCATATATCCTAAACTAACTGAAATCTTAACTTCAGTCCTTGAACAAGGACTATTCCTAACCCTAACTTTCAACCTAACCTAAAACCCAATCATAACCATAGCACTGAGCCTCTATTATTGGTGAAATAAATCCCAGAGCAATTGTCGCCGGAGAAATTGAAGATGGAGCAAACAATGTTGGAGCGTCACTAGTTTTAAAACTTACCTGTGAGAGGGCCTTCACCGTAGATCTCCATACGAAGACTGATGTGGCCGAACCAGCTGACAGGCATCAAGCGAACATAACGGCAAATCTGGGGCACAGGAAGAGTGTTGGTCACGATGGTGTTGCGGTCAACATTACCGGTGAAGATCTTCAAAGAAACAGGAAAATCAATCCATTTTTGAATAATTATGACTCAAATGATTCTGCAGTTAATTGCAATCGAACCAAAGAGAATCTGATTTAGCATGCTGAATTAAAAAATATGTTTGCATCTACAGTGCCTATTCATTTGTTTCTTTTTAAATTTATTTTCTGATGACATCAATTTCAAGATTAAGAGACCTAGTAATAAAATAGAGAAAAAAAATGAAATGGATTGAAGATTTTTAACTTGAAGTGCATTTCTTGCTGTAATATATTAACAAATATAGACAGTTCTTTAATCCTACCTAATAATTTTCTCCTCTTATACTTTGTGTATGCGGAATAGTAAATAGTAAACCAAACATGTGTCTCTGTTCTTGAGGTAACGATTGCATTTATATTTGAAAGAAATTATCCTAATATCAAAATATTCAAATAGTTTTCAATCAGATATCAAATGCCTTCAAAATTCATCAAGAATAGAGTCAAGGTAATATTAAAAAATGAACAATGAGAGAACAAACTTACCCTGTCAGCTCCAGGGTTTGTAGAAATGCCCTGCACGGTGTGAAAGGTCGTGCCATCAGTACTACAAGCAAACTTGTAGCTTGTAACCCACTGGCTTACATCTTCTCGCCCTTGAGTCGCAACTGAAATGATACGGTAAAGGTCCAAAAGATCCACCTTGTAGAAAGAAAAGAATCGGAGGAAGAATTCTTGATGTTTATCCTCATATTCGTCTAATTTGTCTATCTTCATGACAAAATGTTTAACCAATGAGCATGCACCTATCAATGACATGACCTTGCTTTCATAAAGTTCAGCTCATCCAAGGGCATTATCTAAATTAGAAGTTCTCCACATTGATGGTTGAATTATCGATCTCATTTCTGAGTACTATCGAACACTTATATTATAGCCCTGAAAAGGAAGAAAAAAACTTGAATGTGAATAATTATGTAACTATGGCAATCTTTTAGTAGCTTTACCTAAAGAGAGGAGTAATAAATCTACGAACCCATAAGTCACCTCAAAAATTGGCGAATAAAAACAAATTTGTACGGTGTAAGTGAATGGTGCTATAGAAATGTCTGGTGCCTTTTTCATTACTGACATGGTGGCAGCGGTGGGATATGAATCCATGGTATATAAATGTCTGGTGACTTTTTCATTACTGACATGGTGGCAGCGGTGGGATATGAATCCATGGTATAGAAATGACTGGTGACTCTTTCATTGCTGACCTGGTGGTGGCGGTGGGATATGATTCCATGTGCCATATAAATGACTGGTGACTCTTTCATTACTGACATAGTGGTAGCGGTGGAATATGAACCAATGCCATATAAATGACAGATGACTCTTATTACAGATTTATGGCAGTGTATGGATACAAATTAAACTATGGCCTAAAAATTGACTGTCGACCCTTTCATTACTGATACAGTGGCAGCAGTGAGACACAAACCCATGCCATAGAAATAAGGGTTGTCTAAATGTTTTGTGTCTGAATTGGCCTTAAGGAACCTTTCGTACCTGGATCCACTGGTTGGCATTGTTTGTTAGTGCAGACCAGGCTCCACGCAGGTTACCGACTCGGGCCAGGTTAAGACGACCTCTCTTTGCACCATGGTCAGCATTATACTCACTGGAAGCTGTCAGACTTGAATCTGGGATGACATAACTCTCAAGGCCCAAAGGGACAGGGTCATTCAAGTTGGCTGTAAGTTATTAAAAGCGAGACAATTTATAGCACAATTTAGGAAGTGGTGATCAAATATGCAAATATGAGTGAGTGGTCCAATCAAATGGACATCCAGTCAGCCAATTTGTAGTTACAATCTGGGTATGAGCAGACAAAAGGTCATTTTTAGGTAACTTTAAGGCCCTCACCGAGACAACTACGTGATTTTGCTCATTAATACACAAGCAAAACATTCTATGTTCTACAGGTAGATGTATTCCTTTGAAAAGGGGGAATCAAAAGCTATTCGGGGAGACTTCAACTGTGGACAATTACAATTTAGAAATTTACCCCAGAGGACTGGGGTACATGCTAAGAGATCCTCAAAGTTCAATCTCAACCCTCTCTAAAATGAAAATGTAGAGCCCGGTCTTGCGTCAATTGCCTTCTATAACACGAATTCTAAGATACAACAACCCTCAACACTAAATGCCATATATCCTAAACTAACTGAAATCTTAACTTCAGTCCTTGAACAAGGACTATTCCTAACCCTAACTTTCAACCTAACCTAAAACCCAATCATAACCATAGCACTGAGCCTCTATTATTGGTGAAATAAATCCCAGAGCAATTGTCGCCGGAGAAATTGAAGATGGAGCAAACAATGTTGGAGCGTCACTAGTTTTAAAACTTACCTGTGAGAGGGCCTTCACCGTAGATCTCCATACGAAGACTGATGTGGCCGAACCAGCTGACAGGCATCAAGCGAACATAACGGCAAATCTGGGGCACAGGAAGAGTGTTGGTCACGATGGTGTTGCGGTCAACATTACCGGTGAAGATCTTCAAAGAAACAGGAAAATCAATGAATAATTATGACTCAAATGATTCTGCAGTTAATTGCAATCGAACCAAAGAGAATCTGATTTAGCATGCTGAATTAAAAATATGTTTGCATCTACAGTGCCTATTCATTTGTTTCTTTTTAAATTTATTTTCTGATGACATCAATTTCAAGATTAAGAGACCTAGTAATAAAATAGAAAAAAATGAAATGGATTGAAGATTTTTAACTTGAAGTGCATTTCTTGCTGTAATATATTAACAAATATAGACAGTTCTTTAATCCTACCTAATAATTTTCTCCTCTTATACTTTGTGTATGCGGAATAGTAAATAGTAAACCAAACATGTGTCTCTGTTCTTGAGGTAACGATTGCATTTATATTTGAAAGAAATTATCCTAATATCAAAATATTCAAATAGTTTTCAATCAGATATCAAATGCCTTCAAAATTCATCAAGAATAGAGTCAAGGTAATATTAAAAAATGAATAATGAGAGAACAAACTTACCCTGTCAGCTCCAGGGTTTGTAGAAATGCCCTGCACGGTGTGAAAGGTCGTGCCATCAGTACTACAAGCAAACTTGTAGCTTGTAACCCACTGGCTTACATCTTCTCGCCCTTGAGTCGCAACTGAAATGATACGGTAAAGGTCCAAAAGATCCACCTTGTAGAAAGAAAAGAATCGGAGGAAGAATTCTTGATGTTTATCCTCATATTCGTCTAATTTGTCTATCTTCATGACAAAATGTTTAACCAATGAGCATGCACCTATCAATGACATGACCTTGCTTTCATAAAGTTCAGCTCATCCAAGGGCATTATCTAAATTAGAAGTTCTCCACATTGATGGTTGAATTATCGATCTCATTTCTGAGTACTATCGAACACTTATATTATAGCCCTGAAAAAGGAAGAAAAAAAACTTGAATGTGAATAATTATGTAACTATGGCAATCTTTTAGTAGCTTTACCTAAAGAGAGGAGTAATAAATCTACGAACCCATAAGTCACCTCAAAAATTGGCGAATAAAAACAAATTTGTACGGTGTAAGTGAATGGTGCTATAGAAATGTCTGGTGACTTTTTCATTACTGACATGGTGGCAGCGGTGGGATATGAATCCATGGTATAGAAATGACTGGTGACTCTTTCATTACTGACATGGTGGCAGCGGTGGGATATGAATACATGGTATAGAAATGACTGGTGACTCTTTCATTGCTGACCTGGTGGTGGCGGTGGGATATGATTCCATGTGCCATATAAATGACTGGTGACTCTTTCATTACTGACATAGTGGTAGCGGTGGAATATGAACCAATGCCATATAAATGACAGATGACTCTTATTACAGATTTATGGCAGTGTATGGATACAAATTAAACTATGGCCTAAAATTGACTGTCGACCCTTTCATTACTGATACAGTGGCAGCAGTGAGACACAAACCCATGCCATAGAAATAAGGGTTGTCTAAATGTTTTGTGTCTGAATTGGCCTTAAGGAACCTTTCGTACCTGGATCCACTGGTTGGCATTGTTTGTTAGTGCAGACCAGGCTCCACGCAGGTTACCGACTCGGGCCAGGTTAAGACGACCTCTCTTTGCACCATGGTCAGCATTATACTCACTGGAAGCTGTCAGACTTGAATCTGGGATGACATAACTCTCAAGGCCCAAAGGGACAGGGTCATTCAAGTTGGCTGTAAGTTATTAAAAGCGAGACAATTTATAGCACAATTTAGGAAGTGGTGATCAAATATGCAAATATGAGTGAGTGGTCCAATCAAATGGACATCCAGTCAGCCAATTTGTAGTTACAATCTGGGTATGAGCAGACAAAAGGTCATTTTTAGGTAACTTTAAGGCCCTCACCGAGACAACTACGTGATTTTTGCTCATTAATACACAAGCAAAACATTCTATGTTCTACAGGTAGATGTATTCCTTTGAAAAGGGGGAATCAAAAGCTATTCGGGGAGATTTCAACTGTGGACAATTACAATTTAGAAATTTACCCCGGAGGACTGGGGTACATGCTAAGAGATCCTCAAAAGTTCAATCTCAACCCTCTCTAAAATGAAAAATGTAGAGCCCGGTCTTGCGTCAATTGCCTTCTATAACACGAATTCTAAGATACAACAACCCTCAACACTAAATGCCATATATCCTAAACTAACTGAAATCTTAACTTCAGTCCTTGAACAAGGACTATTCCTAACCCTAACTTTCAACCTAACCTAAAACCCAATCATAACCATAGCACTGAGCCTCTATTATTGGTGAAATAAATCCCAGAGCAATTGTCGCCGGAGAAATTGAAGATGGAGCAAACAATGTTGGAGCGTCACTAGTTTTAAAACTTACCTGTGAGAGGGCCTTCACCGTAGATCTCCATACGAAGACTGATGTGGCCGAACCAGCTGACAGGCATCAAGCGAACATAACGGCAAATCTGGGGCACAGGAAGAGTGTTGGTCACGATGGTGTTGCGGTCAACATTACCGGTGAAGATCTTCAAAGAAACAGGAAAATCAATGAATAATTATGACTCAAATGATTCTGCAGTTAATTGCAATCGAACCAAAGAGAATCTGATTTAGCATGCTGAATTAAAAATATGTTTGCATCTACAGTGCCTATTCATTTGTTTCTTTTAAATTTATTTTCTGATGACATCAATTTCAAGATTAAGAGACCTAGTAATAAAATAGAGAAAAAAAATGAAATGGATTGAAGATTTTTAACTTGAAGTGCATTTCTTGCTGTAATATATTAACAAATATAGACAGTTCTTTAATCCTATTTAATAATTTTCTCCTCTTATACTTTGTGTATGCGGAATAGTAAATAGTAAACCAAACATTTTTCTCTGTTCTTGATGTAACGATTGCATTTATATTTGAAAGAAATTATCCTAATATCACAATATTCAAATAGTTTTCAATCAGATATCAAATGCCTTCAAAATTCATCAAGAATAGAGTCAAGGTAATATTAAAAAATGAATAATGAGAGAACAAACTTACCCTGTCAGCTCCAGGGTTTGTAGAAATGCCCTGCACGGTGTGAAAGGTCGTGCCATCAGTACTACAAGCAAACTTGTAGCTTGTAACCCACTGGCTTACATCTTCTCGCCCTTGAGTCGCAACTGAAATGATACGGTAAAGGTCCAAAAGATCCACCTTATAGAAAGAAAAGAATCGGAGGAAGAATTCTTGATGTTTATCCTCATATTCGTCTAATTTGTCTATCTTCATGACAAAATTTTTAACCAATGAGCATGCACCTATCAATGACATGACCTTGCTTTCATAAAGTTCAGCTCATCCAAGGGCATTATCTAAATTAGAAGTTCTCCACATTGATGATTGAATTATCGATCTCATTTCTGAGTACTATCGAACACTTATATTATAGCCCTGAAAAAGGAAGAAAAAAAAACTTGAATGTGAATAATTATGTAACTATGGCAATCTTTTAGTAGCTTTACCTATTAAAGAGAGGAGTAATAAATCTACGAACCCATTAGTCACCTCAAAAATTGGCGAATAAAAACAAAATTTGTACGGTGTAAGTGAATGGTGCTATAGAAATGTCTGGTGCCTTTTTCATTACTGACATGGTGGCAGCGGTGGGATATGAATCCATGGTATAGAAATGTCTGGTGCCTTTTTCATTACTGACATGGTGGCAGCGGTGGGATATGAATCCATGGTATAGAAATGACTGGTGACTCTTTCATTGCTGACCTGGTGGTAGCGGTGGGATATGAATACATGGTATAGAAATGACGGTTGACCCTTTTATTACTGATACGGTGGCAGCAGTAGGACACGAACCCATGCCATAGAAATAAGGGTTGCCTAAATGTTTCGTATCGAATTGGCTCGAAGAAACCTTTCTTACCTGGATCCACTGGTTGGCATTGTTAGTTAGTGCAGACCAGGCTCCACGCAGGTTACCGACTCGGGCAAGGTTAAGACGACCTCTCTTTGCACCATGGTCTGCATTGTACATACTGGAAGCTGTCAGACTTGAATCTGGGATGACATTACTCTCAAGGCCCAGAGGAACAGGGTCATGGCCATGGCATTGGTCTACTACAGTTTGTATAAAAAAAAGTGTACCCGTTTCTGGTAGTTTCAAATTTAAACGTTATAATTGTTTTACCTTGAATAACTTTATGTTGTAAAGAAGAACTAATACCGTGTCTAATGATACCAAGCTAAGGATGACTGAACAGCACTGTACGCACTGTTTAGCTCGGATCGATCGGGATCGAACAGAAAAAATGGGAAAAATACATTCGTATAGCCTATGGGCAAGTGAATTCAATCGTTGATTGGTCCATCGACATTGCGATTGCAATTGGCTGAAAGTTCGTATTGCATAGCAACGTAGGCGAACCAATAAACTTTTACCACCGGCATGATTTAATCAGTTGTAGAGGCATGTTTCTAAAAAAATAGCCGCACTGTAATATAGCTCATTTGCTGGCATTTCCATGCTGTTTCGTGTGCATCATGTAGGGTTAGGGTTAAGTTTTGGATTTGGGCTATTTTAAGAGACGTATACCTCTAGGCTACTGCTGATAAATTAATGCCTATCTGTTCAGTTGGTCAAACTAGAGTACGACAGTGCAACATGTACATTTTTAGGACGTATAATTCAAAAAGTACCATCATGGTGGGTTTACCATCGTTCGATACAATAATTACCATTACCTATGGTTGAAAGCAATTTGTACAAAGAGCCATGATAACCATTGTACTACCAAGGTTATTTGTCCAAACGTCCATCAACCATAGAAACCATGGTTAACATGATTCTCCCCTACAACGGTTACCATGGTTATTGTTGGGCTACAATTATTCTGCTGGGCATGCGTCCTCCACTGCACTGCGCCATATGTTGTGAGTGAGATGTACAGATTTGACCCAAAAAGCCATTAGCACATTATTAGCTCTAAAGCCAAAACTCTAAAATGTATTTGTTGATTAACATTTAGGAGACTGTCTATGTTGTAAAAAGCTTTCAACGTTCTTTCTTAATTATGAGAGTCGCGTACAAAGGAAAAGGAAATTATCCAAATATAATTAATATCTTCTCAGCTATGATTTTTCCTCATTTGAAAAGTAAAGGTTTTTGTTATTGATTTTAAAATTCTTTTCAACTAAAGCTTGGTGCATGATACGTATATACAACTTGAACCGGTACGTCACATTTTCAAGAAAACAGGAGCGCCCATTTCATGCTAAAAGGCAAAGAATACCTTCAGTCATATAACCCTTGTACATTTTCATAAGGAATTTTGTACATCAAAGGGCACTATGGCATCTCATTTTTCTGAATGCCTTCACTTATTCTTTGGGGTGAGGTTTCATTTAACCACCGTGCCGTAGACTTGGATATACGTTGTGAACGTGATGATCTACACTCATTCCTCTGCTGTTCATATTTGACATGAAAGTCATATTTGCACCATTTTAGTTCTAAAGCCCAAACTCTAAAAAGTATGTGCTGATTAACATTTAGGATACTGTGCTGCGAGACGCTTTCACCGTGCTATCATTTCAGAGTCGCGTAGAGGAGTAAAAGGGACTAAAATGGAATATTTTAGGTGAATTGACATTTGGTCTACAAGTTCGTCTCCTACCCAATTAGTCTATTTCCATTTTGTCTACACCAAGCCCGTCTACTATCAACATGGTCTCATTATCATTTAGTAGATACTTATCATTTGGTATAATGGCCATCTAAGCTACTAGTCATTTGGTCTAATCTCCAATACGTCTACTATCACTCATTTGGTCTAATTGCCAGTCGGTCTAATTGCCAGTTAGTATAATGCCAATTTTGTCTACTATATATGCGTTCTAATAATCATTTAATCATAAAGATGAACTAGTTGTAGACCAAACAGCTATCAACCATATTTTAGACCCCGAAGTGTAACCACCATGCAGCATAGAAGACACGAGGGAAGAGATCCACAAGGATTTGTGGGATGGGGGTGGGGGCTATAGCACACACACATCTGTTTGTGTTCTAACTCAGGTTGCTCATGGATCCCACACTATGAGATATTTGCTCTTCAGGGCCTGTTAATTGACTCTTGTATATGTTTATTTGTGCAAATCATTGAAGTACTATTGTCCAGCACCTAGCGGAACGGTCGTATCATTGTGTATTTTTTCACATAAAAGTATGACATTTTGCATATTGTTGATAAGGTGTCAATGTTGAATACAATTGGATATAATAGTAGACCGGCCCAGACGTGATTAAAAAAATACTTTGGACGGCATTTCGGGGATAATGCATAGCATGCATGCTGAAACGCTCGGCAAAAATCCCAAGGAATAAGATAGGGGTGGACGCAACAAGCATTTTTAAAATACTAAATAAGTAATTTTTGGCTCAAAATTTGAAAGAATTTGAAAATTCATAATGTTGTTATTTTTTTACTAAATATGTATAATAAACCTGTTTAATATACATTCTAAATTACATAAACATGGCCTTTTCTAAAATTATAATGTTTAGATTTTAATGGCGGCTGTATACAGTGGTCACACCTACCACAAACTTTAAGGCAAGCAACCACATTCTGATAGCCAAGCTTAGGTCCTAACCAAGAGAAAAACTTCATTCGATTGTGTCTAAGGGGGTGGGACCCATTTCAATTTTTAGCCAATGGACTAATGTAGCTCATTCTATTGCCGTACGGTACATGTACCACTCAAAATGCGCCTCCGTAAAAAGACAACAATTAATTTCGGATCATACAAAATGACTTATCCATCACTTTATCTGATCATTTCTTTTCTTTTCTGTGTGGCACAACAAGAAAATGTGTTTCATTGGACAGATTTATTGTATGTACAAAACTTTTCAATATAGATAGTTTTTTATAACCCCATATTCTGAGTAAATCACACTTTTATGTTTTATTACGCCATACACAATATATGTGTGTAATATCCAACATTCAAATGTACATGTATATTAACCAGGTTTAAAACTTTTTAATAAAAATAAAATGTTATCAATTGCAAGCTGCTTATCAGATAATACATATTTGGTGAAAAACGAAAATCAAGATTTTTGACATTCTTTCAAATTTTGAGCCAAAAATGACATTTTTAGTTTTAAAAAACGCGCGTGGCATCTACCAATATTTAAGTCCTTTGTATTTTTGCAAGAGTTTTAGCATGGATGCCATGCATCACCCCAAATGTCATGGAATCTTTTTCTAAAGCCCCTTAATTGTTAATGTCCGGCCGGTCTACTACAAGGCCTTATCAGATTTGGCCCCTGATATATTACAATATTACGGGAGATTTCCTCACCTCAACATTTTCGGACAATGCTTCAAATGTCATTTTTCTAATGAAGGGCCATCTTATGTATCAAAGTCGATTCCACAATTGGAGGAGAATACGTTGTTCTGTTTTTTTCTTGCGGTTTACTCGGGGTTTACTCTCATGAGTGCAAGATGAAAGCCTTTAGTTTGTCTTTATTCACTGGTATTATTCGATCATAGTTGTATACATGTAGTACCAATCATCATCTTCAGTCTTCCTGAATAGCTTCATTTTATTTAGATTTTAAATGATGAATATACTCCATTCACAAATCTAAAAAGTTTATATTTTGCTTGCGTGGCTATCACCACATGAGGATTTCCCGTCAAAAGAAATATTATGCACATACTTATAATGATATTTCTTAATTAAATATAATGTATTGCTGTTATTATTATTATTTTCATTATCATTATTAGTAGTAGTATTATTAGTATTATCATAATTTATTATTATTATTATTATTATTATTATTATTATTATAATTATTATTATTATTATTATTATATCTTATTATTACTATTATCATTATTTTCATCATTATTTCAAATATTCTTTCCATCTAGCAACTGTCAAATGTCGGATCACTAGAAAGATTATTAAAAAAGAACAAAAGCTTACCAATCATCATCTTGACAAGGAGAAACACCAAAACCACCTTAGCTGTCGCCATCCTGGTACCTGAAATACAAGTATCATAGTAATGAGAACATCATCATCAGCATCATCAGCATCAGTGGCGGATCCAGGGAGGGGGCCGGGCCCCTTCCCTAGAAAAAAACATGTAAAAAGAATATGGGCCCCTCCTGGCGCTCAAGGGGTTGGTGGTGATTTTTTTTCAATTTTCGAAGGCAAAAAAATTGTGCTCACTACCCCTCCCCCACTGAGCGGAAAATCGGCCGGCACGGTTTTCAAATTTTCGCACGAAGTGGGCCCCTTTTTCGGCCCCCTCCCTTGCCGCCGGCTGGATCCGCCCCTGATCAGCATCACTATCATTCGAAACCGGGAATGCTCACCTAAAATGATTTCATTAAAATCTGAATTCCAAATTCTGTTGTCGTTAAAATTATTCTTCCTGGCATACCTGTTTGGTTGTAAATAAACAATTCAATAAATAAATATATAAATAAATAAGTAAATAAATGTAATCTGCGAGAAAATACTTTTTAAAGTATTGTTAGGGGTTCTAGCTGCTTTTCTTAACTTTCTTAATTCGTAAAACTCAATTCTCCTTACTTTGAACGTGTTTTCATTGCTTTACCTTTGCGTAAATCAAGCTAGATTTGACTATAAATAGAAAGTATTGAATGAAAATTCTTTTAAAGCTCTATTTGATAGAATTTCATCTTATTCACATGATGTTACCTAGCTAGAGCCGAGTAATATTGGACCGCCTTGAGCACCTTGCGCAGTGGATAAACGAGTGCTATGTAGTATCAAATATTGATTATTAAAAAGAAAAACTGGAACTTATTTAGTGCTATCTAATATTTAGCATAGGTTACGATATATTCCTAACTCAGTAGCTTATTATTGACTCTAAAAGTTGATGAGCGACTCACCTTTTGACAACCCTCTGAAGCTCACTCCAAAGTGTGATTAAAATTATAATTCAGAACACTCGTATTTATCCGTCAAATTAAATACCAGCAACGTTACTAGACTTTGATTTTTGCGGGCGTCTTCGAATTTTCGTTATTTTTTATTGTCTACTTCCTTGTCTGAAAGAACAATTAACCATACGACCTCTAGAAAATGAAATGATGGAAATAGAAGAGAGAGAGAGAGAGAGAGTGTGTGTGTGATTAAATAAATCAACTTCGAAACCTCAAAATGATATAAAACTAGAAACGTTTATTTGTTGAGCTTATCCTATAAATAATCTGTTATCTTATATTCGACGAATACACTCTCATGAAGTTATCTTCAATTAGATTTAGTCTTCAACTCAATAATCTCTGCTCCAAAACCTTTAGGTTTGCGATTACTTGCCTCGAACGCGATCACAAAGATTTCTAAATAAAAGTAGGAATCAACCTATTAGGCAATTTCAGTAATCGTGTCACAATATGAAATGTGTGAACATGAAAATGACATATTATGTAATCCAAACATGAAGCTATAGACTATTATACTAATGGTTAACTGAAATTTGAGTAACTGTGATTAAATAAGTAAATAACATGAAATTCATATTTATAGCCTTCTCATTTTCGGTAATAATGGTAAATAGAGAGATCAGTACAATAAAATAATTAAGAACGTAGAAGGAGGCGAAAACCAGGAGAGCAAGTATTGTGTTGAAAAGCTAATTACAAATAAAGACATTCAAGTTTCATCATCATGTGAATATGTTTCTTGTGTCTAGATAAGAAATCGATTGTAGACAAGCAGATGGAGAAAGACTGAGAAGAAAATCAGACATCGAAGGATAAGTTCACTTGAACTACATGTTAACAAGTAGATTGTGTATTTTGTTTCGTGCTTTCTATACTAAGAGGTGTCTACGATTACACTCTCAAAGCCTTGAGCTGATATCCCGGAAAATCTTCATGATCGAATTGGCGCTACCATAGAGGGTCTAGATATCTTTGACCTCAATATGCCAATCAAAACAAGTGAAAAACATCACGCGACGCAAAGCTTCAATCTTTTTACTTGAACTTGATTGTCGCTTTATTCCTTAAACTTTTGCTGGAAGCATAATGAGTGTATGAAATCAAAGGCGTAGAAAGGGGGAGGGGGTTGGTAAGGGAAAGTAAGAAGGTAACAATGCGATCGCAAGGATTTTAAACAAATCAACGTAACGACATGGCAATAGCCTGGTACGCCATCTTTTGTAATATACGAACACTATAAGCCTCCAATAAGATATCACAAAATTTGAACATAATTTCTTTCGGCGATATAAACTTTTGAAATTGCCTCTGACATGATTATATTTTAAGTCTATGTGATCGTGTAAAAACGTACATAGAAGATGGTGTAACCCCCTGCTTAAATCGACAGTCTTGTTCTCTTGAACTTCACCAAGCTAGTAATCTGACGCCCCCTTCACTCTGTTGCCCTCTCCTCAATATGTGGAACCATACCGTGCGTCCCCCAAAAAACTATACACTTTTGAAATGGCTGCCGAATAAAAAATATATGATTCTAGGGGAAAAGTTTTATATGTATGAAAAGCTCATAAACTCAACTTTCATATGACACCAAAAAGTCCGAAAATAATTCATGGTTGGGTGAGCACTGCTCACTTTTGTAAAGGGTATGAAAATTAGGTTGCGCAGGAATTAGCCTTATGAAAGTTGAGTTTATGAGCTTTCCATACATATAAAACTTTTCCCCCAGAATCATATATTTTTTATTCGGCAGCCATTTCAAAAGTGTATAGTTTTTTGTGGGACGCACGGTATTATCTAGGGCCTCTTACATAGATATTTGCAATTTAAATCGACAAAGAGAGAAACAAAATCATTACAATTATAATTTCGTTTTGTAAATCTGAAAGTGCTCTAAATTAGGCTTAGTTCGAATCATCGGATAATCGCGCCCGGTCGGATGGTCGCGTTAGCCGAACTTTTGTGAAAACATGCCACTTTATTCACGAACTGTCGGGGGCAATTTTGTGAAATAAACCCCTCTCATCTACAAATAGTCTGGTCCAATTTACCCGATGCTTAGTGAAAACCTTGCGGCAAATCTACGAAAGGTCGCGCGATCTTCCGCTTTCGTTTTACGAAAGGTTGTGTAACGCAACCACCCTAACAGACGCGGTGACCAAATTATTCGAATTTCGTCTTAATTTAGTGTTTTATAACAATTTCTTGTCTTTATCTCGGCTATACCTTTTTCTCGGCTATACCTTTTCTAAAGTGGACCTGTGAAAAAAAAACAAGATAAATGAATGTCAATAACGCATTATTTCAATAGATCTTCGATGCCTGTACAAAATTTGTTCAACAAAATGAAAAGGAGCATAAGCTACGCAATTTTATTAAATGCATGTAAATACTGAATTTGCGGCATACGATAATAGGGCCTTAAAAAAAAGATGTTGTATTGCCCTTTAGGTGCCAGAACCTGAGTCGGTCGGTCGGAAATCTTTTTTTTTTTAACTTTTTTTTTTTAGAGCCTTCAAAATGTGTCATGAATAAAGTGTTGTGAGCCTTTCCGTGGTCTACTTGCATGTTTACGCTAGCAGGATTTTGAAGCTAGGGCAGAAGACGAGTAAGAATTTGGGAATAATATGATTATTTTATGCATTTATGTCCCATTTAAACAAACAAAAAAACATTTTTTTTCTTCATTAAAAAAAAGCCGACCGTAGATTTTCAGATTTTTGGGTCGGTCGCAAAGGGCAATACAACATCTTTTTTTTTAGGCCTAAAATAAAGACTTCGTATTCAAAACAATATTTTTGTTATGCCATATTATTTGCTTATGGAAGCATTTATCTTTTACAAGATAATTTTCACTACAAATTGAACCTTTCACATAATTACAGGCTGGTAATATTTCTTAGTAGAACTCAGGTATAGTTGCCATTTGTGGACATCGAATAATTTATGGTCATAGTTTCACTTTAACAGAAGATTTACGCCACCGAGCGAATAAAACCAAAATGTACACACATCTTCCCATGGACCTTTACTGTCATCTAATAATCTAGAAGGCCATTTTAACGAAAACTCAATATCTGTTTCTCAGTGTCAACAATACGTAACCCCCTTGGCTATAATCTTGAGTAAGGATGAAACTGTTATACCCTGTTGATTTTGGAATTCCAAATATAATTGAATACTAATTTATTCGATTTCTTCGGACACATTGTCTGCAAACATAAATATCCTAAGTATTGTACAGGTTCTGTTGACCAACTAAGATAAATGTCGGAGAGTAACCACCTTTTCATGTCATCTCCAATCCAGAAGAGAATAGATTTCTCTTCATTTAATTTCGGGCCTGCGACTTTTCCAAATACGTCTAATTATATTCTATGATATTCTCTAGAGGTTTTTTTTTTTAAGAATAAGGTGTGGTCAGCCTACTGTAATAGTTTAAGTGTAGAGTTGCAAGCTTCAAAATCTCATTTCTGAATGGTATTATTTTTCTTTACTCTATTAGCCATGAATTCAGCTGCCAAAATGAACAATAACGATGTGAGGGGAATCCTTTTCGTATCCCTCTTTTGGCTGGGAACGTTTCTGATATCCATCCATTTACAATGATTGAATTTGAAATGTTCGTGCAAAGAACCTCGACCCACTTTCGAAAAGACGGACCAAAGTTCAATTTTTCTAAACAGTTATTTACAAAAGCATATCAATAACATCAAATGCTTGAGTGAAATCTACCATCATAATAGCTCCAGTAACATTTTTCTTTAAAATATATGCGATAATGTCTTTTGTTAATCGAACACTGTGAGCCGCTAAACGACCGTTAACATACCCAGTTTGGTTCGGGTCAGTAATTTGTTTAATAACTTATTGTAACCTACGTGCTAAAACAGCGGGTATGATTTTGTAATCATAGTTCAGGAATGTTGTTGAATGCGTCCAGTTTTTTCAGACTTAAACGGTCTCCTTTCCTATACCGTGTGAGTTCAAATAAAGTTTACACTCAGAAAATTGTCATTTATTTTAACAGTCAGCTATAAACGAATGTTTATCATACATGTTTTGAAAGAGTGTTATATCCCGAATCGTTTGAAATACATGTAATTTTTGTGTGGTATGTGTTCACGCTTGGATGAACAGGAGGCAATGTTTGCGAGAGTGCAAAAATCGACTTGCGCAAAAGTATTAAAGTGAGAGAATGAATTGAATGTATCAAATGAGATGCATTGCATATGCTTTTTGCAGAAGCAAAGTCATACACACAAACACACACGCGCACAATGTTCTTTGATATTTGATATTTGATATGTGTGGCATGATTAATTTTGTTAGGGATGTTATTTGGATCTGCAAAGACCGAATTAATACCCAAATCCCATCTGTTTTATTCAAACATCACATTAGCATTACTGGCGCAAGTCGATTTGTGCACTCTCTTAAACAATGTCTCCTGTTCATCCAAGCGTGAACACATAACACACACACAATTGATACCAAATGATCTGAGATAAAACACTCTTTTATAAGATGTATAATAATTTACTGTTCATAGATGATTTTTTAAATAATTAGCAATTTTCTAAGTGTAAATTTATTTTTTTACTCACACTGTATAATAATGTAATGAGTCCTTTCCTTCGATTGCTTGACATAGTTTCGTTAGCATAACACTCATTAAAGGCATCCACAAGAATGTGATTTAGGTCGGCGCAAAACACCGTATAAAATTATTCAGGGATCCCATCGGAACCAGGTGCTTTATTTTTCTGCAAAAAGAGAATTGCATGTTTACATTCTACAACTGTCGACAGACCTTCACATCATCACTATTTAAAAGTGGTATGGCCACTACAGCAAGATCTCTACAGGTACCAGTAGCTGCATATGTAAATTGTTTATTGCATTGTGCAAATTGTGAATCAAATATCACATTATCTTAACCTTATAGTAAAGTGAAAACAATGTACTCCATGGAACTGACAATTGTAATGTAGTTCTGTGTACTGTATGGGGATTAATGTAAACATATCTTATTTACTACAGTACGTTATGTAACCACGGTAATGGTGCACAGTCTGGTTTTTATATGTGAATATATTTCTGTATATGTATTGCACATATTTTGTTCTTTTTGTTCCGAATGATATTCAACTTCAGTGCAGAAGTAGTTTGAAAAGGGATGTGCAAGAATATATATATATATGATATTTATACATATAAATCTTTTGATTATTCTCCATTTATTATCAGTATGCAACAAGCCCTGGCTAAGCATTATTTGTATCATTATTATTGAACTTCTCTTTTGTGAAGGGATAACAAATAAAGCCTGGAAATGGAATTATGTGAGGATCAATTAAATGAATTATGGTGATATTTGTGATAAGTATAATGTCATGTTGCATTCATGGCGAATAAAGATATCAAAACTTGTACAAAGTTGCAATTGAAGAAGGACTATAAGGGGCCTATGTATGCAATGCACCACATAGTTGAGCTTATCCTATAAATAATCTGTTATCTTACTTTCGACGAATACACTCTGATGAAGTTATCTTCAATTAGATTTAGTCTTCAACTCAATAATCTCTGCTCCAAAACCTTTAGGTTTGCGATTACTTGCCTCGAACGCAATCACAAAGATTTCTAAATAAAAGTAGGAATCAACCTATTAGGCAATTTCAGTAATTGTGTCACAATATGAAATGTGTGAACATGAAAATGACATATTATGTTATCCAAACATGAAGCTATAGACTATTATACTAATGGTTAACTGAAAATTGAGTAACTGTGATTAAATAAGTAAATAACATGAAATTCATATTTATATCCTTCTCATTTTCGGTAATAATGGTAAATAGAGAGATCAGTACAATAAAATAATTAAGAACGTAGAAGGAGGCGAAAACCAGGAGAGCAAGTATTGTGTTGAAAAGCTAATTACAGATAAAGACATTCAAGTTTCATCATCATGTGAATATGTTTCTTGTGTCTAGATAAGAAATCGATTGTGGACAAGCAGATGGAGAAAGACTGAGAGGAAAGTCAGGCATCGAAGGATAAGTTCACTTGAACTACATTTTAACAAGTAGATTGTGTATTTTGTTTCGTGCTTTCTATACTAAGAGGTGTCTATGATTACACTCTCAAAGCCTTGAGCTGATATCCCGGAAAATCTTCATGATCGAATTGGCGCTACCATAGAGGGTCTAGATATCTTTGACCTCAATATGCCAATCAAAACAAGTGAAAAAGATCACGCGACGCAAAGCTTCAATCTTTTTACTTGAACTTGATTGTCGCTTTATTCCTTAAACTTTTGCTGGTAGCATAATGAGTGTATGAAATCAAAGGCGTAGAAAGGGGGAAGGGTTGGTAAGGGAAAGTAAGAAGGTAACGATGCGATCGCAAGGATTTTAAACAAATCAACGCAACGACATGGCAATAGCCTGGTACGCCATCTTTTGTAATATACGAACACTATAAGCCTCCAATAAGATATCACAAAATTTGAACATAATTTCTTTCGGCGATATAAACTTTTGAAATTGCCTCTGACATGATTATATTTTAAGTCTATGTGATCGTGTAAAAACGTACATAGAAGATGGTGTAACCCCCTGCTTAAATCGACAGTCTTGTTCTCTTGAACTTCACCAGGCTAGTAATCTGACGCCCCCCTTCACACTGTTGCCCTCTCCTCAATATGTGGAACCATACCGTGCGTCCCCCAAAAAACTATACACTTTTGAAATGGCTGCCGAATAAAAAATATATGATTCTAGGGGAAAAGTTTTATATGTATGAAAAGCTCATAAACTCAACTTTCATATGACACCAAAAAGTCCGAAAATAATTCATGGTTGGGTGAGCACTGCTCACTTTTGTAAAGGGTATGAAAATTAGGTTGCGCAGGAATTAGCCTTATGAAAGTTGAGTTTATGAGCTTTCCATACATATAAAACTTTTCCCCCAGAATCATATATTTTTAATTCGGCAGCCATTTCAAAAGTGTAGTTTTTTGTGGGACGCACGGTATTATCTAGGGCCTCTTACATAGATATTTGCAATTTAAATCGACAAAGTGAGAAACAAAATCATTACAATTATAATTTCGTTTTGTAAATCTGAAAGTGCTCTAAATTAGGCTTAGTTCGAATCATCGGATAATCACGCCCGGTCGGATGGTCGCGTTAGCCGAACTTTTGTGAAAACATGCCACTTTATTCACGAACTGTCGGGGGCAATTTTTGTGAAATAAACCCCTCTCATCTACAAATAGTCTGGTCCAATTTACCCGATGCTTAGTGAAAACCTTGCGGCAAATCTACGAAAGGTCGCGCGATCTTCCGCTGTCGTTTTACGAAAGGTTGTGTAACGCAACCACCCGACCAGACGCGGTGACCAAATTATTCGAATTTCGTCTTAATTTAGTGTTTTATGACAATTTCTTGTCTTTATCTCGGCTATACCTTTTTCTCGGCTATACCTTTTCTAAAGTGGACCTGTGAAAAAAAAACAAGATAAATGAATGTCAATAACGCATTATTTCAATAGATCTTCGATGCCTGTACAAAATTTGTTCAACAAAATGAAAAGGAGCATAAGCTACGCAATTTTATTAAATGCATGTAAATACTGACTTTGCGGCATACGATAATAGGGCTTTAAAAAAAAGATGTTGTATTGCCCTTTAGGTGCCAAAACATGGGTCGGTCGGTCGGAAATCTTTTTTTTGTTTAACTTTTTTTTTCAAAATGTGTCATGAATAAAGTGTTGTGAGCCTTTCCGTGGTCTACTTGCATGTTTACGCTAGCAGGATTTTGAAGCTAGGGCAGAAGACGAGTGAGAATTTGGGAATAATATGATGATTTTATGCATTTATGTCCCATTTTAAACAAACAAAAAAACATACTTTTTCTTCATTAAAAAAAGCCGACCGTAGATTTTCAGATTTTGGGTCCGTCGCAAAGGGCAATACGACATCTTTTTTTTTAGGCCTAAAATAAAGACTTCGTATTCAAAACAATATTTTTGTTATGCCATATTATTTGCTTATGGAAGCATTTATCTTGTACAAGATAATTTTCACTACAAATTGAACCTTTCACATAATTACAGGCTGGTAATATTTCTTAGTAGAACTCAGGTATAGTTGCCATTTGTGGACATCGAATAATTAATGGTCATAGTTACAGTTTAACAGAAGATTTACGCCACCGAGCGAATAAAACCAAAATGTACACACATCTTCCCATGGACCTTTACTGTCATCTAATAATCTAGAAGGCCATTTTAACGAAAACTCAATATCTGTTTCTCAGTGTCAACAATACGTAACCCCCTTGGCTATAATCTTGAGTAAGGATGAAACTGTTATACCCTGTTGATTTTGGAATTCCAAATATAATTGAATACTAATTTATTCGATTTCTTCGGACACATTGTCTGCAAACATAAATATCCTAAGTATTGTACAGGTTCTGTTGACCAACTAAGATAAATGTCGGAGAGTAACCACCTTTTCATGTCATCTCCAATCCAGAAGAGAATAGATTTCTCTTCATTTAATTTCGGGCCTGCGACTTTTCCAAATACGTCTAATTATATTCTATGATATTCTCTAGAGGTTTTTTTTTTAAGAATAAGGTGTGGTCAGCCTACTGTAATAGTTTAAGTGTAGAGTTGCAAGCTTCAAAATCTCATTTCTGAATGGTATTATTTTTCTTTACTCTATTAGCCATGAATTCAGCTGCCAAAATGAACAATAACGATGTGAGGGGAATCCTTTTCGTATCCCTCTTTGGCTGGGAACGTTTCTGATATCCATCCATTTACAATGATTGAATTTGAAATGTTCGTGCAAAGAACCTCGACCCACTTTCGAAAAGACGGACCAAAGTTCAATTTTTCTAAACAGTTATTTACAAAAGCATATCAATAACATCAAATGCTTGAGTGAAATCTACCATCATAATAGCTCCAGTAACATTTTTCTTTAAAATATATGCGATAATGTCTTTTGTTAATCGAACACTGTGAGCCGCTAAACGACCGTTAACATACCCAGTTTGGTTCGGGTCAGTAATTTGTTTAATAACTTATTGTAACCTACGTGCTAAAACAGCGGGTATGATTTTGTAATCATAGTTCAGGAATGTTGTTGAATGCGTCCAGTTTTTTCAGACTTAAACGGTCTCCTTTCCTATACCGTGTGAGTTCAAATAAAGTTTACACTCAGAAAATTGTCATTTATTTTAACAGTCAGCTATAAACGAATGTTTATCATACATGTTTTGAAAGAGTGTTATATCCCGAATCGTTTGAAATACATGTAATTTTTGTGTGGTATGTGTTCACGCTTGGATGAACAGGAGGCAATGTTTGCGAGAGTGCAAAAATCGACTTGCGCAAAAGTATTAAAGTGAGAGAATGAATTGAATGTATCAAATGAGATGCATTGCATATGCTTTTTGCAGAAGCAAAGTCACACACACAAACACACACGCGCACAATGTTCTTTGATATTTGATATTTGATATGTGTGGCATGATTAATTTTGTTAGGGATGTTATTTGGATCTGCAAAGACCGAATTAATACCCAAATCCCATCTGTTTTATTCAAACATCACATTAGCATTACTGGCGCAAGTCGATTTGTGCACTCTCTTAAACAATGTCTCCTGTTCATCCAAGCGTGAACACATAACACACACACAATTGATACCAAATGATCTGAGATAAAACACTCTTTTATAAGATGTATAATAATTTACTGTTCATAGATGATTTTTAAATAATTAGCAATTTTCTAAGTGTAAATTTATTTTTTTACTCACACTGTATAATAATGTAATGAGTCCTTTCCTTCGATTGCTTGACATAGTTTCGTTAGCATAACACTCATTAAAGGCATCCACAAGAATGTGATTTAGGTCGGCGCAAAACACCGTATAAAATTATTCAGGGATCCCATCGGAACCAGGTGCTTTATTTTTCTGCAAAAAGAGAATTGCATGTTTACATTCTACAACTGTCGACAGACCTTCACATCATCACTATTTAAAAGTGGTATGGCCACTACAGCAAGATCTCTACAGGTACCAGTAGCTGCATATGTAAATTGTTTATTGCATTGTGCAAATTGTGAATCAAATATCACATTATCTTAACCTTATAGTAAAGTGAAAACAATGTACTCCATGGAACTGACAATTGTAATGTAGTTCTGTGTACTGTATGGGATTAATGTAAACATATCTTATTTACTACAGTACGTTATGTAACCACGGTAATGGTGCACAGTCTGGTTTTTATATGTGAATATATTTCTGTATATGTATTGCACATATTTTGTTCTTTTTGTTCCGAATGATATTCAACTTCAGTGCAGAAGTAGTTTGAAAAGGGATGTGCAAGAATATATATATATATATATGATATTTATACATATAAATCTTTTGATTATTCTCCATTTATTATCAGTATGCAACAAGCCCTGGCTAGAGATTATTTTGTATCATTATTATTGAACTTCTCTTTTGTGAAGGGATAACAAATAAAGCCTGGAAATGGAATTATGTGAGGATCAATTAAATGAATTATGGTGATATTTGTGATAAGTATAATGTCATGTTGCATTCATGGCGAATAAAGATATCAAAACTTGTACAAAGTTGCAATTGAAGAAAAACTATAAGGGGCCTATGTATGCAATGCACCACATAGTTACATATATCATGGACATGCCACCTTTGCATCATTGAAGAGAAGACAAGACAAGAGGAAGCCATGTTGGATTGCCTCTATGTGTGTGTCTTGTCTACCTTAAGATGATTTGATTAATTTCTACTTGGAGAATGGCAAATTTTGTCACTTTATTTTGCCTGAATAAAAGGAAATATATGGTGCTTCGGTTATTGTGACCTGAACCATATTGCGAAGACATGTTTTTCTTCAAGTATTGGTGCATTAATGGATGCCCATTAATGGATGCCCATTAAATACATGAAAGTGATAAGAGATTAATTATTTCAATCCTTACATTCAACATTTTTATTTTCATGCGTTTCATTTTTTTCCTTCTTTTTATCTGTCTTGCTCAAAATCTGTTTCCATGAAGTTGATTCATGCACTTTGATTCAAATGTTCCTTCATTTTTTTAGACCAATCTTTGAGTTTTTATAACAGTTCTAGGTCTGCTCAATCTCTTCTCTCTACAAGCTATGTTGAGTGAAATGTGACGAGAACGCTCCAGTTCATAAACATTATGAGTACTACTTTTGCAAGAAAATGTGTCTAAGATATTTTCAGGCTTTTGAGGCAGTCAAAATGTACAATTTATGATATCAAATTTTTTAGCATCCAAATATTATTATACAAAAATTATGATACTGTTTAAATGCTTATTTTATTTTGTAAGACTGTAATAGTGTCCTTGTACATTGTAAAGATATCTTATTTAACAAAAAAAAAAAATCAGCATATGACTTGTGATTTCTGTTTCCAACAGTGTTATTGCGATTGGTTTTGTGGGTTTTAATGAGTTCTTGAGAGTGATGCACACACACCCAACACACACACACACACGCACACACACTCTTGCACACATGTTTTTGTTTAGCTCGTAGCACTGGGTTGCACCTGCATATGCCTACATGTTTAAAACAGTGTACAAGACACACTTTAACTTAAGATATTCCAAGTTTGAAATTTTAGATCATGAAGATATCTCGTTGCATGTGTAGTTACTGCCAATATGTTACTAATGTTTTGGCTTGTTCAGGAATTAGCCACCATCACCAACAGCCAACCCAAAGGCAATCCATCAAAGTTTATCTTGTATATTAAACAAATGTAAGTAACAATGCTCTTAATTTAAAAACCAATTAACCATAAAGAGGCTACGTATTCCTAAAATCTCACAGGGATAATGTGGAAGTGGATAACTCATCTTACTGAATTTGACATGTTTAATATCTTATGTGTATGTTTGATTAAAGACTAAGGAAATAGAGAAGTACTGAAACAAATGAAAACGGATAAAGTCTGCTCTCTTCCATTGAAAAGTAGATTTATTAGAAGGATAGTACAGTATCAGCAATCCATATGGAGTATATACGCCATTTACCCTCCACAATAGAATATTACATAAGACAAAGAATAATAAAAACATTACAGAGACTAGTTTAGCGTTATCTCTCTATTGTGAGTAAGGTTTGATGATACTAACAATGTGACAAATTATCAGTACCATGAATAAGACTCGGCCATGTCTGTCAACTTGGCATATCATGATTTAAAAATCTGTAAACACCAACATCAAACAATTAATTCATCCACTTTAAACTGCCTATTATTGGGTGTTACATCATATCTCCTACATACATGTATCATGAATAAGACTGATGTCATATTATTGTCACATATTGAATTCAAAAGATATATATTATCTTTGAATAGCCTTATTGTTTATGTTCACAAGAACCCGATCATTCCCTTATAAAATCTAGACATCAATATATTAAAGGACACAGATCTATTTAATGTACTTTAATGACTATCTTTAGAGAAATGACATAACATTTACATGCTGGAAAACAATACATATCCCCATGAAACCCTTGAATGAATAGATTAAAGTTCAGCGAAATTCTTCATTTTGCTGTATCCATTAAATTAATGAACGAAATTGCTAATGATATCCATCGTCAGGTATATTTCCATCAATTGAATCTTCTGATCAGATCTGCTATGTTCACCATTCACACTGAAAAATAAATAGACATTGACAATCTTGCAATGTTTATATATAGATAAATGATATATTAATGAACTAGACTGACACAAACTGCCTGGACTGTAACGATAGTCTTTATTAGTTAAATTACTAAGTAAAATACGGCTATGATTCGCAGTTGTTCAAAATTCTTTCTAAAATAAATGTTCTAGATTCAGACAAGAACCCATCTATTTACCACCCCCGGACAACCTACCCACCAGGGCAATGCACACGTGGACATGTATCCCTACATATTACTCTGACCTGGTCTACCATCCACTGGACTACCTGCCCACTAGGACGATGCACCATTAGACATGTGTCCCCTCAGACAACTCTGACTTGGTCTACCACCCCCTAGACAGCCTACCCATTAGGACGATGTATCCTTGGCAGGTATCCACACAGACTACTCTGCTTTGATCTATCATCTCCTGGACAACCTACCCACTATCGGAGGATTCACCCTTGGACATGTATCCTCACAGACTACCCCGCCTTGGTCTACCATCCCCTGGTCAACCTACTCACTAGGAGGATGCACGCTTTGAGATGTACCCCACAGACTACTCTGCTTTGATCTATCATCTCCTGGACAACCTACCCACTATAGGAGGATTCACCCTTGGACATGTATCCTCACAGACTACCCTGCCTTGGTCTCCCATCCCCTGGTCAACCTACTCACTAGGAGGATGCACCCTTTGAGATGTATCCCACAGACTACTCTGCTTTGATCTATCATCTCCTGGACAACTATAGGAGGATTCACCCTTGGACATGTATCCTCACAGACTACCCTGCCTTGGTCTCCCATCCCCTGGTCAACCTACTCACTAGGAGGATGCACCCTTTGAGATGTATCCCACAGACTACTCTGCTTTGATCTATCATCTCCTGGACAACCTACCCACTATAGGAGGATTCACCCTTGGACATGTATCCTCACAGACTACCCTGCCTTGGTCTCCCATCCCCTGGTCAACCTACTCACTAGGAGGAAGCACCCTTTGAGATGTATCCCCACAGACTACTCTGCCATCCCTTAATTCAATATCCCTTAGAACAATTGCCTCTGGGTATTTCTCTCTTTAGGATTTCTGCCTCCTAGGACAATGTATCCCTTCCCCCATCGCCATCAGAGTTCTACGATAATAGACCATAACAGGCAACTGGTGCACATTGTACCAAAATTTTAACTCTAAACAACTACAATTTAGAATTTACCCTGGGGGACTGGGGTACATGCAAAGTAATCCTCAAAAGGTCAATCTCGACTCTCTCTAAAAAGAATAACGTGGAGTCCTGCCTTACGTCAATTGCGTTCTATAAAATTAATCCGTTAGTCCAACAACCCTCCACACCAAATGCCATATATCATATGGTAACCGAAATCTTAACTTCAATCCTTGAACAAGCACTATACCTAACCCTAACCTGAAACCAAATCATAACCATAGCACTATGCCTCTAACATTGATTAAATAAAGCCAAGAGCAATTGCCGCCGGAAAAAATTGTTGATGGAGCAAGAAATGTTTGAATATCACCAGTTTTAAAACTGACCAGTGAGAGGGCCTTCACCGTAGAGCTCCATACGAAGACTGATGTGGCCGAACCAGCTGACAGGCATCAAGCGGACATAGCGGCAAACCTGGGGCACAGGAAGAGTGTTGGTCACGATGGTGTCGCGGTCTACATTACCGGTGAAGATCTTCAATGATAAAGGAAAATCAATCCACTTTTGAATAATTATGTCTCAAACGATTCTGCAAATAATTGTAATCGAACCAAAGAGAATCTGATATAGCATGCTAAATAAAAAGTTGTTTGTGCTTCTACAGTACCTAGTCATTTATTTCTATTTAAAGTTATATTCTAGTTACATCAATTTCTAGTTTTAGAAACCTACCGGTCTTAATACAATGAAGAACAAAAAGGAAAACATTGAAATGGATTGAAGAGTTTTTGCTTGAAGTGCATTTCTTGCTCTAACATTTCTACATATAAATTATCCCAACATAAAAATATTCTAATGTTTTCAATGAGATATTAAAAATGCCTTCAAAGTTCTATAAGAATAGAGTCAATGTCATATTCAAAATGAAATATCAGAGAACAAACCTACCCTGTCAGCTCCAGGGTTTGTACAGATGCCCTGCACGGTATCAAAGGTCGTGCCATCAGTACTACATGCAAACTTGTAGCTTGTTACCCACTGGCTTACATCTTGACGCCCTTGAGTCGCAACTGAAATGATACGGTAAGGGTCCAAAAGATCCACCTTGGAGAAAGAAAAGAATGGGAGGAAGAATTCTTGATGTTCATCCTCATAATCATCTTTTAACCAATGAGCATGTTCCAAAATGTGTCAAATCTATATGATTTGTTTTCAACAATAAGAATGGCTACTAATGACATTACCTTCGTTTCATACAGGTCTGCTTCTCCAAGGGCAATATTTAAATGAGAAATTTTCTACATTGATGCTTTCATTGACGATCTCATTTCTGAGTAATGTCGAACAATATAATAATGTCCTTAAAAAGGAAACAAGTGCTGACTTGGATGTGAAGAATCATGAAACTACATGTATGGCAATCTTAAAGTAGCTTTACTTACAGAGAGGAGAAAAAAAATCTACGAACCCATAAGTCACCTCAAAAAGTGGTCAATAAAAACAATTTTAGAAATGATTTGTGACTCTTTCATTACTGACATGGTGGTAGCGGTGGGATATGAATCCATGACATAGAAATGACTGGCGACTCTTTCATTACTGACATGGTGGTAGCGGTGGGATATTAACCCATATGCCATATAAATGACTCTTATTACAGACACTGTGGCAGTGTATGGATACCAATTAAACTATGGACTTAAACATTGACTGAAGACCCTTTCATTAATGATACGAGAGCAGCAGTGGGATATGAACCCATGCCATAGAAATAAGGGTTGCCTAAATGTTTCGTGTCTGAAGTGGCCTTAAGAAACCTTTTCTTACCTGGATCCACTGGTTGGCATTGTTTGTTAGTGCAGACCAGGCTCCACGCAGGTTCCCGACTCGGGCCAGGTTAAGACGACCTCTCTTTGCACCATGGTCAGCATTGAACTCACTGGAAGCTGTCAGACTTGAATCTGGGATGACATTACTCTCAAGGCCCAGAGGAACAGGGTCGTTTAAGATGGCTGTCCGTTAATGAGTGCAAATGTATAACAAAACGTAGGAAGTTGGGGTCAAATAGGCAAATATGAGTGAATGGTCCAATCAGATGGATATCCAATAAGCCAGTCTGTAGTTACACTCTGGGCATGATCAGAAAAAAAGGTAATTTGAAGGAAATTTTAAGGCCCTCACCGAGACAACTACGTGATGTTTGTTCATTAATACACAAGCAAAGCATTCTATGTTCTACACTGAGGTAGATATATTCCTTTGAAAAGGGGAATCAAAAGCTATTCGAGGAGACCTATCCATGTTTAAAACATCTGTGGATATGTATGGAGACATTTTGAACCAGTTTATAGTGGTAAGTGCGGCCATTCCTTGAATGGTATCTAAACAAACGACATTAAAATCACCATTTCGGTCTGGGAACACATGGCTTTATGCCATAGAAGAGATAGAGTTCGAGCTACTACTCAATATTAGGTTTTAGGTTTTCGGTTATTTATAGGGTTGAAGTTAGGACTTTGGTTAAGCAAAGAGCAATTTTCATCAGAGCATGTTTCATAAAACCTTCAGTCCCTCACCTGCAACAGGTCCAGCTCCAAGGAGTTCCATACGCATGCTGATGTGTCCAAACCACATTGTGGGCAGTACTCGGATGAAACGAGCAGTCAATGGAGGGGAAAAGTAGTGAGTCACTTGGGTGGTTCGGTCACTATTTCCAATGAAGACCTGAAGATATCTCAAGTACAAAATGGTCGTTTAAGGAGCATGGCATTTGTATATCAGTAAAACAAAGAAACAAAGTGTAAAGTATTTTGAATGGAATGGATGAAACAATTGCGGAATGTCATAATGTATGCCTTTAGATATAAGGATCAGTGATCTAGGTATAATGCTTAGACATCTACCCCACTCCCTACAATACCTCCTGGTAGGAGGAGAATGGGTGTATATCAATAAGAGGGTAGTCACAGAGGAAAGCGTTTCCTTAAAGAAAGTATATGTCGTTGTCAGTGAAGTAGTTGTCCAAGGGGAAATTATTCTAAAAGGGGCTGATAGTTGTGAGTGGGTCTAGGGTTGTAATCTGGGGGTATTTTCCAGATACTTGTAGTACCAAGTATTCACAAATATTTATGCAGCATGTAACTGAAAATTTATTATTGCTTTACAGATCTATTTGGGTGATGATATTGTGATGTCAGTGATATTCCCACCTTGCTGTAACAATTTCAATAGTCAATTATCTCTATTAAATGTCCCATTGCTCGATATGTAGAGGGAAGGATATTTTGAAACTGTACCTTTTCTTGCTGAGAGGCAGCAATTTGAATGGTGTTGAAGTTAATTCCATTCAAGCTATGAGCCACCCTGTAGCTGGTGACCCACTGGTTAGCATCGGCCCGTCCTTGGGTGATGATTCCAGCCACACGATAGGTCCCCCTCAGGTCTACTTGAAGCCACTGACTGTGGTCCAGGGTGAGTGCAGACCAGCCGCCTTTAAGAGCTCCGCTCACTGGAAGATTCAACCGAGCTCGACGTGGGCCATGGTTGGAATCGAACTGCGTAGAAGCTGTCATGGCGCCATCAGGGATGCGGTAGTCCTCGAGGCCAAGCTTTTCAGACGAACCTGTCACTGTGAGAAACATGAAAAATGATCAATTATGGCTTTTTGGTTGTTTGCTTATTCACACATGACTTTGGATACCGATGAGATTTTAAGAATTCAAAGCAGGATATTTCACGTATAAATGATTCGCAACTAGAGGATCACAAAAGTTTCTGTGTACAACAAAATATGTTAAGTGCCATTTAACCTTACAAATAAATGAAAGAAAGCAAAAATGTAAACAAAAGTTCAAAATTAAAACCAACAAATTATAAAAACAACCTAAGAGTTAAGATTACATCAAAGAGGACAAGTAATGAGACTCTCAGGCTTGTGTCCCTATCTTATTTTGTTAAGGTGTTTGCAGATTATTGCAGTCTCTGTCTTCTGCTCTCCCTTTCTCCCCTTTTCCCTCCATCTATCTTAAATTCTGGATCTCAATGTAGCTACATGTATATATATCATGTTCAAACCTCTCACTTGTCATTTTTAATGTAATACTTTTGTATTTTTTAAAATAAAAATCACTATATGTTTAGATAATTGCACTCGACTACGTGTGGGAAGTAAGGCAGGCCATGGTTATTAAGATGTCCTATTCTTTTCCATGTTGCCTGGTCAGGTGCACAAATTCCAAAAGGTGATATAAATACCATACTCTGTGCTTTGGATTGGATTGGATCTACGAAACAAATTCTGTAATTATGCTTACTCACTTTTATGATCTTTTGGGTATTATATGTTGGTGAAGCGTCAAATAAATGCTACTGATCTTAATAATAATCATCATAATAACGTTCTCTTGAGCTTACATGTGATAGGACCCTGTCCAATGAGTTCCCATCTCAAGCTGATGTGGTTGTGCCAAGTTACAGGATGGAGACGGATGAACCTAGCTGTCACAGGAGGGCTGATTCCATTTTCAACTCGGCTATCACGATCAGAATTACCAGGAAAGATCTGTAATGTAACGAATCAAATCAGTACGGATACTGAAAGAAAAATCCTGACAAGATATTACTTTCAAAAGTGTTTCACACTTTGATAGTGGGAATAATTGATTTGAATTGAAAGATTGCTAATTGATATCAATCCCAACTCTTTTTAATTCAATTTTCTATATTCAATTCTTTAAGTGGAACTTGCGTAATGTAACATGAAAGGAGGGCTATACCGGATGGCTGCGATTTGAAGATTTGAAGATTTTGTAATGTATGTCATTTTGCAGATTGCTTCATCTAGTGATCTTCATTCCCTAGTTGAGTAGCTCCTTATTCTTCTTTCCCCTGTCTATTTTTCTGCGTTTTATCAGTCTATGTTTTGCCTTCCTTTCTCTCACTTGCTCTGTCTCTCTCTCTCTCTCTTCCTCTTTTTTCTCAGAGGAAATTACAGTAAGTTAAATCTTTAAGATGGGCCCTGAATGATGTTTTAAACAGTCTCACCTTTGGTCCTCCCTCACAGTTTTTCACCAAGGTCCAGTCCTTACCATCGATGCTATAGGAGATTTGATAAGACGTGACCCACTGGTCATGGCTGTTTCTGCCTTGTGTGATGACTCCTGTGACCTCAAAGGCAGCACGGAGGTCAACTTGTATCCACTGGTTTACATTATTCGTCTGTGGAATAGAGCGAATCACAATGAGTGCAGGGATGAACTCTACCAATTAGACCAACTGATCTTATGATTATATGCAGGTCAATTTTAACAGGTCACAGTCTAAGACATAATGTGATGCAAATCTGCAAATCCTATCTAATTGATGAGGTGGTTATTTCATTTTCATCACAAACAATTTTGAAACATGATTGCTCTTTACCTGTGACACAAAAGTGAGTCTTAATGGGCAGCTTTGCATAAGAAATGATGCTATCAATGAATCACCATAAATGTGTGATTGGCACAAGAAGTTCCATCAATCTATTTCCGGACTTTCCATTGACATAGCTTCTCTGATGTATATATGCGGTTCAATTTTCAAAACTTTTTCACAAAGGAAAGCAAATGAACATATGGGAAAGCAATAATTGAGTCAGCTCACTATAAAAGCCTGAGATTACATGAAGCTTTGCAATCTTGAATGATAGGAAAGTGGGATGTAATCTATATACTCACTAAGGCTGACCAGGCTCCCCTTAGAGCCCCCTCTTGTGGCTGATTGAGTCTAGAGCGAGCGACGCAATGATCGCCATCCCAACAAGACGACGCAGAGAGACTGGTAGTACCTATGTGACCATCTTCTATGCCAAGCTTTCCAGGGACAGGAGCAACTATGATACATGAGAGGATTTGAAAACATCAACGTTAGAATCAACATGATATCTATCAAAGAAAAGCATGATAATCTTCTATCCAATCTTTATCAAAATTCAGTACTCAAACTAGTATTAAGAAGTTCCTCAAATTTCTCTTGCAACACTTAAATGTTAAGTATGGAGTCATATGCAATTACATAAATTTGTATATCGCAGCAGAATACCTTTCAAATAGCAAGTTTGATATCATACACCTAACATAATGGTTTTAACTTAAGAAAGTAGTTAGTATAATATTTACTCTATTTATAGGACCACATTGGTATTTAGTTTTAATTTTAATTTTTTGCTATAATGATTGACATGCAAAGTTGTAAGTTAATTCCAACGTGAGGTTCTCCATTTCTATTATAAAGTCTGAGAACTGTCTCACAAACCAATGATCAATCCTGCCATTTAGGATTCATGGTGCTTGAAATACTGTTCTGAAGAATGTCTTCAGAACAGTATTACCTCAAAAGCCTCAAGAGCATTTTTATTTTATTTTCAGCCTCCAGAGCTTGCCCTTTAAAGGGATCCGGTAACTTTGTCTCAGATTCTGAAACAAAATCCTGGATTTAGCTCATGCTGCAATGCTAATTATAAACCTTTAGGTCAGTCAGGAACCCCATGATTTTTACAAGCCGATCGCCTGTCTGATTATCAAGATATTTATGATTGGAAATCGAAACCAAATTTTGCGTTTTCCTAACGGTTTTCATAACACTACAGTCTATTGGGGAAACGAGTATGGTAAAACCGGTCACTCAAAGATTTTTACTTTTTTGAGGCACTTCTTGATCATTTTGAAGCTTGATTTTTTAGGGCTTCAATATTACACCATATCACAGACACTGATAACACGTAGGGCCGTGCATCTCAGATTTAACATTGTTAAACGATGCCTTTAATACCATTGATGGTTCCTTCTCCAAGCAGCTCAAAGCGCATGCTAATGTGATTATTCCAGGTTTGAGGAAGGATACGGACGTAACGAGCTGCGACTGGGAGAGGAAGCATGTTGATCACTGGACTATCTCTGTCGCTATTCCCTGGGAAGGTCTAAGAAAAAACATTGCAAGTCTTGTCATGATACTATAGGTCTCAGATTATTTTAATATTGGACAAATGGAATTTTGGATTTTAAATGGATATATTATTAGCCTACTCTATCATGCAGCACTGCAAGTCTTTACTTTAAAATATTTAGGAAGTGCCGCTTTTTTTTAAATAAAAATCATTTAGTTAATTACTTTTGATGTCTCTGACTTTAATAACTTTGTAATACAGCCACACATTTAGCCTTTAATTGGATGGTCTTGGTCCAACAAAATTGAAGCATACTAGCCTATAGCTCTATGTTCTTAGCAAGACAGCAACTGAGGAATATATGAAATTCATTTCATCATTGGTAATCAACAGTTTAAACTGACAGTGACATAACATGGGACAAGACATTGAGGAGGTACTAATAATGTTATCACCTGACGAAGCGTTGCAGCGGCGCACGAAACGTCGTGATCTTTTAGATCCCTTATTGACCATACATTGCGAGACAAACGAATATCATTAGCGATATTATTTTCGAAGAATGTATATTTCAAAATTCTACTTCCCCATCTTCCCCTACCCCCCACACACACACACATGCTAGCTACAATACTCGAGAATGAAATTACTTACAACAATAGCTCCATTGTCATCTACTACATCTATCAACGCTGACTGTCCATCTGGTCTGTATTGAAACCTGAAACTAGTCACCCATTGATCTGTATCTGATCTACCCTGAATCACAATCCCACTGAGTATATAGTCAGAAAGAAGGTCCACCTGAATCCATTGAGAGTGGTCGAGGATTTGTGCAGACCAAGCACCCGTCTTTCCACCACCTTCAAAGAAAGGGATTTGAATGGTTAACCATTGGTTCTTGTTTATATTTATTTGTTCGTTTAAGCTTTCTGTTCATTCTCCATTATATTTACTCTGACGAGTAAACTCAAATTGGAAAGTTTTAAAAGAATAAAATTATATAGATTTAACAATAAAAATTGCTCAGCCTGGGTGAGGTGAATTAAACATAAACTTGAGCATTATTTGAATGCACAAAGATCTCCCTGCCAGTGTATTTTAGCAATACCAATACTACAATATACCAATGTACCAATATTACAAATTATTAAACATTTTCACAGAGAATAAAATCATGTATTTGATTCCCCTTCTTTGATGGTGTTCAATATTATTAGCATATTGCCTTTCCTCCGTACAATACGTCACTCCACCGATGGAGAATCAGCTTGCAATATTGTTACAATATTGTAGATATTGGAGATGCATGTGCATGCTGGCTTTAATCGCTGTAATGTGACAATAAAATACAATCAAAACTAACTCTGAACAAAAGACCTGTTTATAATGTAAAATACATTGCTAGTATTGCGTTCAAAAACAAATTTGTATTCAAAATTAGGATCATGTTTCATTTGGACTTGCCAAGTTTTTGCTTTAGGACTAGTCAAGACACTGTTGGATTGGAAAATTGCCATAGCACTTCTTGTTTTTTTGTAGTGCATCATCATTGGTATTTGCTAAGTAAAAAAGATCTTTACAATCCTTTACATTGCACTGTATTTCAATGTTTATGTATAATAATGATAATATTGGTTTTCTTTTGTAATATATCAGATATATTGCATTTAGCTAGCATGTCTCTTCGACTCGTGCAATATTCGCCAGCTGAATGCAATATATCTGATATACCGCTCGATTAAATTATATATTATATAAATGTTACTTCAATTTGAAGTGTGAATGAGGTCTGATAAAGTTTTTATAAATCGCATAAAAGGTAAGTGAAACATGCATATATAACTAGAAGGTAATAGGTTGAAGGTACACACATATATGCTTCAACACTTTGCAAACATTCGTACTGCAGCTAAATCAACTCACTAAAGTGATAAAACTGTCAATTCTAAACCTGCATTAAAGGGCAAGTCCACTCCAAAAATAACTTACTTTTAATAGAAGCAGAAAAATCAGACAATCCAATCAAAAAAAGTTTGAGCAAAATCGGATAACTAATAAGAAAGTTATGAATTTTTAATGACATGAAAAAATTTGAAAATCACTAGACAAATTGGCAACTCACTCATGAGTCTGTGACGTCATGTCCTCACTATCCACTAATTATTTTCTTTATATTGATAATATAAATTTCCTATTTTCACCTAAGAATCTTATTTCTTCACACCAGCATCCAAGTTAGATTGATAGTAATATGTTTTTGTGTGGATGCACTAAATATAGAGTAATTTTCCCCAGTTAAATCATGAAAAATGTGAATTTTGATAAACTATTTATATAAAAATCAATAATTATGAATATACAATATTCAGAAAATAGTATCAATTCTTCAAAATTCATAACAGATTTTGTGAAATGTCATGCACGCAATATGATACAAATCATATAACCTGGGCAAAGGCATGGGAAATCAAGTTTTGGGGATAAAAGGAAATTAATGGGATTAAACTATATAAAGCAATTGATAAGTAGTGAGGACATGACGTCACAAACTGATAACCAAATTGGCAATTTGTGTAGTGATTTCCATTGTTCCATAGTTTTACATACTTTTTCAAAATTCATAACTTTCTTATTAGTTATCCGATGTTGCTAAAACTTTTTTTGATTGGTTTGTCTGATTTTTCTGCTTCTATTGAAAGTAAGTTATTTTTGGAGTGGACTTGTACTTTAATGGGTCTTCAGTAAAATGCATGTTTAAAAACTGATCAAAATACATCACAACTTTGATATTGAGTTAGTTAGGAAAGTTAGGAAATAATCCAAAGTCTCAACACAATTGAAATATTTTCTTTAACAAAAAGTGACCATACCTGCTACTTGATTGAGCCTTGCCCTGTCAACGCAGTGATTTGAATCATAACATGTGCTTGCAGAGAGTTGGCTGTCTGCAATTTGGCCATCTTCCATTCCAAGTTTCATTGGCTCAAAACGGTTACCTGATGGTAAAAAGATAACATAAAATGTATAGGCTAATGTTGGAAATTTAGCTCAAAGCAATTCTGAATTTTTTTTCATATAGACAAGTTTATTCAAATAATAAACAAATACAAAACAGACCAATGAAATTCTGATGGAAATCATATTTACTGAAAACAAATAGTAATGCATTTTTCTTTGCTCTTTTTGTTTTACATTTCCAATGAAATTTCTTTAGGATATATTTGTTTGTAGTCTTGAACACTCATTTTAAGTTTTGTTTAAATATATTTGTTCGTCCGTACCAGAATTCAAGATTGCCTTCAACTGTTGTAATAATTATCATACACTAAGCTGCCAACTTTCACCAGAACATTCCAGTATGCTAATGCCAGATGCTCAAATCCCAGATCACTTGTATGAATTCAAAATTCACTTGGACTAGAAAATGCCACATGTGTGAGCATTAAGAGAGGTTTTGTCTAAAATCAGAGAGATTTAACTTACTTGCCACCGGTCCTTTTCCGAGAATTTCCAATCTCATACTGATATGATTATTCCAAACGGTGGGATGAATGCGTAGGAAACGGCCAACGATTGGTCGATCAAACATATTCGTTACCTTACTATCGCGATTGATGTTTGCACTGAAGACCTGTAGACAAAACCATAAAAATGTTGATGGTGTTAAGTTCCTCTTAAGGTCGTGTTATGTGATAGTAGCACTCCAACAACTATATAAATCAATAAACATTTTACAACATTTTTAAAAACGGAAAATTTATAAATGTTTTAAATAAATGTTTCATGCTTGCTCATCAGGGCTTCTACAGGTGCTCAGGCGACAATTGCTCTGAGCTCTGTTTCATCAAAGATATAGGGTTAGAGTTAGGGTAGCAATTGGGTTTTTAGATTAGGTTAATGGTGAGGGTTAGGGTTAGGTCTACGGTTTGGCCCAGGGTTGAAGTTAAGAATTAGGTTAGTGTAGAAAATTGACCTTGAAGCAATCGTCATTGAAGCATATAATTTACAATTTTCCTTTTTATTAGAGCCTGTAACTACCTTATCATTTCCATCACAAGCCTGGATGATTTTCCAGTTTGTGCCATCATCACTGTAGGACACCTTGAAAGCGGTCACCCATTGGTCAGTATCCTGTCGACCTTGTGTGATAACTCCAGTTATGATGTAGAAGCTGTTGAGATCCACCTGCAACCACTGGTTGACATTGTTGGTGAGTGCTGACCATGCCCCTGTCCTACCACCACCTGTCATAAAACCACAATCGGAACAGCATCAAATTTACGTATATGAGTTGACCAAGCCTTTTCCCAATGAATCTTAAAAGCATCATGTTGATATGAGTTGACCGAACCCATTATAAAATCAAGGGAGTAATAGTATTGGTAGAAGCTAGCCATGCCCCTTTCATACCGCCACCTGTTATGAAATCAAGAGTACTGTCAAGTACCATTGACCTTTGAAAGGTTTGTATAAAACGTCTTCACAGGATTACAATTTATGACAGTATTCAAGGTATGAGTACTGTGGTATACTGCTGAAGCAAGGCTCTTTATTCTCATATAATCTGCTCGGCACCAAAACGGCATTAACTCATATACTGTAACAGAGCTATTAATGCCATGTTTGCTTCATACAGATGATATGAAAGGCCCTAGGTTCAATCCTTGCTGCAGTGCTTACATCCTTGGGCAATACATTTTACCCACATTTGTCCTTCTTGATCCATGTGTGTAAAATGGGTATCTCATTATTTTGGGGAAACAATAATTGCAGGTCACTTTAATAGGACGAACATAAAATAATATTGATGAGGCTACCCTGTGTAAAATAAGACCAGTATGTATTATGATTATAATTACATCACATTGTAATAGCATTAATGGTATATGTTGATCAAATCCATTATCTACCATGCCCTGTTATAAAATGACAGGGGTAATAGAATTAATTCGTATGAACTGACAATCCTATTACCATATGGCCTATTGGTGTGAGCTCAGTAACCATGCCTTTTTCTTACCATCGATCACTTGTCAGCAAAATCACAAAACAGTATTAATGATATCCATGGGCAAGCGAACACCATTGTCTTATCACCACAAAAAGAAGCTTAAACACTTTTCTTAACTCACCAGCGACAGTGTCCAGACGTGATCGTTCTGGTCCGTGGTTACCATCGTACTCGGTTGAGGCTGTGATGGCGCTGTTAGGAATTTGCTGATCTTTCATACCCAAAGCTTTCTGGAGCCCTTCAATCTCTGTTCAAAATGAAGAGAAAGAGAAAGTAAAAGATGATGTTTACTTTGTCAAGCCGCATCGATGCGATGGTATAAGGCACAGCAATAATATTCATGTATCTTTCTCTCCCATGAAGGAGGCAAAAAGGATAATGAGATATTATACATGAAAATTCAAATGAATTTATACAGTGTGGGACACAACCAACTGATCCAGGGTCCACTACAAAAACTTGGACAATCTACAAGGAAGAGATCGTCACCTTGATGATAAAAAACATACCTCTAACAAGCATCTAGAATGATGTGGTTTTAATTAAACAATGTTTGTCTTTAAATTGAAATAATTTGTTAAAATCAATCATTCCTGCATTGGCGAAGTATAAATATTTCAACTTGTTGGTGGATGAGAAGCCACTGTATCCCCCGAGGTGTCATACTCGAGTGGTTTAAGCACTTGACTTGAAATGCAAAGATCGTCTGTTCGATCCCCGACATGGCATTAATATACATTTGCCACTCTATATCCAGGAGAGAAGTGGGGACCTGGTAGGATGACAAAAATCCTTTTGTTAGTGATTGCCATATGCCCTCACGGTGACCAGTTGGTAGGAATGCTCCCTAGGGAGTGGATATAGTGCACATTGTGCGTAAATTAACTGACCCAGGAACTATCTATAAGCGCTTAATATATATAGAGACTTTTTTATATTAAGCTCTATATAAATCCAGATTATTGTTATTTTTCATTTATATCATTATCATCATCTATATACTTTATCTTTACATTATACCTTTTGGACTGATATTATAACATGTAACAATAGTATCCATTATAAAATGAGTCAGTGAACCTACTTGATGCCACAGTGCCAAGAATGTCAAATCTCATACTAATGTGGTTCGTCCAAGTCAGTGGTTCAATCCTGATAAACCGAGCTACAATGTTGGGTGAAAAGTCATTTGTCACAATCATGTCCCTGTCAGTATTACCAGTGAAGACCTAGGAGAAAAAAAATTGGTATTAAAGTTCATCTTCAGGACAGTATATATATATGATGAATCTTCACATCTGTGTGGAAGCTAGGTTGTAACTAACTAATGCATATGGAATAGAAGATTTGGAAAAACCCATGTTATAGACATAACTGTGAAAATATGTACAATAACAGATCTAGCCATTGAAGACACACTGGTGTAATGGGAGAGTTTCCAATCTTTGTAAGTGGATGACATGTGAGATGACATCTCTCAAAACAGGTCATCAAATGAGGGGTCATGTTATCTTCTTTTTACATTCAATTTCCATCATGCTCTGTCTCTCCCCTTCTTTCCTTTTTGCTTTTTTTGCTAGGGGGAGGGAGAGGGACAGCCAGGTGCCCACCTGATGATGATGTAGGTCAGGTGTATAACTCACCTTACTGCCAGCCATAATAGCATTCTGTACAGCAGTCCAGGTCAGTCCATCGATACTGTACAGCAACCTGAATGAGGTCACCCACTGACTGAATCCATTGCGGCCCTGGGTCATGACCCCAGAGACCTCATGCAACTGCCTCAAGTCCGCTTGGATGAACTGGTCCTGGTTGTTGGTTCGAGCACTCCATGCGCCCGTCTTAACACCATCTGAAAAATCGAAAAGCTGTGTTATCAGGTAATCCTAAGGGCAATCCAACCCTTGTAATAAGTTTATTTGTATGAAAGCAGAAAAATAACAGAAACAGAATGGCAAAAGTTTGAAAGGAATCGGACCAATAGTAAGGAAGTTATGAACGTTTGAAATATGAGATCACTAAGTCTATGCGAATCTCAAATTGGTTGTTTGGTTAGTGGATTGTGACGTAGGACGTGGACTACTCTCCAATTTGCCGTGTACAAAAATATCACTAATTTCTGTTGTTCTCGTAAGTTCCTTCTCTCTTGGGGGCACTACTCAAAATATATTATAGCTAGCATATTATTATAGGTCCTCTAAAAAGAATAGACCCTCCGGAGCCATGAACTTTTGAAAAAGAAAAAAAAAATCAGTCATTTTATATGTTCGAACAGATGGGAAAGTAGTCCGGCACTACATCACATTGACATTACCGCTTCAGCCAATTTGAAGTGCCCATACAAATAGTGATTACAACTTTCAAAAATTCATAACTTATATTTGGTCAGATTTAATTGAAATTTTCATCAGTTTGCTTCTTTGATTTTTCTGCTTTCGTTTGGAGTAGTTGTCTATTTGGGTTGGATTTCCCTTTAACTGCTGCAGTGGAAACAACATGCGTTTTTAACAAATGGTCTTGCATGCTGCCTTTAATTTCAATGGCCTTATAGTGCCTCCTTCTTTCTTTAAGAACCCATGGAATGCCATCTCTCTCCCTTTTTTTCAAGGTGCCCCAACTCAACATTGCTGCATCCCTATAAATTTTCAATTACAGGCCTGAAAGTCATTCATATTATATACTGTATAAATAGAAGTCTCCTATAGCTTCTCATTTCATCCCTTTCTCCATTGTTTGTTTTGTTTTGTTATTGGTGACCTTTGTTTTTCAATGTTAGTGATAGTTTACAAGAAAATTGTTCAGACTGATTAATTCACATCCTGTCCCCTCCCCATCTGTCTATATTTTTTTTCGGTACAGTCTTTGGAATATCTCAGATTCTCACTTCCAAGTTTACTGCAAATATTGACAAACTTCCTGTACTTGCAATGCATGACAGAGCCCATCATATTGGGAACTTGCATTGCCACTGCTTCGATCTTTTGTGTGGATTTAATATTAATTAATTAATCCATCGACCAACCAAGTGAATTAACCTAGTCCACTTTAATCTCCTCCTGTCATCTTCTCATACATCTTTTTCACTTCATCCCCAACATCATTTGTGAACATATAGGAATTATTAAGTTTTATAAACGATTACCACTCTCTCAAGCTTAGCTGATGTGGCAATTCTTCTTCATGATTATTTTATGTTAGTATTACAATGTAAGTATTTAACGTTGATGATGTATTAATTATAGAATTTGTTTATTATCATGATTTATGTTGTAATTAGTTTTTGACTTTGGAAAAAGACCATGAAGAAAAATAAATATATGAAAAAATAATAAATCAATCAATCAATGCCTGGACTGTTTGCGTGTCGCGCGCCCAATCAGCTAAGAAAAAACACACCCTTAACGCTAAACCAGAGAAGTCCTTGCCTTTTATTCTCACCCTCGACAGGTGTATTTTCGGGAGTCGCGCGATTTGTGTGGGATGCGTGTAAGGAGGATAGATGACTGAAGAATAAAAAATATATAAAAACGGACAGAATCTGAACTAGCATGCAACCCGCACATACACATACACATAAATACCCCCTTACATTTCATACATCAATTAAACAATCAATCATCTATTCTAAAAATTCTTACTCAATAGCTGGTTGAGCCTTGCGCGGTCTGTGCAATGATTTTGATCAAAACAGCTACTAGCCGTGATCTGTGCATCCGTGATTCGTCCATCTTGCATTCCCAACTGTTCTTGCGATGATGAAGCTGAAATATTGAATAGAAATAAAGTATTATGAGTAACATGAGAATGGTGGTCCGGCAGAAAGCATCACGTTAATTGCCAGTGCTCCCCGCAGCAACACCAGTCTCGTGGAAACACTGCGCGGTGTCTTGATTCTAAATTGACTTTATTAAACCAAAGTTGGCGAACGTCTACATGTAGATTGTTCCGAGCGAATTACTTTTTAGGCGCAAACTTCCACCTACTTTTATTACAGCCATCTTGGGAACCATGCACAGACTTATTGGATTGATTACTAGATGGAAAACAGCAAGTAAAATGTGGATACTATAACGCTCATAAATCCATAGAAATGTATAGTAGTGAGCGTCGGGTACAGCACGTCCACAACGTGCTCGAACAGCGTGAAAAATGGAAAAATTACTTTCGTACGGCCTATGGGCAAGTGCATTCAACCGTTGATTGGTCCACTGACATTCATATCGCAATTGGCTGAAAGTCCATATCGCATAGCAACGTGGACAAACAACTAAACTCTTTGTCACCCCGGGATGATTCCATCAGTCGTAGAGGCATGTTTCTAATAATAGCCACAATGTAATATAGCTCATTTGCATCCATTTGCATACAGTTTCGTGTGCACCAGGTATGGTTAGGGTTAGGTTTGGGTTCAGGTTTAGGGTTGTGGCTATTATAAGAGACGTATACATCTACTACTGATAAAGTAATGCCTACCTGTTTAGTTGGACAAACTAGAGTACGGCAGTGCAACATGTAAATGTACATGTAAAAGTACCATGGATGTATCATCGTTCGGTACAATGATTACCATGATTACCATGGTACCTATGGTTGATAGCAATTTAAACAAAGAGCCATGGTCACTACTACAGTTACCATGGTTGTTGTTGGCGCATGCGTCCTTCACTGCACTAGACCATAAGTTGTGAGTGTGATGTTCAGATTTGACAGAAAAATCCATTAGCACATAGTAGTCCTAAAGCAAAAAACTCTAAAACGTTTCTGTTGATTAACATTTAGGAGACTCTCTGTGCTGTAAAAAAGCTTTCACCGTGCTTTCATAATTATGAGAGTCGCGTAGAGAAGTAAAAGGAAATAATCATGAAATAATTTAAACCTTAAAGTTAACCACCGTGCCGTAGACTTGGATATACGTTGTGAACGTGATGTTCTACACTCATTGCTGTGCTGTTCAGATTTGACAGGATCAAAGCCGTATATACACAATATTAGTTCTAAAGCCAAAACTCTAAAACGTATTCGTTGATTAACATTGAGGTGACTGTGCTGCAAGAAGCTTTCACCGTGCTATCATAATTATGAGAGTCGCGTAGAGGAGTAAAAGGAAACTTACATGAAATATTTTAGGTGAATTGCCATTTGGTCTACAAGTTCGTCTACTACCCAATTAGTATATTCCCATTTGGTCTACACACAGTCTGTCTACTATCAACATGGTCTCATCTGTATATACTTATCATTAGGTCTAATCTCCAATAGGTTTATAACCCATTTCGTCTATCACTCATTTGGTCTAATTGCCAGTCGGCCTAATTTCCAGTTAGTATAATGCCCATTTTGTCTAGTATCCATTATGGTCTAATAATCATTTAATCATAAATACAAGGTCATATCAGATGTGGCCCCTGACTTCCATTGTGCCCATTTTTAAAAATAATGACCAACACAGGGTATATTTCTTTCATTATGGATTAAATTTAATTTCGTTTGGATATATTACAATACTATGGAAGATTTCCTCGCCCCAACATTTTCGGACAATGCTTAGGTGCCATTATTCAAATAAAGGGCCATCTTATGTATCAAAATCGATTCAACAGTTGGTTGTAGAATCTGTAGTTCTGTTTTTCTTGCGGTTTACTCTTATGAGTGCAAGATGAAAGCCTTTAGTTTGTCTTTATTCACTGTTATTATTCGATTATAGTTTTATACATGTAGTACAAATCATCATCTTCAGTTTTCTTGAATAACTCCATTTTATCAAGAGGATTTTAAAGGGTGGAAATACTCAATTCACAAATCTAAAAAGCTTACACTTTGCTTGCTCGACGATCACTTCATAAGGATTTCTCATCAAAAGAAATATTATGCACATACTTGTAATAATATTTCTTTATTCAATATCATGTATTTTTTTAATTATTATTATTTTCCTTATTATTATTAGTAGGAGTAGGAGTATGATTATCATATTTTAAACAAATGTTATTATCGTTATATTTATTATTATCATTATTTTTATAATTATTTTGATTATTATTCTCATCTTGCGACTGTCTAATGTCGGATCACTAGAAAGATTATTAAAAAAGAACAACAGCTTACCAATCATCATCTTGACAAGGAGAAACACCAAAACCACCTTAGCTGTCGCCATCCTGGTACCTGAAATACAAGTATCATAGTAATAAGAACATCATCATCATCTTCACCATCAGCATCAATATCATTCGCAACCGCGAATGCTCACCAAAAATGATTTCATCGAAATCAGTAATCCAAATTCTGTTGGCGTTAAAATTATTCTTCCTGGCATACCTGTTTGATTGCAACTAAACAATTAAATAAATAAATAAATAATTAAATAAATGTAATCTGATTTCTAAGAAATTTTTAACTTAACGTTCAATGACTAAGACACTACTAAATTTCTTTAATCGTAGAACTCAATTCTCCTTACTTTTAACGTTTTTTTTCAATGCTTTATCTCGGCGTAAATAAGGCTATATTTTAAAGGAAAACATAATAAGCGGGTTTTGAGCAATAATAGGTATTGAATGGAAAATCTTCAAAAGCTCTATTCCATAGAATTCGATCTTGTTTACCTGAATACCTGATGTTACCTAGTTAGAGCGCCTATATCAGTGGCGGATCCAGGGGGGGGCCCAGGCCCTCCCATAGGAAAAAAACAGGCAAAAACAGCCTTTTTTTGAAAAAAAAAAAGTCTTCTAAGAAGCACGAAGTGGGCCCCTTTTTAGGCCCCTTCCCTTGCCGCCGGCTGGATCCGCCCCTGGCCTATATATTGGAGCGCTTTTAACACCCTACGTAGTGGATATACGAGTGCTATGTAGTATCAAATATTGATTATGAAATTGAAAAAAATGGAACTTATTTAGTGCCTTCTAACATTTAGCACAGATTACAGCAGGTTCCTAAATCAGTAGCTTAGAATTGACTTTAAAAGTTTACAAGCGACTCACCTTTTGACAACCCTCTGAAGCTCACTCCAAAGTGTGATTGAAGTTAGAATTCAGAACACTCGTATTTATCCATCAAATTAAATACCAGCAACGTTACTAGGGGATAGAATTGACCGATAAGAGGCGATCGGTTTAGTGGTCACGAACACTTCAAGTTGACTATGAAGGACATCTTATTTTTTCTTCTTTTCTCTGTGAATTTTGCAGGCGTCTTCGAATTTTTCATAATTTTCTATTGTCTACTTCCTTTATCCAATTAATCATAAGACCTCTAGAAAATAAAATGATGGGAAAAAAAGAGAGAGAGAGAGATTGAAAGAGAGAGAGAGAGAGAGAGTGTGTGTGTGTGATTAAATCAATCGACTTCGAAAACTTACAATGATATAAAAGGTGAAATTGTATTTGTTGAGCTTCTCCTAAATCTGTTATCTTACTTTGGACGTCTACACTCTCAGGAAATTTTCTTCAATTAGATTTGGTCTTCAACTCAATAATCTCTGCTCCAAAACCTTTAGGATTTGCGAGTACTTGCCTCGAACGCGATCACAAAGACTTAAACAAAAAGGAACCAATCTAAGGCAATTTTAGTAATTTTGTCAAAATATGAAATGTGTGGACCAGAAAAATTATGTAATTCAAACATGATTTTATTCAAAAAATACCAATGGGTAACTGAAATATTTTTTTGAGTAACTGTGATTAAAAAAGTAAATAACATGAAATTGAAATTCATATTTATATCCTCCTCATATTCGGTAATAATGGTAAATGATGGTGAATAGAGAGATTAGTACAGGAAATATTTCAGAATATAGAAGGAGGCGAAAAGTGCAAGGATTGTGTAGGAAAGCTCATTACAAATAAAGACATTCACCTGTAATCACATCATCATATGAATATGTTTCTTGCGTCTAAATAAGAAATTGATTGTAGACAAGAAGATGGAGAAAGACTGAGAAAAAAGGCAGGCATCGGAGGATAAACTCACTTGAACTACATGTTAACAAGTAGATTGTGTATTTTGTTTCGTGCTTTCTATACTAAGAGGTGTCTACGATGACACCATCATAGCCTTGACCTGATATCCCGGAAGTCTTCAGGATCGAATTGGCGCCACCATAAAGGGTCTAAATATCTCTTGACCTCAATATGCCAATCAACACAAGTGAAAAAGAACACTCGACGCAAAGGTTCAATTTCTAACCTTGACCTTTATTGTCACTCTATTCCTTAATATTTCGCTGGTAGTTGTGTGTGTCATCAAAGGCGTAGAAAGGGGGGTTGGCAAGGGAGAGGACGAAGGAAACAATACGATTGCAAGGATTTTAAACAAATCAACGTTATGACATGGCAATAGCCTGGTACTCCATCTTTTGTAGCGTGCGAACATTATGCCTACGATGACATTTAACAAAATTTGAACATAATTTCGTTAGGCAATATAGATTTTTGAAATTGCCTTCGACTTGATTTTATTTTATGTCAGTGGGATCGTGTTAAACGTACCAAGAACATGGTGTAACCCCCTGCTTAACTCGACAGCCTTGTTCTCTTGAGCTTTACCAAGCTAGTAATCCGGCGCCCCCCCCCCCCTTTCACACTGTTGCCCTCTCCTCAATATGTGGAACCATATTATCTAGGGCCTCTTACATAGATATTTTGGAATTTAACTCGACAACGAGAAGAAAAACAAAATCAAAAAAATTATTCTTTCGATTCCATTTTTACCAACCAGAATTATGCACATAGAAAGTGCGTTTCATTTATTACCATTTTGTGTGATTGGGGGACATAAGTTCGTTTTTTTTTAACTGAAAGTGCTCTAATTTAGGCTTACTTCGAATCATCGGGTCATTGCCTCCGGTCAGGTTGTCGCGTTACCCGACCGTTTGTGAAAACATGCCCCTTTATTCACGAAATGTCGGGGTTAATGTTTGTGAAATAAACCCCTCACACCTACAAAAATGGTCTGGTCCAATTTACCCGACACTTTGTGAAAACCCTACGGCAAATCTACGAAAGGTCGCGTGATCTTCCGCTTTTGTTTTACGAAAGGTCGTGTAACGCAGCCACCTGACCGGATGCGATCACCCAATTATTCGAAGTAAGCCTTAATTTAGTGATTTAGGAAAAGTTCTTGTCTTTATCTCGGCTAAACCTTTTTTCTAAAGTGGACCGGTGGAAAAAATAATGCATTATTTCAATAGATTTTCGATGCTTGTGTAAAATTTGTTCAACAAAATGAAAAGGTCCATAAGCTACGCATTTGTAATAAATGATATACTTATATCGACTGCTACGAGAGGACTAGCTGATTTTATACGCTCAAGGGATAGTTGAATCCCCTGCCATCACCCCGAGGCGCGCCTGGGTGGGCGGCGCGCCTCGGGGTGATGGCAGGGGATTCAACTTTCCCGCGAGCCAGTATAGAAACAGCTAGTCCTCAAGTATTAAAGCAGTCGATATGACTTTTATATGCCGAATTAAAACAAAAATCTACCAAGAATTCTTACCTTAGTCTTTTATTGAGTAAAAATTGGTTAAAACATCACAGAAAATCTGAAACACCGTCTGTTAATCTTCGCTGGAAAAATGACTGAAAGTTTCAATCATTTGGGAATCGCAGACAAAAAGCACTGTGTGGCGTCCGCGCTCGCACAAAGACAATTTTAACACGTAAACCAATGGGAATCGCAGTGCTCATGCCCCGCCTACCAGTCAATAGTCTTTTGAAAAGCGCCCTAGGGCACTTTTCAAAAGACTATTGACTGGTAGGCGGGGCATGGTTAAAATCACGACTCCAATTTCGACCAATCAGATGGCTATATTTCTAAAGTGAGGTATATAAATGTAAATACTGACTTTGCGGCACACGATAATAGGAGGAGAACCATACGGAAAATACTTTTTTTTTTGAGGAGCAACCTCAATGATATTCTCGTCGCTCAGTCACCTCAGAAATTCGGGGCATTGTACACGTCGCATTGAGCGTATTTGCGGGGCGAAGTGCGAAGCTTACAGACCTGAGTAGCTTAAGGACCTTTGGACATATTTTTACGGGTAGCAAGATTTTAGATTTCATCCATATCTAACAGGACCACAGATATAATTTGCTGAAGTTAACTGTGGAGTGTTACTTTTCAGATCTGGATAACAACTTTGTATCACCTGAACGTATTATGGAATAGATCCTATCAGGTATTCAGTTGTACACCTGGGTCGAGTGTGGCAGATGTAGATTAATGTCTTGCCAAAAGAAGTCAGTGCCGCGGCAGGGATTCGAACCACGTACCTTGTGGTTCGCAGTCCGGAGACTTATTCATTAGACGACAATATACCTCTAATAATAAGGAACCCCTTCAAATAGAGGGACACCTTCGAAATTGATACGCCATAGCCGATAACCCCTTTTACTGTCGTTACGTCATTAATTTTCCCTTCTATTTTTTGGATAATAGTAGGGGAGAGGCACGGTTTATATTTATATTTCCCTTAGGCCATTATACGTTGTAGATATGTCGTATAGCCGAATGGTTTATTCACTTGACTGGAGATTGCATTTCATCTCCGAAATGGCACTTATGTCCTTCAGCAAGGCATTTTATCGATATTGCTTCTCTCCACCCAGGTTTTAAATTAGTACCCGGTAGGAAGCGAAAGTCATTGTTGTTTGCTCAGCATCGTGAGCGTCTACAATGTGGCGCCCGGGCTAGAATGCTTCTCAGGGAGTGGAGAATTGCATACATCGTGTGCGAGCAAGCTTGAATCCGATGACCTTAGTATATATACTTTCATTAGATAAACCAAAAATTGCTAATTGCGCATAAATCTATCCGACACCATGGCCCTGACCTATGGAATAGTCTCCCAACTACTGTACTACAATAATATATTATATATTCTTTTAAGGCTGCCATGAAGCGTAAATTATTATCAGCATACAAGTCATAATTTGATAAGCGCTCCAAACACAAGCACTCGCACACACGTTTACCCATGCAAATAAGAACATAAATAAACACGTTTCACAAAATACATACGATTACATAATACACACATTTACACTTAACGCACTTTATTTTATGCCTTTAAAAAAGTTTGATTTCCTTCATTATATAATGTGGCTGTTATAATTAATTCATTTCGGAATATATATTATAAGTTTGGTCGTCCATATAGGTTCCTTTCCTAAGGCCGCCATCACGTTCAAGCTCTAGCTTAAGATGGCGGTCACTTGCATATTTCAATCTTAAAATGATTTGTCAACTATGTCAACAAGGCGTACTGACAGGTCTTCAACAGACAAAAATATCCTTCTTCAAAGAGTTCCTTTAGATAAATTATTCCACAGCTAAACCAATCTGCGTAAAACAAAGACTTCGTATTCCAAACAATATTTTTGTTATGCCATAATATTTGCTTATGAAAGCATTTATCTTGTCCAAGATAATTTTCACTACAAGTTTAACCTTCCATATAATTACATGCTTGTAATATTTCTTAGTAGGAATCAGGAAGTTGCCATTTGTGGACATCGAATAATTTATGGCCATAGTTCCAGTTTAACAGAAGATTTACGCCACCAAGCGAATCACATATCTTGCCATGGACCTTTACTGTCATCCAATAATCTACCAAGCCATCTGAAACGAAAACTCAATATCTTTTTCTCAGTGTCAGCCATACGTAATCCCCCTTGGCTATAATAACTTGAGTAAAATGGACCTTTTATACCCTGTCGATTTTGGAATTCCAAATAAAATTGAATACTAATTCATTCCATTTCTTCAGACGCAAATTTAGCGGAATCGTGTCAACTACCATTAGATAAACTATTTTACTTAGAGATACTATGTCCCTTTTGCAGCCAACATCAAATTATGTAGAACTTTGCAGGAATTATGAATATGTCATGTATGTCCTATCTGTGAAATTAAACATTAGCAGTGTCCTAATATTCAAATTATGCAAGGAAACCCGTTTACTTGCTAGACTTCACTGTCAGACACTATTGAGTGACTGACTGGCTTTTTCATCTTTGGTAATAACATACATAAAATGAGCTGTAAAGGGTACATGAGCATTTGTCTACATCAATAACCCACTTCTTGTAATGGCCAAAATTAAACTGATTGAATCTTTGCGCAGCATAAAACGTACGACCATTCGGTACAATGGTCTGAAAAATCAGACTATTACTTACTGGCTCTATAGCTCCTAAGTCGATTCGACAACTAATAGTCGTTATTTTCCCACTTAAAGACATTTTCAAGCCCCCCTTTTTGTAGGGAAGTTCTAAATTAGTATCGTCTTTCAAATGCTGTTGGAATTTAACCTTTTCATATTTTTGGCCTGCAAATGGGACATAGTACCTTTAAGGCAAGTGATTTAACAACAGTGATTCTTCCAAATAATGTAAGGTTTCTCCTTTTCCAGTTATCTAGGAGTTTTTGTAGTTTGGACAATTTATTTTCCCAACTCAACTTTGTTGCAAAGTATAAGTCTGTAGAAATAAAATATCCTTATTATTGTACAGGTTAAGTTGAACAACTAAGATAATAGGGACTTTTAGATTTGCACGTCGACATAGTGGACTGTTACGTGATGACTTCATTTCAAGGCACTACATGCGTCACGTCGTCTCAGTCGTCGACTGAATCGAGAACGCGTCCACCTTGATTTTCCCGTCGTCCTAAATCTAGAACGCCGTGCACTTGTTTTCACATATGTGACGTCATCTCAAGCCTCAAGATGAATGACGAAAAAGTCAGAGATATGATTTTGTCTTTAAGCAACAACAGTTTTCACGAAACTGAGGTAAGTTTTGTGGTACCCTTCTCAAGGCCCGACGGGCCCAACCCCCTGGAAAAAAAGTTTTAAAAAAATGGTAACCACAATTTTTCCCTTTTTTGTTTTGCTCAGAGGGGGAGGGAGGGTGTTGAGTAATTTTTTTGATCTGCATATGCGTATAGGACCCAATCATTCCCCTATAAGAACTAGTCATCAATATAAGGACACAGATCTCTTTATTAAATGTACTTAACATCTTTAAAGAAATGACATAACAATTACATGCTGGAAAACAGTACATGTCCAGATGAAACCCTTGAATGAATAGATTAAAGTTCAGCAAAATTGTACATCTGGCTGTATCCAATAAATTAGTGAAGGAAATTGCAAATGATATCCATCGTCGGGTATAATTCCATCAGATGAATCTTCTGATCAGGTCTGCCATGTTGACCATTCACACTGAAAATCAAACAGATATTTACGATCTTTCAATGTTTACATATAGATGAATGATTGATTAATGAGCTAGATTGACACAAACTGCCTGGAATGTAAACAGTAGTTGTTACTGGTCAAATTACAAAGTGGACAGGCAACCCACTAGGATGATGCATCCTTGGACATGTATCCCCACAGACTACTCTATCTTGGTCTACCATCCCCTGTACAACCTACCCATTAGGAGGATGCACCTTGGACATATATCCCCATATACTACTCTACCTTGGTCTACCATCCCCTGTACAACCTACCCACTAGGACGATGCAACCTTGGACATGCATTCCCATAGACTACTCTGACTTGGTCTATCATCCCCTGGACAAGCTACCCACTAATAAAATGCACCCTTGGACATTTATCTCCACAGACTACTCTGCCTTTGTCTACCATCCCTGGACAACCTACCCACTGGGACAATATGCTCCATTGAAAATGTATCCCCTCAGACTACTCTGACTTTGTTTACCATCCCCTGGACAACCTACCACTAGGACAATGCACCTCTGGACATGTATCCCCACAGACTACTCTGAGTTGGTCTGCCATGCCCTGGATTACCTACGCACTAGGATGACTACTCCTCCATCCCCTAAGTCTATATCACCTAAAACGACTGCCTATGGACATCTATCTCTTTAGGATTTCTACCTCGGCCATCACCGAGACAACTACTTGATATTTGCTCATTAATACACAAGCAAAGCATTATATCTGCTACAGGTAGATGTATTATTTTTGAAAAGGGGGAATTAAAAGCTATTTGAGGAGACCCATCCATGTTTAAAACATCTGTGGATATTTATGGATGCATTTTGAACCAGTTATAGTTATAGTCTAGTTATAGTGGTAAGTGCTGCTATTCCTTGAATGGTGTCTAAACAAACCACATTAAAATAACCAATTTGGTCTTGGAACACATGGCTTTATGGCCTAGAAGACATAGGATTTGAGCTACTACTGAATGTTAGGTATTAGGTGTACGGTTATTTTTAGGGTTGAAGTTAGGACTTTGGTTGATCGAAGGGCTATTTTCATCAGAGCATGTATCATATAACCTTCAGTCCCTTTTAACGTTAACATCATAGGTGAATGATAGATTAATGAACTTGATTGACCAAAAACATTCTGGACTGTAAACAGTAGTCTTTACTAGTTAAGCTACAAAAGCTTTGATTGGCGGTATATCAAAAGTCTTTCGGAAATGAATGTTCTAGATTCAGACAAGAACTCCTCTAACTACCATCCCTTGGGCGACCTACCCACTAGGACAGTGCACCTTCGGACATGTATCCCCACAGACTACTCTGAGTTGGTCTGCCATTCCCTGGATAACCTACGCACTAGCATAATGTGCCCTTGGACATGAATCCCTCAGACTACTCTGCCATCCCCTAAGTCTATATCACCTAGAACGACTGCCTCTGGACATCTATCTCTTAAGGATTTCTACCTCCTAGGATAATGTATCCCTACCCCCATCTCCATCCGTTCTTTAGGATAATAGACCCTGTGTGAATTTGACCTTAACAGATGTCTGGTGCACACTGTCCCAAAATTTTAACTCTAGACAACTACAATCTATAAATTTACCCCGGGGGACAGGGATACATGCAAAGAGATCCTCAAAAGTTCAATCTCAACCCTCTCTAAAAAGAATGATGGGGAGCCCTGCCTTACGTCGATTGCCTTCTACAAAACTAATTCTTAGGTCCAACAACCCTCCACACTAATTGCCATATATCATATGCTAACCGAAATCTTAACTTCAATCCTTGAACAAGGAATATACCTAACCCTAACGTTGAACCTAACCCAAAACGGAATCATAACCATAGCACTATGACTCTAACAGTGGTGAAATAAAGCCCAGAGCAATTGGCGACGGAGAAATTGAAGATGGAGAGAAAAATGTTGCAGCATCACTAGTTTTAAAACTGACCTGTGAGAGGGCCTTCACCGTAGATCTCCATACGAAGACTGATGTGGTCGTACCATCTGACAGGCATCAAGCGGACATACCGGCAAACCTGGGGCACAGGAAGGGTGTTGGTCACGATTGTGTTGCGGTCAACATTACCGGTGAAGATCTTCAATAAAAAAGGAAAATCAATCCACTTTTGAATAATAATGACTTAAATGATTCTGCAGTTAATTGCAATCGAACCAAAGAGAATCCGATTTAGCATGCTGAATCAAAAATGATTTTTGCTTCTCCAGCACCTATTCATTTGTTTCTTTTTGAAGTTATATTCTGGTTACATCAATTTCTAGTTTAAGAGGCCTAGTAATGAAATGATTAACGAAAAGTAAAAGAAATAACAATTGAAATGGATTGAAGATTTTTTACTTGAAGTGCATTTCTTGCTCTAACATATCTACAAATATGATAATGGAGAGTTTTTTATTTTTACTTAATTTTTTAAAACCCTTTTATACATTGTGTATGCGGAATAGTAAATAGTACACCAAACACGTATTTCTGTTCGTGAGGTAACGATAGTATTTCTCTTTAAAATAAATTATCCTAATATAAAAATATTCAAATTGTTTTCAAAAAGATATCAAATGCCTACAAAGTTTTACAAGAATAGAGTCAATGTCATATTAAAAATGAATAATCAGAGGAAAGACTTACCCTGTCAACCCCAGGGTTTGTATATATGCCCTGCACGGTGTGAAAGGTTGTGCCATCAGTACTACATGCAAGCTTGTAGCTTTTTACCCACCAGCTTTCATCTTGCCGCCCTTGAGTCGCAACTGACATGATACGATAAAGGTCCAAAAGATCCACCTTGGAGAAAGAAAAGAATCGGAGGAAGAATTCATGATGTTCATCCTCATAATCATCACATTTTTCAATCTCCATGACAACAATTTTAACCAATGAGCATCTCCCAAAATGTGTCAAATCTAATTGATATTTTAAAAAATATGTTGCACCTATCAATGACATTACATTGCTTTCATACAGCTCTGCTCTTCAAGGGGCATTATTTAATTTAGAAGTTTGCTTTAATTTACGATCTCATTTCTGAGTAACGACGAACAATCATATTAATGTACTTAAAAAGAAACAAGTTCTGCCTTGGATGTGAAGAATCATGTAACTGTGGCAATCTTATATTAGCTTTACCTACAGAGAGGAGAGAAAATCTACGAACCCATAAGTCACCTCAAAAAGTGGGCAATAAAAACAATTGTAACAGTGTTCGTGAATAGTACCATAGAAATGACCGGTGACTCTTTCATTGCTGACCTGGTGGCAGCGGTGGGATATGAACCCATTTGCAATAGAAATAACTGGTGACACTTTCATTACTCACATGGTGGTAGCAGTGGGATATGAACCCATGCCATAGAAATGACTGGTGACTCTGATTACAGACATTGTGGCAGTGTATGGATACAAATTAAACTAAGGCCTTAATAAATGACTGTTGACCCTTTCATTACTGATACGGAGGCAGCAGTGGGATATGAACCCATGCCATAGAAATAAGGCTTGCCTAAATGTTTTGTGTCTGAATTGGCCTTAAAAAAACCTTTTCATACCTGGATCCACTGGTTGTCATCGTTTACAAGTGCAGACCAGGCTCCACGCAGGTACCCGTCTCGGGCCACGTTAAGACGACCTCTCTTTGCACCCTGGTCAATATTAAACGCACTGGAAGCTGTCAGACTTGAATCTGGGATGACATAACTCTCAAGGCCCAGAGGAAGAGGGTCATTTAAGACGGCTGTCAATTAATAATTGCAAATGTAGAGCAAAATGTAGGAAGTGGTAGTCAAATAAGCAAATATGAGTGAATAGTCCAATCAGATGGACATCCAATGAGCCAGTCTGTAGTAACAATGTTGGCATGAGAAGAAAAGAAGGTGATTTGAAGGAAATTGCAAGGCCATCACCGAGACAACTACTTGATATTTGCTCATTAATACACAAGCAAAGCATTCTATCTGCTACAGGTAGATGTATTATTTTTGAAAGGGGGTAATTAAAAGCTATTTGAGGAGACCTATCCATGTTTAAAACATCTGTGGATATTTATGGATGCATTTTGGACCAGTCTAGTTATAGTGGTAAGTGCGGCTATTCCTTGAATGGTGTCTAAACGAACCACATTAAAATAACCAATTTGGTCTTGGAACACATGGCTTTATGCCCTAGAAGACATAGGATTTGAGCTACTACTGAATGTTAGGTATTAGGTGTACGGTTATTTTTAGGGTTGAAGTTAGGACTTTGGTTGATCGAAGGGCTATTTTCATCAGAGCATGTATCATAAAACCTTCAGTCCCTTCTAACGTTAACATCATAGGTGATAGATTAATGAACTAGATTGACCAAAAACATTCTGGACTGTATACAGTAGTCTTTACTAGTTAAGCTACAAGAGCTTTGATTGGTGGTATATCAAAAGTCTTTCGGAAATGAATTTTCTAGATTCAGACAAGAACTCCTCTAACTACCATCCCTTGGGCAACCTACTCACTAGGACAATGCACATTTGGACATGTATCCCCACAGACTACTCTGAGTTGGTCTGCCATTCCCTGGATAACCTACGCACTAGGATGATGCACCCTTGGACATGAATCCCCCAGACTACTCTTCCATCCCCTAAATCTGTATCACCTAGAACGACTGCCTCTGGACATCTATCTCTTTAGGATTTCTACCTTCTAGGATAATATATCCCTACCCCATCCCCATCCGATATCTAGGATAATAGACCCTGTGTGAATTTGACCTTAACAGATGTCTGGTGCACACTGTCCCCAAAAAATGTTTCAGCATCACTAGTTTTAAAACTGACCTGTGAGAGGGCCTTCACCGTAGATCTCCATACGAAGACTGATGTGGCCGAACCAGCTGACAGGCATCAAGCGGACATAACGGCAAACCTGGGGCACAGGAAGAGTGTTGGTCACGATGGTGTTGCGGTCAACATTACCGGTGAAGATCTTCAATAAAAAGGAAAATCAATCCACTTTTGAATAATTATGACTCAAATGATTCTGCAGTTAATTGCAATCGAACCAAAGAGAATCTGATTAAGCATGCTGAATCAAAAATGATTGTTGCTTCTCCAGCACCTATTCATTTGTTGTTTTTTTTTAAGTGATATTCTGGTTACATCAATTTCTAGTTTAAGAGGCCTAGTAATAAAATGATTAACAAAAAGGAAAAGAAATAACAATTGAAATGGATTGAAGATTTTTTGCTTGAAGTGCATTTCTTGCTCTAACATATCTACAAATTATAGACAGTTCTTTATTTCTTACTTAATTTTTTCCCTTATACATTGTGTATGCGGAATAGTAAATAGTACACCAAACATGTATTTCTGTTCCTGAGGTAACGATTATTTTCTTTAAAAGAAATTATCCTAATATAAAAATATTCAAATTGTTTTCAAAAAGATATCAAATGCCTTCAAAGTTTTACAAGAATAGAGTCAATGTAATATAAAAAATGAATAATCAGAGGAAAGACTTACCCTGTCAGCTCCAGGGTTTGTAGATATGCCCTGCACGGTGTGAAAGGTCGTGCCATCAGTACTACATGCAAGCTTGTAGCTTGTTACCCACTGGCTTTCATCTTGTCGCCCTTGAGTCGCAACTGAAATGATACGGTAAAGGTCCAAAAGATCCACCTTGGAGAAAAAAGAATTGGAGGAGAATTATTGATGCTCATCCTCATAATATTTTCAATCTCCATGACAGCAATTTTAACCAATGAGCATCTTCCAAAATGTGTCAAATCTAATTGATATTTTTTTAAATATCTTGCACCTATCAATGACATTACATTGCTTTCATACAGCTCTGCTCTTCAAGGGGCTTTATTTAATTTAGAAGTTTGCTTTTTACGATCTCATTTCTGAGTAATATCGAACAATCATATTAATGTAAAAAAGAAACAAGTGTTGCCTTGGATGTGAAGAATCATGTAACAATCAATATTAGCTTTACCTACAGAGAGGAGAAAATCTACGAACCCATAAGTCACCTCAAAAGTGGGCAATAAAAACAATTGTAACAGTGTTCGTGAATGGTGCCATAGAAATCTGGTGACTCTTTCATTGCTGACCTGGTGGCAGCGCTGGGATATGAACCCATTTGCCATAGAAATGACTGGTGACACTTTCATTACTGACATGGTGGTAGTGGGATATGAACCCATGCCATAGAAATGACTGGTGACTCTATTACAGACATTGTGGCAATGTATGGATACAAATTAAACTATGGCCTAAAAATGACTGTTGACCCTTTCATTACTGATACGGTGGCAGCAGTGGGATATGAACCCATGCCATAGAAATAAGGGTTGCCTAAATGTTTGTGTCTGAATTGGCTTTAAAAAATAATTTTCATACCTGGATCCACTGGTTGGCATCGTTTACTAGTGCAGACCAGGCTCCACGCAGGTCCCGTCTCAGCCACGTTAAGACGACCTCTCTTTGCACCCTGGTCAATATTAAACTCACTGGAAGCTGTCAGACTTGAATCTGGGATGACATAACTCTCAAGGCCCAGAGGAAGAGGGTCATTTAAGACGGCTGTCAATTAATAATTGCAAATGTAGAGCAAAATGTAGGAAGTGCTAGTCAAATAAGCAAATATGAGTGAATAGTCCAATCAGATGGACATCCAATGAGCCAGTCTGTAGTAACAATGTTGGCATGAGAAGAAAAGAAGGTGATTTGAAGGAAATTGCAAGGCCATCACCGAGAGACAACTACTTGATATTTGCCCATTATACACAAGCAAAGCATTCTATCTGCTACAGGTAGAGGTATAAAAGGGGGAATTAAAAGCTATTTGAGGAGACCTATCCATCTTTAAAACATCTGTGGATATTTATGCATGCATTTTGAACCAGTCTAGTTATAGTGGTAAGTGCGGCTATTCCTTGAATGGTGTCTAAACAAACCACATTAAAATAACCAATTTGGTCTTGGAACACATGGCTTTATGCCCTAGAAGACATAGGATTTGAGCTACTACTGAATGTTAGGTATTAGGTGTACGGTTATTTTTAGGGTTGAAGTTAGGACTTTGGTTGATCGAAGGGCTATTTTCATCAGAGCATGTATCATAAAACCTTCAGTCCCTTTTAACGTTAACATCATAGGTGAATGATAGATTAATGAACTTGATTGACCAAAAACATTCTGGACTGTAAACAGTAGTCTTTACTAGTTAAGCTACAAGGGCTTTGATTGGTGGTATATCAAAAGTCTTTCGGAAATGAATTTTCTAGATTCAGACAAGAACTCCTCTAACTACCATCCCTTGGGCAACCTACCCACTAGGACAATGCACCTTCGGACATGTATCCCCACAGACTACTCTGAGTTGGTCTGCCATTCCCTGGATAACCTACGCACTAGGATAATGCACCCTTGGACATGAATCCCCCAGACTACTCTGCCATATCCCCTAAGTCTGTATCACCTAGAACGACTGCCTCTGGACATCTATCTCTTTAGAATTTCTACCTCCTAGGATAATATATCCCTACCCCCATCCCCATCCGATATCTAGGATAATAGACCCTGTGTGAATTTGACCTTAACAGATGTCTGGTGCCCACTAGCCCCAAAAATGTTGCAGCATCACTAGTTTTAAAACTGACCTGTGAGAGGGCCTTCACCGTAGATCTCCATACGAAGACTGATGTGGTCGTACCATCTGACAGGCATCAAGCGGACATACCGGCAAACCTGGGGCACAGGAAGAGTGTTGGTCACGATGGTGTTGCGGTCAACATTACCGGTGAAGATCTTCAATAAAAAAGGAAAATCAATCCACTTTTGAATAATAATGACTCAAATGATTCTGCAGTTAATTGCAATCGAACCAAAGAGAATCCGATTTAGCATGCATGCTGAATCAAAAATGATTGTTGCTTCTCCAGCACCTATTCATTTGTTGTTTTTTTTTAAGTGATATTCTGGTTACATCAATTTCTAGTTTAAGAGGCCTAGTAATAAAATGATTAACAAAAAGGAAAAGAAATAACAATTGAAATGGATTGAAGATTTTTTGCTTGAAGTGCATTTCTTGCTCTAACATATCTACATATATTATAATGGAGAGTTTTTTTATTCTTACTTAATTTTTTTAAAACCCTTTTATACATTGTGTATGCGGAATAGTAAATAGTACACCAAACACGTATTTCTGTTCCTGAGGTAACGATAGTATTTCTCTTTAAAATAAATTATCCTAATATAAAAATAATCAAATTGTTTTCAAAAAGATATCAAATGCCTACAAAGTTTTACAAGAATAGAGTCAAAGTCATAATAAAAAATGAATAATCAGAGGAAAGACTTACCCTGTCAGCTCCAGGGTTTGTAGATATGCCCTGCACGGTGTGAAAGGTTGTGCCATCAGTACTACAAGCAAGCTTGTAGCTTTTTACCCACCAGTTTTCATCTTGTCGCCCTTGAGTCGCAACTGAAATGATACGGTAAAGGTCCAAAAGATCCACCTTGGAGAAAGAAGAGAATCGGAGGACGAATTCTTGATGATCATCCTCATAATATTTTCAATCTCCATGACAGCAATTTTAACCAATGAGCATCTTCCAAAATGTGTCAAATCTAATTGATATTTTTTTAAATATCTTGCACCTATCAATGACATTACATTGCTTTCATACAGCTCTGCTCTTCAAGGGGCATTATTTAATTTAGAAGTTTGCTTTAATTTACGATCTCATTTCTGAGTAATATCGAACAATCATATTAATGTACTGAAAAAGAAACAAGTGTTGCCTTGGATGTGAAGAATCATGTAACTATGGCAATCTTATATTAGCTTTACCTACAGAGAGGAGAGAAAATCTACGAACCCATAAGTCACCTCAAAAGTGGGTAATAAAAACAATTGTAACAGTGTTCGTGAATAGTGCCATAGAAATGACTGGTGACTCTTTCATTGCTGACCTGGTGGCAGCGCTGGGATATGAACCCATTTGCCATAGAAATGACTGGTGACACTTTCATTACTGACATGGTGGTAGCGGTGGGATATGAACCCATGCCATAGAAATGACTGGTGACTCTGATTACAGACATTGTGGCAGTGTATGGATACAAATTAAACTAAGGCCTTAATAAATGACTGTTGATCCTTTCATTACTGATACGGAGGCAGCAGTGGGATATGAACCCATGCCATAGAAATAAGGGTTGCCTAAATGTTTTGTGTCTGAATTGGCTTTAAAAAATACATTTTCATACCTGGATCCACTGGTTGGCATCGTTTACTAGTGCAGACCAGGCTCCACGCAGGTACCCGTCTCGGGCCACGTTAAGACGACCTCTCTTTGCACCCTGGTCAATATTAAACGCACTGGAAGCTGTCAGACTTGAATCTGGGATGACATAACTCTCAAGGCCCAGAGGAAGAGGGTCATTTAAGACGGCTGTCAATTAATAATTGCAAATGTAGAGCAAAATGTAGGAAGTGCTAGTCAATTTAAGCAAATATGAGTGAATAGTCCAATCAGATGGACATCCAATGAGCCAGTCTGTAGTAACAATGTTGGCATGAGAAGAAAAGAAGGTGATTTGAAGGAAATTGCAAGGCCATCACCGAGAGACAACTACTTGATATTTGCCCAATTATACACAAGCAAAGCATTCTATCTGCTACAGGTAGAGGTATAAAAGGGGGAATTAAAAGCTATTTGAGGAGACCTATCCATCTTTAAAACATCTGTGGATATTTATGCATGCATTTTGAACCAGTCTAGTTATAGTGGTAAGTGCGGCTATTCCTTGAATGGTGTCTAAACAAACCACATTAAAATAACCAATTTGGTCTTGGAACACATGGCTTTATGCCCTAGAAGACATAGGATTTGAGCTACTACTGAATGTTAGGTATTAGGTGTACGGTTATTTTTAGGGTTGAAGTTAGGACTTTGGTTGATCGAAGGGCTATTTTCATCAGAGCATGTATCATAAAACCTTCAGTCCCTTTTAACGTTAACATCATAGGTGAATGATAGATTAATGAACTTGATTGACCAAAAACATTCTGGACTGTAAACAGTAGTCTTTACTAGTTAAGCTACAAGGGCTTTGATTGGTGGTATATCAAAAGTCTTTCGGAAATGAATTTTCTAGATTCAGACAAGAACTCCTCTAACTACCATCCCTTGGGCAACCTACCCACTAGGACAATGCACCTTCGGACATGTATCCCCACAGACTACTCTGAGTTGGTCTGCCATTCCCTGGATAACCTACGCACTAGGATAATGCACCCTTGGACATGAATCCCCCAGACTACTCTGCCATATCCCCTAAGTCTGTATCACCTAGAACGACTGCCTCTGGACATCTATCTCTTTAGAATTTCTACCTCCTAGGATAATATATCCCTACCCCCATCCCCATCCGATATCTAGGATAATAGACCCTGTGTGAATTTGACCTTAACAGATGTCTGGTGCCCACTAGCCCCCAAAAATGTTGCAGCATCACTAGTTTTAAAACTGACCTGTGAGAGGGCCTTCACCGTAGATCTCCATACGAAGACTGATGTGGTCGTACCATCTGACAGGCATCAAGCGGACATACCGGCAAACCTGGGGCACAGGAAGAGTGTTGGTCACGATGGTGTTGCGGTCAACATTACCGGTGAAGATCTTCAATAAAAAAGGAAAATCAATCCACTTTTGAATAATAATGACTCAAATGATTCTGCAGTAAATAAAATTGCAATCGAACCAAAGAGAATCCGATTTAGCATGCATACTGAATCAAAAATGATTTTTGCTTCTCCAGCACCTATTCATTTGTTTCTTTGTGAAGTTATATTCTGGTTACATCAATTTCTAGTTTAAGAGGCCTAGTAATAAAATGATTAACAAAAAGGAAAAGAAATAACAATTGAAATGGATTGAAGATTTTTTGCTTGAAGTGCATTTCTTGCTCTAACATATCTACAAATTTTATAATGGAGAGTTTTTTTTATTTTTACTTTGTTTTTTAAAACCCTTTTATACATTGTGTATGCGGAAAAGTAAATAGTACACCAAACACGTATTTCTGTTCCTGAGGTAACGATAGTATTTCTCTTTAAAATAAATTATCCTAATATAAAAGTAATCAAATTGTTTTCAAAAAGATATCAAATGCCTACAAAGTTTTACAAGAATAGAGTCAAAGTCATAATAAAAATAAATAATCAGAGGAAAGACTTACCCTGTCAGCTCCAGGGTTTGTAGATATGCCCTGCACGGTGTGAAAGGTTGTGCCATCAGTACTACAAGCAAGCTTGTAGCTTTTTACCCACCAGTTTTCATCTTGTCGCCCTTGAGTCGCAACTGAAATGATACGGTAAAGGTCCAAAAGATCCACCTTGGAGAAAGAAGAGAATCGGAGGACGAATTCTTGATGATCATCCTCATAATCATCACATTTTTCTATCTCCATGACAGCAATTTTAACCAATGAGCATCTTCCAAAATGTGTCAAATCTAATTGACATTTTTTTTAATATGTTGCACCTATCAATGACATTACATTGCTTTCATACAGCTCTGCTCTTCAAGGGGCATTATTTAATTTAGAAGTTTGCTTTAATTTACGATCTCATTTCTGAGTAATATCGAACAATCATATTAATGTACTGAAAAAGAAACAAGTGTTGCCTTGGATGTGAAGAATCATGTAACTATGGCAATCTTATATTAGCTTTACCTACAGAGAGGAGAGAAAATCTACGAACCCATAAGTCACCTCAAAAAGTGGGTAATAAAAACAATTGTAACAGTGTTCGTGAATAGTGCCATAGAAATGACTGGTGACTCTTTCATTGCTGACCTGGTGGCAGCGCTGGGATATGAACCCATTTGCCATAGAAATGACTGGTGACACTTTCATTACTGACATGGTGGTAGCGGTGGGATATGAACCCATGCCATAGAAATGACTGGTGACTCTGATTACAGACATTGTGGCAGTGTATGGATACAAATTAAACTAAGGCCTTAATAAATGACTGTTGATCCTTTCATTACTGATACGGAGGCAGCAGTGGGATATGAACCCATGCCATAGAAATAAGGGTTGCCTAAATGTTTTGTGTCTGAATTGGCTTTAAAAAATACATTTTCATACCTGGATCCACTGGTTGGCATCGTTTACTAGTGCAGACCAGGCTCCACGCAGGTACCCGTCTCGGGCCACGTTAAGACGACCTCTCTTTGCACCCTGGTCAATATTAAACGCACTGGAAGCTGTCAGACTTGAATCTGGGATGACATAACTCTCAAGGCCCAGAGGAAGAGGGTCATTTAAGACGGCTGTCAATTAATAATTGCAAATGTAGAGCAAAATGTAGGAAGTGGTAGTCAAATAAGCAAATATGAGTGAATAGTCCAATCAGATGGACATCCAATGAGCCAGTCTGTAGTAACAATGTTGGCATGAGAAGAAAAGAAGGTGATTTGAAGGAAATTGCAAGGCCATCACCGAGAGACAACTACTTGATATTTGCCCAATTATACACAAGCAAAGCCTTCTATCTGCTACAGGTAGAGTTATAAAAGGAGGAATTAAAAGCTATTTGAGGAGACCTATTCATCTTTAAAACATCTGTGGATATTTATGCATGCATTTTGAACCAGTCTAGTTATAGTGGTAAGTGCGGCTATTCCTTGAATGGTGTCTAAACAAACCACATTAAAATAACCAATTTGGTCTTGGAACACATGGCTTTATGCCCTAGAAGACATAGGATTTGAGCTACTACTGAATGTTAGGTATTAGGTGTACGGTTATTTTTAGGGTTGAAGTTAGGCTTTGGTTGATCGAAGAGCTATTTTCATCAGAGCATGTATCATATAACCTTCAGTCCCTTTTAACGTTAACATCATAGGTGAATGATAGATTAATGAACTTGATTGACCAAAAACTTTCTGGACTGTAAACAGTAGTCTTTACTAGTTAAGCTACAAGGGCTTTGATTGGTGGTATATCAAAAGTCTTTCGGAAATGAATGTTCTAGATTCAGACAAGAACTCCTCTAACTACCATACCTTGGGCAACCTACCCACTAGGACAATGCACATTTGGACATGTATCCCCACAGACTACTCTGAGTTGGTCTGCCATTCCCTGGATAACCTACGCACTAGGATGATGCACCCTTGGACATGAATCCCCCAGACTACTCTGCCATATCCCCTAAGTCTGTATCACCTAGAACGACTGCCTCTGGACATCTATCTCTTTAGAATTTCTACCTCCTAGGATAATATATCCCTACTCCCATCAAAATCCGATATCTAGGATAATAGACCCTGTGTGGATTTGACCTTAACAGATGTCTGGTGCCCACTGTCCCCCAAAAATGTTGCAGCATCACTAGTTTTAAAACTGACCTGTGAGAGGGCCTTCACCGTAGATCTCCATACGAATACTGATGTGGTCGTACCATCTGACAGGCATCAAGCGGACATACCGGCAAACCTGGGGCACAGGAAGAGTGTTGGTCACGATGGTGTTGCGGTCAACATTACCGGTGAAGATCTTCAATAAAAAAGGAAAATCAATCCACTTTTGAATAATAATGACTCACATGATTCTGCAGTTAATAAAATTGCAATCGAACCAAAGAGAATCCGATTTAGCATGCTGAATCAAAAATGATTTTTCCTATCCAGCACCTTTTCATTTGTTTCTTTGTGAAGTTATATTGTGGTTACATCAATTTCTAGTTTAAGAGGCCTAGTAATAAAATGATTAACAAAAAGGAAAAGAAATAACAATTGAAATGGATTGAAGATATTTTGCTTGAAGTGCGTTTCTTGCTCTAACATATCTACAAATATATAATGGAGAGTTTTTTTTATTTTTACTTAATTTTTTTAACCCTTTTATACATTGTGTATGCGGAATAGTAAATAGTACATTAAACACGTATTTCTGTTCCTGCGGTAACGATAGTATTTCTCTTTAAAATAAATTATCCTAATATAAAAATATTCAAATTGTTTTCAAAAAGATATCAAATGCCTACAAAGTTTTATAAGAATAGAGTCAAAGTCATAATAAAAAGTGAATAATCAGAGGAAAGACTTACCCTGTCAGCTCCAGGGTTTGTAGATATGCCCTGCACGGTGTGAAAAGTTGTGCCATCAGTACTACATGCAAGCTTGTAGCTTTTTACCCACCAGTTTTCATCTTGTCGCCCTTGAGTCGCAACTGAAATGATACGGTAAAGGTCCAAAAGATCCACCTTGGAGAAAGAAGAGAATCGGAGGACGAATTCTTGATGCTCATCCTCATAATCATCACATTTTTCTATCTCCATGACAACAATTTTAACCAATGAGCATCTTCCAAAATGTGTCAAATCTAAGTGATATTTTTAAAAATATTTTGCACCTATCAATGACATTACATTGCTTTCATACAGCTCTGCTCTTCAAGGTGCATTATTTAATTTAGAAGTTTGCTTTAATTTACGATCTCATTTCTGAGTAACGACGAACAATCATATTAATGTACAAAAAAAGAAACAAGTGTTGCCTTGGATGTGAAGAATCATGTAACTATGGCAATCTTCTATTAGCTTTACCTACAGAGAGGAGAGAAAATCTACGAACCCATAAGTCACCTCAAAAAGTGGGCAATAAAAACAATTGTAACAGTGTTCGTGAATAGTGCCATAGAAATGACTGATGCTCTTTCATTGCTGACCTGGTGGCAGCGCTGGGATATGAACCCATTTGCCATGGAAATGACTGGTGACACTTTCATTACTGACATGGTGGTAGCGGTGGGATATGAACCCATGCCATAGAAATGACTGGTGACTCTGATTACAGACATTGTGGCAGTGTATGGATACAAATTAAACTAAGGCCTTAATAAATGACTGTTGATCCTTTCATTACTGATACGGAGGCAGCAGTGTGATATGAACCCATGCCATAGAAATAAGGGTTGCCTAAATGTTTCGTGTCTGAATTGGCCTTAAGGAACATTTTCATACCTGGATCCACTGGTTGGCATCGTTTACTAGTGCAGACCAGGCTCCACGCAGGATACCGTTTCGGGCCAGGTTAAGACGACCTCTCTTTGCACCATGGTCAGCATTATACTCACTGGAAGCTGTCAGACTTGAATCTGGGATGACATAATTCTCAAGGCCCAGAGGAACAGGGTCGTGGCCATGGCCATGGTGTACTAAAGTGCGTATAAAAAAATAGTGTACCCAACTTTGTTATTTTCAAATTTAAACTATATATGTTACCTTGAATCATGTTTTATTTTAAAGGAGAACTAATACCGTGTTTAATGATACCATATTCATAATTGTGATGCGAGGACGGAGATATAAAAAAAGTCCCACGGATTTACCATCGTTCGGTGGTAATTTGGACAAAGAGCCATGGTAACCATTGTACTACCATGGTTCTTTGTCCAAACTACCATCAACCATGGGAACCATAATAATAATAATTACAGTGCTTATATAGCGCCTAACACTTACTTATCAGAAGTCTCTAAGCGCTCTACAATAATGCAGCATAATTACCCTGGCTTTAGCAGTGCAGCTGTTACGCGCGCTGCGTTTCAAGGAATAAATTCCTGCCAGGTACCCATTTACTTCACCTGGGTGGAGTGTGGCAAATGTAGATCAATGTCTTGCCAAAGGACATTAGTGCAGCGGCGGGACTCGAACCGCGGACCTTGTGATCGACAGTCCGGCGACGTATCCACTCGACCACAACACCTCTACCAAAACCATGGTTAACATGATTCTCCTCTTCCACGGTTACCATGGTTGTTGTTGTTGGACTACAATTATTCTGCTGGGCATGCGTCCTCCACTGCACTGCACCATATGTTGTGAGTGTGATGTACAGATTTGACAGAAAAGCCATTAGCACATTATTAGTTCTAAAGCCAAAACTCTAAAACTTATTTGTTGATTAACATTTAGGAGCTTTCACCGTGCTTTCATAATTATGAGAGTCACGTAAAGAAGTAAAAGGAATTATCACGAAATTATTTAAACCCCAAAGTTAAAGGAAACCGTGTGTATGAATGTAAAACTTGTTTGCTTTGTATTTCCATATATCCAACAACAACAAAATACAGTATCATATAATTTTTACATTTCTAAAAGAAACAAAGAATTTAAGTGCTAAAGCATTATAACTAAAGATAACAAATCTTTGAACAAATAAATTCATCACTATGTTCATAAAATGCACAAATCCTGTAAATGCTTAAGGGAATATTTAACCGTTAACAAGCAAATGTATACATATATAAAAGGAAGACAAATAAAATGAAAGGAAAAACCGAAAGGGGGTGGGGTTGAGCCCAGGTTATTTACATAGAAGGTAGGTGGACATACGTCTCCGAAAAGATAACCGCGATGTTTTTAATCTAATATCATCTGGGAGATCATTCCACAGCTTTGTTCCCACAAACGAAATACAAAATTGTCCTTGCGTTGTCTTACATTTTTGTTGATAGAGTAAGCCACTTTCTTTTCCCCTTGTTGCATATCTGTGCTGTATCATCTAGCCATAATCAACTAAATAGTGTGGCAATACACCTTTTACCAAATCATACATAAATGTTGATACATCAGCTAGATCTTTTCGTCCCTTTTTATAAATAGGTGTCACTTTTGCTACTGTGTGTGTGGTGATGAAGCATTTCATTCACCTGCTATTATCTTTTGCACTACAATTGACAGAACGCAAATTGCATAAATAAGTTCGTGCTCTTCTAGGGTGAAGGTTTCTCATAAATGAAATTTGTCAACTGCTATATTCTAGTATTTTTTAAGGAATTAGTTACAATAATATTGTTCCCTGTTATATATTTTTCACCTAATATGATTTATATCTTCTCAGCTATGATTTTTCCTCATAGAAAAGTAAAGGTTTTTGTTATTGATTTTAAAATTATTTCCAACTAAAGCTTGGTGCATGATACATTTGATTTGATTTGATTTTTGATTTTATTTTATTTACCAACCGCAATACAGTCATACATTTCATACAATGTGTTTACATATACAAGAAGATAAACTATTGGTTTGTAAAAAGGGCTAGACAATAGCACATGTGCTAGTCGAGCTTAACCCCTTAAACAGCTAAACAAATTTTTTTGGTAAAAAATCAGTTTAGAAAACGTAACAAAACTAAAATAATGAATTTACTTTTTACAATCCATTACTTTAAGAAAAAAATAAGAATACTTAAATTATTTTACAATATCTATTCCAAAATTCACTGCCCACAAAAGACAATGAAAATTGATCTTGTGTCGTTCTAAATTTTGGAAGACGTAATTGTCCACCTTCTTTTTGTCTTGTTGAATAGCTATGCTCTATAATTTCACAGTACTCTATCAAAACATGAGGCAAATTGTCATTGACTAGATCAAACATGAAAGTAGAAATTGATCAATCATGTAAATTATAAACATTTAGGATTCGCAATCCTTTAAACAATGGAGCTGTAGGAGTTCTCCATTTACTAAATGTTATAGCACGAACTGCATTTTCTGTAAATACAATAAACTGTTTAGGCTAGTCTTATAAGTGCTTACCTCTATTCCGTAAGAAATGTGTGGTTGTATAAATGCTTTATATAATAATATCAGAGTACGGCTAGGAACAAAATGTTGCAATCGAAATAGCACTCCAACTTTCTTTCTAATACACTGATTTACAAAACGAATATGACTATTCCAAGACAAATTTCTATCAATGTGAACCCCAACAAAAGTGGCAACATCAACCTCTTTAATTTCCTCGCCAGCGATGTTCAGTTTACCATTCATACCTATTCTTTTCCTCCTACTACTTATTAACACGAAATTAAATTTGATTGAATTAATTTTAAGTTTATTAGCAATGCACCACTCATGTATCTTCTGTATGGTGTTATTCACTTCCTTTACATCAATTTCGCCCTGGTCAGCAGGAAAAGTATGAAATAACTTGGAATCATCTACAAACAGCCGAAAATTGAAATAATCAGTAACAGTTGGAAAATAAATTATATACAACTTCAACTGGTACGTCACATTTTCAAGAAATGGCTGCGCAGAAGTCATGCTAAAAGGCCAAGAATATCTGAATTGATATTTCTCTCTTACATTTTCGTAAGAAATTTTGTACATCAAAGGGCAGGAATACACCTCACTTTTCTGAATGCCTACACTTATTCTTTGGGGTGAGGTTTCATTTAATCACCGTGCCGTATACTTGGATATACGTTGTGAACGTGATGTTCTACACTCATTGCTCTGCTCTTCAGATTTGACATGAAAGCCATATGCACAATATTAGTTCTAAATAAAAGCCAAAACTTTAAAACGTATTTGTTGATTAACATTAAGGAGACTGTGCTGCAAGAAGCTTTCACAGTGCTATCATATGAGAGTCGCGTGTAGAGGAGTAAAAGGAAAACTAACGTGAAATATTTTAGGTGAATTGCCATTTGGTCTACAAGTTCGTCTACTACCAATTAGTATATTCCCATTTGGTCTACACCTAGCCTGTCTACTATCAACATGTTCTCATTATCATTCCCTATATACTTATCATTTGGTCTAATTACAATTTAAGCTAAGGTCATTTGGTCTAATTTCCACTTGGTCTAATCTCCAATACGTTTACTACCCATTTCGTCTATCACTCATTTAATTGAGCCAGTCTGTAGTAACAATGTTGGCATGAGAAGAAAAGAAGGTGATTTGAAGGAAATTGCAAGGCCCTCACCGAGACAACTACTTGATATTTGCTCATTAATACACAAGCAAAGCATTCTGTCTGCTACAGGTAGAGGTATAAAAGGGGGAATTAAAGCCCAAGTCCACTCCAAAAATAAATTACTTTCAATAGAACCAGAAAAATCAGACAAACCAATCAAAAAAAGTTTGAGCAAAATCAGATAACTAATAAGAAAGTTATGAATTTTTAATGACATGAAAAACTTTGAAAATCACTACACAAATTGGCAACTCACTCATGAGTCTGTGACGTATGGTCCTCACTATCCACTAATTATTTTCTTTATATTGATAATATAAATTTCCTATTTTCACCCTAAGAATCTTATTTCTTCACACCAGCATCCAAGTTAGATTGTTAGTAATATGTTTTTGTGTGGATGCACAAATAAAGAGTAATTTTGTCCAGTTAAATCATGAAAATTGAATTTTGATAAACTATTTATATAAAAATCAATAATTATGAAATACAATATTCAGAAAATAGTATCAATTCTTCAAAATTCATAACAGTTTTTGGGAAATGTCATGCACGCAATATGATACAAATCATATAACCTGGGCAAAGGCATGGGGAAATCAAGTTTTGGGGGATAAAAAGGGAAATTAATGGAATTAAACTATATAAAGCAACTGATAAGTTGTGAGGACATGACGTCACAAACTGATAACTTGTGTTGTGATTCTCATTGTTCCATAGTTTTACATACTTTTTCAAAAATTCATAACTTTCTTATTAGTTATCCGATTTTGCTCAAATTTGTTTGATTGGTTTGTCCGATTTTTCTGCTTTTATTGAAAGTAAGTTATTTTTTGAGTGGACTTGCCCTTTTAAAAAAAATAATGACTAACACAAGGTATTTTCTCATCATTATGGATTAAATTCAATTTCTTTTAGATATATTACAATATTATGGAAGATTTCCTCGTCTCAACATTTTCGGACAATGGTTTAGGTGCCATTATTAATATAATCTGTTTTTCTTGCGGTTTACTCTCATGAGTGCAAGATGAAAGCCTTTAGTTTGTCTTTATTCACCGTTCTTATTCGATTAAAATTTTATACATGTAGTACCAATCGTCTTCAGTCTTTCCTAATAACTCCATTTTATCTATAGGATTTTAAAGGCTGAAAATGCTCAATTCATAAATCTAAAAAGCTTATACTTTGCTTGCTCGACGATCACTTCATGAGGATTTCTCATCAAAAGAAATATTATGCACATACTTGTAATAATATTTGTTAATTAAGTATCATGTATTGTTGTTATTAATAGTTTTATTATTAGTAGTATACTATCATTATTATTATCGTAATATTTTATCATTATTATTATCGTTATTATTATTATTATCATTATTTTTATCATTAATTTTATCATTACTTTCATCTAGCAACTATCAAATGTCGGATCACTAGAAAGATTATTAAAAAAGAAAAACAGCTTACCAATCATCATCTTGACAAGGAGAACCCCCAAAACCACCTTAGCTGTCGCCATCCAGGTACCTAAAATACAAGTATCATAGTAATTAGAAGATCATCATCTTCGTCATTAGCATAAATATCATTCGCAACCGCAAATGCTCACTAAATACGATTTCATCGAAATCTGAAATCCCAGTTCGTTTGTCGTTAAAAATTAATTTTCCTGGCATACCTGCTTGATTGCAAATAAACAATTAAATAAATAAATAAATAGATATTATTAAGTAAATAAATGAAATTCGCGAGTAAAGATAAAACAAGAGTATAGTGTTTAGGGGAGGTTTTTTTTCTAGCTGCTTTCTAAGAGTTTTTTGACATAACCTTCGATGTCTAAGACACTACTGATTTGTTTTAATCGTAGAACTCAATTCTCCTTACTTTAAACGTTTTTTTTCAATGCTTAACCTTTGCGTAAATCAAGCTAGATTTCTGAAGGAAAATATAATAATAGGGTTTTAAGCAATAAAAGGTATTGAATGGAAATTCTCCAGAAGCTCTATTTCATAGAATTTCAACTTGTTTACCTGATGTTACAAAGTTAGAACTGGGGTAATATTTGAACGCCTTGAGCACCCTGCGTAGTGAATATACGAGTGCTATGTAGTATCAAATATTGATTATTAAATATAAAAATATTGAACTTATTTAGTGCCTTCTAACATTTAGCACAGGTTACGGCAGGTTCCTAACTCAGTATGTTATAAAAGTTTACGAGCGACTCACCTTTTGACAACCCTCTGAAGCTCACTCCAATATTTGATTAAAGTTAGAATTCAGAACACTCGGATTTATCCACATTACGTAAACGCCCCGTTTAGAGGCAAACTCGGAATTATTGAGATTGCAGATCGTGCAGCACACACAATTGAAACGTTATCAGTCTCTTAATCCCAAATGGCCTTCAGCGCGAGCGGAGAGCTGATAGCCTGTACAATCACCCCCAATAATTCACCATCAAAAAAAAAAAATGAAGAGAAAATTAATGATGAGAGCCCGATGAGAGTAGTTAATGGTTATTACTCGCAAGATGACCATCAATATACACATTTTGCTATCTCATTTTCATAATACATACATATATAAATAGAAAACGAAGTAAATGAGACAACCGTATATGAGACAAGAATAAATTGAATTCTCGCTCATACGGCTTCATCAGGAATTGATGAATTTATTCAATTTATTCAATCAACAGCATCATAGAAATGCAGTGCGCCAAATGCAAAGCCGCAGCGTTAAAAAGCAACGAGCTAAATGTTAAGCGCGAAGCGCAAAAGTGCAAAAAATAAGTAGAGAGTGGGAGAGAGAGATAATGAGAGACAGAGAGGATAATAACCCAGGTAGCAAGCCCATGTGGGACCCACATGGGTCCCATATTCTCTGAAACATCTGGGGCCCTAAGGCATCTGCACCCAAGAAGAATATGGGACCCATATAAGACAGATGGGACCCAGATGGGACCCATACCAAACTGAGCCCAAATGGGTATGCCCAGCTTAATCCCATCTGGTACCCATATTGGTTAACCCAGATATATCCCATGTGGGTTAACCCAGATTTTCCCCATGTGTTACCCATATGGGCATATTCATATTCTACCCATATGTGTACGCCCAGCTCATTTCCATCTGGAACCCATAGGGGCTGGCTCGGATAGATCCCATATGGGTTACTAAATATTGGCCCCATATGGGTTCCATTTAATAGCCCAGATGGCACAAGTGACCCAGATAATCCCCATATGGGCCAGGGGCGGATCCAGCCGGCGGCAAGGGAGGGGGCCTAAAAAGGGGCCCACTTCGTGCGAAAATTTGAAAATCGTGCCGGTCGATTTTTCGCTCAGTGGGGTAGTGAGCAACAACAAAATTTTGGCACCCGAAAATTTGTTTCCCCTACGGGAAGGGTTTTTTTTTCCACCGCCACCCTCCCCTTGGGCGCCAGGAGGGGCCCAACTTCTTTTTTTCAAAAAGGGTGTTTTACCTGTTTTTTCTAGGGGGGCCTGCCCCTGGCCCCTGGATCCGCCACTGATATTTGCCCCATATGGGCTTGATACCTGGGAAAAAGGGAAAAGGGGAAGAAACGGGCAGAAGAAAAAGGAAGGGGGAAGAGAAAAGGAAGAAAGACAAGAGAAAGAGGGACATATATATTCCAGCATTTCTTTCAGGGAACTGATGTGAATGGGCGATAAAAAAGAGGTTGACTTTAAAGTAACCTACAATGAAATATTGCTCATGTTTATTTCTTACAATGTCAAAATTACTTTACGGGATCCCCTCCCTAAAAAGCTTAGGCATGGGTGATGGTAGGTATGAGGTTAATGCATGATCAGGAATTAGTTGAGTGGATGGAAAAGAAGTGAGAAATAAGCTGAAAGAAACATGGAAAATTGCCATGGAATGATGGAAGGCAATGTGAGACAGGCCCAACATGTTCTAAAACAAGTAATAATATTCAAGAATAGTTATGATTTCTTTCACCTAGGAGTTCTTCAAAAACTAATTAAAAACAAGTAAAAAATCAATGTCACATTATTGACAGGGCTTAAAAGGAAAGTGAAAAGAAAAACAAGAAACAAAAAAGATTGAATGAAATTTGGGACTTTTTGTTTATAACACCCTTCCAATAATAATGCACCTTCTAAGACTGGTTATAGTTTTTTAAAAAATAGTGCTCTGGTCAGGGCCTTAGGGGAATATTATGCTTATATTTTAGCGTATCTGGTATGATAAGTATATCTGGGTGAAGAAGGAGATAATTGGAAGGTAGTTGGAACGTAAGTTTTATATTATGTTTTTAAGAAACAGTTTGTATGAGATCAGGAGTGGAAATTTTCTGTCATTTTGAGAACCAAATTTTGCATCAGTGATATTCTGTTTCATTGAATTGAGTTTCCCGCAGAGAGGATTCAGTTGGTTTAATTAAAGAAGGAAGAGAGTCAAATGAAGAACCAAAAGCAATATGTTTTTCATTTACTAATGAGAACTATGTTTTTGAGATCTCCTTACACAGAATATTGGAATGGGTTTTTCACGATGAATGTTGTTTGGAGACATCAATATTCATAAAATGTATGTTTCTATCACCAGGAAATAAAGAATTTTCTGTCTACATGAACCTTTCCTGGTTGCTTATTAATGCATTTGCCCACTGGTAACATAATACTTTCACAAGTTGATATCCCTCACCATTGGATTTTTTTTTGGTAATGTCTAAATTTCGTTTAAAAATAGATGATATCAGTCTGGTAGGCCTACACTGCAGGCAAGAGTCAGGACTAACATTTAGCATGTTATTAATTTTATTACCACTCTTATATTCTCTGAAATGTTATCTTTATTGAGGGTGACTTGAAAAGGGAGGGGGTGCAACCTGCCACACGCTTCTACCTCTTGGTTGCTTTGATCCATTGCCGAAAATATTTTGGCACCTATCATCCCCCCAACCACGGATACAAATCGACACCCCTGATCCACATAGAAAATTTTGTGTGATTAACGGGGGGGGGGAGGACCGTAATTTCGTTTTGTAAGACTGAAAGTGCTCTAATTTAGGCTTACTTCTAATCATCGGGTCATCGCGTCCGGTCGGGTGGTCGCGTTACCCGACCGTTTGTGAGAACATGCCCATTTATCGACGAAATGTCGGGGGTAATTTTTGTGAAAAAAACCCCTCTTACCTACAAATGGTCTGGTCAAATTTACCCGACACTTTGTGAAAACCCTACGGCAAATCTACGAAAGGTCGCGTGATCTTCCGCTTTTGTTTTACGAAAGGTTGTGTAACGCAGCCACCCGACTGGACGCAATGACCCAATTATTCGAACTAAGCCTTAATTTAGTGATTTAGGACAAGTTCTTGTCTTTTTCTAGGTTATACCTTTTTCTAAAGTGGACCTGTGGAAAAATAATGCATTATTCAATTTTCGATGCCTGTGTAAAATTTGTTCAACAATATGAAAAGGTCCATAAGCTACACATTTGTAATAAATGAATGTAAATACTGACGTTGCGGCATACGATAATAGAAGGAGAACAAAACGGAAAATACGAAAGGGGGGGGGGCAACCTCAATGATAGCTCAGTCACCTCAGAAGTTGGGCGCATTCTACACGTCGCATTGAGCGTATTTGCTGGCCGAAGTGCGAAGCTTACGGAACTGAGTAGCTTAAGGACCTTTGGCCATATGTTTACGGGTAGCAAGATTTTAGATTTCATCCATATCTTACAAGGCCACAGATATAATTTGCTAAAGTAAACTGTGGAGTGTTATTTTTCCGATCTGGATCACAACTTTGTATCACCTGAACGTATTATGGAATAGATCCTATCAGGTATTCAGTTGTACACCTGGATCCAGTGTGGCAGATGTAGATTAATGTCTTGCCAAAAGAAGTTAGTGCCGCGGCAGGGATTCGAATCACGTACCTTGTCGTTCGCAGTCCGGAGACTTATTCATTAGGCGACAATACCTCTAAAAATAAGGAAACCCCTTCAAATAGAGGGACATCTTCGAGATTGATAAGCCATAGCCGATAACCCCTTCTACTGTCGTTACCTTATTAATTTTTCCTTCTATTTTTTGGATAATAGTAGGGGAGAGGCACGGTTTATATTTATATTTCCCTCGGGCCGTTATACGTTGTAGATATGTCGTAGCCAAATGGTTTATTCACTTGGCTAGAGATTGCATTTCATCCCCCAAATGGCACTTATGTCCTTCAGCAAGGCATTTTATCGATATTGCTTTTCTCCACCCAGGTTTTAAATGAGTACCCGGTAGGAAGCGAAAGTCATTGTTGTTTGCTCAGCATCGTTAAGTGTACAATGTGGCGCCCGGGCTAGAATGCTTCTCAGGGAGTGGAGAATATGCATACATCGTGTGCGAGCAAGCTTGAATCCGATGACCTTAGTATATATACTTTCATTAGATAAACCCAAAATTGCTAATTGCGCATAAATCTATCCGACACCATGGCTCAGACCTATGGATTAGTCTCCCAACGACTGTACTACGATAATATATTATATATTCTTTCAAGGCTGCCATGAAGCGTAAATTATTATCAGCATACAAGTCATAATATAATAAGCGCTCCAAACACAAGCACTCGCACACACACTTACCCATGCACATAAATAAACACGTTTCACAAAATACATACGATTACATAATATACACATTTACACTTAACGCAATTCATTTTATGCCTTTAAAAAAGTTTGATTTCCTTCATTATATATGTGGCTGCTATAATTAATTCATTTCGGATTATATGTATTATAAGTTTGGTCGCCCATGTAGGCTCCTTTCCTGAGCCCGCCATCACGTCCAAGATTTAGCTTAAGATGGCGGTCATCTGCATACTTCAAGTTTAAAATGATTTGTCAACTATGTCAACAGACAAAAATATACAAACAGTTCCTTTAGATAAATTATTCCACAGCTAAACCAATCTGAGTAAAACAAAGACTTCGTATTCAAAACAATATTTTATTATGCCATATTATTTGCTTATGGAAACATTTGTCTTGTACAAGATAATTTTCACTACAAGTTTAACCTTTCACATAATTACAGGCTTGTAATATTTCTTAGTAGGAATCAGGAAGTTGCCATTTGTGGACATCGAATAATTTATGGTCATAGTTCCAGTTTAAAAGAAGATTTACGCCACCGAGCGAATCAAACCAATAATTCACATATCTTTCAATGGACCATTACTGTCATCCAATAATCTACCAAGCCATCTTAAACGAAAACTCAATATCTGTTTCTCAGTGTCAACCATACGTAATCCCCCTTGGCTATAATAACTTGAGTATTAAGATGAACCTTTTATACCCTGTCGATTTTGGAATTCCAAATAAAATTGAATAATAATTCATTCCATTTCTTCAGACACATTAGTGGAATCGTGTCAACTACCATTAGGTGAACTTTTTTACTTAAGGCGAGTGATTTAACAACAGAGATTTTTCCAAATAATGTGAGGTTTCTCCTTCTCCAGTTATCTAGAAGTTTCTGTTGTTTGGACAATTTATTTTTCCAACTCAACTTTGTTGCAAAGTGTAAGTCTGCAGATATAAAATATCCGTATTATTGTACAGGTTCTGTGGTCGGAGAGTGACCACCTTTTCTTGTCATCTCCAATCCAGAGGAGAACAGTTTTCTCTTTATTTAATTTCGGGCCTGCAACTTTTCCAAATACGTCTAATTCATCTATGATATTCTCTAGAGAATGTGTAATTTTTAACAAAGAATAAGGTGTCGTCAGTAATAGTTTAAGTGTAGGATTGCAACCTTCAAAGTCTCATTTCTGAATAGTATTATTTTTCCTTACTCTATTAGCCATGAATTCAGTTGCCAAAATGAACAATAATGCTGAGAGGGGGGAATCTTGTCGTATCCCTCTCTTGACTGGGAACGTTTTTGATATCCATCCATTTACAATAATTGAACTTGAAATGTTTTCTTGTAAGGAACTTCGACCCACTTTCGAAAAGACGGACCAAAGTTCGATTTTTCTAAACAGTTATTTACAAAAAGCATATCAATAACATCAAATACATGAGTGAAATCTACTATCATAATTGCTCCAGTTACATTTTTCTCCAACATATATCATGCGATAATGTCTTTTGCTAATCGAACATTGTGAGCCGCTAAACGACCTTAAACATGCCCAGTTTGGTTCGGGTCATAAACTTGTTTAATAACTTATAGAACATACGTGATAAAACAGCGGCTATGATTTTGTGATCATAGTTCAGGAATGTTATAGCCTTCCAGTTGTTCAGGCTTAAACGGTCTCCTGTCTTATATAATAATGTAATGAGTCTTTACCTTTGAGTACATAACATAGATTCGTTAGCATAACGCCCATTCAAGGCATCCACAAGAATGTGATTTAGGTCGGCCCCAAATACCTAATTCTACAGAGATTCCATCGAAACCAGCTAGGTGCTTTATTTTTTGCATAGATATAATTGCATGTTTACATTCTACAACTGTCGATAGACCTTCACATGAATTGTTGTCATCACTATTTAGAAGTGGTATGGCCACTACAGCAAGATCTCTACATGGACCAGTAGCTGCATATGTAAATTGTTTATTGCATTGTGCAAATGGTGAATCAACTATCACCCTTATTATCCTAAAGGAAACCTCACCCCTAGAAATAACTTGACTTATTCTGAGCGATTTATTGTATTCTTGTATGAGAGTCTTGAGAGAGGCATAACGCAAGAATAATGTTCAGTTTCTCAGCACGACATGGGCATCGCCATTTTCTAGAGAACGTGACGTACTTTATGGATGCTCCCTTCCCATGTGTGTGTGGTGATGAAGCATTTCATTTACCTGCTATTATCCTTTGTACTACAATTGCCGAAACGCAAATTGGATAAACAAGTTGGTGCTCTTCTGGGGTGAAGGTTTCTCATAAATGGAATAGATTTGTCAACTGCTGTATTTTTGTATTTTTGAATGAATTAGCTACAATTTTTCCTCTGTTATATATTTTTTTTCACCAAATATAGTTTCTCTCTTCTCAGCTATGATTTTTCCTTTTTGAAAAGTAAAGGTTTTGTTATTGATTTAAAAAGTATTTCCAACATGGTAATGCTGCACAGTCTTGTTTTTAGATGTGAATAGATGTCTGTATACGTATTGTTTGAATTCCAACTCCCTGCGTATAGCGCATATTTTGTTCTTTTTGTTCCGAATGATATTCAACTACCTTGCAGAAGTAGTTTGAAAAGGGATGTGCAAGAATATATATATATATATGATATTTATACGTATAAATCTTTTGATTATTCTCCATTTATTATCAGTATGCAACGATCCCTGGCTAGGCATTATTTCTATCATTATTGAACTTCTCTTTTGTCAAGGGATTACAACTAAAGCCTGGAAATGGAATTATGTGAGGATCAATTCAATGAATTATGGTGATATTTGTGATAGTTTATGATGTCATGATGCATTCATGGCGAATATAGATGTCAAAACTTGTAAAAAATTGCAATTGAAGAAGGACTATGACGGGCTTATGTATGCAATGCACCACAGAGTTAGATAAAGCATGGACATGCCACCTATGTATCATTGAAGAGAAGACAAAAGGAAGCCATGTTGAATTGCCTACATGCGTGTCTTTTCTTCTTTAAAATCCTTGGATTAATTTCTACTTGGAGAATAGCAAATTTTGTCACTTTCCTTTGCCTGAATAAAATGAAATGTATGAAATATGGTGCTTTGGTTTACAGTAACCAGAACCGTATTGCAAAGAGATGTATTCTTCTTCAAACATTGATGCATTAATGATTGGACATTGAATGCATGAAAGTGATTAGAGATTAATTATTTTACTCCTTACATTCCTAAATTATATTTTCATGCGTTTCAATTTTTTTGTCCTTTTTATCTGTCTTTCTCAAAATCTCTTTCCATGAAGTTGATTAATGCGCTTTGATCACATGGTATTTCATTCTTCTTCACCTACCAGTTTTTGCAGAGTTTTATGTCTGCTCAATCTTTTTTCCTCTATAAACTATGATGAATTAAATGCTACAAGAACTATATCTCCAGTTCATAAACATTATGATGAGTACTAGATTTGCAAGCAAGTGTGTCCAAGGTATTTTCAGGCTTTTGAGGCAGTCAGAATATACATGTAAATAAAATTTATGATATCAAACTTTTTTAGCATCCAAATATCATTATACAAACTTTGATACTGTTTAGATGCTTATTTGATTTTGTACGACTGTAATAGTGTCTTTGAACATTGCTAAGATATCTTATTTATAAAAAATATGTGATTGTTATTACCAACGGTTTGTTTTTGCGATTATTTTTGTGAGTTCTTGATTAGCACTCACACCCACACCCACACACATACACTCACACCATGCACACGCTCACTCACATCCCATATGGAAACGTATCATCCGCTCAATCTGATAGAACAAATAAGCATTTTTGCATGAAAAGGTGAAGTCTTCTAAAAAGTGCGTTTCTTTCCAGCATTGGGGTTCCCGGGAATCATTTAGGTAGCCTTTCAAAAAGTATAATATATAAACAAAAATATTCTGTTCCTCTGTTCTTTTATCGGAAAAAGCATAGTGACAAGTACAATGTCGTATCTGTTTGAGTTGGAGAAGAGCAAAATAGCGAGTTTCAATTGCACTTCGGCCGCTCTCGCAAGCCCTTACTCGTTCCATTGTGTGATCAGGCAGTTTTGGGGTGAGCGGCTATTGAATATACTAATCGTTAGCTTACTTCTGGTATTAAACTTGTTTTGATTGGTTGTATATTGTTGTCGGAATTAACACATTCACATAATGGAACTACCTGCCCGATGAAGCCAGTGGCCCGTGACCCCTGCATTCAACACTTGTGTGGGAGTTAGTTTGTGGTCAACTTCTTTCATGAGACATATCCAGGCAAACGTTTCCATATGTGCACACAATATTTTGTTTAGCCCATAGCACTGGGTTGCACCTGCATATTCCTACATGTTTACAACAGTGTACAACAAGACACACTAACACTTATGATATTCCAAGTTTGAAATTTTGGATCCTGAAGATATCTCCTTACATGTGTACTTATAGCCTATATGTTACTACTATTTCAACTTGTTCAGGAATTAATCAACATCACCAACAACCTACCCACAGCCAGCCCACCAAATTTCATTTTCTATTTTATACAAATGTAGGTAACAATGCTCTTAATTGCAAACCATTTGACCATAAAGAGGCTATGTATTCCTAAGATCTCACAGGGATAAACTCTAGACCGGATAACTCATCTTACTGAATTTGAAATGTTTAATTTCGTACCTGCATATCTTTAAAGGTTTGATTAAAGACCAAGGAAATAGAGAAGTACTGAAACAAATGAAAACGGATAAAGTCTGCTCTCTTCCATTGAAAAGTAGATTTATTAAAAGGATAGTACAGTATCAGGAATCCATATGGAGTATACATGCCATTTACCCTCCACAATAGAATATTACATAAGACAAAGAATAATAACAAACATTACAGAGACCATTTTAGCTCATGTCCTCAATTGTAGTAGTAGTAGTAGTAGTAGAAACGGCTGGATAACCCATATTCAGCTGTGCCAGGCACGACACTACTGGTCTTCCATGGAGTCCAGAAAGCATATACATAAATATCAAACATGACGTATAATTAGTTACTAAATTAAAAGATATAAAAGAAGGTACAACACACAATTATAAATGCTTAAACTCTACAAAATGGTAGTTGTATGAAATGAATGCGAACGTCCCCCCCCCCCCGATACACAGCATACAAAATCCCGAGTCTGGAATAGGTCAAATTATCAAGGTCTTGGTGATTGAGCATGTGAGTGGAACAACGTTAATTCACGCTTAAAACAATTCAGAGTTGAGGCAATTCTTACAATTACAGGGAGCCTATTATATTAAGCCATATCTCCTCTATACTTAAAAGTTCTTTTCAAAAATCCAGTATGAGGCTAGGCGGATATAGTCTTTCGCCAAAGCGTAATTGGTATTCGTGCACAGAGATACTTAAAAGGTCTAAAATGTAAACAGGGGTCATCTCATTAAGGATATTTATGTATACTTTCTATTTCATAACTTTAAACCATGTATTATATTATTGAATATTGAATTGTATATCTGATTTCTTGTCAAAATTACTGTTCTGTTGGAAATGAAAAATAAAACTGAAACTGAAACTGAACTGAAGTGATAGTCGAAGTGGGGAAGAACAACTGCATTGTATACTAGTTTTAATATAGATTCATTCAAGGTGCTTCTTAATCTACCGAGAAAGTTTACCATTTGTCCTATTTTTGTCCCCATTTTAACAGTGTGAATGTTTCATTTAATTTGCTCATCACAAATGATGATACTAACAATGTGACAAATTGTTGGTACCATCAATAAGACTTGGCCATGTCTGTTAACTTGGCATATAATGATTTAAAAAGCTGTAAACACCAACATCAAAGTCACGAAATAATTAATCCACTCTCGATTGCATATTATTGCAATGTTACATCGTATCTCCTAAATTGTATAACACTGATCTTCATATTATTTTTACATCTTGAATTCACAAGATATATTTAATCTGTGACTATGCTTATACATAAGTTGTTTTCTTTCTGTTCACAAGGACCCGATCATTCCCCTATAAGATCTAGTCAACAATATAAGAACACGGATCTCATTAATGTACTAGACTAACTTTAAAGAAATGACATAACAATTACATGCTGCAAAATAATACATATCCCCATGAAACCCTTGAATGAATAGATTACAGTTCAGCAAAATTCTACATCTTGCTGTATCCATTGAATTAATTAATGAAATTGCTAATGATATCCATCGTCAGGTATAATTCCATCAATTGAATCTTCTGATCAGGTCTGCTATGGGGACCATTCACACTGAAAAATAAACAGACATTTACAATCTTTCAATGTTTACATATAGATGAATAATACATTAATGAACTAGATTGACCACAAGCTGCCTGTACTGTAAACAGTAGTTTTTACTAGTTAAACTACAAAGTAGAATACGGCTATGATTCGCAGTAGTTCAAAATTCTTTCGGAAATGAATTTTCTAGATTCAGACAAGAACCCCTATAACTGGACAACCTACCCACTAGGACAATGCACCCTTGGACATGTATCCCACAAAATACTCTGACTTGGTCTACCATCCCCTGGACAACCTACCCACTAGGATCAGGCACCCTTGGACATGTATCTCCACAGACTACTCTGACTTGGTCTACCATCCCTTGGACAACCTACCCACTAGGACAATGCACCCTTGGACATGTATCTCCACAAAATACTCTGACTTGGTCTACCATCCCCTGGACAACCTACCCACTAGGACAATGCACCCTTGGACATGTATCTCCACAAAATACTCTGACTTGGTCTACCATCCCCTGGACAACCTACCCACTAGGATGATGCACACTTGGACATGAATCCCCACAGACTACTCTGTGCCATCCCCTAAGTCAATATCCCCTAGAACGATTGCCTCTGAACATCTATCTCTTTAGGATTTCTACCTTTTAGGACAATTCACCCCTCCCCCAACCCCATCAGACATCTATAATAAAAGACGCTGGGTGAACTTGACCTTAACAGGTGTCTGGTGCACACTGTCCAAAATTGTTTAACTCTGGACAACTACAATTTAGAACTTTACCATGTGGGACTGGGGTACGTGCAAAGAGATCCTCAAAAGTTCAATCTCAACCCTCTCTAAAAAGAATAATGTGGAGCCCTGCCTTACGTCAATTGCCTTCTACAAAACTATTTCTTAGGCCCAACAACCCTCCACACCAAATGCCATAGATCATATGCTAACCGAAATCTTAACTTCAATCCTTGAACCAGGACTATACCTAACCCTAACTTTGAACCTAACCTAAAACGCAATCATAACCATAGCACTATGTCTCTATCATTGGTGAAATAAAGCCCAGAGCAATTGTCGCCGGAGATATTGAAGGTGGAGCAAAAAATGTATGAGTAACACTATTTTTAAAACTGACCTGTGAGAGGGCCTTCACCGTAAATCTCCATGCGAAGACTGATGTGGCCAAACCAGCTGACAGGCATCAAGCGGACATAGCGGCAAACCTGGGGCACAGGAAGAGTGTTGGTCACGATGGTGTTGCGGTCAACATTACCGGTGAAGATCTTCAATGAAAAAGGAAAATCAATCCTCTTTTGGATAATTATGACTCAAATGATTCTGCATTTAATTGCAATCGAACTAAAGAGAATCTGATTTAGCATGCTGAAGAAAAAAAATAGTTTTGCATCTACAGTACCTATTCATTTGTTTCTATATGAACTTGTATTCTGGTTACATCAATTTCTAGTCTGAGAGACCTAGTAATAAAATGGGGGAAAAAAAAAAAAGAAATACAAATTGAAATGGAATGAAGATTTTTTGCTTGAAGAGCATTTCTTGCTCAAAAATATCTACAAATAAAGACCGTTGTTTAATCCTACCTAAATAATTATCTCCTCTTATACATTGTGTATATGGAAAAGTAAATAGAACACCTAACATGTATCTCTGTTCCTGAGTTAACGATTGCCTTTCTCTAAATTATTATAACATAAAAATAATCTAATTGTTTTTAATTAGATATCAAAATTCATCAAAGTTCTTCAAGAATAGAGTCAATGTCATATGAAAAACCTACCCGGTCAGCTCCAGGGTTTGTACAGATGCCCTGCACGGTGTCAAAGGTCGTGCCATCAGTACTACAAGCCAGCTTGTAGCTTGTTATCCACTGGCTTTCATCTTGACGCCCTTGAGTCGCAACTGATATGATACGGTAAGGATCCAAAAGATCCACCTTAGAAAAAGAAAAGAATTGGAGGAAGAAGTCTTGATGTTCATCCTCGTAATCATCTATTTTTTAAATCTCCATGACAAAGGTTTTTACCAATGACCATGTTTTAAAATGAGACAAATCTATATTATTTTTTGACAGTAATAAGAATGACTAATCTCTTTGCACCTATCAATGACATTACCTTGGTTTCATTTTAACCCCATGTTCCTGGCTATACAGCTCGGCTCCCCCTAAGGGAAATATTTAAATACGAAGTTCTCCACATTCATGCTTATATTCATTGTTATGATTGTTAACAATATACACTCATTTCTGAGTAATATTGAACAATTATATTAATGCCCTTAAAAAGAAATAAGTGCTGACTTGGATGTAAAGAATCATGTAACTATGGCAATGTTATAGTACCTTTACTTACAGAGAGGAGAGAAAATATAGGAACCCATAAGTCACCTCCAAAAGGGGCTAATACAAACAACTTTAACAGTGTAAGTTAATAGTGCCATAGAAATGACGGGTGACTCTTCATTACTGATATGGTCGTTGCGGTGGGATATAAATCCTTGGCAGAGAATCGACTGGTGACTCTTTCATTACTGACATGGTGGCAGCGGTGGGATATGAATCCATGCCATAGAAATGACTTGTGACCTTTTCATTACTGACATGGTGGCAGCGTTGGGATATGAATCCATGCCATAGAAATGACTGGTGACTCTTTCATTACTGACATGGTGGCAGCGGTGGGATATGAATCCATGCCATAGAAATGACAGGTGACTCTTTATTACTGACATGGTGGCAGCGTTGGAATATGAATCCATGCCATAGAAATGACTGGTGACTCTTTCATTGCTGACATGGTGGTAGCGGTGGGATATGAATCCATGTTATAGAAATGACTGGTGACTCTTTCATTACTGACATGGTGGCAGCGGTGGGATATGAATCCATGGTATAGAAATGACTGGTGACTCATATACAGAAATTGTGGCAGTGTATGGACATAAATTAGACTATGAAATAAAATTTGACTGGTGTCCCTTTCATTACTGATACGGTGGCAGCAGTGGGATATGAACCCGTGCCATAGAAATAAGGATTGCCTAAATGTTTCGTGTCTGAATTGGCCTTAAGAAACCTTTTCTTACCTGGATCGACTGGTTGGCATTGTTTACTAGTGCAGACCAGGCTCCACGCAGGTTCCCGACTCGGGCCAGGTTAAGACGACCTCTCTTTGCACCTTGGTCAGCATTAAACTCACTCGAAGCTGTCAGACTTGAATCTGGGATGACATTACTCTCGAGGCCCAGAGGGACAGGGTCATTCAAGATGGCTGTAGGTTAATGCATGACAATGTATAGCAAAATGTAGGAAATGGTGGTCAAATAGGCAAATATGAGTGAATGGTCCAATCTGGGCATGAGCAGATAAAGGTCACTTGTAGGAAAGTGTAAAGCCCTCACCGAGCCAACTACTTGATATTTGCTCATTAATACACAAGCAAAGCATCCTATGTTCTACAGGTAGATTTATTACTTTGAAAGGGGGAATCAAAAGCTATTCAAGGAGACCTATCCATGTTTAAAAACATCTGTGGATATATATGGATGCATTTACTTTAGAGGTAAGTGCGGCCATTCCGTGAATAGTGTCTAAACAAACCACATTAAAATAACCCTTTTGGTCTGGGAACACATGACTGTATGCCATAGATCTAGAAGAGATAGGGTTCAGACTACTACTGAATGTTAGGTATTAGGTGTTCGGTTATTTATAGGGTTGAAGTTAGGACTTTGGTTGATCAAAGTGCTATTTTCATCAAAGCATGTTTCATAAAACCTTCAATCCCTCACCTGCAACAGGTCCAGCTCCAAGGAGTTCCATACGCAGGCTGATGTGTCCAAACCACATGGTGGGCAGTACTCGGATGAAACGAGTAGTCAATGGAGGGGAAAAGTAGTTGGTCACTTGGGTGGTTCGGTCACTATTTCCAGTGAAGACCCGAAGAAACGTCAAGTACGAAGAGTACTTCGAATGGTATGGATGAAACAATTTCGAGAAAAAAATGCCAACACTGTATGCCTATAGACGTAAGGATCAGTGACCTAGCTATAATGCTTAGACATCTACCCCAATCCCTACAATACCCCCTGGTAGGAGGGGAATGGGTGTATATCAATAAGAGGGTAGTCACAGAGGAAAGAGTTTTCCTAAAGCAAGTATATGTCGTTGTCGTAGTCTAAGTGAAAATTATTCTAAGGGGGACAGATAGTTGTCCTTGAGTGGTTTTAGGGTGGTAATCTTGGAGTAGTTATCCAGATACTTGTAGTACCAGGGATCCACAAATATTTATGCAGCATGTAACTGGAAATTTCTTTTTTGCTTTACAGATCTGTTTGGGTGACGATATTGTAGGGTCAGTGATATTCCCCTCTGCTCTAACAATGTCAATAGTAAATTATCTCCATTGATGTTGTATTGTTTGATAGGTAGAGGGAAGGCTATTGTTAAACTGTACCTTTTCTTGCTGAGAGGCAGCAATTTGAATGGTGTTGAAGTTAATTCCATTCAAGCTATGAGCCACGTTGTAGCTGGTGACCCACTGGTTAACATCAGCACGTCCTTGGGTGATGATTCCCGTTACACGATAGGTCCCCCTCAGGTCTACTTGAAGCCACTGACTTTGGTCCAGGGTCAGTGCAGACCAGCCGCCTTTAAGACCTCCGCTCACTGGAAGATTCAACCGAGCTCGACGTGGGCCAGTGTTGGAATCGTACTGCGTAGAAGCTGTCATGGCGCCATCAGGGATGCGGTAGTCCTCGAGTCCAAGCTTTTCAGACGAACCTGTCACTGTGAGATGCATGCAAAATGATCAATTATGGTTTGTTTTGTCTTAATTCACATATGATGTGGGAAACTGCTGTGGTTTTCAGAAGGCAGGATATTTTACGTATAAATGAATAGCAACTAGAGGCTCACAAAAGTATCTGCGTACAACAAATGTTAAGTGCCACACAACCTTACAAATGAGTGAAAGAAAGCAAAAATGTGAATAAGTGTTAAAAATTAGAACAACAAAATTATAAAAGTCAACCCAAGAGTCAAGGATGCATCAAAGAGGACAAGTAATGAGGCTCTCAGTCTTGGGTCCCTATCTTATTTTGTTGAGGTGTTTGCAGTCTCCCTCTTCTGCTCTCCCGTTCTCTTTTTCCCTCCAAAATTCTTACATTCTGGATCTCAATATAGCTACATGTTTATATATCATGTTCAAACTTCTCACTTGTCAAGTTTAATGTAATACTTGTGTATGTTGTTTAAAAAAAACACTATATGTTTAGATACCTGCACTCGACTACTTATGGAAAGGAATAACAATAATAATAATAATAATTATAATAATAATAAAATAAATTGTTTCTTATATAAAGCTATATCCAATTTAGAACTGATCGAAGCGCTTTACAAAACAAATAAATCAATGAATTAAAACTCTGAAGCAATTGAAAAAGATTGGTCCACTATTTGAGGTGAAATTAAATATCCTAGATAAACATGCAAAATATGGCAGATAGCAGGAGCTCTATTTGGCAACCTGTCAGGCGCCTGTCTCCATACAATATTAAGTTGTCCTATTCTTTCCAATGCTGCCTGGTCAGGTGCACATATTCCAAAAGGTGATATGATAAATAAAAGACCATAGTCTGTGCATGGAATTGGATTGGATGTATGAAACAAATTATGTAATTATGCTTACTCACTTTTATATTTTTTGTTGGTATTATATTTTGGTGAAGCGTCAAATAAATACCACTGATCTTAATAATAATCATCATAATAACATTCTCTTGAGCTTACATGTCATAGGACCTTGTCCAATGAGTTCCCATCTCAAGCTGATGTGGCTGTACCAAGTTACAGGATTGAGACGGATGAACCTAGCTGTCACAGGTGGGCTTATACCATTTTCAACTAGGCTATCACGATCAGAATTACCAGGAAAGATCTGTAATGTAACAAATCAAATCAGTACGGATACTGAAAGAAAGATCCTGACAAGATATAACTTTCCAAACTTGTTCATACTTTGATAGTGGGAATAATTGATTTGAATTGAAAGATCGCAACTTGATATCAATCCCAACTCTTTATAATTCAATTTTCTAAATTAAATTCTTTGATTGGAACTTGCATAATGAAACACGAGAGCAGGGCTATACCGGATAGCTGTGATTTGAAGTTTTTGTATCGTATGTCATTATGCAGATTGCTTCACTCTAGTGATCTTCATTTCTTAGTTGTAATGAGTAGAAATATAAATATACACATGTTTGCAGCTCTTTATTCTTTTTCCGCCTCTCTATCTTTCTGCTTTTTATCCCTCTATTTTTTGTCCTTCTAATTTCTCTAACTTGCTCTTCCTCTCATTCTCCTTTTCTCTCTCTCTTTTCCTCTTTTTTCTCAGAGGAAATTACAGTAACTTAAATTTTGAAGATGGGGCTCTGAATGGTGTTTTAAACAGTCTCACCTTTGGTCCTCCCTCACAGTTTTTCACCAAGGTCCAGTCCTTACCATCGATGCTGTAGGATATTGTATAAGATGTGACCCACTGGAGAAAGGTAGAGCTCGTTCTGCCTTGTGTAATAACTCCAGTGACCTCAAATGCAGCACGGAGGTCAACTTGTATCCACTGGTTTACATCATTCGTCTGTGGAATATAGCGAATCACATGAACTCTACCAATTGACCCAACTGATCTTGTGATTATATGCGGGTCAATATGAACAGGGCACGGTCTTTGACAGGTAATGCAAATATGCAAATACTATAATAATGGATGATGTGGTTATTTCATTTTCATCACAAACAATTATAGATAGATAGATATAGATAGTCATATTTATTTCATTCATCATAAAAAAACGTTTACATAAAGTAACATACAATACCACATAGATATAAGGTCAAAGTAACATATATTACAAAGATAATAAAACGATATAATATACATCATAAAGGTAATCTGGACAAAATATAGGGAACAGTGAGTATTTACGAGAATGAGGAGACAGCTAGAAAGGAAATGCCTTATTAGTGCTGCCACCTACACAAAACTGAAAATTTGAAATTAGGATAAGATGAGAGTATAACAAGACCAGATTAAAGATTTACAGAATAAGTATAAGCAAAGATACTCAAAAGATTAACAAACAAAAACAAAAACGAGAATTGTTTTTGTTTCTTACATTAACAAATACAAAGACAACAAACAAAACAAACAAACTAAAACACTAAAAAACAAAAGACAATAGCCTGATCAAACATTGCTAATATATCTGAGTAATAAGGTTTTATATCTCCTTTTAAAGACATTTAGTGATTGACTAGATTTAATATAAAATGGTAAACTGTTCCAGATTTTCAATTATGAAACATGATTGTTCTTGACCTGTGACACAAAAGTGAGTCTTAACCCTATCTAGCCTGGGGGAGGGAGGGGGCTTTAGAAGCCCCCCTCTACATTTTTCGTGATAATTTTTTAACGCAAAAAGAATCTTGCGCCGAAATTTTATGACTTTTTTCTTTCGAGTCTTGCGCATCTTTTGAAATAAAGTCACGTGACCTTTTGTCTTTGCATGTCAGCCCGAAAATCGCTCATTTTTGTGATTTGTGTACAAAACACATGGAAATCTCATTTTTCCAAAAAACGGATAAAACATTGGTTATTTCGTCTTGTTTATAGTTTAGGTGTTTATTTTGGGGTTCAAAATAGTTGAATTATAACTAGAAATGAAATCAAACAACATAAACAATAAAATACATTAAAAAACATAGAAATTAATTTTATACATATTAAATTATCAAAACAATAGATAACATAAGGAATATCCTGGCTCTTCCAATCTTTTTGTAGTATTATAATCCCAAATGGTCTAAAGAATATATGTAGTGAAAACTAATGTTTAAATATGAAGAATATATGATTTATGGGTAAAAAAATTGTATTACCTTATTTGCATAAATTACCATAAATATGCAAATGAGTGAATTTTTCAACAACAAAAAAAATTACCATAGTAATCTATACCCTTCACTTGACATGCATGCACATTTTCGCGGCGATCGGCCGTTTCACGGCCGAGATCATAGGGTTAATGGGCAGCTTTGCATAAGCAATTATGCTATCAATGCATCTCCATGAATTTGTGATTGACACAATAAGTTCCATCAATCTATTTCCGGACTTTCCATTGACATATCTTATCTGATGTATTTATGCGGTTCAATTGTCAATACTTTACACAAAGGAAAGCCATTGAACGTATGGGAAAGCAATAATTGAGTCAGCTCACTATAAAATTGAATGAAAGGAAAGTGGGATGTAATCTCCAAGTTTGGAAGCGCTTAGTGATTCTAATAAGCGCTATATAAAAACTGAGTATTATTATTATGATTATTATCTATATACTCACTGAGGCTGACCAGGCTCCCCTTAGAGCTCCCTCTTCTGGCTGATTGAGTCTAGAGCGAGCGACGCAATGATTGATATCGTGGCAAGATGACGCAGAGAGACTGGTAGTACCTATGCGACCATCTTCTATGCCAATCTTTCCGGGGACAGGAGCAACTATGATACATGAGAGGATTTTAAAACATCAATGTTAGAATCGACATGACATCAATCAAATCAAAGCATGATAATATTCTATCTACTTTTTATCAAAATTCAGTATTCAAACTAGTATTAAGAAGTTCCTTAAATTTCTCTTGCAACACTTAAAAGATAAGTATGGAGTCATATGGAATTACATAAATTTTTATATCGCAACAGAATACCTTTCAAAGAGCAAGTTTGATATCATACACCTAACATAATGATTTTAACTTCAAAAACATAGTTAGTCTAACATTTACTCTATTTATAGGACCACATTGGTATTTAGTTTTAATGTTCATTTTCTGCTATAATGATCGACATGCAAAGTTGTAAGTTAATTCCAAGGTGAGGATTCTCCATTTCTATTATAAAGTCTGAGAACTGTCTCAGAAACCCATGATCAATCCTGCCTATTCTGATTTATGGTACTTCAAATACTGTTCCAAAGAATGTCTTCAAATGTTGATAAGGTCTGTGTAATCATGAAAGACATTACCCATCCACTTCATTCATTTTATTCATTTAATCTATCTGGTATCCGAATTCGCCCCACCCCAACTCGCCTTTCACGATTCATATATTCATTTGTTCCAGACTCTGTTCATAAATTCAACTCAAAGGTTCAAAGTTGAATTTCTGCGTCAGAAATTAATACTGAAACTATTTATAATTTGAAATACCAATGACCAACGCTTAATTCTGAAACTCATGATTTGAAGTACCAATGACCACTTTTGTCGATTCATTATCTGTTGCATGTATTTGTTCCTTATTTCATCTATTTCTATATAAAACTTGAATATTTATTTCTTGTAATTATGTATTTTCTTGAATATTATTGTAACGCTAGTAGAAATCAAATTTCTATGTAACTTATTTGCAAAGACCAAATAAAATATCTTGTTTCTTGTATCTTGTAAAATAGTATTACTTCAAATGTTTGACAAACCCACGAGCAATCCTGCCTATTATGAATTAAGGTACTTGATATAGTGCTCGGGAGAATGTCTTCAGAACCGTATTACTTCAAAAGCGTCAAGAGCATTTTATTTTATTTCCAGCCTCCAGAGCTTGCCCTTACCATTGATGGTTCCTATTCCAAGCAGCTCAAAGCGCATGCTAATGTGATTATTCCAGGTTTGAGGAAGGATACGGACGTAACGAGCTGCGACTGGGAGAGGAAGCATGTTGACCACTGGACTATCTCTGTCACTATTCCCTGGGAACGTCTAAGAAATGAATATTGCAAGTCTTGTCATGGTACTTGACCTTATTTTTAAAAAAAGACAAATGGACTGTATAATTTTAAATGGATATATTACTAGCCTACTCTATCATGCACCACAAGCAAATTTTTACTTTAAAACATTTAGGAATTGCTGTTTTTTTTTATAAAATAAAAGTTCTTTAGTTAATTACTTGTGATGTCCCTGACTTTAATTACTTTGCAATACAGCCAAACATTTAGTCTTTTGTGGGATGAACTTGGTCCAAAGAAATTGAAACATACTAACCTATAGCTCTATGTTCTTAGCAAGACAGCCACTGACGAAAATATAACAATTCGTTTTCATCATTGGTAATCAACAATTGAAACTGAAAGTGACACAGCATTGGACAGGACATTAAGGAGGTACCAAAATCAAGGAGGAGGGGGCACGTACCAGTCTAAATTGGTTGATGAAATGTGAATTAACAATGAAGGCCATGCAATGGTTAGTGATATAAATTGGGTGCATAATGGGTCATTACGTCTGTATATATATGTCCACATTCTCTTTCCTCATCTTCCCCTTTTGTCTCCCCCTCCCCCACCCCACACACACTAGCTACGCCACCGGAGAATGAAATCACTTACAACATTAGCTCCATTGTCATCATCTATTACATCTATCAACGCTGACTGTCCATCTGGTCTGTACTGAAGCCTGAAACTAGTCACCCATTGATCTGTATCTGATCTTCCCTGAATCACAATCCCATAGAGTTCATAGTCAGAAAGAAGGTCCACCTGAATCCATTGTGACTGGTCTTTGATTTGTGCAGACCAAGAACTCGCATTTCCATCACCTTCAAAGAAAGAGGTTTTAATGATTAACCCTTTAGTTCTTGTTTATATTTATTTGTTAATACAAGCATCCTGTTCATTCTCCATTTTTACTATGACGATTAAATTGGAAAGCTTCACAAAATAAAATTATATAGATTTAACATCAAAACCGCTCAGCCTGCCTGAAGTGAATTAAACATAACCTTGAGCTTTATGTGAATGCACACAGATCTCCCGGCCAGTGCATTTTTTAAATCAGTATTACAATTATTAAACATACGAGCCCCTTTTCACACAGAATAAAATCATGTATTTAAATCTCTTTCTTTGATCGATTTCAATATTGTAAGCATATTGCTTTTCCTCCGTATAATACGTCACTCCACCGATGGAGAATCAGCTTGCAATATTGTTACAATATTGTACGCATCGGAGATGCATGTGCACGCTGGCTTCAATCGCTGTAATGTGACAAGAAAATACAATCAAAACTAACTCTGAAAAAAAGACCTGTATATAATGTAAAATACATTGCTAGTATTGCGTTCAAACACAAATTTGTATTCAAAATTTGGATCATTTTTCATTTGAACTTGCCAAGTTTTTGCTTTAAGACGAGTCGAGACACTGCTGGATTGGAAAATTGCCATAACACTTTTTGTTTTATGTAGTGCATCATCATTGGCAGGGGCGGCGATCCCGGGGGGACGGGGGACACGCCCCCCCCCCTCAATTTTTTTTAGGGGGGATCGTCCCCCTCGGAATATTTTTTTTAAGTGCAAAAAAAAAATGTATAGCAAATGAAGACTGCAAAACACTTTTGCAGCGTTTAGACTAATGAAAATGCAATAATCTTCTCGCTCAGTCGCTACGCTCCCTCGCATAATGTCCTTCAAACTGTACAAGTAAATATTGTACAAATGTAAAGTGTGAAAAAAGTGTATTGCTTGTTTTTTATACTATTGTTTTGCTAAGGAATGAGATTTTTTAATACAACAAAACTTCAAAAACCTGTGAGGGGGGGTAGTCACTTCCGTCAGCTTCGCCCCTCTCGTTCACTATGCTCCCTTGCACTGGCGTACTGATGGGGGGCCTGGGGTAATTTTGGGGGCAGTTGCCCCCCCTAAATAAAATTCAAACGTGGTTTATTTCTAATTCGATACCAGTGATTTACAAATGTTGCTAAAATGGCATGATTTTTCCCTGGGCTTCCGGGGGCTCTGCCCCCTGGTCCCCACCAAGGTCCCTAAGGCAGGCCCCTGGTTGCTCATCTGACCGTAATCAAATGCGTAAAACCCCTGAGCTTCCGGGGGCTCTGCCCCCAGACCCCACCAAGGACCTTAAGGCGGCCACTGGATGCCCTGAGCTTCTGGGGGCTCCGCCCCCTGGACCCCACTCCAATTAGTGACCTGCCAGTGTCACCAAATAAAGTATCAAATATGCTCATCTGACCGTAATTAAATACCTAAAACCCCTGAGCTTCATGGGGCTCCGCCCTTTGACCCCTACCGGGGCTTTGGCCCTGGACCCCATGCCAATTTACGCTCCACTTGCTTCGTTCACTTTGCTCTACCTGATCGTTACTACTTTAGCCGCCCCCTCCCACTTTGAAAAACTTTCCGCGGGGCCTGCATGTAACATGTTAGAGTGGTGGTGATGCGGATTTTTGTCTCCCCCAAACGTTTTTGATCATTACGCCACTGCTCTCTCGTCCCACGCATTTCGTCCCCCCGGTCATGAAAAGAAATCGCCGCCCCTGATCATTGGTATTTGCTAAGTAAAAAAGATCTTTACGATCCTTTTAATTGCACTGTATTTCAATTGTTATGTATAACAATAATAGAGATATATTGCGTTCAGCTAGCATGTCTCTTCGACGCGTGCAATACCAGGTGAATGCATCTGAACATGGAATTTCACAATTCTTTCATTTTCTTCGTATTCATTTGTGTTCAATATATATCCGACTTCATAAAATGTGAAGTAGAATATCATTCTGCATTCAATATCTTGTTTTCAGGGGAGTAGATTATCTCAATCGCAAGAAATAAGGAAAAACATGAAATTCCATGATCAGAAGGCATGGAGAGTTGTCGGCAAATGACGCCATCAAATTAAATATCGCCCTCTGGTGACAATTTATTTCTTTAGCTTTAACTTCCTTATACCTTGCCTGATTTTGTACAATTTTTAACTAATCTTATCCAAATCGCTTAAACTTTACAATAAAGGTAACTTAGGATGAAGGTTTTGGTTCCCTTTAAATTATATATCATATAAATGTTACTTCAATTTGAAGTGTGAATGAGGTCTCATAAAGTTTTTTATGAATGGACTAAAGGTAATTGAAACATGCATTTACATGTATAACAAGAATGTAATAAGTTGAAGGTAGACACATGTATGCTCAAGACTTTGCAAACATTCGTACTGTAGCTAAATCAACTTATTAAAGTGATAAAACTGTCACTTCTAAACCAACATTAATGGGTCTTCAGTAAAATGCATGTCCAAAAATCAAAATACATCACATTGTTGATATTGAAAAAAATTAGGAAGGAATCCCAATGTTAATGACCATACTTGCTACTTGATTGAGCCTTGCCCTGTCTGCGCAGTAGTTTGAAGCGTAACATGTGCTTGCTGAGAGTTGGCTGTCTGCAATTTGGCCATTTTCCATTCCAAGTTTCATTGGCTCAACATAGTTACCTGATGGTAAAAAAATTAAATAAAAGTTATAGGCTAATATTGGAAATTTAGCTCAAAGCAATTCTCAATTGTATATCACATATAGGCAAGTTTATTCAAATAATGAAAAAATTAAAAAGCAAACTAATGAAATCCCGATGGAAATCATATTCACTGAAAACATACAGTTATGTGGGTTTGGACTATTTTACTAATTGTTCTTGCTAATTATTTTACATTTCCAACAAAATGTCTTGAACACTCATTTTAAGTTTTGTTTGAATATTTTTTCGTCTGTACCAGAAGTTAAGATTGCCTTCAACTGTTGTTGAAGGCAATAAGGCAATACACTAAGCTGCCAACTTCCACCAGAACATTCCAGTATATGCTGATGACTGAATTTATAATTTCTACACAAACACATTACAACCCTACAGAAAACTGGCCATCAAAATTCAATATTCGTACAAAACCTTGTTGAATTCTTTAGTAACCTGAGTACCAAATCCTAAAATCTGTGCTACTTGGCAGCTCAGATCCCAAATCACTTGTATGATTTTAAAATTCACTTGGACTAGAAAATGCTACATGTAGTGAGAATTAAGAGAGGTTTTGTCTATAATCTGAGAGATATAACTTACTTGCCACCGGTCCTTTTCCGAGAATTTCCAATCTCATACTGATATGACTATTCCAAGTAGTGGGATGAATGCGTAGGAAACGGCCAACAATTGGTCGACCAAACGCGGTTGTTATCTTACTATTGCGATTAATGTTTCCATTGAAGACCTGTAGACAAAACCATACAAATGTTGATGGTGTTTAGTTCCTCTTAAGGCCTTGCTATGTTATAATAGCACTCCAATAACTATATAAATCAATAAACACTTACAAAATTATAAAAAATGAAAAATTATAAATGTTTCATGCTCGCTCATCAAGGCTTCTACACATGCTCAGGCGACAATTGCTCATCAAAGATATGGGGCTAGAGTTATAGGGTAGCAATTGGGTTTTTAGATTAGGATAGTGGTGAGGGTTAGGGTAAGGTCTACTGCTTGGCCCAGGGATGTAGTTAAGAATTTCGTTAGTGTACGTAGAACATTGACCATTAAGCAATCGTCATTGAAGCATAATATGTACAATCTGCTTTTCAGTAGAGCCTATAACCGGGGCCTATAACTACCTTATCATATCCATCACATCCATCACAAGCCTGGATGATTTTCCAATTTGTGCCATCATCACTGTAGGACACCTTGAAAGCGGTAACCCATTGGTCAGCATCCTGTCGACCCTGTGTGATAACTCCAGTTATGATGTAGAAGCTGTTGAGATCCACCTGCAACCACTGGTTGACATTGTTAGTGAGTGCTGACCATGCCCCGCTCCTAACACCACCTGTCATAAAACCACAATCGGAACAGCATCAAATTTTACGTATATGAGTTGACTATGCCTTTTCCCTCTTAAAAGCATCATGTTGATATGAGCTGACCAAACCCATTATAAAATCAAGGGAGTAATAGTATTGGTAGAAGCTGGCCACGCCCCTTTCATACCACCACCTGTTATGAAATCAAGAGTACTGTCAATTACCATTGACCTTTGAAAGGTTAATAGAAGACGTCTTCACAGGATTACACTTATGACAGTATTCAAGGTATGAGTGCTGTGGTATACTGCTGGATTAAAACTCTTTACCCATATCATCTGATAAGTACCAGAAGGGCATTAGCTCATATATTGGTGTGAGCTCAGTAACCTTGCCTTTTTCCTACTATCGATCGCTTAATGTCAGCAAATCCCAAAAGCATTACTGATATCCATGGGCAAGCTAACACCATTGTATTTATATTAAAAAAAGAACACAAACAAAATTAAGCACTTTTCTTAACTCACTAGCGACAGTGTCCAGACGTGATTGTTCTGGTCCTTGGTTACCATCGTACTCGGTTGAGGCTGTGATGGCGCTGTTAGGAATTTGCTGATCTTCCATACCCAAAGTTTTTTGGAGCCCTTCAATCTCTGTTCAAATAAAGAGAGAGAAGTATGTTTACTTTGTCAAGCCTCATCGATGCGATGGTATAAGTCACAGCAATAATAGTCATGTAATTCTCTCTCCCAGCATACCTCTAACAAGCATCTAGAATGATGTGTTTTAATTATAAAATGTTTGTCTTTAAATTGAAATAATTTGTTAAAATCAATCATCCCTGCGGTGGCGAAGTATACATTTTTCAACTAGTCGGTGGATGAGAAGCCACTGTATCCCCCGAGGTGTCATATTCGAGTAGTTTAAGCACTTGGCTTGAAATGCAAAGATCGTCGGTTCGATCCCCGACATGGCATTAATCTACATTTGCCACTCCATACCCAAGAGAGAAATGGGGACCTGGTAGGATGACAAAAATCATTTTTGTTAGTAATTGCCATATGCCCTCAAGGTGACCATATGGTAGGAATACTCCCTAGGGAGTGGACATGGTGCACATTGTGCGTATTCAATGACCCGGGTACTATCTATAAAGCGCTTATATAGACAGTATTTCATATTAAGCGCTATTATATGTAAATCCAGTCTATTGTTATTTCCCTTTCATATCATTATCATCATCCATATACTCTACCTACACATTTGAAATGGGCTATCCAATCGTTTGTCTATAATTATGTAACACATTTACTTACTTTCTTATCATTTGAAATGTGTTTTATATGTATGTTTTTTAACTTGTATGTATATATGGATTTCGGAAATAAAAACAAACAAACAAACAAACACATTATACCTTTTGGACTGCATTTATAACAATCATGTAACAATAGTAGCCATAATAAAATTAATCAGTAAACCTACTTGATGCCACAGTGCCAAGAATGTCAAATCTCATACTGATGTGGTTCCTCCAAGTCAGTGGTTTAATCCTGATAAACCGAGCTACAACTTTGGGAGAAAAGTCATTTGTCACAACGGTGTCCCTGTCCGTATTACCAGTGAAGACCTAGGAGAAAAAAATTGGTGTTAAAGTTCATCTTCAGGACAGTATATATGATGATTCTACACATCTGTGTGGAAAATAGGTTGTAACTAAATAATGCATATAGAATAGAAGATTTAGAAAAACCCATGTTATGGAATGATTCGGACCAGTGATAATGGTAAAATAATATTTACCACAATAAATCAATGTATCTACCTATTATTTGCTAGTTTATCTAAACTACGCCACCATCGAGAACTCTTTAAAAACGTCACATTCGCGCATGCCCAACCCCCTGTACATCGCCTTCCCATAATTCACGTGCGCACCGCACGCCCGCCATTCATCCTCTTTCTTTTCTCGCCTACCGGTAGAGACATCGTATACAGCTGAGTCACATTAAAATCAAGGATTTTGTCCTTTTTTCGTTAGGCTTAGCTCTTTTTACGTATTGAATTCCGTCCTCAATTTAATCGCTATTGATTTGGTGGTACGGGTTCCCTAGTCACATTTTTATTTTGGCAGAAATTTAACCTTGTTTTCTGCCCCGCAAATTTCCTTTATCACGAACGTATTTTACAGGTTTCGGTACGCCGCTACGTCGGGGCGTTGAGGCCTGGCGTTACGGCCTGTGTTGTTTGAGAAGGTTACGTGTAGGCTGAACGGCTAAATTATTCCCTTGCCTATACGTTTCTCCTTGGCTAGTTCCGTTTCACGGATCACCGCTTCTGCGGTGCAGCCTTTTGTTCGTGCGTGATTGTTTGGATTTTATTTATTTCGTGCATGCCTTTTGGGTGGAGTTAGTTTGAGAAATAAACATTTTATTTGAATTTGTTTAACAGATTTGTAGCGAGCGTCGGGTGTAACGTTCCCGCTCTCTTTTTTTGGTTTTTCTGTGTTTGTTCCCCTTTGTATACAGGTTCACGATGGACAACTCGGAACCTGGTACTCATGCCTCTCCTCCCGCAAGTGTAACCGGTGGTGTGAGCGGCAAGCCGACGACGCGCTCGCGGGTAGTCTTCTCGGGCTCGTCGACGGGTAGGTTAGGGAGCGCTCCTAGCGTCTCCCGGACAGCGTCTGTACTGTTTACTGGCCTGGCTCCAAGAGTAGGGCTCAGTATTACAGATTCGCTTGGGACCCGTGGTCCCAACAAGGGGGCGGCCGGTTTACCGACCATTAGCCCCCGCACACAGGACACGGACGTCGTCGGTTCGCCGACCATAACGGACGTCCGTGTCCGGGGAAAGAGTGCCGTCGCTTCTGCGACTTTTGATGCTCGGAACCCGATCGCTGTCCTAGCTCCAGACAGTGATGTGTGCCAGTTAAGAGATTCTGCTGTACTCGCTGCAGCCTGTAATCCTCAAGAGCCAGTTCCCCCCCATCACAGACGGGTTGGGCGTCGTAAGAGACCGTCCGTCCTCCCCTTGGGAGCTTCTGATGATTCTCGAGTGTTACGCGAGTGAATCCGCCACACCCCGTGCCGCCTTGATAACTCAGAAGTACACTCTTGCTAGCTCTCTCGCTCCCGACACAGACGGGGGCTTATGAGACAAGCAAAATATATCCGACCGTCTGCTCGACAGTGTCTCCCGATAAATCCGTATCCGGACCCAGACCCGGTGGTTATCTGATATGAGCCCCCGGTTTACCGGTGCGGCCCAGGATACCAAATCGGTTTCGGATTCGGTCCCGGATTCGGTCCCGGATTCCCGATTCGGTTTTGGATTCGGTCCCAGTTTACCAATTCGATTTCGGATTCGGTCCGGGTTTACCGGTTGGCTTAAGCCCCGGTTACAGGTCCTGTTTCCAGATATCCGATTCGGAGATCTGACTCACGGTAGCCCGTCATGGGTGTCTGAGAACCAAGAGAGTTATGCATAAGCCCTGAGTAACTCAAGTTTGTTTTTGTGAACAACTACAGTCACTCAGAGTGTCATTGTTTATGCGACCACTGACACTCGGGTCTCAATCACTGGCTTAACTCTAGACAGTGATGTGTGCTATTTGAGAGAGTCCGCAGCACCCGGTGCAGCCTTGAATCCTCAGGAGTTGGCTCCCTCCCGTCACAGTCGGGTTGGGAGTCTATGACACTGTCCGACCCTCCCGTCCAGGAAAATGCTCAGGTGGGGGCTCTTTTGCCGACGGTTCCCGTCCACAAGAAGACCCGCCTCGTAACTGCGGTTACGAGATCGAAATCGAAGCTTAAGGCTAAGACGGGGAGGAGAAGCGCGGTCTCTGCGGGGGCTCCCGCTCCCTACCCTTCGGTCGGCTTCCTCCCGTCACAGACGGGTTGGGAGTCGTAAGAGACTGTCTGATCCTCCCGTCCAGGGTACTGTCTGTCAGTTTGAGTGTGTACTCGAGTGAGTCCGCCGCACCTCGTGCCGCCTTGATAACTCGGAAGTACACCCTTGCTAGCTCTTTTGCTCCCATCCGCGGGTGGTCGTGGAGTATAGCCATGTCCCAGCCATGTCTCGGTTATGTCGTTCTTAGTCGATGTCTGCCTTGGGCACACATTTTACGACGGCTGAGAGGAGGGGGTACGGCCTCATTTAGACGCCAACCCTTCTCCGTTGCCATCAAGCATGCTGAGCCTCTCGATTACTTGAAGCTCTTTGCGGAGGAAAGCGGGAGGGCTAAACCCCCAGAACTTTCGGCCGACCTCTGGTGGAATAGGCCTTCCTCGTACGCGGTCGGCCCTGTCCATTCTTTGGACATGGGCGTCCAGGACTTCGGTCCGGTTTAACCCTGGCCGGGTACCAGTTGCCTGGATTGTGTCCGGTCTTTCGGATCTCTCTTTCCAGTATCCGGACCTGTTTACATGTTCCTGATACTCAGGATCCTGTTCTCATGCTGGTCTGGTTCCAGGCTTTGGTCTTCCCGGCGGCTCAGTGCCGCCTGGCCAAAGCTGCCCCTCCTATCTCGGTCGCCGTCCGGTGAGGAGACTAATGATCGTGGTTGCGCCCACCCACTCGGGGCCAGGTTTTCCACGTAGCTGATTTGAGGGTCAGGATGGTGACTCTGAGTCACTAGTCAGTGCGGCTCCCAAGCCCCTCGTGGATTGGCAGCCGACGTGCAGGCTCTTCCAGAGTCTTAATTACTGAAGGCCTTCACTCTGCCTCTGCCAGATACGGCCCAGGCTTCCCTTCTCCCTCTGCGGGAACGCCGCTCACGGTGTTTTACCAGTCGGTGACAGGTATCTTGTGAGTTTGGAGGTTTCTCCCTCCTCCGGGGATCTCCTCCCCTTCTAGTTATGACAGGCGCCACCCTAGGGTTGGCCAGTCATGTAGAGGTCGTCACACTGAGCTCCACCTTTGGGTCAAGCTCTGTGTCTCATGGGCGTGGTTGCGAGACAACGGCCCGTTGGGAGTGGCCCAGGTTTCACCCACAACTTTGTTTGATCCACTTTCGGGAAAAGCAAAGTTCTCGATCTCACAGAGGCTCCTGTTGTGTTTGTTGAGCCTCTGACGCAGTGGAGCGGGTCGGACCCGGTCGCACTGAGCCTAAATTTTTGGCTTACGAAGTCTAGTATGGCCGCTATGCTCGCTTCGTCTCCCGTGTCTACGGGTAAGAAGCGCAAGCGTTCTGACGGCCAGCTTCTGACTGGGTCAAAGGTAGAGAGGACTGAGTTATGTACTTCAGTCGGGGTGTTCTCTAGCCACTCGGGCTGGGCTTCGTGCCTTCTTTGATGCTTATGGCGACTGGAGATACCAGTAGTCCCAAAAGGCATCCTGGGTTCGGGCGGAGGCGCGGTTGCTGCCTCTTCCCGTGCCTCGACTAGCAATGAGCCGGCCCTGGTCACACCTTGTTCCGATTTGGCGGGTGTTGCTACTCGGACATCCGAGACACTTTAGGTCCCGGTTGCCTGGTGCTACCTTTGGCCTCCCGCCATGTGCCGTCGGCCTGTTGGTGGGAGTTGGGCCTGTAGCTCCTGCTGCCCTTGACGCTCCTCCAGGAGGAAGTCGGCAGCGGTTTTGGGTTCCTTCCCTCACCCGTCTGTCTGATTGCCCTAGGCCGTCAGTCTGACTGGGATATTTTCTCGCGGTTATTTTGGTGGATTTCACCATCAGTTGAGTTCACCACTCAACAGAAAGGTTTCGACCACACGTAAGCCTTTCGCACTGTCTCAGCTCCAGACAGTGATGTGTGCCAATTGAGAGATTCCGCTGTACTCGCTGCAGCCTGTAATCCTCAAGAGCCGTTTCCCTCCCGTCACGGACGGGTTGGGAGTCGTAAGAGCCCGTCCGTCCTCCCCTTGGGAACTTCCGACGATTCTTAGGCAGTGGCTTCTTTGCCGGCGGCTCCCGCCCGCAGGAAGACTCGCCTCATGACCGCGGTTACCAAACCAAAGTCGTAGCCTAAGGCTAAGACTGGGAGGAAGAGCAGGGCCCCTGCTGGGGCTCCCGCTTCCGTTCCCTCGGCGGTCGATCAGTCGGAATTGCTCCGAGCGGGCTAAGCCTCCCGACTCTGTACGGTCAGTGGACGACCTGAACTCCCATCCGGTTGAGGCTGGTCCGTGTTAGCCGGTCTTGGAAGGGACTCTCCCGGTTCGGTCAGATCCGGTTGGTACCACCTTCCCGGGCGGATCCGGTTACCGTTCGACCTTCGCAGCTACTCGCGTCGGTTTTCTGGATGGCTCGGTGGTTTATCTCCCATTTCTTGTCCAAGTTACTGCGTTCTTTTCTGCAGCGGCCAGCTATCCCGAAGCTGGCTCCTGCTTGGAGCCTACCGAAGGTTTTGGACGTTTTGGCAAAGCCTACTTTTGGGCCTTTGTCTAAGGCCTCACTTATTCGCTTGACGATGAAAACGTTTTTTCCTTATGGCAATAGCTTCCGGACAGCGGAGGAGTATGCTCCGTGCGCTGTCTACCTCCCCAGGCCACATCAAGTGGGAGAGGTGGGGAGTTCGGCTGGTCCTACGACCTTCCTTCGTTGCCAAGAATAAGTCGGCGTCCTCCGGACTGGTGGACGTTTTTCCTCATTCTTCCTGAGGAATTCTCCTCGGTCACGGAGGACAAGGTTTGGTGCCCCTACAGGGCACTCAAGTGGATATTAGATAGAACTAAGGTTCAGCGAAAGGGTGACCAGTTGTTCCTCATTTCGCGGGAGCCCTTTTTCTCCTGCATCTCGAGAATCCATCTCCAGATGGATAGTGGACGCTGATCAGGCGGCGGGTCATGAGGCCATGCTCGCTGAGGGCAGAGCCAGGGCCCATGATACCAGAAGTATCAGTGCGGTCTCCCAATTCCTTTACGTCTTCTATCTTCGGGACGTCCCCTCTGGGGAGGTGTTGTTTGCAACTGCGTCCCTGCAGGCGGCTTCGGCTGCCAATGTCCCCCAGTAATCTCCTTCTCGTTCGGGACATGCCTCCCGGTACGTGTATGTGCTGGTCTAGCAAATAATAGGTAGATACATTGATTTATTGTGGTAAATCAGAAAAATCAGAACTGATTTTATTTGCTATATAAATCTATGTATCTACCTATGTCCCTCCCTTTGTCCCCTCTCCTTGCGGGCAACATGTCCGAAGATTTTGTCTTTGGAGGCTCGTGAAAGAGGATGAATGGCGGGCATGCGGTGCGCACGTGAATTATGGGAAGGCGATGTGCAGGGGGTTGGGCATGCGCGAATGTGACGTTTTTAAAGAGTTCTCGATGGTGGCATAGTTTAGATAAACTAGCAAATAATAGGTAGATACATAGATTTATATAGTAAAAAATAAAATCAGTTCTGATTTTCTGGTTTATAACTATATAACTGTGAAAATATGTACAATAACAGATCTAGCCATTGAAGACACACTGGTGTAAACGAGAGATTCCAATCAATTATTAGATGAATGACATGTGAGATCAGAAAAATCATACCTGATTTATTATTATTATAATCACCCGTCACATTCGCGCATGCCCCACACCAGTACATCGCCTTCCCAGGGTCACGTGCGTAAACGCAAGGCCGCCATCATCCTCTTTAACAAGCCGACTGAGACAACGCTTAAAGGGATAGTTGAGTTCTTGTTTAAGACTGCAAATGCCTTCAAAGTGCATGGTTATTGCTCTTATTCTTATTTATGACATTTCTAGTGCTCTTTTAGGACCTAAAATTTCTATGAAGGTAATTTTAGACCCACAAATGTGTGAAATTTGGCCAATACGATCATACCAATTCAGCCCCACTTTCAAAAAAATAAGGTGACCGTTAATTAATTAATTAACTAATAATAACAATACACGGGCCGGCTGGTTGTGCGTATTATATAACCAACACGAAAAAGCCAACAAAGAAACAACATCGGCATTGGCTGGAATAAAACGTATAAGGCGCTATCTCGTTTTTTCAACGGCTGCTTCAAATTAACGAATATTTGTGTACCACCACAAATATTAGAAGTCGTTATATTTATGGATATTTCAGCCGTCTCTGAACCGATTTTGATCAACCAAAGATGATTTTGTCACTTAAATTGTAGATCCTTTCAAATTTGACACTCAGTTTTTCATTATCTCACAAATTAATTATTTTGTGTAGCGCCCTTTGCAAGAAAACTCAACTATCCCTTTAAAGGGATGTTGCTGGGCAAGGAGAGGGGACAAATGGAGGAACATTGGTAGATACATAGATTTATTTAGTCAATAATAAAATCAGGTATGATTTTTCTGATTTACCACAATAAATCAATGTATCTACCTATTAGTTGCTAGACTAGGATGGATAAGTCTGGGTGGCATGTCCCAAGTGGAAGGGAATTAATGGGGATTTATGGCAGACGATGCCGTTCTCAGGGATGAAGTCGCGAACAATACTTCACCAGAAGGAACGTCCCTGAGATAAAAGGAAGTAAAAGAATTGGGAGACCGCCAAAAGTTGGCCCTCAAAATATCTTCCAGACCAATGCCTTGAAAAAAATCCCAGGAAGTACTGATGCTCCTTGTATCATGGGCTCTGGCTTTGCGGGAGGAGGGCCTCAGGGCCAGCAGCCTGGATGGCCTCGACGATCGATCTGGAAATGGACTTCTTGGATGCAGAGCTGGTCGTCCTTACGATAACTCTTGGTCCTGTCCAAGTACCATTTTAATGCCCTCACCGGGCACCAGACTTTGCCCTCCTTGACCGAGAAGAAGTCAGAGAGAGAGGGCTGAGGAAAACCTCAACCGGCCCGGAGGAAACCGACTGGTTCTTTGCAAAAAAAGGAGGGCCTGGGTCTAACGCCCTGTCTGTCCCACCAGATATGGCCGGGAGAGGTACACAGGGCATGGATAGTACTCCTCCTCTGCCCGGACGCAATAGCAATGAGGAACAGGGTCTTGACCGTTAAATGCAGGAGAGAAGCTTTAGACATCAGTTAAAAGGGGCGCTTTGACAACGCCCCCAGAACCTTAAGCAGGCTCCAAGCAGGAGACAGCTTCGGGTTAGCTGGTCGTTGTAGAAAAAACGATCGCAAAACTTATTTAGGAAATGGGAGTTAGAGACTCCCGAGCCGTCCGGAAACCCGACATGAATGGCGGTGATTGGCCGAGCGGTATCCACAAATAGTTGAAAGGAGGTCAGAAAATCTGCAATTGCGCCTACCAAAGCCTTACGTGTCAAAACACCAAGGTCTTCACACCAAACGGAAAAGGCTGGGACACTAGGTCCGGTCTCAGCGAGAGAGGGAAGGGATGTCTGTCCAAGAGAGACAGGAGTAGAGGGAATCACGGTCTCCTCGGCCAGCGCGGGCCTACCAGAAGGACCCACGCTTGATCCTCCTTGATCTTTCTCAGGACCTGAGGGATCAGAGGAAAGGGGGAGGCATACCCCTGGAAGTGTCCCCAATGGAGGGAGAAGGCATCTAGTCTCCGGATCCTGTACCCGCGAGCAATACCTCGGGAGACGGTGGTTGAGACTGGTGGCAGAGAGATCGACCTCTAGAGGATCCCAAGTCACCCTGAGACGATCAAAAACCTCTGGATGGAGGGACCACTCCGGGGAAAGGCACTTGCCCCGAGAGAGGAAGTCTGCTATAAGGTTGTCCTGTCCGGGAATGTAGGAGGCTATCAGAATAATATTGTTGGCCCGACACCACCTCCACAGCAGGGCGGCAAGAGAGTTCAGGGAAGCTGAACGAGTTCCGCCCTGCTGATTGATGTAGGCAGCCACCTTGGTGGTGTCCCTAAGGATCAGCAAGGAGTGCCCCACAATCGCCCGCTTGAAATGACGGAGCGACATGAACGCCGCCAGCAGTTCCAGCACATTGATATGGAGAATGGTGTGCAAATGAGTCCTGAGGGAAACTGACGCAGGGATCAAGCGGCCAAGAAAATCGTCTGAATCCTGTCATGGCTGGGGCGAGCGACCTAGTTCGGGATGTCTTTCTCCGCACCCAAGTACACTGGGGTACGGGAGGGTGACAGCTCCGATTTCTCCTAATTGACTATAAAGCCTAGCTCTTGTGTAGTCAGGAGCAGCAGGCGCAACTGATCCTGAAGGACCAGAGCCAGTCGTCAAGGTTAACGAAGAATCGGAGGCCGCGATTCCTCAGGAAGGCGGCCAGAGCCGACACTATTCGGGTGAAGACGAGGGGGAGGTGGTCTAAGCCCAAAAGGCATGGCACGAAACTTGAAGGTCTCGCCCCGGAAGGTGAATCCCAGGAGATCCCGGGAGCAGGGATGGATTGGGATGTGAAAGTAATCGAGCGAGACGGCCCAGTCTTTTTTCGCTCGATTGCCAGCAGGATGGACGCTAGCGTCTCTATTTGGAAGTGTTCTGGGGGGATGTAGGTATTGATGACCTTCATGTTTAGGATCATCATCAATTTCCCAAGCGTTTTTGGAATCACAAAGATCGGGGTGAGACACAGATGTGAGTTGTCTCTCACCCTTTCTATAGCGCCCTTCTCCAGCAGTAACTGTATCTCGGCCAAGATATGCTGCTGGTTATGGGCGGACAAAGCTGGCGGGCGGATACGGATCGCGCCGTGCTGGACGGGTTTGGGAGTCTTATGCAGAAGCGGTCTCGGATGACGGAGCGCAGGAATTCGTCTTCGGTAACAGCTTCCCAAGCGGGAAGGAAATACTGAAACCACCCGCCTACTTTGTGTTCCACTGCTCGGGGCGGATCATCAAAAGGCCTGCTTGTGCTTGGCCAGAGCCTTGCCGCAGGTCTGATGCCCCCCCCCCTACTCCTGAAGGAGCTCCTACCGAGAGCAGGCCAATGGCCACCCCTTGGCTGTGAAGCGGTAGGTGCCGCCATGCGAGGTGGCGCTGGGCTCACCCGCTGCTGGTGTGCGGCGGGAGGTGCCCATGCCTTAGGCTTCTGTCTATAAGGTTAGACAGTTGGCGAGGGCGAAGTTGCTTCGCAATCTCCGCCTTCTGTTTCCCTTTCAAGAACTCCTAAGGAGGAAAGTGCAAATTCCCTCCTGGAGTTCGTGGTCTGGATGGCGGCCGCAGTGAGCTGCGACCACAGATATCCTGTCAAGGCGAGCAAGATCTCATCTGACACCAGACCGTTAGACTCGGAAATCTCAAGTTCCCGAGACCTTACCCTGAGGCTGATAAGTGACCCCAGATAGGCAGTGAGCCACATGCCAGATCTGGCATGGGTCTCAAAGTCACATAGGAAATGTCAGGTGAGAATGACTTCCGTTGGAAAAAGCCAAGCAAGTCTTGGGGTCGGAAGGCATACTCTTTTGTGAAGAGACGCTTCTTAGGAGCCCTAGATGTAGACCACTGTTCAGCTACGCCCTTGTAGGCTAGCTTGAAGTCGTCCGTCAGGAGGATTCCCGTGGAGGATGCCCCTTGTCTGAAGAGAAGGGAAGCCTGGGCCGCATCCAGCTGAGCCTGTGTTCCAGTCAAGTATTTCTCCAGGAGAGCCTGCACGTCGGCTGCCAAACCATGAGGGTTTTTTTGGGGGGGCCGTGCTGGCTAGTGACTCAGAAACAGAGTCGCCATCCTGATCCTCGAAGTCAGCTACGTGGGGAACCTGGTCCCAAGGGGGCGTTTGCAACCACAAGCTGGTAGTCTCCTCGCCGGGAAGGGCGCCAAGCACAGCCGGGATAGGAGGGGCAGCTCTGGCCAGGCGGCTCTGAGCCTGCTGGGATCGAGCATAACCAGGTTCCAAACCGGATCCTGAGGATCGGGTACCTGTAAAACAGGGCCGGATACCGGAAGGTGAGATCCGAATTGGCAATCCAGGGTTGGATCCAGGACTGGGTTGAACCGGAAAGGTGGGGTCCAAACCCGGCAAACCAGGACCGGGTTGAACCGGGTCGGGGTTCGGGTCATCCAATTTCAAGGACCGGACAGAATCCGTTGCATCTGAGGAGGGGTCCGTGCCACCAGCGGTCGGCTGAGAGGCTGGGGGCTTGGCCCACCACTTTTCTCAGCAAAGAGCTTCAAGTATTCGAGAAGCTCAGCTTGATTGACCACTGCGCCACTGCAATCACCCGTCTGTGACGGGGGGAGCCGGCTCCTGAGCAACTGTGGCTGCACAAACACTAGCTGTGTAACTCAAAGTATATGGGTCACTGGCTGGAGAATGCCAGTGATCCTGCTCAGGTGGGAGTCAGAGGTCGTAAAACTAACGGCTCCCTTGAGCAAGACTCAAGTGTGCGTTGTAGGTGGTCTGACGCCACTCTTGTCAGTTGGTAAACCGATGACCCCCTTGCTGGGATCATGGGTCCCAGCAGTAGTTGTAATGCCGAGCCCGGCAGACGCCGGGTCAGCAAACAACACGGTAGCAGTCTGAGAGCGGCTATCTGCAGCGGTCCCTAACTTACCCAATGTCGACACGCTCGGGAAGATAATCCCCGAGCGAGACGTCGGCTTCACACTCATACCCCCGGAAGCTAGTGAAGCACGGTTCATCAGAGATGAACCCAAACGCGAACAGGCAATAGCTGCGCCGCAAGCTATGTCCAGCGAAGCGGCGAGAGCTATGCTTTACAGCTGGTGGGGAGATGCTCTGTCTGCGTTACGGTCGCGAAAGAGATAAATTGCGGGGCAGAAAAGAAAGTTGATTTTCTGCCTATATTAGTAAAAGAAATGTGACCGGGAACTGTACCACCAAAATAAACACAATTATAAGGAGGACGGAATTGATAAGAAAAGCAGATCAAAAACGCGCCAAAAAGGAGAAAATTCTCGAATTTGAGCAGAAGTGACTTAGCTCTATTAGACTCTCTCGGCGTACGAGAAAAGAAGAGGATGGTGGCGGGCGTGCGTTTGCGCACGTGCGTTTGCGCACGTGCGTTTGCGCACGTGCGTTGCACGTGACCCTAGGAAGGCGATGTACTGGGGTTGGAAATGCGCGAATATGACGTTTTTAGTTCGCGATGGCTGCGTAATTTAGGGAAACTAGCAAATAATAGATAGATACATTGACTTATTGTGGTAAATAACATCTCTTAAGGTCATCAAAAGAGGGGGCAGGTTATGTTCTTTTCACATTCAATTTCCATCATGCTCTCTCTCTCTCTCTCTCCCTCTTTCCTTTCTGTCTTTTTTGCTAGGGGGCGGGGGGGGGGCTGGCCAGGTGCCTATATACCGACTTCATATACTTCCACCTATAGCTCACCTTACTGCCAGCCATAATATTATTCTGTACAGCAGTCCAGGTCAGTCCATCAATACTGTACAGCACCCTGAATGAGGTCACCCACTGTGTGTATTGCATATTGCGACCTTGGGTCATGACCCCAGAGACCTCATGTAACTGCCTCAAGTCTGCTTGGATGAACTGGTCCTGGTTGTTGGTTCGTGCACTCCATGCGCCGCTCTTTACACCATCTGAAAATTTTAAAAGCAATTTTAATCAGGTAATCTTAACTGCTGCAGTGGACACATGTGTTTTCAATAAATGGTATTGCATGCTGCTTTTAATTTCAATGGCCTAAGTGCCTCCTTCTTTCTTTAAGAACCAATGGAATGCCATCTCTCCCCTTTTTCAAGGTGCCCAAAATCAACATGGCTGCTTCCCTTTAAATTTTCAATTACAGGCCTGAAAGTTTTTCATATCATATACTGTATAAACAGAAGTCTCCTATAGCTTCCACATTTCATCCTTTACTCCTTTGTCTGTTTTGTTTTTGTTTTGTTATAGGTAATATTGAACTTTATTTTTCAATGTTAGTGATAGTTTACAAGAAAATTGTTAAGACTGATTAATTCACATCCTGTCCCCTCCCCCTCTGTCAGTCTATAGAGTGTAGGAAATACCAATGTTCTGTTAATTTTTTCGGTATAGTCTTTGGAATATCTCAGATTCTCACTTCAAAGTTTACTGCAAATATTGACTAACTTTATGAATGTACTTGCCATGCATGACAAAGCCCATTCCATTGGAAACTTGCATTGCCACTGCTTTTTTAGTGTGTATCAATATCAATTAATGAATCCATCAACCAACCAAGTGAATTGAGCAACCAACCATCCAACATCAATATCCGTCCATCCCCATCCCTAGGTCCATCCACCCATATATCCGTTTTCCCATAGTTTTTTGGATTGATTCCAAAACAATACAAATCATTTTGAGAAATACAGTTGTGTTTCATCTTGACATAATTCAATACATTTTCAATACATAGATAATAATAATAATGGTAGTTATTCAATAATCATCATCGCAGCTCGAGAGCTGAATTACAAATGATTTTACAATAACAAGTGCCTGAACTTAATTAATTACAAATGGCGTAAAACATAAACAAAAATATTTCTTCATAATAATAATAGGAATTACATTAGAACAGGAAAAGTGTATCTATATCCCCAATTAGGCTTGAAAGGGAAGTAGAAAAGGAGAAGCTGAGTTCTTAATTAATAATATAGTAATAATGACTGCTATGAGAGGCATATTGACTCAAGGGGAGGTTACACCGTGCTATCACCCCGAGGCGTGCCGAGGGGTGATAGCACGATGTAACCTTCACGAGAGCCCAAAAAACAACTATGCCTCGAATATTAAAGCAGTCATTATAACTTTTATATACTGAAAACAGGGTCATAGAATACAATTTTGTGCGACTTACTGGTCAATCATGGTAATCAAGTTTGTTTACGCTATCGAGGTCTGTGTTGATAAACTTGCAGGTAGCTTAGTTAGCCATTGAGATTGCACGCATATATCCCTATGCAGTCTACGTGCATTGCGCGATCATGCCAAATTAGTCAATGTAATAATTTCCAAATCGAGATTCAAACCTTTATTGCTTGTGATCCTGAAGGTGATACTCAAAAAATGAGGTGTCATATGAAAGAGCAGGTTTATCTCTTTATTTCCAAAGGGGCGTCATCTCGTCATTACATGTAAATCTAGGCCTAGCTACCAGGGGCGTAGACAACGGGGGGATGAGGGGGATGCATCCCCCCACCTTACAAGGTGGGGGGATGGCATGTACAATCATCCCCCCAGGTTTTGGGGAATGATATTTGCTTACTTAATAAGTCATAATGATGATATTATTAGTAATAATAATAATGATAACAATTATAATATTAATAATAATAATAATTATGATCATGATAATAATAATCCTCATCATTATTGTAATTGTGTTTATTGTTATTAGCCGCATTCACATGGTGATAAATAAATACGTAGTGTGGTTCAATATGCAATACTATGTGTCAGTCCATTCTGTATTCGTATGCCACGGTGTGTAGATCTTGTCGATGTATGTCTGTCCATTCAAGGCGTAGTATATGTGTGTGTGTGTGTGTGTGAGTATGTGTGTGTGTGTGTGTGAGAGTATGCGTGTGTGTGTGTGTGTGAGTATGTGTGTGTGCGTGCACGCTTGTGTGTGTTATTTTACCTCATTAAGTATGCATCAGATTGCACGATTTCAAGTTCAAAATTGCAAAAGCTCCCTACCCAAACACACTACTACCCCCACCATGCGACACACGACACACACAGACAGACATGCCCACCACCCGGCCACACTTCTACACACATACCACACACTGTTCCTAGCCTCCTCAGAATACCCAAAATTGGAGCGACAGAATAATAATAATTAAAAGAATGAATAAATAATTAAAACGAGGCTACAATAATCCAGGGTTAAAAGTTCATTAAAACTTCACTTGTTCCCACTTCTGTAAATGTAAGGCTAATTTATCTCCCCTCCCTGCTATATTATTTTCTTCTTCCCTAAAATTCCAACAGTTCTTTTTGAAAATCACCCAAGGACATTCTTACGGACTTTCCCCTGGATCTATATTATATCCAATATTTCATTGCAAAAATAATTGTATTAAATATCTTTGATCGTGGGGAATTACCGGACAACCCTAAAAAGAATATCCACCCAATCGACAGACCTTAATTCCCTTAGCTCAAACTTAGCTATTACATTCTGCCATAACATTTGAACATGTACACACTCCCAGAACAAGTGTAAATATGCCTCAATCTTTTGCTTACAACATGAGCACAAGTTATCTTCAACACAGCCGAATCTCAATAGGTATTCTCTAGTGTATATTGCTCCATGAAGCAGTTTATATTGAATTTCTCTTAGTCTGTTAACAAGAGTAACTTTCCTAGGCCTACTAAATATCTTCCTATATACCTCATTTGAAAAATCTGAAAATCCCCGTCCATCGTGAACCTTCAAAACAAATAAATGTTCTAACTTCTATATACAATATTCATAAACCTTCCTCGATAATAAATCTCTAAGGAGCTTCACAGTACCGTCAAACTGCATTAAAATATCATACTCTTTTACATCCACTAAACTCCATTTATCATTTTTTCTGCTTCTCAAAATAGCTTCCCCAATATTCCATACATCAAAAATTTTGTTTCCTTTTAACTTTAAATGTTGAAAATGAGACATTGACCGCATGCCATTTTCAGCAAAAATATCTTGAACTGAAATGATATTGCCTTTAAAGGCCAAGTCCACTCCAAAAATAACTTACTTTCGATAGAAGCAGAATAATCAGACAAACCAATCAAAAAAGTTTGAGCAAAATCGGATAACTAATAAGAAAGTTATGAATTTTTAATGACATGAAAAACTTTGAAAATCACTACACAAATTGGCAACTCACTCATGAGTCTGTGACGTCATGTCCTCACTATCCACTAATTATTTTCTTTATATTGATAATATAAATTTCCTATTTTCCCCTAAGAATCTCATTTCTTCACACCAGCATCCAAGTTAGATTGATAGTAATATGTTTTTGTGTGGATGCACTAATATAGAGTAATTATTTTCCAGTTCAATCATGAAAAATGCGAATTTTGATAAACTATTTATATAAAAATCAATGATTATGAATATAAAATATTCAGAAATTAGTATCAATTCTTCAAAGTTCATAAAAGATTTTGTGAAATGTCATGCACGCAATATGATACAAATCATAACAACCTGGGCAAAGGCATGGGAAAATCAAGTTTTGGGGGATAAAAAGGGAAATTAATGGGATTAAACTATATAAAGCAATTGATAAATAGTGAGGACATGACGTCACTAACTGATAACCAAATTGGCAATTTGTGTAGTGATTTCCATTGTTCCATAGTTTTACATACTTTTTCAAAAATTCATAACTTTCTTATTACCTATTCGATCTTGCTCAAACTTGTTTTGATTGGTTTGTCTGATTTGTCTGCTTCTATTGAAAGTAAGTTATTTTGGGAGTGGACTTGTACTTTAAACAAATCCTCATCAAAAATCATTTTCTTTTTCAATAAGAATTTTCGTTGTATAACATAATTGGGTTTATTCCGTTCTTCAAAATTCCTAAACCCTTCTATCTCTTCCCACGCTTTTATCATTTCTAAATAGAACTTAGGTACTTTGAAACTTAATAACTTAGAATCTTAGTTACACAAGAAAATAAATCTACCTCCTACCATCTTGAAGCAGAAATTAAAGTATAGCTTCCATCTCATTGATTTTCTCCGTACAATAGTCTTTTCACCCAAATTACACGTTGGGCTTTTACAAACGAGTCAAAATCAGTCATTCGTAACCCCCTTCATTATAACCTTGATACAATATTAATCTCTTAATTCGATCTTTCCCATTCCAAATGAATTCAAAACATATTTTCTGTATTTCCGATATGATCCACTTTGTAACCCCTAGTGAAGCAAAAACGTAATTTAATTTATATAATGCATATGTTTTTGATAAATGAATGTTTCCAAACACCGTGAGGTCCCTCTGTTTCCACCATCCGAGAAGTCTTTTAATCTTGCCTCAAATCTCCTTATAATTCCTCTATTCTGACGTCTAACGAAAATTACACTCTCAAATTCTTAATTTCTTTGACCAAATTCCCAAAGGGAAGTCTTCTTGATTTGTCTCCGTTTTCCCCCAATTTCATAATATTAGTTTTTTTCCGCATTAACCCGTAAACCACTTATTTTCTTAAATAACATAAAAATCTCCTTTACTCTTTTAACAGATTCTTTCTTTCCAACAAATATTGTCATATCATCTGCATATAACAAATGTTTGACTTCGATTCCTCGAATATTAACGTCTTTGATAATCTTATCATTCCTCACTGCTGTTGCCAATATTTCAATAGCGAGAATAAATAAATGGGGCGAGAGTGGATCTCCTTGCCTAACACCTCGCTTAATATCAAAATAACCAGTAGCAAAAGCCCCATTCATAACACAACTACTTATATTACTGTAGATAGTTTTTACCTACGAACAAAATGAGGGACCGAACCCAAACATGTCTAAGACTCTAAAAAGGAAAGTATGAGATACGGAATCGAATGCTTTTTCAAAATCAACGGCAATCAAATAACTACAAGTTTTATCACCTGACTTCTCATTAAAAAAGCATAACATATTATCATCAATTAAACGTACCGCTTCTCCAATATTGCGATTATTCATATAGTCCACCTGGCCTATGTGTATGACTTCTTCAAGTACTCCCTTAATTCTTGTAGCTAACACCTTTAACAAAATTTTGAAATCAACATTTAATAATGTAATTGGCCTATAATTTGTTATGTATCGAGGGTCTTTCCCTTCCTTCTCAATCAAAGTAATAATACTAATAACCCCTTGTTTTTGTGATATGGATGAACTCCCCATGTCAACACCTTCATTTAAAACATCTACCAAAACATTTCCGATATTTAACCCAAACGTAATATTAAATTCAACTGTAAGGCCATCATCCCCGAAGACTTGTTTAATTTCATAGCCTTCAATACCTTTAAGCACTCATCTTTTGTCATTTTACCATCACATACTTTCCTTCCATCTTCATTTAATTTTGTAACATCTTTGAAAAACTAATTTTCCGGGTCCTCATTAAAAACAATTATTTTTTCCACCTATAAATGTAAAAAACTTTCTAATCATCGCCAAAATTATTATGTTTTCTATCATATACAACACTTGCATTCTCATCATACAATTCCCTTACCACGGTTTTCTTTTTATTTGACTTTAGCAGTTGCTCGAAATAATCCCTTGTTCTTTTCCCCTTCCTCGTACCACGCAGCTCGTGGCCTAATCTTTAGTCCTTCTATAGACTCTTCATGCAATTATTTCTTTAATTGTTTTTTTCTTCTTCTCCTCCGTTTCTTCCAACTTCAATGGAAACATAACTAATTCACCTTTCAGCTTTTTTACTTCATTTTCTAGCCTTTGAATATTCTGTTTCTTTTCTTTTGCCTTTCCCTTCGAAATTTTAATTGCGTATGCCCTCATTTTCATTTTCAAATAATCCCGAAATATATTTTCCCAATCTCTTTTGATCAAATTGATTTCATTTACCATACCTTCCAAAAACTTTTTGTCTGAACAAAGACTATTATTAAATTTCCAATATGACCTTCCATGCATACCATTTTTCTTTACAAACTTAACTCTCAGAATATTCCGGCATGATCAGGAGTGATCGACGGCATAATCTCGCAAGTAGATACAGCTTGTTCCAATTGATTTGAAATAAACCAATAGTCTAACCGACTTTGAACCAGTGACGTCGTTTGCGTAAACGTGTACTGCTTTAAATCCGGATTATTTTTCCTCCATACGTCATACAACTCTAATTTCCTCAAAAACATCTCTAAATTATTTACAAAGGTTGATATAACTACTCTTGTAGCTCCCATGTAATCCATTTTTTCATCAAAAACGACATTAAAGTCTCCTACTAGAATAATCAAACAATTCAAAAGGTCCAAAGTTGAAATACAAGAGTCTACTTTTTCCAAGAGAGTTTTTTGTTGCTGAATATTTCCCCTTGTTGGGAGGTACACATTCCCTATTAAGAGCCTAATATCCCAAATTGAACCTTCTAATATAATAAAACGACCATCCACATCTTTGACCACCTCCTCCACTTTAACATCTACATTTTTCGCAAATAGAAGAAGAACTCCTGCACTGTGATTTGGCCCATGACAAAGTACATTGGCCCTTCCCAATCCTTTCTCCGCCCCAATTCAATATCTGGTGTACTTTACGTTTCTTGCAACATTACTACAATAATAATTAATAGTTAATTGTTTAGTCCTATCCTTTAAAACATTTACTGAAATAAAATTCACACTATCCATTGATTTTCTTTTCTATCTATACAAATACTTAAACAAAAAAGCAGTAAGTATTTATCATCAATTGTAATTATGAACATCTATTAGCCTCAAATGAAATACAAACAGTTTTAATTCATGCGTATCAAGTTGTAACGTGTAAGTATAGTCAGGAAAAGACATCCCCTCACGCACAGACATACCACAACACAGACAGCATATCAACACACTCACCCATAGGATGCGAAAGCTAATGTGCTTAGATTAGCAAATGTGCGCTTGTAAAAATGACGCCTGGCTGGAATGCTCCCCAGGGAGTGGAGAATGTGCATACATTTTGTGCGGGTAAGCCTGAATCCGATGACCGGGGTAATAATATATATCTGTACAGCGCTTTGAGAGGGCCTGCGGTCCTGAAAAGCGCTATATAAGAACTAGCTATTATTATTATAACTATTCAATATCATTCGATCATCTAACACAGTTCTTCAGTACACCCTCCGACCCCACTCATGGCTCCGAACTGAAAACCCACCCCACCCTTCCCCACAATGCACCTCATAATACATAATTCCTCCCTGGTTAACTTGTGTTCTTGTTCCTCCTTTGTATCTTCTTCTCCTCTCCCGTCAAATCCTTATTTAACATTGCTTTTTGTTTTTCTTATTATTATTCCCACTGAGACACTTTAGCTTGTTCAAAGCGACAAGCGACTGAATAGAGAGAGAGAAGAAAATATCTTGAGCGCAGTACCCTTGTAAGCATAATCAGCGAATCTTCCCGCCCTGTATTCTCTAAAACAATTATACAATTGCAACCACTCATCCGGCCCTTACTGCATTTGTTTGTAATACAGAAGGGATCCCGACCACAAAGAATCCTCATACGCAATCATGTACTGGAGGTTCCCCTCCTATCTGTTCAAATATAATTGAATCAAATTCCCTAACTTCCATACATTTCAGTGTCATTACCCGAGATCCTTCACCTATCCTCTCCCAAGACTCTCTAACTTGTTTTATTTTATACAAAAACACCTTTAAATTCTTAATTGAACACTCCTCAATTAACCAAAAAATAATAAAATAACAATAGGGATTCCAAAAGAGAGAACCCCAACAGAAACATTGATAGACCTGTCTTGTCTAAAACAAATATACAACTGCAATTCGTTCCAGATTTCAATGCATTCAAGGGTGGTACCTACAAAGGTAAAAAGCAACCGCTCATCCCTTAATGCATTTCTAAATACAGAAGGGATCACGAACCACAAAGAAACTTCAGCATGCACATTCGCAATCATGCAATCATGTCATGCGAATGTGCATGATGTGCATGTACTGGAGGTCTCCCGCCCTATCTGCTAAAAAACACAAAAATTCATTAACCCTATATAACTAAAGCAAATTCCTAAACTCCATCAGGGTCATCACCCGAGAGCCGTCCCTATCCTATCCTCTTTCAAGGCTCTCTAACTTGTATATTATAAGAAAACACCTTTAAATTCTTCATTGAACACTCAATTAAAAAAATAATAATAATACAACGATACGGATTCCAATTGGGAGGACCCCAACATATACAACTGCAATTAGTTCCAGACTTCAATGCATTCAAGGGTAGCACCCATAAAGATAAAAGAAACCGCTCATCCCTTATTGCATTTGTATTATACCTTTGGGGTCACGACCACAAATAATCCTCATACGCAATCATGTACTGGAGGTTCCCGCCCTATCTGTTCAAAAACTCATTATCCCTATATCATTGAATCAAATTCCTAAACTTCAATACACTTCACGGTCATCACATGAGAGCCTTCATCTATCCTATCCCAAGACTCTCTAACTTGTGTTTTTTTAATAAGAAAACACCTTTAAATTCTTAATTGAACACTCCTCAATCAGTAACAAAAATTATTAATACAACCTTAGGGGTTCCAATAGAGTGGAGCCAACAGATACATTAATAGACCTGTCTTGTCTTTTGTCTAAAATAAATATACAACTGCAATTAGTTCCTGCAGACTTCAATGCATTCAAGGGTGGAACCCACACAGATAAAAACAACCGCTCATCCCTTATTGCATTTCTAAATACAAAAGGGGTCACGCACCACAAAGAAACTTCAGCATGCACATTCGCAATCATGTACTGCGAATGCATGTGCGTGCCATGCATGTACTAGAGGTTTCCCGCCCCACCTGCTAAAAAACACAAAACTCATTAACCCTATATAACTAAATCAAATTCCTGAACTTCAATAGACTTCAGGGTCATCACCCGAAGGCCGTCCCTATCCTATCCTCTTTCAAGGCTCTCTAACTTGTCTATTATAAGAAAACACCTTTAAATTCCTCATTGAACACTCCTCAAGAATAAAATAATAATAATAATACAACGATACGGATTCCAATTTGGAGGACCCCAGCATATACAACTGCAATTAGTTCCAATAAAGTTGAAATGAAAGCTTTACTTGAAGCAGGCCACTGAAATTGAATTATACATGTAGGTATACACAATTTACCATGTGGATAGACTTCTCAAGGACGTATAATTGCCTCGCAAAGCTATTTTTCATATTATAACCATACCTCGTATATCATTCCTTGTCGCTACACGACGCCTAACTGTTTATACTTGCATAGGAGCAACACAAGTATCATGTACATTGATACATGAAAGGAAGAACTGATATAATAAAAACCTAAGAAAACGATTCACTTATCTGTCTTAAGCCTTCTTCACATAATTATTGTATGAACAAAAGTCTTTAAAACTTATGAAGTAAGCCTAATAATAATAACCGCTTTAAACACAACTTCTGAATTATTAACGGAGCCTACAAATAGAATATCAACCTACGTTTCTGCCCTAGTTATATACTTAAGCAAGTGTAAATTATGGTATTTTCGAACCTGTGATATTATTATGCAGGTATGAGCAAGTTATTATATTCTTATAGAAGACCAGTTAGAGAGCTTTGATTGGACTAATAAGATGTATAGCTTTATTGAGGTACTGTGCAGTCAGACATCTTTGTAGTCATGTACTCATTGCTTCATAACATTTAATACCTGGCATGAGTCATGGGTTGCAGGTCATTCTATATTTAGCTATACATGCTAGTCTGTATTTGCAGACTATGTTAACTAGCTATCACTACACAAGTTATGCAGGTATTAGCAATTAAGTTACCATGGATGGGTCTCTCAAATAATAATATTCATGCCAAACCATTTTTCCCCTCATGTATTGTCTAAAACAATTTGAGCTTTCCTACAGGAGCAATATACACTCTCTGAAAGAAAACATAAACAAAACTAAATAGATGTAAACCCAAGGAAATGATTCACTATTCTGATTTAAATTCTTGTCGAATTTTGCACAAATGCATTTACATTTAAAAAGTATACCCTAAGCATGTATGGTAACAAATAATACAGCATACTACCATCATGTCACGTAGCTTACTCATCAGCTCTTTCAGTCTATGTACATAGTTCGCTGGATCAAAGTCTGTGTCTGGCTTCATCGGTTCTACGAATTGGGCAGGTAATCTAATGCTTGTCCCAAACACCAATTCGGCTGAGGAGCATCCAATGTCGGACTTGACAGCTGTGCGTATCCCCAATAGTACAAGCCTACAAGGGGCAACACTTCAGTCCAGCGCATAGTGTTGTATCTCTTGATCGAATCTTTGAGCTGGCGATGTAGACGTTCCATTAACCCATTCGAGGCAGGATGATATGAAGTCGTCCGAATACGAGTATAGTGCCGAGTAGGTTGGTGAGGGCAAGAAAGAGTGCATGCTCGAACTGTCTTCCCCTGTGTGTGGTGATAGTAGCTGGATAGTGCTACCGTCTCGGCAGTAATATCCGGGATCGGAATAGCTTCTGGCCATCTGGTATAGCGATCTACACAAGTCAAGAGATATCTATTACCTTCAGAAGAAGGAAGAGGACCCACGAGGTCTATATGCACATGCGAGAATCGAGCATCTGGTGATGTGAACGTGCCCATCGGAACTTTGGTGTGTCGACGAACTTTACACTTCTGACACTCGAGACAGGTACGCGTCCAGTTTTTGATGTCACGCTTGATTCCCGGCCAAACGAATCGCTCTATTATAACCTTCTGTGTTGCTCTAGCACCACTGCACCAGGGTGCGATAATCCATGTAGTGAATTGAAAATTGTCCTCCTATGCGAAACTGGTACTAGAGGCCTGGTATTCCCTGTGGTAATGTCACAAAGCAAAGTAGTGAGCGTGCCTGGAAGTGCTATTGACTCACGCTTGAGCGAAATATCTGACAAGTTGGCTAACTCCTCAACATCCCTATGCGATCGAGCTAAGGCAGCAAAATCGACGATGGAAGTCGAGTCGACGGCACTGATATGTAGAAGAGAGAGGACGTAAGCTGCAGTGTTAACCTTACCACTGATATGACGTATATCTGAGGTGTACTGCGAAATGAAATCTAGGTGTCGAATCTCTCGGGGCGAGTGTCTACTCGGCTTTGCCTGCAAGGCGTAGGGGAGAGGCTTGGGTCGGTGGAGATGGTGAAACTCCGACCTTCGAGCAGATGACGGAAGTGCTTCACACTAAGGTAGGCAGCTAGGAGCTCGCGACCATACGTGATGAACCGAGTCTCTGCCGCTTGAAGTCGCTTGGAAGAGAAAGCGAGTGGCTGCCAAGTGTTGTCTACTAACTGTTGGAGGACTCCACACACGCCAAAGTCTGATGCGTCGACGAGTAAACAGAGAGGAACACCAGATTGAGGGCGGACAAGGAAAGTAGTGTCGGCTATGTCCTGTTTAGCCCGATTAAAAGCTAAGAGCTCAGCCTCATTGAGTGTGATAGACTCGTTCTTCTTCTTCCGGTCTTTCAGTAGATCAGTCAAAGGCTGGAGCACGTCGGCACAGTGAGGAATAAATCGTCTGTAAAAGTTGACGAGACCCAGAAATTCCCTCAATTTCCTGAGTGTAGGAGGAGCATGAAACTCCCGGATGTGTTCTACCTTGTCGTTGAGGGGGCGGATACCGTGCTGGTCTATGTGATGGCCTACGAAAGTTAATGATGATACACCAAACTGACACTTGGGTGAGTTGATGACGATGCCGAACCCACGAAGTCGATCCAAAAGTAGGCGGAGGTGTGCCTCGTGTTCGTCATCTGAAGCATTTGCAACGAGCAAGTCATCGAGGTACACGAAGACGAAAGGAAGACCACGAACTACTTCATACATCAGCCTTTGAAAGGACTGAGCAGAGTTTCGAAGTCCGAAGGGCATGCGAACCCACTCAAAAAGTCCAAACGGAGTGTTTATTGCAGTCAATCGTAAAGAAAAATCGTCTTACCACTGAGGCAGGATGAGAAGTCTTGTAGGTGACGTATCGGGATACAATCAGGAGTCGTCCGAGAATCAGATAATACCACAAGGACGCCAGTCACCCGGGGTCTTCTTCGTGACCATATGGAGTGGAGAGGCCCAATTACTGTCTGATGGCCGAATAATGCCTAGGTCCAACATGTGGTCAAACTCAGCCTTAGCTACTCGGAGACGATCAGGAGCTAGACGCCGAGGGTGAGCTGCGACGGGGGATCCCTTGTCTGGATGTGATGGGTAGTTCCATGCTTCACATCGCTGTGATTGTATACCGGGCGAGTAATGTCCTGGTAGCCGCGGAGGAGAACATGAAAACGGTCATCAGAAACCTCTCTCACATACATAGGGCTGAATCCACACCACTAAGATTGGTTTTAGTGTCGATCGACCTGCGATGTTTGACGTCGACGAGCAAACAAAAGTTAGTAAGAAAACCAGCACCTAATATCTGCGTCTTCAAATCGGTGACAATAAAAAAAAACCCAGCGAAACACTCGTTGCAGTCGAAGATCCAAAATAAAAGATCGCTCACCGAAAGTGTTAATCGGCTTGAAGCTGGATCTTCGTCGCTCCGACAGATGAAAATTGAGATTTCCCCAACAGCGACTGGGGGAAAATACTCAATTCGGCACCTGTGTCAACCAGGAACGCATGCCAGAGTTCTTGTCGAGAATGTAGAATACTGGACCCAAACTTTGGAACTCACTCAACCCGGCTCTCAAGTCAACCCCCACACTTAATACGTTTAAACGTATAAACTCAAGCATTCCCTGTTGAATAGCTACGATAACCATGATATGTAAACACGTCACACCTGACATCTGTTTTTCATTCTTTTCTCATTACTCACTGCACTCTCTGGAAATACTTTCTGTTTACCAGCGGCTTCATCCCTACGCTAATCCTTCCCAGATAACTCTACCCCTCCCTCTAGCTCTCTCCCTTTTTCTTTTCTTTCCCGCTTGTTCACAATGTTCGCACTTTGTTTTATTTTATTTTATTTTGTATTGCTTTACGTGTCTTCTTCTTTCGTTTTTCTTACTTTCCATTCTCGTTTATCATCTTTTCTTACGTTCCCTTTTTTTTCTTAATTGGTTTCCTTGCAATTACTCCTTCTCTCCTCACAAGTAGTGCTAAAATAAGCACTGATCCTTTTATTTGATTTACATACATTTGGTTATGCTGAGGAAAGCACAGAACTTTCCCCTTATTTCATAATTGTTAACGCTATGTTTAGTAAAATACGTCACTTAAAGATAACCCTCGTATAATCATATGCTTTTGTAAATACCTTATGTTTATTCAAATATCCTAATTTATATACACAACCATTAATTGGGACCTACATAATACAAGCTTTGCTTTTTAGTAGATCCACCACTTTATTTAGCTTTTTCACTGTATTTATCATACTTATGATTGTATCTTTTATCATAATTATTATCATGTACATTATGTTCCTATATTGTATGTTTAGTAATACTCATTACCATGTATATTATGTTCAATTACGTTATTTTCGATAAAGTGAAAACAAATAAACTTGAAAACTTGAAACTATGAGGTTTGTTGCCAAGGGAACTTGTCGTCGCTATTCCTTGGCTAGTTCGTTTCCCTAGGGGTACGAATGCGATGTCGAAAGTCGGCGACTGACTGAGAACGGGCTCACACACTTGCGAGCTCTGTCACCATAAGTCCAGTGATACCAGCACTCACGTCCTTGACGTTGCTGTCGCCGTTGGCTCATAGAACTAGAAGGACGTCGGACTTGATGAGTTGCACCTCGCTGCTGACTACGACAACGACGATCTTCTTGTAGGGAAGAAGTCAAAGCCTGCACCTGTGCCGTGAGCTGTGTCACTTGTCTGAAAAAGCTGTTGAACTTCCTCAGAGACTTGTGGAGGTGATGAGGAACTAGCACTCCTAGTAGAACTAGCAGGCGTGATATCCACATTAGAAACAGAAAGTGGGGAAGATATCTCAAATATTATATCTGCTAACTTTGCTGACTGTTCGATAGGGACTGACTGAGTCGGTTGATGAAGCAAGAAAAATCCTGACGTTATTCGGCAGACGGTGCAAAAATAGTTGTTTCAAAATACTATTTTCCAACGTAGACTCTCCCAGAAGTTGTCGCATGCGACGAAGAAATTGAGAAGGCTTGCGATCGCCTAACTCGTCAGCGTTGAGGAGTTGGTGGATTCGTTTCTGCTCAGAAACACCGGTTCGTTCGACGAGTTCTGTTTTCAGTTTTTTGTAACGATCCGTAGCTGGTGGGGCGATGATAAAATCCCTAACTTCCTGTGCTACATCAGAGCTGTAAAGAGCTAATGACGTGAGCAAACTTTGTCTCTTGTCTCGTAATATTTCGCGTCAAAAACTTCGCCTCAACTTGGGCGAACCACAGTGCCGGGTCGCGTAATTTTTTTTCCCACTTAAGTTCCGGACCCCGGTATGAACTCATTTGCATACAGCCAATCAGAGCTCATCTTGTCAATAACAAGCTTTATTAGTAAAGATTTAACGGATGCGAAAGATAAACGGTGCGAAGCTCTCTACACACAGACAGTACAGCGCATGGTTTGCGTGCATACTGCATAACCATGGCATAGGCTTGCAAATGTTTCATTTGTGCTCTAGCATGTCTACCTTTAGCAAATGTATTATAGATCTACACCTCTGAATATCAGCTTATGAGCTGTGAAAAATTATGACTTAGCACTAATCATCATGTTTTACTTCTTTTATTGCAGGAATTCTTACCTGAGAACTATGAATATAGATCAGCAATTTCATAAGCTGATGTATATGTTTAGCCTTTTAGATTTAGAGGTGTAGATCTATAATAAATTTCTCAACCGTAAAATCTTTAGACATGACCCTATGTAAAAAAATGAAACTTATAATTTGTTAGATAGTAAGAACAATTATGTAGTTTTTATTTTTATTTTTTATTTGTATTTATTTTGTTCATGTGGTATTCTCCACTTTTCATGTTGGCTATGCTTGCAAATTGTACGTAATATTGTATTTATGTTTACCATAGCCTATAGGTTAGATCATTCCTATTTATCGTTATACATTTGTGTGGTTGTTTTGTTGTATTCTGTATATTCTTTGTATTATTAAGCTATGCAGGGAGTTGTGAGTTTATACTGCCTGAGCTATGTTTGTATTCTTTATTATGTATCATTTATCATGATATGTAAATGTGTTGTACTCTCATAGTCTCATACACCAGAACGGGATCGAACTTGAGAGTCAATACATTCTATTCTATTCTATTCCATTCTATATAGTGGCTTCACAGACGATAAGGCCTATCTTTGATAGCTATAGAGTAATTTCAATTTAGTGCTAATGAAGTAATAATTTTTCACAGCAATTTCATAAGCTGATATTATTAGAGGTGTAGATCTATAGTACATTTGCTAAAGGTAGACATGCTAGAGCACAAATGAAACATTTACAAGCCATATAGCGCTGTCTGTGTGATTGTGTGTAAGAACTTCGCACCGTTAACCGTTTCGCATCCGTAAAATCTTTAGCACGCGTAAAGCTTGTTATTGACAAGATGAGCTCTGATTGGCTGTATGCAAATGAGTTCATACTGGGGTCCGGAACTCAAGTGGGAAAAAAATTACGCCGCCGGGTCACCCGGTCCAAACGCCGGAACATCTGGCCCGGTACTGCCCGGTACCTTCGCGGCGGAGTCGGAGTCGGAGGGAGACATCTCCGTTAACGGTGATTTAATTCTCAGTCATCGTTCACCACATAGAAATATCGCTCGAAGAAGAACAAAATATATTCGGGGTCACCAATGTAGGAATAGTTGTTTGATAAATCGAAAGTATATTCTTACCGTTACTAGGCCGAGCAGATAATGGTGGGAGGACGAAGCTGGGAAAGGAGTAGGCCGATGAGAAATTGAAGCGACGCGGTGACTACATGTAGCCTACGTAAGCACGTACACGTGAACCGCGACTAGCTAGCTACCTCCGCGAGTGAAAAAATGTCCGCGATCGCGAGGTTTGTAAAGTGGAAACTTTATAGTTCAAATATTGCACTTTCACGTTGTAATAATAACTTGTAGAATTATGTAGAAATAAACCGGAGGATGGAGACGCTTGTAGCTATAATTCGCCGATGTCGGCGACTCTTCCCAGAGACACGTCCTAGTGTTAAAACCGCATCTGGAGGAGTGAAGAAAATTTGTGAGTAGAGACTTTTCCACGTGCTAAAATAACACTCAAGTTGCTGGGTGGTGATCGGCAGATGAAATTAACTAGGAATATGTTCAAAATGTGCAGCTGTAGATTGCTATTGTAATCAAAGTTCGCAGAACGAAAAGTACCAACGAAAGATTCGCTAAAAATGCAGAGTATGTTGATAAACAAAACGTGATCTTAAAAAGTTCAAGTCACTACAATTCTATACAGTCATGAGAAAAAACAAAGACCCCCCTCCCCCTAAAAAAAAAAAAATATATATATATATATTACATACACTGACACTGCATCTTTAAAACGGCTTTTTGTTGTTGATATGCTTATGAAATACTGACGAAAAATCGATGCACCTTTCAAAAAAAACATTCCTTATACAAATAATCATTTTAATTTATCCCTATATTTTGTTTCATTATCATTATATTTGTAGATCGAAGCTCTAGCCAATGCGCTCCAAAGTTCAAGATCCTGTTTTCATATTGTTTCTCTCTGCTCTTTCCAAGTCTGTGTTCTTTCTGTGTCGTTTAGCTTTTTATCAGCCTGATCAGTGTTCAGTTCACCCGACTTTTAATATTTATGAGTTTTAAGAAATTCTGTACATTTTCCATTACTCACCCTTTCCGTTCTTGGTCTATGCCACTCCATGCTGATTGCCATCAATCCTCTACCTCCAGTTTAAAATGAGTTTAATGCTTTTCCACCGTCTCGTTGAGTTGTCTTCCTTTTCCATTTCCATGAACACAAGCTTTCCACAGTTGATAAACAGGAGTTATATATAAATGTCAATTCCCACTGTTCTCCACTAAATATCTTACTCTTCTTCCAAACCGTGTAATCAGAATGACATTACATATCTTACAAATGCTTTCTAAAGGATTTCCATCATGCTCCCTGGTTCTTTGCTCCTTGTTTGCATTCCTCCACTCGTCGCCTTTTCCAGCTGTACCCGATTTTCCCCGGTTGTCTAGGGTCCCTGGTAGGCCCCTGCTTGCTCCCCTGCCTTCTTTGTTGGGCTGCTAATTCCTCCCCGACTGTCTCTATGAAGACGGCTTGGCATTCCCTGGGCAACAATATGCCGTTGACGAAAAGCCTCGTCGGATCTGCACGGCTAAAAAATGCTTTCTTCCCCGCGTGTCTCGCTACCTTTAACGCCGGCATCTGGGCACTTCTCTCTTTTCTTATACGGAGAGGTAAATCTTCCGAGATGACAATTTTGGATCCCTTTAGTTGTTTTGTATTCTGCTGAATTTTCACTTTGTCCCCGAATCTAAAAAATCTCGCCTTGATCGGGCGAGGTCTGCTCGCTGCTTGGCATCTGTGCACCCTTTGGTATTGATGGATTCGACGTCTTCTTCCCGGAGTTTCAACTTTCCGACATAAAATTTATGGAGTGTTTCTTTCACATTTCCCTGTCTCCATCCTATTCAGCGATCCCGAAAATCACACAAGGTTTTCTCTTGCAATGTACGTTCGTAGTCTGTCTATTTCATCCTTCAATTCTTTCACCTGATCTTCACTCTCTTTCTTCGATCATTTTGTTGGCTTCCTCTTTCAGAAATTCTATGTCAGTGTTTGCGAACACCTGAGCCTCTCCGACCTCATTCAATTTCAACGACATGTCCTTGATTCTCTCCTCTATTTCGCACAACTTCCTCCGATCTTTTCTTCCAATTAATCCAATCTCTCATCTAACCTGTTCATGATTCTGTCCGTAAAGGCCGTGTTTGATGCACCGGTCGGCATATTCCTTTTGGATTTCTTCACTTCCTGCTCTTTAGGGGACGTGCTTGATACTCTCTGCCTTTTGCCTTTATAAAATGTGGATTTCTCCATGAAAAATGAAAACGAACCAAGCAGGACAGGTGTAGCATAGACGTAGGCTTGGGCGTAAGCATATGGATGGGTCACTGTCACAGTCCGGGAGCCATGGTAGAGCCGGATACGGAGCTAAGTTCAGATACGTCCAAACCGTGTCATGTCACATCAACCTCACCTCATATATGCATCTATGATACCGACACACATACATACACACATACACCCCTTTACAAACATAAATACAACCTTACATTACATACATCAATTAAACAATCATCTATTCTAAAAATTCATACCATATGGCTGGTTGAGCCTTGCGCGGTCTGGGCGGTAAATTTGCTCATAACAGCTACTAGCCGTGATCTGTGCGTCCGTGATTCGCCCATCCTGCATCCCCAATTGTTCTTGCGATGATGAGGCTGAAATAATGAATAGAAATAAAGTAATTAATAATTATATTTGCTTATATAGCGCCTAACACTTACTTTATCAGAAGTCTCTAAGCGCTCTACAATAATGTAGCATAATTACCCTGGCTTTAGCAGTGCAGCTGTCACGCGCTCTGCATTTCAAGAAATAAATTCCTACCAGGTCCCCATTTACTTCACCTGGGTGGAGTGTGGCAAATGTAGATCAATGTCTTGCCAAAGGACATTAGTGCCGCGGTGGGACTCGAACCGCGGACCTTCCCAGATAACAATACGACGTTAGGCCAACGTGGGGCCAACGTAAGCTGTTACGTTAGTCCAACGTCGCCAACATGATGTTGGGCCGACGTTATGCCAACCTCTATCCCACCATGTGCCGATGTCCTTCCGACATTGAACCAACGTTATGCCAACCTCTTTTCCACCGTATGCCGACGTTTCTCCGACATTGGACCAACGTCATCCCAACCCTTTGTTTACCATGTGCCGACGTAGGGCCAACGTTATGCCAACCTCTTTTCCACCGTATGCCGACGTCTCTCCGACATTGGACCAACGTCATCCCTACCCTTATCCCACCATGTGCCGACGTCTCCTCGACATTGCACCAACGTTATGCCAACCCCTTTTCAACCATGTGCCGACGTAGGTCCAACGTTATGCCAACGTCCCCCCGACGTAGGACCAACGTCATGTCAACCCCTATCCCACCATGTGCCGACGTAGGACCAACGTAATGCCAATCCCTTTTCCACCATGTGCCGACGTCCCCCTGACGTAGGACCAACGTAATACCAACCCCTTTTCCACCACGTGCCGACGTCGGCCTAACATAATGCCAACCCCTATCCCACCATGTGCCGACGTTGGATCAACGTTATGCCAACCCCTATTCCACCATGTGTTGATGTTGGACCAACGGTATGCTAACCCCTTCTCCACCATTTGCCGACGTAGAAGCAACGTTATGCCAACCCATTTTCCACCATGTGCCGACGTCCCCCCGATGTTTGACCAACGGTATGCCAACCCCTATCCCACCATGTTCCGACGTTGTACCTACCCCTTTCGAGTTCATGCCAACATCCTTCTGACATTACCAACACCAACTCAACAACATATTCACACCAACATCGGTCATCCGTTCATAAAAACATCGTCAAGATCATACTACATCGGACATGTACAATCATTCAAACACATGCATCACAACGTGACAAAGAAAAGGCCAGGTAATTTAAGATTGGGTTAAATAAATAAACAGAGCAAAATCAATAAAATGAAATAGTAACAATTTCATCGAAATTGGACAGTAATTAAAAAAAGTTCATTATAGAACTTGACTTACATCCCTCTGGAACATATGTATAATTAACAATATTGCAGCAAGTGGACATGTTATTTTAATTTCGTCATGTCTATTTTCTGGTACATTTTAATAATTTAATCACTATCAAAACTTGATAATAACTTATTTGTCCAATTTTAATGAAAAGTTCACCGTCTTGCTTTTTAGGATTTGCTCTGAATACATCCCCTTGCAAAAAAGAACAAGGAAAATAAACTGATTTTGTGATAAAACATACTTTATTTTATGTGTAATAAACAAACTGTTGTAAATATGAATACAATTCTTGTACATTTTTCTTTGGTACTTTCGTTTGAGAACAAAAAGATGTAATCATAGTTTCAAGTTCAAGGTATCTCACTGTGTCACAATATACTGTCAATGAATGCTAGGACGATATGAGCTGTTATAAAATGAAGTGTCGCTTACACTTAACACAACCAAACATACTGACATACATTGTACGAATATTATAAACAATCCTCACTACTTCCCGAGTAAAACAAAACAAACTTTCTGGCAGACGAACACCATTGTTTATGACAAGATTCCCTACACTGCTGGGTGGTTCCAATGTCCTTGTTTCAGGAGGATTCCTCTACATATGTACAACACAAAATATAAAGAAATTAATAAGTGTTCACCATTTGTGTATCAGGAACTAGGCAATTAATGTAAACAAGTTTTCATAAAAAATAAAAATAAAATTCAGAGAAATTGCCAACATTTTTGTTGCTTTGGCATTTCAGAGATGCTGATACATTTTGTCACCAAATCTATTGTTAACACATCTATAAACCCTTTTTCCAGGACCGGAGGGATACATTGCTTGAATGTGTGAAGTGAAGCAATTGCTAAATGTTTATATTAGAAGAGTGGAAATTTGAAAGAGAAGAAAAGAAATAGAAGAGCTTGAAAAGGGACAAAACACAAGTTTCTTTACTCTAATATACCACTTTCAATATTTCTTTAAAATTAAGAAAAAGGTTGTACGAAAAAACATTCAGTCACTTAGATATATGAAATATTGTTTTCTTACCTTTGGAATTCGTTATAGCATGCATTTAGTTGACACATTATACAGGCATTCAAATCAATTACGACCTTCTTTGGCTCATGGTATGGCTCTCTTTTTCAAATTTGGCCATTGGTGAAATTTCACCACAACAAATAACAAGTAAAGATGTATAGCACACTTTTTAATAAAAAGTTAATGTTTATGTTTGTGTACAAAACATATAAATGCAGAGCTGGCTAGCAAGCACCGTAGCTCGCCTAAGCGGAGATCGTTCTCGATATGACATCACAAATCCTTCGGTCAATCATTCCGAGGAACTCTGAGAATTTTAAGGGGCGGGGTCCACCATTAAACGAGCAACTTGGAGAGCTTTTCAAAAATTTGTAAACAATATAAGGAGGCGTTTATTTATGAAACAATTGTTATTATCTTGCTTAAAAATGTCTCGATACAAGACATAATAGCTTAAAATTTCCCAAGGCAGTCGACCTTTAAAGAATGGGTTAGTCGGAATCAAAATCTTGACTAGCTTGTGGTGGTACAACTTCGGCATCTGTGGCAGAAAAAAAGAAGAAAGAAACCAAACAAGATTTAAAACCAGATCATGGAAACATCACCTAGAAATAGTACGATATTAATCAAATAGTACGGCATTCAAAGAAAGTAGTCCTGATTGGCACATCCTCCCTAATTTTGATGAAATTTCATGGATAGAACTTAGAAGTACTTTGTCATGAAAATAACTTTGTTCAAATTTTAGAGCAAATTAACCAGTAGTATGGAAATGAGAAAGGAATGGATTTCTTTTATTTTTGTTTTGTTTAATTCGAATACGGCATCAAGCACTCTTCTTAACAAAGAAAATATTCACTTTAAGTAAAATGGCAGTGATGAGTCAATATAAAGTATCTGCTTGCTCAGTGTTAAGATGTTTGATTGATAACAGTTTAAGGCCCCTCTTAAGTGTTGGGATCCCAAAATTAGCCAAAGAATAGATGTCACAATCTCACTTAAATGGTATGATGTGAAAGAGGATGTTATTAGCAACCGGGCACTTCTGCAAATAGAATTTTTACCCAAAATATGTGTTTAAAGAAGAATATGGATGAAAGAATACACAATTTGGGTTTTCTGCATACAACACAAAACCCTAAGTTAGTATTAACGTTTGTATTCTTTTATCAATATTCGTCTACAAACACATTTTTAGGGAAATGTTTGCAGAAGAGTGCAGTGTTTAATGACATCCTCTTTCACATCATTATAAATTTGAAGTGAAATTTGAGGCTCCCAATACTTGAGAGAGGCTTTAAAGTAAAAACAAAAACACAAATATATAGCGTTATATATAGTTGCTTATACAAAAAACAGATCAATTAACTGTTGTTGTTCTTTGTGGCACCCTGCATTCAGATTTTTTACCAAAAAATACAGCTATAAGCACTATTTCGTTTTTGTTTTTTTTAGTTGAAAAGTTTTGTAAGTGATCACATTGCGGTTACTCAATATAATGAGGAAACAATACTTACATATAGACTATGTCATACATAAACGTACATTGATCCAGTACATTTGTAACTTTGTGTGCAGCTAGGCACCACTATAAGGAATAAGCTATCATGTCTACATGTATAACTATTAAAAAACAAAGTGAATAAAATGCCAAATGACATACCCATATTTCTGAATGTTGAGGTCGATGGGGTCGTTGGGGCTGTTGGGGTCGACAGTGTTCTGGAGGTTGATGGGGTCGTTAGAGTCCATGGGGTCGAGGTCCTCGAGGTCGAGGGGGTCCTTGGTGCTGTTGATGGTGTTCTGGGGAGGTAGGGGTACTACACGTTAATAGGCCTATAGATTATCTATATGACATGACTCGAGATTAAAGTTAAACTGGATTAAATCTCTATGTGAACACACCCTGCATTGAAAATATGCAGTAAACTATTAAACAGTACACACAAGCAAACATGATTATGAGTGTGAACAGGGCCACATTTCGACGCAGTCCGTCACTTCGGTTCCTACGCTAAATAAGTAACAAAGAAAACTGTTCCTCTCCTACTTACTTTTGATCTTAATTTCACATGAACTATATATAATAAACAAGTAATCATCTACATCGTTGCAGAATATTTGCTACTTCAAAATACACTAAAATGTACTGTAATTTCTGCTGACAAAGACAAAAAACTCAGCTTTTCTACGTATACACACTCATCTCTTTGTGTACTCCTAAAAGGTACAACATCTAGTATCATCTTTACGAAACTCATATAAAATTCTACCAAACTTAACTGAAATTATATTAAGATACATCCTAATTGCATTCTATAGTATTATATCAAGTAACATAATATAGAAATGGATTGTATTCTTACCGAATTGGGCCTGTACTTTGTTCCACAAAATTACTTAAATTTTTTTGCTGCAATGTTGTAATTCGGACCTTACTGCATCACTTCGACATTCAAAATGACTGGAGTCTGCTCCTCCCAGAACACGTGGTTGGAGAGAACAAAGAACTTCCTGTCTTCGTGACTCGGAGTATAATCTTAAAGTAAACATCAGGCACCAAGATGCTGGTAGTCTCATAATAAGACTATTAAAAACTAGTAGAAATATATATTTCTTCACTACATATTAGTAACAGTAGGTACGTTACTCACAGGCAACTGATCCAGACGAATTGACAGGAAATGGCTGACGGTGACCACATGGGCATGCGCGCGCATGCAATTTCTTACTCGGATGTAGGTACTAGGTCGTATTTGTTACGTTGGCCCAACGTCATAAGCCAACCAATATCCATGCACTATTTATCCGTAGAGATGGAGACGTCGATGGAACAACGTTCAGCCAGTGTTGGGCCATCGTCGCATATAGCCCACCAAGCCACCATTTATCAGTAGAAATGGATATGATGGACCAACGTTCAGCTAACATTGGCCCAACGTCGAATAGCCAGCCAAAAACAACCATTTATCAGTAAAAATTGAGACGATGGACCAACATTGATCCAACGTTAGCCCAACGTCTAATAGCCAGCCCAAAACAACCATTTATCAGTAAAAATTGAGACGATAGGCCAACGTTTAGCCAACGTTAGCCCAACGTCGAATAGCCAACCAAAATCCACCATTTATGAGTACAAATTGAGACGATGGACCAACATTAAGCCAACATTAGCCCAACGTCGAATAGCCAACCAAAACCACCATTTATCAGTAAAAATTGAGACGATAGACCAACGTTTAGCCAACGTTAGCCCAACGTCGAATAGCCAACCAAAATGCACCATTTATCAGTACAAATTGAGTCGATGGACCATCGTTTAGCCAACGTTAGCCCAACGTCGAATAGCCAACCAAACTCCACCATTTATGAGTACAAATTGAGACGATGGACCAACATTGAGCCAACGTTAGCCCAACGTCGAATAGCCAACCCAAAACCACCATTTATCAGTAAAAATTGAGACGATAGACCAACGTTTACCCAACATTGGCCCTACGTCGAATAGCCAACCCAAAACCACCATTTATCAGTAAAAATTGAGACGATAGACCAACGTTAAGCCAACATTGGCCCAACGTCGAATAGCCAACCAATAGCCACCATTTATCAGTAAAAATGGCGACAATGGACCAACGTTCAGCCAACATTGGCCCAACGTCGAAAAGCCAACCAATATCCACCGTTTATCAGTGAAAAAATGGCGACGATGGCCCAACGTTCAGCCAACGTTAGCTTGCCGACTGCGACCGTGCCGACCGTGGCCGACGTTGGCCCAACGCCGTATTGTTATCTGGGTTGTGATCGACAGTCCGGCGACGTATCCACTCGACCACGACACCTCTATTATGAGTAACATGAGAATGGAAGTCCGGCAGCAAGCATTTCGTTAATTGCCAATTGCTCCTCGCAGCTAACACGACTCAGTGTATGGTGGATACGCTGCGCTATTTCTTCAACACTTCATTGACTTTCTTATACCAAAGCTGGCGAACTTATAGATCTTGATTGTACAAGCGAATTACGTTTTTACGCGCAAACTTCTATCTACTTTTTATATTACAGCCATCTTGGGAACCACAGACGTATTGGATTGGTTACTAGATGGAAACAGCAAGTCAAATTCTTACGCTCATAAATCCATAATAAATTGTAGTCGTCGGGTACAGCACGTGCACAATGCAGACCATGGCAATGGCCATGGTGTACTAGCTCGGATCAATCGGACTTGAACAGCGTGAAAAATAGAAAAATTACTTTCGTATGGCCTATGGGAAAGGCATTCAACCGTTGATTGGTCCATCGACATTGAGATTGTAATTGGCTGAAAGTTCGTATCGCATAGCAACGTGGCCAACAACTAAACTCTTCGTCACCCTGTTACACCCACAAATGTAATAACGCCCACAAATGTAACAACGCCCACAAATGTAATAACACTTTACCCACAAATGTAATAACACCCACAAATGTAATAACACTTTACCCACAAATGTAATAATTTCACCCACAAATGTAATAACCACTTTACCCACAAATGTAATAATTTTGGTAAGTGGTTGTTACACCCACAAATGTAATAACGCCCACAAATGTAACAACGCCCAAAAATGTAATAACACTTTACCCACAAATGTAATAACACCCACAAATGTAATAACACTTTACCCACAAATGTAATAATTTCACCCACAAATGTAATAACCACTTTACCCACAAATGTAATAATTTTGAATCACCCACAAATGTAATAATGACTTTACCCACAAATGTAATAAATTTGAAGGGATATTTTGTCGAATTTGTTCAAAACTAAAACCCTGTAATAAAGCATGGGTATAGCGCGCAGTCTTTACTCCAGACCCGGTTATTTCAAAATTTAAAAAACAGACCCCATAATCCTTTTCCTGTGGAATAACATAACAATCGAGCGTAGTCTTTCCTCCAGACCCGGTCATTTCAAAAATAAAAACAATAAAAAACAAAACAAAAAATTCAAATCTAAGACCCAACAATCCTCCAAACTAAGACCCTGTAATAAAGCATGGGTTTAGAGCGTTGTCTTTACTCCACACCCGGTTATTTCAAAAATAAAACAAAACAAAAACCTTTTAAGCTAAGACCCCTCCATCTTCCAAATTAAGACCCGGTAATAAAGCATGGGTTTAGAGCGTTGTCTTTACTCCAAACCCGGTTATTTCAAAAATAAAACAAAACAAAACAAAAACCTTTTAAACTAAAACCCGTCCATCTTCCAAATTAAGACCCGGTAATAAAGTATGGGATTAGAGCGTAGTCTTTACTTCAGACTCGGTTATTTAAAAAAAAAAAATCTTCAAACTAAGACCTTCCCATCTTATTCCTGTGGAATAACATGGGTATAGAGCGTAGTCTTTCCTCCAGACCCGGTTATTTCAAAAGAAAAGAAATTTAAACAAATCTTCGAAACTAAGTCCCACCATCTTATTCCTCTTTTTTTTCATTTAAAAATAAATTACATTATTACATATGTGGATACAACACGTCACAAATAAATGATTGGTCGGCGGTCACACGAACTGACAAATCAGTCAAAATGGTCCATATATATAACACACAGAGGAGGGACCGATTCGATGGTTCGTTGACCGTCGACGATTTGTTAATATGTAAAAATTCTAACGCCCACAAATATCCTGGAATTCAATGTTCGTAGAAAAAAAGTAATCGAATAAGTGACCTTAAATGTATTTAAATATTGTATATATTATATCATTTTTTTAAATGACCGGGTCTGGAAGAACAACTATGCTCTAAACCAATGCTTTATTACAGGATCTTAGTTTGGAAGATGGTGGGTCTTAATTTTCAAAGTTTTTGTTTTTGTTTTTGTTTTGTTTTTTTTTGAAATAACCGAGTCTAGAGGAAAGACTACGTTCAATACTCATGTTATTCCACATGAATAAGATGATGGGGTCTTAGTTTTGAAGATTAAAAAAAAATTAAACGGGTCTGGAGTAAAGACTACGCTCTAAACCCATGCTTTATTACTGGGTCTTAATTTGGAAGATGGAGGGGTCTTAGTTTAAAAGGTTTTTGTTTTGTTTTGTTTTATTTTTGAAATAACCGGGTGTGGAGTAAAGACAACGCTCTAAACCCATGCTTTATTACAGGGTCTTAGTTTGGAGGATTGTTGGGTCTTAGATTTGATTTTTTTTTTTATTGTTTTTATTTTTGAAATGACCGGGTCTGGAGGAAAGACTACGCTCGATTGTCATGTTATTCCACAGGAAAAGGATTATGGGGTCTTAGTTTTGAAGATTTTTTAAATTTTTGAAATAACCGGGTCTGGAGTAAAGACTGCGCGCTATACCCATGTTTTATTACAGGGTTTTAGTTTTGAACAAATTCGACAAAATATCCCTTCAAATTTATTACATTTGTGGGTAAAGTCATTATTACATTTGTGGGTGATTCAAAATTATTACATTTGTGGGTGAAATTATTACATTTGTGGGTAAAGTGTTATTACATTTGTGGGTGTTATTACATTTGTGGGTAAAGTGTTATTACATTTGTGGGCGTTGTTACATTTGTGGGCGTTATTACATTTGTGGGTGTAACACACCCCGGCATGATTTAATCAGTCGTAGAGGCATGTTTTTAAAAATAGCCACAATGTAATATAGCTCATTTGCACCATTTGCATACAGTACCGTCTGCATCTGCAGGTAGGGTTAGGTTTTGGTTTAGGTTTAGGTTTAGGGTTGTGGCTATTTAAAGAGACGTATACCTCTACTACTGATAAAGCAATGCCTACCAGTTCAGTTGGACAAACTAGAGTACGGCAGTGCAACATTTAAATTTGTACGACTGAGATTTTAAAAAAGTACCATGGATTTTCCATTGTTCCGTACCATGATTACCATGGTACCTATGGTTGATGGCAATTTGGACAAAGAACCATGGGGGACAAAGAACCATGGTAATAATAATAATAACAATAGGCATTTATAAAGCGCCGTCTATCTAGACAATTCTATTCCGAGGCGCACAAGAAAAATAGGAAGAATTGGAGAGTTTGTATGAGTGTCATAGTGCCAAGTACAGTTATTGTTATAAAAGATGAGATTTCAGCTTGGATTTAAAGGTCTCTAAGGAAGTTATGATTATCAAATTCAATGGTAAATTATTCCAAAAATAAGGTGCTGCAGCTGATAAAGCTGGTAAACATTGTACTACTGTACCATGGTTCTTTGTTCAAACTACCATCAACCATGTGAACCATGGTTAACATGATTCTCCCCTACCACGGTTACCATAGTTGTTGTTGGACTACAATTATTCTGCTGCGCATACGTCCTTCACTGCACTGCACCATATGTTGTGAGTGTGATGTTCAGATTTGACAGAAAAGCCATTAGCACATTTAAGTCTTAACATTTAGAAGACTCTCTATGTTCTAAAAAGCTTTCAACGTCCTTTCATAATTATGAGAGTCGCGTAGAGAAGTAAAAGGAAATTAACATGAAATTATTTAAACCCAAAGTTAACAATTTATTAGCAAAAAAATATTCTATGGAGAATGACGTGAAAAACACGTCTTTTTTTTACATCCATCTCCATTCTGCTAAAAGTACCACATATTTTGCCTAGATTGACTAATATAATACGACAAAGACTATGTTATTTCTAGTAAAGCAAACAAATTACAATTTCATTATGATTGACTATTGTGTTTTATTTTTTTAAAGTAGTCAATTAACTGTTATTTTCAGCTAGTTTTCTGTGTAAAATCAACGGGTCGGGCGACAGAGCTTTATTACACTGTACCATGTCACAATTTGACATACCGCCCACTTCTAGTTTTTTTGTTTGAGAAAGTCTTTTTTCTATGTAATTTTATATATAAGGCTCGTTTTGATTGGTCAATGTTACCCCCCTTGTCTCCAAGATGAAAGACAAGTTTTGGTGAGATGATTCAGTTTGAGAACTGTGTCGCCTAGTCTCTATCACGGTCCACGCACATGATACAATGCACAGTGGTGGAACGATACCGGCTGCACAGACTGCACGAGAGACAACGCATGGTAGCATCCTTTTCTTTCCGATGCATAGCTTGACGAGGTGCCTTTAAAGTTTGTGAGAATTTGCTGCCAAATTGTAAGAAGTTTGATATATTTATGTTATAATTTCTAGTTAAACTGAAAGCTAATATTGTACTGATTTGATATGTTAAATATTAGAAGCTTAAACATGGAGTAAGGTGATAAATATCGGGCGAATAGCCGACAGTATAATTTGTCTTCTGAATTCTACGGCACACCAGTGCTTGGACCTAGTTTAGTCTGGGACATTCCACTGTGGCAAAGGGTAAATTGGATGGTACTACCTCCAACATAACATGACATGTGTTTGATGAGCTATATTAGACCTAACTTCTAAGGTCCTGTAAATCTGATGAAAATTTTAACAGTAAAGTGTACATACTATTTATGTCTTGCTTGACTATCATGGTCTATGTCTAGATGACTAAGCTATTGACTGCATAGTGATATTATTATTAAAAAAATAACATTACAATTTATTAACATTAAAGTTCAATTAATTGGCAATAAGTTATGCCTTATTGCTGATCGCCGAAAATTATCAAACGGAAAGGACGATGGGACTGTTATCGGTTAGAATCGGGTCGCTAATTTTGGTTTTATTAGAATTTCAATTAGCCGATCTTTCTAAACCGGAAACCCATAAAAGTCCTGTCATATCATTATTTGCGTCGGTGATCAGCAGTAAGGCTTATGCACTGATGTTTCAACTTCAATATGAAACAATGTCCCATTTTTGTTTACTGTTAATTTATCATTTTATGTCAACTTCAATATGAAATCATGTCCTATTTTCGATTGTTAATTTATTATTTTAAGTTTTTTTTTGTTGGTATCATTACAGATATGGATATACCTCAGAGGACAAACTCAATAAACTACAAAGAACTTCGTATAGAGTCTAGCGTTCCTACGCATATAGCAGTTAAGCAGGAAAGATGGTCGACATCGAAGCTGTGGCCATGCCATATTGTTGAAGACAACGATGACCAGGTCAAAGTTCACTGGGATGTTTAGTCAGAAACTTACGATCAGTGGATTGCTAAAGAAGATGCAGTTGATGTGCCCAGTGACATAGAGGAAGCTGATGGATACAGCCACTTCACACGGCAGTATTCAGGTAATTAGTTTTTTTCTACTTTCTGTAGAAAAAAACATGTTCAGTAAACTTTTAGTTACATGTTGAAAAAGATGTTTAAGAAGTTGAAACTTATGGACATGCATGGTACATCCTTGCAAATTGTTTAAGAAGCAATGTTTGAGGAGAGTTTTGTGATCATTAGAGAGGAGTATACCTCATCTTATACCTTTCAAAACAATTTTTAAAAATAGCCTCATTTTCAGATGTCATCCTGTGTGCCAAAAACTCCAAATATAACACTAAATTTCTTTTTTTGAGTATTTATACCTGTTTTCCAATGAATTCTCTAAAATCCCCCGCTCTTTTTTCAGAAACCCAGAAGCCAAGTATGATTTTTAACGTAGAATAAATGTTACTTTTAATGTTTGTAAAAATTGTTTTCATTTATTATTTTGTAATTTGCCTAAATAATCTCCAATCTTTATAATCCAAAAGTCAAATTACATTTTGCATTCTTTGTTGTTTAAATATGGAACTTGAAGCGTGGCAACGACCATCATGCAAATTACATAAATATACTCTTAATATTTCTTGTTTAGAAACTCGCAGTGTGTCAACAGTGTCATGATTTATGCTGTTTAATTTCTTTTCAATTGTCATTTATAATGTTACCCAATATGTGTAAAATGAAACCAGTCTTAATCATTTCCTTTTATTTTCTATTTCTAATAACAGATTCAAGAACAAATGAATATTGCTAGACTAAGTGACAGCCTGGTGACAATACGTTTGCCAGTCCAGCATGGATATTTTGAGTCGTTCAAAACAAATGCGAGCCTTGTGAAAGACATTGGAAGACGCAGTGCATGTAGCTTTCGATGCACAATCCAGGGAATCTCGGGCATCCTGGACAAAGACTGGTGGTTCAGGATTAAAAATTGTGCCGGAGACTTCGCGAAGGTCAATGAAGAAACCCTTATCTGTCGTCTGCAGGAACGCCGTCCACTTACAAGATATTCCATCAATGACAGTGGAGATTTACCAAGAAAATTGTGCACCGTGGACTGGTTGTAATTTTCCAGTTTGTTAAAGACTATGGGAATAAATTGGACCTTCAACAGTTGATGTAGATTTTGTAGACTATATTAGTAGAGTTAGTTCACCTCCACAACACAATGGCAAGTATTATACATTCTATCATGTTATTTACTTTTTTACTGTGCCTTTGCCCTGTAGTGTTGTCTTTGCCTGTAGATTCAAATGATTGGTACATTCCTATAAATAAGTATTTTTGTACAATATTGCTTGCACTGGTGATGTCAAAAACGAAAAAAAGTGCCAATTCAATCCCTCATAACTGAATGTGTGCTAAAAAATATCTTGAACTAAATGATGTATCATGTGATGAACTCAGTGCTGTAATTGTAGGTAGCACTATATTGAACTATGTCAAACAAATTTTCAGTGCAATACGTGCAGCAAACAGACGGGGCGGACATTATAATGCAAAACTGAAAGAAAAGTGGAAAAATTCAGTCTATAACTTAAAACTCGGAGGGGCAAAGCGTAAATTGGAAAAAGATTTGAAAACGGAAGGCAACCGTAGGAAAGTATGCGAGAAAGAGATAGAAGAATAAAAGAGGCGAATCAAAGAACTAACAACTCAGAGAAATGACAAATGTAATGGCCCAACAATCCTTGAAAAAGCCAAACAAATCTGGCAGGAAAGCTGGGTCGAAAACCAACTTTTCAAACTCGTACATGAAAAAAAAAATTGTTGGAGACAGCAAGTGACACTGTGAAACTTCTTGGTGCCGTAGGAATTAAAGTGAAAACTCTTACTTTTGGGGACAAGTTTCGAAATGAAATGGAACTATTATTTGGTGTAAATGGGGAAAAAACTAAAATCCCGATAGATAAAGCTTATATCTGAAATATACACTATGTTTGTCAGACGATGACTATTTGACTCTCACCAAAACTGCCTAAACTTTATTCGGTCACAAAAAGAAGCACGGAAATCAACTCACTTTTTGAAATCAATACTTATTCAGATATGATTGGTGCTTGGGAGCCATTAAGAAACACAATAAAATATGCTGTGGAAAAGATGTACAAAATGTACAAAAATGAACCTGTACCAGACCACTTAGGGATCAAATTAAGTGGAGATGGAACAATGATGGGGAAACGAATACATGCAACAAATATAACATTCAGGGTGTTATATGGTAAATATCTCAATGAGGAATACATATTAGCAATGGTGCGAAAGCCAGAGAAACACGCTTTTGAAAGAAATAATTGATCCAATAGTTACCGGCAAACCAGAAGACGTTACATTAGGAGTCCAATCACTACCTTTAAAATATCATTTAGGCGCTGAAAGGAAGTTTATAGACAAAATGATGGGTTTGGGAGCGTGCAACAGTACACACAGTTGTGCCTGGTGAAAGATACATAAACGACAAAAATGGTCCATGATTAATCCAGAACTTGGTGCACGCACGATTGAAGAAATAGAAAGACTATGCAAAGGACCCACAAAAAGAAATATTAGCTGTTTAAGAAATCCCGTCCTGCCAGTCCACTGCGTAGTGCCAGATCCTCTGCACCTTTTTCTCAGAATATCTGATCAACTCATTACCCAATTAGTTCAAATACTAAGGCACAAAGATATTATTGGAATAAACTCCAAAAATATAGACTTGGCTAGTTGTCAAAATATGGCGGCTTTTGAAAAGTTTGTGAAAGACATGCACATTCCATGGTTTTTTATGACAAGTAAAGACACAGGCCTCCTCCAGTTTCGAGATTTTACTGGTCCTGAACATGAACAAATTCAAGACAACATCAAATTAGAAAATCTCATATCATGGCACCCAAAATTGGATAATATCAAGTGGCTTTGGGAGGAATTTAGAAAAATAATCATTGCCATGAAGGGCCCAAGTGTAGATCCAGATTCAATAGAAACTCGCAGTCGTGCACGGGTAGGAATATATGCAGAAACCTTTCTAGCTAAAGACGTTACGCCCTATATGCATGTGTTGATGAATCACGTAGCAGAATCATGGAAACTTCATGGTCATTGAAATCATTTCATTCAACAAGCCATGGAGAAATTAAACGACATAGTAACATCGCTTTTTTTTAGAGCAACAAATCACAGAAACACTGAGGCCTTTGTGCAAGTCATGCAAAAGCAAAATAGAATTGCTTATCTAGATGAATCCTGTAAAGATGGACTAGTTTTTTAATGTGCATTGCAAAATGTGTGGAGAACGAGGCCACAATTAACGCAAATGATTTTTAGGGCATCGTCCACTCACTGATGTAGTTCCAACAGATGCAGCCTGAGATCAGACAAATTGAGCTTAAATGCAGCTGTCCGAAATGTTATAATGGCCATCTTGTTTTCAACAATTTAATATCTAAATCTATACATGTTTATCTTAAATTACTTCTAGATTTGATGTTGAAATAGTAGTTTTTAGACTTCCGTAACAAAGTAACGTGTAACTTACTATTAACCTAGGTCAAACGTATCAGTGTTAAATGGTGCTCTCAGAGACAGACCTGTATTTTGAAGATTGCAACACAACAGGATATGATCCTACCTGGACTAAGAAAAGTGCCAAATCTTTATTAAGTCTTGTAAAAGAGGTAAAGTTAGTTTATTTAACAGAAGTTAACTTAAAACGTCTGGCCTAGTAATAGATTTGATACAAAAATGTTCATCTATGAGTATATACTGTATGTAGGCTTAGTTACATGACTGTAGAAATGACCAAATTTATGAAAAGAAACCTTACTGTGAAATCAACTTATTTGATGCGATAAAGATGAAGAAAACGAAGCCTAGCAAAATCAAGATCTGCAGTCCAATCAATTCAGCAGATTGATTTTTATCATGTGAATTGCTTTATAAACATTTGTAAAATGATTTGTAGACAGAAATTTGCTTTGTTCAAAAGCTGTATACAAAATATCCAGTAATTCAGAGTGACTGAAGTTTGATTATAAGTTTACTGACGACAATGTGGTGATGGTCCCTTTAAGAATGCATTCGACTAGATAACTTTTTAAAGTACTATATATGTTTGATGAAAGGTACTATATATTTGTCTAATTTTGTGCTAACAATATAATATGAAACTTTGTACAGTTTTCAGTAGAGGACTGGAATTTATGGGTCAAGTACATTGTCAAAGTTTGTATTTCAGTAATTGTAAATGGTCCTATTTTCTAAGTATTTAAGTCCAGCACATGTCCCAAAAGGTTGAAAAGAGACATTCCAAAGAACAGTCATGATTGACTTATTGTGGTGATGGGAAGAACATTAATTTATATGTTTTATGTTAGACTAGAATTTTAAGTACATATATTTTTTAACTTACTGACAGTGTGCTTACAATATGATATAATTGCCGGCTTGCAGGTGATAATTTTGAAAAGAAATACTAGAAAAATGATTGAACATTGTGCATTTGTATTTTAGTAAAATGGTGCTCTATTCTCCGTATTATTTAAGTCCAGCACATATCCCAAAAGATTGAAAAGAGACATTCCAAAGAAAAGTCAGGGTTGACTTATTGTGGTGATGGGAAGAAGTTGAACATTAATTTATATGTTAAATGTTGGACTCGAATGTTAAGTACTATACATGTATGTTTAAGTTACTGACATTGTGCCTTAATACAATATGATATAATTGCCGGCTTGCAGGTGATAATTTTGAAAAGAAAAACTAGACAAAATGATTGAACATTGTGCATTTGTATTTTAGTGAAATGGTGCTCTATTCTCAGTATTATTTAAGTCCAGCACATGTCCAAAAGGTTGAAAAGAGACATTCCCAAGAAAAGTTAGGATTGACTTATTGTGGTGATGGGAAGAAAATTAATTATGTGGTAGATTAGGTAAATTTATAAGTATAGTATCATTTATGTTTAACTCATGATGGTGTGCTATTATTAATAATAGGCCTATGACATGAAAATTGCTGGTGAAAATTTTGAAAAGAAATACTACTACTAGATAAAATTACAATATATTGTTTAATGTTTTAAGCAGTTGAAAGTATGGCTTTGTAACAATATTATGTTCAATATATTAAACATATTTGTAATAATATTATTAAAACCTCTAAAACATTGCTATATAACCACATTAACATTGCTTTTCTATTTGTGTGTGATGGAATGGTATTTTTGTTACAATAAAATCTACTTTTCTAACAGAAAAAGAATGAACATGATCTTGTGTTACACAGTTAAGTCTCTTGTATATAAAGCTATAAAATAGAGAACTGTTAAATGATAAAATATGGTAGTTAGAGTTGTGCTCTATAGTGTATGAGAGTTGCCCTGCAGCACTTCACTATACTAACAAAAGCCCTAAGCTGGTTATCCCCTATAACCAATAATGGAATCTTCCAAATTGTGCAAATAACCTCCCCACAGAGGTACGGGATATGTAATCTCTTGTGTGCACATAGCATGACTGATGCATTTTCTTAAATTCCAATAGGGTCCATTAAGCTCCAAACGTTTTGATATGTATGCGTTGTGAACGTAATGTTCTAAACTCATTGCTCTGCTATTCAGATTTGACAGGAAAGCCATGTGCACAATATTACTTGTAAAGCCAAAACTCTAAAACGTATTTGTTGATTAACATTTAGGAGACTCTCTGTGTTGTAAAAAGCTTTCACCGTGCTATCATATGAGAGTCACGTACAGGAGTAAAAGGAAACTAACATGAAATATTTTAGGTGAGTTGCCATTTGGTTTTACAAGTTCGTTTACTACCAATTTCATCTATCACTCATTTGGTCTAATTGCCAGTCGGTCTAATTGCCAGTTAGTATAATGCCAATTTTGTCTACTATCCATATGGTCTAATAATCATTTAATCATAAATAAGAATTATTCAATGATTATTAGACGAACTAGTTGTAGACCGAACGACAAGAAACCGTATCTTAGACTCCAAAGTGTAACCACAGTGCCGTATAGAAGACACGAGTGAAGAAATCGACAAGGGATGATAGGTTAATGGGGGTGGGGGGCTAGAGCACACACACGTGCTTTTGTCTTAAAACTCAGGTTGCCAATGGATCCCACACTATCCCACACGGCGGTATCATTGTGTATTTTTTCACATAACATAATAACATTTGCCATAATGTTGCTAAGGTGTTAATGTTGAATTGGATATGACGGTTGACCAGCCTAGACGTGATTTTTTTGGTAAATACTTTGGAGGGCATTTCGGGGATAATGCATAGCATGCATGCTAAAACTCTAGGCAAAAATACCATGGAATAAGATAGGGTGGACGCAACAATCTTTTTTTTAATACAAAAGATGTCATTTTGGGCTCACAATCTGAAAGAATTTGAAAATTCATAATTTTGTTATTTTTTGACCTAATTGTTATTATTTCGTAAAGACCTTTGAAGTAATAAACCTGTTTAATATACTTTCTAAATTACAAAAACATGGCATTTTCTAAAATTCCAATGTTTTTTTTTTTTTTTTTTATCTGTTACCATTTTAGAAGCCCTATACAGTGGTCACACCCTCCACAAACTTTAAGGCAAACAATCACATTCTGATAGCAAAAGGTCATAACTTTAGCACCCTCTAGCAACTGTCAAATGTCGGATCACTTGAAAGATTATTAAAAAAGAACAGCAGCTCACCAATCATTATCTTGACAAGAAGAACCACCAAAACCACCTTAGCTGTCGCCATCCTGGTACCTGAAATACAAGTATCATAGTAAATAGAACATCATCATTAGCATCAATATCATTCGCATCCGCAAATGCTCACCAAAAATGATTTCATCGAAATGTGAAATCCATTTTCTTTTGTCGTTAAAATTATTCTTCCTGGCATACCTGTTTGATTGCAAATAAACAATTAAATGTACAAATAAATAAATGAGTAAATAAATGAAATCTGCGAGAAAAGATCAAACAAAAGTAATGTTGGGGGAGGAGGTTCTAGCTACTTTCTAAGAAATTTTTAACACAACGTTCGATGACTAAGACACTACTGAATTTCTTTAATCGTAGAACTCAATTCTCTTTACTTTAAACGTTTTTTTTCTTCAGTGCTTTACCTTTGCGTAAATCAATCTAGATTTTAAAGGAAAATATAATAATAGGGTTTTGAGCAATATGAGGTATTGAATGGAAATTCTTCAAAAGCTCTATTTTATAGAATTCCATCTTGTTTACCAGATGTTTCCTAGTTAGAGCTTGGGTAATATTGGAGCGCCTTGAGCACCCTGCGTAGTGGATATAAGAGTGATATGTGTTATCAAATATTGATTATTAAATAGAACAACTGGAACTTATTTAGTGATATTTAACATTTAGCACAGGTTACGGCAGGTTCCTAACTCAGTAGCTTATAATTGACTCTAAAAGTTTACGAGCAAATCACCTTTTGACAACCTTCTGAAGCTCACTCCAAAGTGTGATTGAAGTTAGAATTCAGAACATTCGTATTTATCCATCAAATTAAATACCAGCAACGTTTATACTAGGGATAGAATTGATCGATAAGATGCGATCGGTTTAGCGGTCACAAACACTTCAAGTTTACTATGAAGGACGTTTGATTTTTTTCCTCTTTTCTCTTAGATTTTTGCCGGCGTCTTCGAATTTTCATTATTTTTTAGTGTCTACTTCCTTGTCTGAAAGAAGAAAGGTCGCGTGATCTCCCGCTTTCGTTTCACGAAATGTCGTGTAACACGACTACCCGACCGGACGCGATGACCCAATTATTTATATTCGTATTTTTTAATTCTTATTTCTTTATTGCAAATAAACTTGAGGTTGGATTTCAAATACAAATGAAAATACAAACAGATAGATAACAATGGTAGAAATAATGTACACAAATTCAAAGAAACTGTCGAGTCTGATACATAAAAATATGAATAACAATGTGCTACAGTCAGATTATTACACATTATAAAATAAACTAAAGTAAGCTCATGAGTAACGCCAGAATTAATTAGGGTATGTGTGTGTCTATAAATCGTTCAAAGTAAGCCCTGATCTAGTGATTTAGTGTTTTAGGTCGTGCTCGTGCACGCAATTTGAATTTGGTCATACTCTGAACAAGGTTAACTCATGTATTATTTTGTCTTTTATGAATATATCACAAACCAAAATAAAAACAGAGAAACAATGCATTTACGTTATTCAGGGCAAACAATCCTGCAACTAATAATTATTGGAGATTAATTTGTCGGTATAGTCCCAGTCAAGTGTATTCAGTCGCACCAAATAAGCTTACAATCATATACAGGAAGGCGTTCCCAAGCAAGTGGGTAGTGCACATAACATGCTGTTCAGACCATGGATTTTTCTAGCTAGTAAAATCCATGTTCACACTTTAGGAATGTTGCCTTGGCCCCAAATGGACATGGCATGTACTGTGTAACACAGAGTATATGAGCTAGTATAGTTATGCGATGACTCTATTGTGTAAGCTTGTATTCTCATTGCAAGGCTACAATCGAATCGCCTCATTGGTGCTAATAATATATAAATGGACAAGATGCGTACAATGTATTAATTCAATAATCGTAATCGTAAATAGTAATCAATATAAGTGTCGGTACGGGTTTATTGGACATCTTTGTTCAATTGTCAGTTGACAAAAGGCATCTGATGTTTCCAACATTGCTCAACCAAACATCAAGTCGGAGTCTTAGGAGGGCACCTCAAAAATGCTACACAACGTCGGCATGAAAATTGGAATTCAATTGCATGGTTTCAATCGTTTCCATACCAAAAATTAGTGTTAAAGAAACACCAACATGGAATTTAAAGAAAGTGATGGAATTTGGAATCACGTCAGTCTAATCCTTATCGATATTGTTAACACCTATCCGGTACCACATTTATACTATTATAGATATCAAGGTTATGTTATTAACACCCATATTTTTGCAAAACAAAGTAGAGAATCATCTATGACAACATCTTGTCTTCTGGCACCAGTGATGTAGGTAAGTTAAGAGCATGCGTGGCCTCCCCCTCCAGTCGAACGGTATAAAAACAACAATTAAAAGAAAAGACGAGAAAGAGAGAGAGAAAACGCATTAAACAAAATACATGTACTGACAAGAGAGATAAAGAGAGAAAAAACGTAAAATGGTACCTTCTCACAATTATCATATTCCTCACATTTCATCATGCGAACCGCGAATTAAGCACCCTACCCCTTTACTCGACGACTTTATGACTTAAAGCCCAAGTCCACTCCAAAAATAACTTACTTTCAATAGAACCAGAAAAATCAGACAAACCAATCAAAAATAGTTTGAGCAAAATCGGATAACTAATAAGAAAGTTATGAACTTTTAATGACATGAAAAACTTTGAAAATCACTACACAAATTGGCAACTCACTCATGAGTCTGTGACGTATGGTCCTCACTATCCACTAATTATTTTCTTTATATTGATAATATAAATTTCCTATTTTCACCCTAAGAATCTTATTTCTTCACACCAGCATCCAAGTTAGATTGTTAGTCATGTGTTTTTGTGTGGATGCACAAATAAAGAGTCATTTTTGTCCAGTTAAATCATGAAAAATTGAATTTTGATAAACTATTTATATAAAAATCAATAATTATGAAATACAATATTCAGAAAATAGTATAAATTCTTCAAAATTCATAAAATTTCTGGGGAAATGTCATGCATGCAATATGATACAAATCATATAATCTGGACAAAGGCATGGGGAAATCAAGTTTTGGGGGATAAATGGGGAAATTAATGGGATTAAACTATATAAAGCAATTGATAAGTTGTGAGGACATGACGTCACAAACTGATAACCATCTTGGCAATTTGTGTTGTGATTCTCATTGTTCCATAGTTTTACATACTGTTTCAAAAATTCATAACTTTCTTATTAGTTATCCGATTTTGCTCAAACTTTTTTTGATTGGTTTGTCTGATTGTTTTGCTTTTATTGAAAGTCAGTTATTTTTGGAGTGGACTTGCCCTTTAATATACTTATTGATTTAAAATGGGTACCGTCAAGCTTTCAAAGTACCACATGCTCCAGCATGTCCTGGGTGAAGCTATAGAAGACTTTACTGAAGAAAAGATGTAATATCCAATTCTTAGTGCATATCACATTACGATGATAAGGTCTCCTTACGCTTCTAAATGCCAATTGGGAATTGAATACCACGGCCTTTGCTCCAATAATCGTTATCAGTGGACAGTAATCAACCCATGCACTTTAATACTACACCTGGGTTTAGAGTCGCGAATGTAGATAAATGTCATGTCAAAGGACATTAGTGCTTTCCCGGGACTCGAGCCATGACTTTGCATCCCGGGCAAATGATATTATACCACTCGACTACATCACCCTTCTGATCGAGTATGACACCCATATAGAAAGTAAAGGAATGATGAATCAATGATAAATAGAGTATTTATAGGATATAGAATAAAATGGCAACAACAAAATTCATTTTGAAAGAGAAATACAGGTTAGAAAAAATACCAAACTATGCCTAAAACACGATGATACTCAATTCAAACCGAAGTATAGGCGAACAGTAGTGCATAGAGTTTTTAAGACTGAACCATGAACGGGGCAAAATAGATATGAAATATAATGAGCAGATGTGTTTATAAGAAAATGTTTCACGATGTCATTGTTAACCAAACTTTGCACTGTATATCCAAATACAAAAGCATGGAGGACAAATGATGAACTGAAAGACTGAACTGAAATCTTTTTGGTGTGAACAAAGTGTCTGGAAACAATCAATAAAATACATGTATTTCATTATTTAGGTGGATCTTTCATTGTCATGATTGTTCATGGATATCTGCGTGAAAAGTCATTGAGACTATTGTGACTAACAACCACTATTATTGTCACCGCAAACTCGGCACCCGGCCTTGTTGAGCTGGTAAAGCACTGTTATTTGTATATTTTGTTGGAGATGATGTAATGTCTATAGGAATATATCGCATTGAATCTGTCTCCAATGGCATACAGAGATTAATAACTTTCCTTTTAATTCAAACATCGGATACAACTTATACACGTCATTGCTAAAACACTGGTTTGATCGAGAGAGAGGTTATTTAGTCAGCAAGTCTGAACCCATCATTGTACAGGTTTTTTAGACTGAAAAAAATCATAAATAGAGATTTGTGCAAATATGATTTGCTTTTTTTTAATATGATGTACACCACTTCTTCCATCTTTTATCAGCAAGGTGGTTTTCCAGGAATAGTGTAAACAACAGGGCTAGATGAGAAAGACCAAGGAGTTAGGATTTTACATAACTCCTTGGAAAGACCATGCAGGGAATCAAAAGACGTATTGTAACACAAAAGTTGAAAGAGAGGGAGAGAGGGAGAGACAGAGGGGTGAGGCGGAGGGGGAGGGGCGGGTCAAGAGCTGGCTCATCACAAATCCCATTATATCCCAAGTGAACGATAAAGCTGGACAAGTCTGTCCTTCAACATTCCTTTCCCAAAAGTTTAGATTATAGCAGTTCTTCTGATTAACGAACTAGAATGAAATTAAAGTTATGCTACAGATATGTGGGAGACACTTAAAGCAATAGATATTCGTCACTGGTAGTACATTAAGTTAAAGGGGAAGTCCAACCTCATATCAAGTTGGTTTTACTAGAAGCAGAAAAATATTAAAGAGGAACAGGTCAGTGAAAGTTTGAGCAAATTCTGATTAAAAAAAAAAGTTTTTATTTCTTGAAGATGCGATCAATCAAACACAAATTGGCAACACTGTGACGTATCTTGTGAGCCCTCCCCCTCCAATATGCTTTGTACATAAAATTTAATAAAGCTTCCTTTTCTTTTTTATTGATGACGGAATAATTTTTTTCCATACAGGGGTTAACTAGAAACATATTTGCAAAAATTATATTTAGGGTGCATGTATGATTGAAAACTTTCTTGAGGAAAAATAAAAAATATCTAAATTTTTAGTACAGAGCAAAAAGGAGAGGTGATCGCAAGCCACGTCAAAGACTTACCAAATAGTACAGTGTTTGCTTGAGCGCAACTGACTTTCCTATTTTCAATCGAAATTCGCTCACAAACATTGACCTGTTCCTCTCATTTGGCAGTCTACTCAAGAGTTTAAGTTAAATCGTTGTATTCGAATGCAAGCTTCCGCAATTCAAGTAGAAATGTATATCAATGATTTTACGCTTAAATATTGGAACCCCCTATCTAAATGTCTTAGTGAAGTGGATTTTGCCAGTATACACGAATGATACAAGTTGTACGTTCCATTTCTTTCCATTCTACTACCCTCACAACCAATATCAGTAGTAGTACAAAGCTTTATGAACTACTTGGTGCTAGTGCTTCTTCTATATACCAGTGGCGGATCCAGGGGCCGGGGCCCGGGCCCCTCCTAGAAAAAAACAGGTAAAAACACCCTTTTTGAAAAAATAGAAGTTTGGCCCCTCCTGGCGCCCAAGGGGTGGCGGTGGAAAAAAGTAACCCTTCCCGTAGGAAAAAATTTTCGGGTGCCAAAAAAAAAAATTGTGCTCACTACCCCTGGCGCCCAAGGGGGGGTGGTGGTGGAAAAAAAATTACCCTTCCCGGAGGAAAAAAAATTTTTCGGGTGCCAAAATTTTTTTTTTTTTGCTCCATGCTCTGCTGTTCAGGCGCGAGGCCTGCTTTGAATACTCCAAATTTTTCAAAGTAAACGTTCCGGCCTCTCCCCACTGAGCGAAAAATCGACCGGCACGATTTTCAAAACTTCGCACGAAGTGGGCCCCTTTTTAGGCCCCCTCCCTTGCCGCCGGCTGGATCCGCCCTTGCTATATACCACTGTAGTGCTAACTGGTATCAAGAAACCTGGATTTGTGTTAATGAGAGTAAAAGGAAAAAAGTAGAGTCCAAATTGTGAGTGAGAGAATACCGACTGATGATGGTGCGTAATGATGGAGGTGAAATGTGTCTTAAAAATGATTGGGTGATAATGTATCAATATATATATATATATATATATATATATATAGAGGTTGGATATATATATGTTGCGATATACGTTCTATGGAGCGACTGTTGTGTTTCTTGTTTGATAACGTGTAATAATTAGTGTAGTGAATTTCATCTTGACCGTTTTGTAAATGAAAATAATGCCGAGGAGACGTGAATTTTTATTTCACACTTTTTTTACCAAATAATGAACGAAATTTTCAAAAGATATGCTGTTTTAATTACTACTACTCCTATTTCTACTTAAACTACTACTACTACTACTACTACTACAACACCTATTACTACTACTACTACTACTACTATAACTAGTACTTCTATGCAGCTGCTGCTTCTTCTTATGAGTAGTATAAAATAATTGTATATCGATTTGTTCATGTACATGTTATCCATTTCCACAACCCAAATGATCAATATACGTGTATAATGCATTAAGCTTAGAGCAGGACTCCGAGTCCTAAACGACCAATTTATTGAAATCCGTAATTATCTATATGGTTATTATTATTATTTTATTATTTTATTTGGCATTTCGTATAATAAAACAGACAAACATAATATAAAGATCGAATATACATACATGTATAGTATTTCAGTTATGGGTGCATCAGGGTGGGCAGCCTGGGTATGGAAAGAGCCAACTAAATGTTAGCGGTACATTTCGTTGCGGATCAAAGAGGGTGCCCCTCACCCCACTGACAAAATCAGAGTACCATATACCTACACTACACAAATGTACACATGTCCCCCTTTTGTTTTTCTCTGGTCAATTTTTTTTTAAATTTGGGCCCCAACAAAGCAATCCTGGATCTGCCACTGTTAATTACAAATCATACTTATTTTTTTGTGTATCAGTACAAGGTTAGAAAAAAGATGGGTAGATTACTGACAAAAGCCATTCTTCCTTTTGTGAGACCAAAGACACCGACATCATATCAAGTTAAGAATTGCCAACTTGAAATCTGTTAAAAAACTATATTATAAAAATTATGACTAATTTCATGAAATTGTTTAGCTTATATATCGTTTACTTGTATTTAAAACAAAATAATATTGTACTTGCTCTCTATATCAGCAGAACGTACAGTATGAAGTAATGTTGACATTATTAATTTCTCAATATCCCAGATAATTATATCATATCATTTCAAAATAAATAATATTCGCCTTTGTATTAAGGGGAAAACTTAGCACAGAACAAACTATGCATCAATATAGGCATCTTCTAAAATCAAAGAGTAAATGTATCAATATGTGAGGATTGGATGTGCATTCTGTCACGCTGGAGTTACCATATTAATAAATGGAATATTAAATGGAGCAGATAAAACACGTTGACTATAAAAGTAAATTTTAAAAAAAATTATATGGTCCTCTGACAAATTAACACATAGTTAGAAGAGTAAATTAATCATAGAGGACGTAACAATAAATAAAATAAAAACAATTAAGAAAATATGATAACAATGTTTAATGTTATAAAAACGTTACAATAATGTTTTAATACTTATCAGGATTCAGGTCATAACATTTCAGCACGATAGGATTTAGAGTTATCAATTAACAGTAGTTTGTTAAAGAGGCATCAAAATCCTCTTTTTCATGAAAGGTCTGCAGGATAAACTTTTTTTTCATGGCGACGGTTAAACTGTTTGATGTGTCATTTCTTGAAGTATTCCCAAAGTGACTGTACAATTGTTATCCGACTGATGTTAATAAACATTTTCATCATATCATGGGAAAGCAAATTTGAAATGAAAAGCATTAAATTATAATCTTAATGCGACAAGCAGGATCGACACAAAACCTGCGTTGGTTCTCCCCAAACTCCGGCGGGACCGCTCAGAGGTTCACGTAGAAATCCAGCACAGGGCCTACACAATGCTTGAAACATTTTAGAATGACTTTTGTATTTTTCAGTTGAATTTAATTTGTATGCTTAATATACATTTTCAGGTAGAATTAGACTGTATAAAAGTAGTATGAGCACTCTAACGGGAATTTGACTTAGGAAAAGAATAACAAATCGACCCAAATCCTGGGTTGCATTCTCCCCCAAACTCCGAGGGACCACTCAGAGGTTCTCTTTGAACCAAATGTTCATGTATCTCTCTACAAAAAAAAATGATATTTTCAGATGAAGTAGTCATTATCATTTATGGCAAGTGAGTTTAAAAAAAATATTATTACCCAACTTTCAGTGATTTCGGAAAACGAAGAATTTAATGGCCTTGATGGGATGCTAGAAACTATGCCTACGAAGTTTGAAATGAATCGGGATAGAGGAAGGGACCTAGATAGGGCTCACAAGCACAGCGTTCAAAACGAATGGGATTTGGGTGAATGAAGAAGACGTCATGACGCGTGCTGTGGCCCAGATGGCCTTCCATACTAATATAATCATGCAGGGTATAAAATGGCGTCTAAAATGCCCCCTTGACAGATTTTAAAAATTCGACTTCAAAATGCCTTGCGTTTGGCCGACCAGAATATGCTTGCAAAATTGCAAGGAAAAAAAAGAGGAAAAAGGGCGAAAAGCGTTCTGAAAAATGATGTCATAGCCAATACGTTTTATAATTGTGCGGAAACCCAGTAGTAGACCAGCCAAGACACGATTGTTTTACTTTCGACGGCATTTTGGGGATAATGAATGGCATCCATGAACATAGGGATGGATGTCACGCGCATTTTTTGCTCAAAATTTGGAAGAATGTCCAAATCATGATTTTTCATTTTTTGACCGAATATGTATTATCTGAGAAATACCTTTCAATTGATATTATTTTCGTTATGAGTTTGAATTAATAAACCTGTTTGATATTCATATGAAATTTGGATATTACACACACAATGTATGGCACAATGGAACATAAACGTTTTATTTACTCAGAATATGGGGTTATTAAAACCAATCATATGCCCGTCCCCCAAAGAACAAAAAAACTGCTTTTGTTCTTGTCACATAATTTACGGACTTTTACATGTTTTATAATAAGGCCTAGTATCAATTATTGTGACTATGAAATTAAGAAAAGACGTAAGAGATTATCAATTATTATTATGGCAAGTTCGTCGCAGTAGAATAGAAATTTCAGTTGCAGGATACTGTCAAAACTAAAATCAATGCATAGAGGTCGAACAGAAGAAAAGAGACAAACAAAATAAATGCTCGGTATATCATGTATTATTATGATACTTTGCATGTGACTAACCTGGGATTAGCATGCAATAATCACGTAATGTGAAATTATAATTGAAGGCAATTCAAATTTTGAAAATATTCCATGATAACTATTCTGATCTTTACTTGACCTTCAGTACCTATACATGACATTAAATTATAAAAAAAACATCAGAAGTAAATCCTACTCACTTCAGAAGCTGGGAATACACCTATCATGCATCATCAAGGAACATTGGGCTTAAAAGTTTATCCAAATTATGCAAATTGCCCAACATTGCCCGAATGTTGAATTGTTCTCTAACGACATGAGATCACGAATCATCACCATGATCATCAACAACAACAACAAATCTTCAACGGAAAGACCTTTTTTATGTTCATTAAATGCAAAGTTCACTTTCCTACCGGGGATTAGGGGGAACCGCTTCAAACTAGATGATGTTCCATATAGTCAGGTGGCTTAGCGTCAAATTTATTGATTATTGTTACTTGCCGGATAAAAGCACCATTTTTAGTACAGGGCTTCCTTGGGACTTACCAAACGATATTAGGCTAGGAGCCCCGGGCAAAAAATTCTATTTAAGGATGTGGGGGCGGGGGCGTATTTTTGGAGCCCCAAATAATTTTAAAACATTGATTTGTTGTTGTACAAATGCCATTTTTGATACAGGGCTTCCTTAGGACCTACTGAACGATATTAGGGTGGGAGCCCCGGGCAAAAATATCATATAATGGTGTGGGGCGGGGGCGTGGCCTCGTAGCCCTCAAATAATTTAGAAGGTAATATAACATTTATTTGTTGTTCTACAAATGCCATTTTTGGTACAGGGCTTCCTTAGGACCTACTGAACGATATTAGGGTAGGAGCCCCCGGCAAAAATATCATATAAGGGTGTGGGGCGGGGGCTCGCTTCGTAGCCCCCCCCCCTACTGAACGACCTACTGAACGATATTAGGCTAGGAGCCCCCGGCAAGAATATCATATAAGGGTGTGGAACAGGGGCGTCGCCTCGTAGTCCACAAATAATTTGGAAGGTAATATAACATTGATTTGTTGTTGTACAAACGCATGGCCCCCAATCACACATATATGAATATGTATGCCGGGGGCTCCTACCCTACCATCATTCAGCAGGTCCTAATGAAGCCCTGTACCAAAAATGGCGTTTGTACAACAATAAATCAATGTTTTATTACCTTACAAATTATTTGTGGACTACGAGGCGACGCCCCTGTCCCACACCCTTATATGATATTCTTGCCGGGGGCTCCTACCCTAATATCGTTTAGTAGGTCCTAAGGAAGCCCTGTACCAAAAATGGCATTCGTACAACAACAAATAAATGTTACATTACGTTCTAAATTATTTGGGGGCTACGAAGCGACGAAGCGACGCCCCCGCCCCACACCCTTATATGATATTCTTGCCGGGGGCTCCTAGCCTAATATCGTTTGGTAGGTCCTAAGGAAGCCCTGTACCAAAAATGGCATTTGTACAACAGCATATAAATGTTATATAACCTTCTAAATTATTCGGGGGCTACGAGGCCACGCCCCCGCCCCACGCCCTTATATGATATTTTTGTCGGGGGCTCCTACCCTAATAACGTTCAATAGGTCCTAAGGAAGCCCTGTACCAAAAATGGCATTTGTACAACAAATCAATGTTATAAAATTATTTGGGGGCTCCAAAAGACGCCCCCGCCCCACACCCTTAAATTGAAATTTTTGCCGGGGGCTCCTAGCCTAATATCGTTAAGTAGGTCCTAAGGGAGCCCTGTACCAAAAATGGTGCTTTTATCCGGCAAGTAACGATAATTTCACTAAGCCACCTGACTAATACGTTACCAGAGCCAAAATGCCTTAGCCTTGCCCAGGTATAGACTTAAGAAACTTAAGACATGCTAATGTGGGTATAGTCCACCTTCTCATCATTCTCACAATACTAATAACATTTAGTCAAATTGTTTATGATATTTACTAAGGATTAGGGTTTCTGCAAAATATACATGGAATGTATGTAACTCTATTCCGATGAGCTTATATAGTGGCTATTGCTTGGATCAATAAAATTTAGAGGTAACGAGTAAAAAATGATATATTATACTCACTGTTTGCCTAGAAGCTGCTAAACGCGAAATGAATCGTGGAATGAGGCGTCGAGTCCTCTCCTCAGAAATATTTATCCAATTATAGCCGAGCTAAAAGGATTCACATATAATCTTACACAGTTCAAATAAAAGTAACTGACAACAAGTGACATGAGAGGTATCTTCTAGAACGTCTTATAAAGGCGTTTACAATGTCTCTTTCGCAAGATAAGAGGAGAGTTTGTCTCTGGGTCATGAATCCGGTTTGACAGGTGCGAAAAAACAAGCAGTGCGTCGAAGAAAATGATCTAGAAATCAATCTAATGCAGATTCCCTTTGCACAAATGTGCTTCGTTAAGTTCCATCAGATTTTCATGTAGAAGTGACGGATAACCCGTATGAAATGAAAGACATAGGCTTCGTGCGTCTGTATTTCACCGTCTGGTGACGTGACATTGAGCAGGTACCTGATGCAAGTCGCTTGGATGTGGTTCAAAACGAAACCAGAAGAAAATACATATAACTAGAGCTAACCAACCAAACAAAAGAATACATATCCCTCCCTCAGTGAGTCGGTCCTGATGGGCATTGTGATGCAAATAATATCATGTGATAAAGTGGCCTGGGCATTCCGTTCAACAGGTGGAAACCTTAGTCTGTTCCCGGCCAGAAAAGAAACTAGTTTAAATGACGATGGGGAGGGGGGGGAGAGGGTACTTCAATATATATCAACTCCCATTGCATCCGAATACTTTTCCAACAATTCACGAGCGAATATAGACAATTCCAAATCTTATGTTGCAAATGTAAACATGTTATTTTATTTTTTTATGGGGGGGGGGTTAGGTTATGCCAGGCTTTGATTCCCTAGGCACTATTTGATTATGTTTTGAATTTTTAAATTCGAGTTCGTTTTATTATAATTGTTATACATGTGTTTATTTTAATTATCATATAAATCTAAGGAAATTTATAGTACAATTAGGAACTTAAAGTCAACGATAATTGCCCCACAATGTTTGAGGTAACAGCCCCATACCATCACTTATACGCATCCACAATTCTAGTTAACACGAAAACAGATGTTTTCCAATATTGCTCATATTATAGTTATGATGTATGCCCATAAGTGCAATACTCGAATGCAAACTATGTTTTCAATTACTGATACACACAATGTAATGAAATCAAGTTTTTATGTAGATTATATTAAATATACATACCTCTTTTATATTCATACTGGGGTCTAATCTTTGTATCTTTATAATGGAAACACTACATCCTCTATATCGAAGTTATGAATCTGTGTTAACCATTTATTTTTAATTGTTTAAATGACTGAAATTATCTTCCATGGCCAATGTCACAGTCATCTCCTCTTCCCCTACCACTTCTACTTTTCCACCTCCTTCTTCATCTCGCCCTTCTCCTTCCTTCTCATTCGTGTTCTAACAAGCCTCTTTTCCCCCTTTCTTCTTCTTCTACTTTTACTTCTTCTAATAATTCCCCATTTTATAGTCTGGATAAATCAGTATACCTTTTACTTAGAGTAGCTATTACCTAGCGTATTTTTTTTCATTTGTACAATTTGTCATATTAGTATTTGTTTTCTACATAATTTCGCCTCTATCATTTATAGTTTGTATAGTGGTTGGATATTGATACCTTAGGATACAATTTATGCAGCTAATATGCCATGAAAGTGTGCAGTTTTGTGTTTTATGAAAATCGAATTTCACTAAATTGACTCTATCCTGACCTACGAAATCGCCTAAGGGAAAGTGGCTTTGTGAGTGACGTCAGAGCCGGGATACGCTTCACGCAGCTATAGAGACTAACTGCGATCTACATACAAATGTTCATAGAGTGGATGTCAGTTCCACTCTCTCAAAACGATTTAAATATTGCCTGAATGGTCAATATCTGACATTTGTCCTCTCCCGTCCTGAAACATATCCCAATGTCAATATTCATGTCATTATTGGCATTGAAAAAGTGACAATATCCGTAAAATAACTGTTTTCAACTCAACTTTTTCACCGGCTTTAGCTTGCCAGCTGAGCTGTATGTACACGGAGAGTATGAAAAATCACCCTAGCTGTGTTTCAAAAACAAAGTTAACTATAGTAGAATCATGTTCCGAGGTGGAATTTCCTTTGACATAACAATGAATAATGTTTCTTCTCCATTTTCATTTGTCGATAACTAATTACATAGAATATTGTATTTCTCGCCGTTTTGTTTTGGTTTGGTTTCGTAAGGGTTTCGTCTATCGCGACTGAAATGCATCCTTTGACATAACAATGAATAATGTTTCTTCTCCATTTTCATTTGTCGATAACTAATTACATAGAATATTGTATTTCTCGCCGTTTTGTTTTGGTTTGGTTTCGTAAGGGTTTCGTCTATCGCGACTGAAATGCAAGCGCATAGTACTGTGTGTGTGCGGTATGCAGCTAGTGCAGTCACGTTTACGTGTGTTTTGATGTGCGCGCAGGTAATGTAAATCCGCCAGCGATACTAAATTCAATCAGCGATCAGCCGTGTAGGTAATGCGGCTGCCAAGAGCCACACTACTCGCAGATGATTCGTAACAACAGCAGAATCGCCTCGATTTTTTTCCAGCTAATCTAGCCATGATACGATCGACTATATGAAATATTCTTCGATTTGTTTGCATTTTATTTTATTCATAATAATGATCAAATGGATACTAACTGTTTTGTTTTCATAGTGGAAGAGGTGAAGTCTCCGACGGATATGTCAAAGTGAAACTACATGCATGGTAGTAAAAATCGCCTGCACCCAATCCCCATAATTATATGCAGGCTTGCTGTACAATTACAAAGCCGGGGACACAGCCATAGTTTCACTTTGTTTCCCCCCATTTTTCAACGTTTTTATTTCACAAATAATACATTTCTTAGAATATCAAGATGGAAATATTAATGAGAAGTAACTTACAAACGCTATTGTATTATAATTTATTCTATAGTAAGGGTAAAATAACATATAAGTTGAAGCTGTGTTTTCATCAGCCTTATAATGTTATACATGCATTCTACTAGGTACCCGGAAGTGGCACACTAGCCACGCCTCCCTTTTCCTACGTCACAGCAAAAGGCCGTTTCGGATGACAATAGGGCAAATTTGTCCCAGAGAATAGGGTTTTTGTTTTCACCCTAATTTCGCTTTTTCGGAAGTGTTACATTGTTTGAATGTCATCCAAGCTCATTGTATGGCTTATAAGCTTTCTGTAGATATGAATATCTCCATATTTAGGGCTCTTCTATGAATATCAACTTTAAGAGCTATTTGTATTGTTCTAATATTGAATAAAAATTTAAAAAAATAAAAATTACGGAAAAGCAAAAAGGAGAATTTGTGGGTGGGTGCGTGTGTAGTTCATACGGGAAATTTGTTATGTTTGCTGTTCCAAACACACCAAGCAAACAATCAGCGAATCCAGACGTCCTTTCGACATTCTTTTCAAGATGGAAATTTATGCAAGGCTCATTATCATATCTTATTATGTCAATGACATTGTGGGCAGTTTCTTGCTTGACTTGTAGCGGGAGGGTGAATCAACTTAAGATTGTGCTTAAAGGCCCGGTCACACATAGGGGACGCATGGGGGACGCACGGCCAGCGCATTGAAAATTTGCAATTTTTGCCAGTGCGTTGTCGTGCGTTAGGTGTGCGTCATCCTTCGTTATTAGGGCACTTTCGCAAACGCGACGGAAGCACAGACGACGGGAGAATAACGGCGATACAGCTCTCCCGTCGTGTTCAGGGAACGCATGCTATCATAACCGCGTACGGTTGTGAAAATCAACAAGACGGAGAAAATTCTGGTTCGCGCATGCGCAGATTGTTTTTTCGCTCGCGTTACCATCGCCTTTGCCTTCCGTCGCGTTTGCGAAAGCGCCCTACTCGTTCGTCGAGTGCGCTGGACCAACGCTGGGCGTACGCTATGCATTCGTCGTCATTCGCTGTGTGCGTCGGGATTTTTTGAGCATGCTCAAAAATGTCCGCGGAGCTCGACGCATGAATGTAAACGGCAAAAGGACGCCAGACATGCGCGGAGCGCGCTAGACCAACGCCGGACATACGCGGAGCACACGCCCTGTATACGCGCAGTGCGCTAGCAACACGATATGCATTCGGCGTCAGCTCGCTAGCTTCTCCTAAATCCTGACAAAAGTCGGGCTAACGACTTTTTCCGAGTTTTAATGCGCCGGCCGTGCGTCGTCTATGTGTGACCGGGCCATAAAGTAGATCATTGGTATGAACGACATGGTCTGATTGACTATGTTGACGCGTAAGAGGAATTATTTTAATATTCTTTAAAATTACTATTATAATAGCCATAAACAAATTATGTCATTATTAGATCATGTAGGAAGGAGGCTTTCTATGTTAAAGGCCAGGTTCATTGATTTTGAAATCGACTGAATTTGGTATCATTGTAATCAGAACATTACACTGAGTAAAACTATCACATTTGTGTAACTTGTAAATTCGTGCGAAAATTATAAAAGTTGATTAAACTTGACGAAATATCACCCCACTCGAGACCCCGAAAACATCGTAAGTCAGGTGATTTTTGAGTGACGTAGCACAATGAACAATTAATACAATGGGCCGCTCAGCTGATCGGTGCGCGATGCAGTTTGCGTGCAATTCACATGTATTGCATTGACTCTTGAGGACCGTACCCATTCTTACCCAACGTTGTTTACCTTCATCAAAGTCACCCTGAAAATATCGATATGGACGAAAACATACTTGATTTGAGTTTTGAGGAGATAGAAGAAGGAAGTACCTCGGACAACGACAACGACAATGGAGATTTGGGAGATCTAGACCTAGAAGAAGATCTGGAAGATTTTGCCGAAGTCGATGGACAAGCACAAGCTGTCGGGGCAGCCGCAGTCGCTGCGTATCTACATGAGCCCGCATATCACAGCCAGGCCAGCCGGCCTGGCGCTTGATCGAGCTAGCTGTGAATCGCGAACCGGACTGATCTAAGTCTTCTCTCGACTTCCACTTTCCCCATTTATCTATCAAAAATCTAAACTAATCAGACATTTTCGTAATGAATATTTGGACAATTATATGTAAACTTGTCGCATATTTTGCCCCAGAAGAGTCGTTAGTTCAGCATGCAAAATGTCTTAGGCACTCCCAGATCCGACACATACACGCTGAGCTGCCCTCAGAATATGTGATTATTTTCCCGATTTTTATGGTCAAATGTGACGGTAAATAACATAAAAATCGAATACACATTTGTAGAAAGTATTATTTATTCAGTGTATCTCATTCAAAGTGCCTAAAATAAAGGAAATATCACAACTGGCGGTAAATATACAAACAACGTTAACCCATATCTAAAAATTGCAATGGGTATCCAACATTGTCCCGAATGTGTGATTGCAGGTTGTTCATAATGTGACGTCATTTTATCGCATGTAAATAACGCCGTCATTTCACTTTGTGAGTGGGTTTTGGAAAGGGTATCAAAATTGCAATTAATTTATTCCTCACAATAGTGAGGGCTTTAAAAGTACTTTAGTCATTTTGTTAATGTTCTCAGCAATCTGTAGAGGTGTGATTTGCCTTTTTTCCAAATTTCAATGAACCTGGCCTTTAAGTTGAAGACAAATTCATCACCCCACATTTAACAATTCTACAAGTAACCTTGCTCACAGCCTAAAGAATTTCATCTCTAAATTAAAAACTTTGTGTTTTGGAACTGATTTGTGTGTGTAGTGTTTTTTTTGGGGGGGGGTTCTTCTTCTTAATTATATTTTGTAAACGATATGGGTTTACTCAGGAACCTGGATTTTTTAACACAAAGAGAGAGAGAGAGAGAGACAAAAGAGGGACTTTGCCTGGAAACCACACAAATCTTTGTCCGATCCCCATTAGTCATACCATGATATACGGACTGGTACACTCTTTATAATTGAAAGGAACATTCTGAAAGGAAACGTACCTTGATTGAAATCATCCGTAATGATATTTACGCTGGTTCATTAGTTTACATTAAAACAAATCATTTTATGATCACTGATTGTAACCTGAGGAGCGTGGGTGCTTAGAAGCTCAAAAAAACTTGTTTGTCGAAAAAATTCCTTAGAGTAAAATTACAATGGAAAATTATTTGAAGTGTAAGCATGTCCAAATTTGGGTATTACTTCGTTCCGTTTTGATACAAACATTCCTCGCTGAAATAATATACGAGAAAACTCAGACAGACATATAACTGAAGTGAAAAATGGAAACAATATTTTGGCTTCTGTTATGACACTTAACCTAACATTCTGGCCAACCATCCTTAACAATATTTCACATATATATATATATATACAGCCAATATGTATCACAAGGTAATTCAGGAAATAAGTGAAAACCCTAAAACGTAAATACCAAACAACATTCATGCATTTAGCTATGGTATGCTATACTTGAACCTAAAAGGACTTTTAACCGTTAAGCTGATTTTGAATCGATTGAGAAAACCTGAATTTTACAGAACCATATTTTTTTGGCAGCGTTCTAGATTTAGTAAAATAATATCAGAACTAATTAGAGTATATCTAGGCATATTTATCATGTATATGGTGAAAAACAAACGGGTCCGTATTTCATTATTTTAGTTGTTGACACTTCAAATAATCACATTAGATTCCTCGATCCGTCCCCAGAGTAGATATTACCTAGAGTATATTTTTCATTTGTACAATTTGTCATATTAGTATTTGTTTTCTACATAATTTCTCTATCATTTGTAGTTTGTATAATGTGTAATGGTTGGATATTGATACCTTACGATACTGTTACTATTTGTACTACCCTCCGTCTCCTCTTACTATCCCCACTTGAATCTTCTTCTTCTTTTTTTTTTGGTTCTACTTCTTAGTTTATATTTTGTAAACGATATGGGTATATTCAGGAACCTGGATTTTTTAACACAAAGAGAGAGAGAGAGAAAGACAAAAGAGGGACTTTGCCTGGAAACCACACAAATCTTTGTCCGATCCCCATTAGTCATACCATGATATACGGACTGGTACACTCTTTATAATTGAAAGGAACATTCTGAAAGGAAACGTACCTTGATTGAAATCATCCGTAATGATGTTTAGGCTGGTTCATTAGGTTTACATTAAAACAAATCATTTTATGATCACTGATTGTAACCTGAGGAGCGTGGGTGCTTAGAAGCTCAAAAAAACTTGTTTGTCGAAAAAATTCCTTAGAGTAAAATTACAATGGAAAATTATTTGAAGTGTAAGCATGTCCAAATTTGGGTATTACTTCGTTCCGTTTTGATACAAACATTCCTCGCTGAAATAATATACGAGAAAACTCAGACAGACATATAACTGAAGTGAAAAATGGAAACAATATTTTGGCTTCTGTTATGACACTTAACCTAATATTCTGGCCCATCATCCTTAACAATATTTCACATTTATACAACTCACTCCTAGATCCTAATCAAATGATTGGTCATGCGCGGTCACGTGTGATTCATTTACTGAGCCTATTGCACGCTTTTTCATGAAAAAGCGTGCAATATTTTCCAGTACTATCCAACGATTTTTCAGTGCCGCGCAGTAGTGCGCGTAGAGGTTAGAGCGCTTAAGACTGCGTGTACACATGGGCCTATTCTTGCGCAGCACTATGCGTAAATGGGTATAGATAGAGGTGCGCTTGCTATATCTATACTTATGTGTGCGCACTAAATTGAGACTTATTAAAACTTGAGATATATTTGTGAGCCATAAACTGTCACGAAACAATCTTGAATTAATTATTTTTACTTCAAATAACAAGGATCTAGGAGTTTCGTTGTATAAAACAAATGATGCATGTTTTCATTCGTTCATTATACGATCTATCCGCCCTCGTTGATGCTGTGTGTATCTATCGCACTCAGCCTAACGGCTTCGTGCAATAGATACACACAGCCTCAACTCGAGTGCGGATAAATCGTATAATGAACTCATGCGCATGCATCATTTGTATAATATATATATATACAGCCAATATGTATCACAATGTAATTCAGGAAATAAGTGAAAACCCTAAAACGTAAATACCAAACAACATTCATGCATTTAGCTATGGTATGCTATACTTGAACCTAAAAGGACTTTTAACCGTTAAGCTGATTTTGAATCGATTGAGAAAACCTGAATTTTACAGAACCATATTTTTTTGGCAGCGTTCTAGATTTAGTAAAAGAATATCAGAACTAATTAAAGTATATCTAGGCATATATATCATGTATATGGTGAAAAACACACGGGTCCGTATTTCATTACTTTAGTTGTTGACACTTCAAATGATCACATTAGATTCCTCCGTCCCCAGTACAAAATATTACAGATATGTGTACTTATTAATCAATTTTTATGAATTTTATTTAGGCCCTGTTACTCCAAAATAAGATACCAACGACATTCAAGCTATGTAACATATTTAGGCCGATTTTGTACTGCTACACCAACCTATACCTAATTCGTAACAAAATCGGCTTAGCAGTACAAAATCGGCCCTGTTACTCCAAAATAAGATACCAACGACATTCAAGCTATGTAACATATTTAGGCCGATTTTGTACTGCTAAGCCGATTTTGTTACGAATTTGGTATAGGTTGGTGTAGAAAACAAGAAAAATTGTTTACTTTGAAACATCAAATTATAACAAAATCACTAGATATTGCTTTATATTACAAATAGATTGGGTGAAAGATGAACACGTCAGGACGCGTGCTGTGGCACAAATGGCCTTCCATACTAGTATAATCATGCAGGGTATAAAATGGCGTCTAAAATGCCCCCCTTGACAGATTTTCAAAAACCGGCTTCGAGATGCCCTCCGTTGGGCCACCAATAAAATGCTTGTAAAACCCAGTAGTAGACCAGCCAAGACACGATTTATTAATACTTTTGACGGCATTTTTGGTGTAATGCATGGCGTCCATGCTAAAACTCTTGCGAAAATACTATAACATAGGGGTGGATGCCATGCGCATTTTTTTTTACACCAAATTCAATCCAAATTTGAAAGAATGTCCAAAATCATGATTTGTCATTTTTTGACCGAATATGTTTTATCTGAGATAGACCTTTCAATTGATTTTATTTTCATTATGAGTTTGAAGTAACAAACCTGTTTGATATGCATTTGAAGTTTGGATATTACACACACAATGTAAACATAAAAGTGTGATTTACTCAGAATATGGGGTTATTAAAACTAATCATATTTCAAAGTTTTTAAACACCATAAAACTGTCCATTGAAACACTTGTTCTTAACTAAACTTATAATATATCTTGTCGTGCCACACAGAAAAAAAGAAATGATCAGATAATGTGATGGATTAGTCATTTTATGCTATCCCAAATGAGTCGATGCCTTTTTACAGCATGCGCTTTTTTTTTTTGGTGTATTTCAGTGTACCACACGGTTTCACAGAATTTACGGACTTTTGTCCCCCTTACATTTTGTATAATAAGGCCTAGTATATTGTGACTATGAAATTAAGAAAAGACGTAAGATATTATTAATCATTTTAATGGTAAGTTCGTTGCAGTAGAATAGAAATTTCAGCTGCAGATACTGTCAAAACTAAAATCAATGTACTGAGGTCGAACAGAGGAAAAGAGACAAACAAAAAAGTGCTCGGTATATCAAGTATATTATGATACTTTGCATGTGACTAACCTGAGATTACCATGCAATAATCACGTAATGTGAAACTATAATTGAAGGCAATTAAAATTTCGCTTTTCATCACAAAAATATTAAATACCTAAAGAATGAATAGAATAAAATATACATTCAGGCCAACGTTGTTAACATGTTTTTGTTTTCGTGTTTTTTGTAATCCCCATGTAAGTTATTCCTATTTTACACGTCTAAACGTTAACTCAAGACGAATACAGATAGTTATCAAAGCATTGACCCGCACCAGACTATTGGGCAAATTTGACTGTACACAAATTTAAAATGTTTAAAATTTTTAAAAATGTTGTCGTCAAAATATCCAGAGCTCATTATAAAGGGCATGAGCATGATAATGCTAACATTCTCTCTTTTCTTCCAAATCGCATAGATGAATCATTCATTACCAAAGAACAGCCAGTAGCAAATCAGTGAAAATTACTTTTATATATTTAAAAAATCATGAAACCAAATATTACGGAAATGTGCTTTGGATAATATTTGTTATTCTTAGTGACGTGATATGTTTTATTTGAGTTCTCTCTTTATTTATCTATGTTTTAAAGAATAGTGTCACCGTCTATTCTTTTAACTGTATTTATCGATCACCACTTTGAAACGTACAATTTAAAGCAAACACCCAAATCCGGCTATATTAGGTAATTATTGGTTATTTTGGACACCTTCATGGATTTCTCAGTTTTCTTGTTGCCATTCTCCATTGTAAAAAAGGATGAACGAAATTTGAGACCCCCGAAACCTAGGTATAGACACCTAAATTACAGCTCTTAGATAGATACATCACGATTTTTGGCTAATTTGGGTTTCCGGCGGCCATTTTGGCTTACAAAATGGAGGCCATCATTTGTATTGTTATGAATATTATGATAATTTAAAGCTTGCCAGTGAATAGCCTGACCTCTAAAACATATTTTAATCTTGCTAATTAGAGTTTTACTGTAAATAGTTAGGAGACTGGCAGCCATTTTGGACGCCATCCTGGATTTCCAGACGTCCTGGACAATAACCTATTGTAATACATCAACCTATTGTAAGTATTGAAATGGATTATTCGACCCCCAGACCTAGGTATAGGCACCGAAATTCACACCGCTGAGATGGATATATCATGATATATTGCCAATTTAAGGTATTGGCGGCCATCTTGGACGCCATTTTGAAAATAACCCCTTTCCGGGGGTCCGGTTTTCTTAGTTTTTTGGTATGTTATTCCTGGTGTCTACCACTACCGGAAACCGTTGAAAACCTATTTTTGCAATTCTTTGGGATTGGGGTATTTTTCTTGTATTTTAACCCGACTAGTGAGGGGTCATAAAGATAAATGTAGACTCAATGTTATTGGCGATATGTGTAAATGTGACGGCAGATCTTGGGTCATGATTAATGACGTGAGTAAGCATACTCGTCTGGCATCTGTCGTTATTTTCTATGGTTGGAAGGATCAACACTGGGAAAGAGCGCAACACCTATATAGAATACTAAAATAAGAAAATGGCAAAATTACACGCTCACCACAGACTTTAATAAGCATTATCCACCACTGATAAATTTGTTGATCAATTCTTTACCCCGGATTCTCACAGATTATCTTACATACTTAATTTATATACTTAATTTATTAATTGTGATATGTTTTCTCCTAAAGTTGCCATGATTTCAATTCATGATTGCATCTTTTTAATTCCTCTTGCTCTTTGTATTCCATGATGCATTGCACAAAATTGCCTTGAACCCGAATAGGTCCATGGACCGGTTTATGATTAATGTAATGGTGCACTGTGCAAATCCGTGTATTGCTAAACCTTCATTTGAAATATAGAATTTGTTAAATCCACCATTATAGACTAATATATTCTGATATCTTCTGCTTTATAATCTACTTTATATTCTATTATATATTCTATCTTGTATTCTACCTTTAAGTCAACCGGTAATATCGTTGAAGGTTAATGCAAAAACTGCGTAATTTGTGTATGAAATGTTACTTATTATATCCCTTCTAATGTACTAACCCTCTAACATGCAAACAATTCTGAAAAATTCTCAAACCACAAACATGTTTATGGTTTTCTTTGAAGGCGTCACTGTGTAACACCCTCTAACAGTGAATTCTCCCAACCAATTTTTGAATTTTCCTAACCGTTTTTCCATGAAAATAAGACATAAAACAGGCTTTTAAAAATGTTTCAACACTTAAGTGTTTGGAATGGTATAAGAGCCAATTTATTGCTTTGTGACGATTTAAATTCAGCTAAAGTCTGATTAAATTATAATAATATAGTTGGGAGAATTAAGCCCATTTTCTTTTTCTTTTTCAACCTTGAAAACAACTTTTCCTCTCTCGTATATGTTTCTTACAATCCATTAAACAATGATCCAGTATTTCAGTTTCATGACAGTAATCACAAAGAACCTTTTCATGTTTATTAATACTGAATTTGTAAAAGTTTAATTGGCATTTTCCCTTTCTCATTTGATGTAATAATCTTTCATCTTTTCTACAAAATCCAGATAAGTTAATAGTCTCGTTATATATGGGTGGATGTAAAATAGGAATCTTCCTTTATCAAGTTCATTTTCAAGTTCATTTTATTCAAAACCACACAAAACATGGTATTATTTTTTACATAAAAAAACTGGTAATAGTCAACATATATTAACTTGATTACATCATAAATGAATGGTTTTAGGACCCCTTTAGAAGCTAAGCTTGTGTACGGAGCCCTATAGTCAACAATATACATATATTAACAATATGGCAAGGTGAATAAGAAGAATGTAACGTGTATATATAAGGGATGGAAATACTAAGCTACAGAATATAGAACACATACATATTCACACACACGAGCGCACACACACACACACATACACAGCAAACGCAATGATGAGTAGGTCCTTAGTGTTCAAAAAGCATTTGAGAATGAGAAATTATTAAGATACAAAGGAAAATTATGTCAGTCTTTCAAGTAGGTACGTTTTAGATAACCTAAACCTAGAAAGAGTTTTACTATATTTTATATCATCGGGCAAACTGTTCCATTCTTTAATGCAAGAGATATGGAAAGAGGTCAGAGTGACATTTTTTCTTGCAAAAGGCTGATGAATAAGACTCCTTTGACGTGTATTATGATTATGAATTTGAGACTTCTAACGGAATAATTTTTTTAACGTACATTCATGAGGCATAGACTGAAGTTTAAACATAAACAATACGCAATTGAACGACACAAGTCCACTTAGTGGTAACATTCTTAGTCGGAGGAACAATGGAGAACTTGGATGTCTATAATTAGAATTAGTAATAGCGTAGGGTTTATTGCCTTCTTCTGCAATACTGTCAACTTATCAAGATATGACAAGTATTTCCCCAAGCAACATTACAACATTACAATATATCAAATAAGCAAGAATAATACATGTGCTTTTATATAATGTTATCAGTACTCTTTCGGTTTCCCACTGATTTTGCCATAATTGCTGATAAAAGTGACGCGTGTGTTTATCTATACCATTTAAATTTAAGCTAAAGTAGAGTACTGATAATCAGGGGCCGCGATCCCGGGGGACGGGGGGACACGTCCACCCCCTCAATTTTTTTAGGGGGTCGTCCCCCCGGAAACTTTGAAAAAGTGCCCCCCAAAAATGTATAGCAAATACTGACTAAAGACTCCAACACACTTTTGGTCACTGGAGGGCCCAAGAGTGCAGCACTTAGACTAATAAACATGCAAAAAAAATCTTCTCGCTCGGTCGCTACGCTCCCTCGCATAATATCCTTCAAAATGTACAAGTTAATATTGTAGTTTACATTGTATGTTTACAAGATTAAGAGTTATAGAAATAGATCATTGCTACCAAAATAAATATTCCGCTAGCTCTTTTAAGGAGTCCCTTTCTGCCTGGTTATAAAAATATTGTCGCCTAAGGGGAAATGGTGTACCTCTTTTTAAAACATTAGGTCAAGGTCCTTAATTACATGACTAATTTTCAGCATTTTAATGTTTCACTCACATGTTATAGATATTCCATAATATTGGTTGGTTTTAATAGTTCACTTACCACAAAGTCTATATATTTGCCATTTTAATACCCATAGCGATATCAATATACATGTACATGACAGAGGCCTAGAGTGGGAAATAGAAATCCCATCCATGCCCAAGCTCCCTACTTACTAAAATGCACCTACTAAATATTTACAACCCTTCGGACGCACATTAATTACCGGCAAAGTAAAAGTGAAGTGTGAAAAAAAGTATATTATTTAGCATTTATTGTCCATGTATATTGCTTTTTCTACTAAAGTTGTGCTAAGGAATGTAAGGAAATTTTTTTAATACAACAAAAATTTTAAAAAACCTGTGAGGGGGAAGTCACTTCCGTCACCTTCGCCCCTCTCGTTCACATTTCTCCCTCGTCCCTCGCATTTCGTCCCTCGCATTTCGTCCCTCCCCCGGGCATGAAAAGAAATCGCCACCCCTGCTGGGATGGGAAACGTATTGACAACAAAACTGGTAATTTATGGTCATAAAATGTTTGTTGGACACTAATAATTTTCTCTTACTTTGGCCCATTATGAAGAATTCGGGTGTTAAAACAACCCTCCATCTTTAACCCTTTTCGTGGCAGAAAACCGTTGAATGACTTGTTTGAATCTCGTAACTGCCTACCGCCATCTCTCGGTTGAACGAAAATGGACGGTAGTTTGCTCGCCAATTTAATGTCTCAGAATCTCGTACCCAATCTCGCCCATGCTAATCATAATTTGTATGATATAATATAATATGATGATATGGCAAATAAAGGTTAGAATTTGGCAAACAAAAATACTGAATTTGAACAATTTTCATTTTACAGCTAACATTACAAGAAATAATACATTCACTTTTCACATCCCATCCTCACCCCCACCCCGAAACAAAATTAAAATATATATGTGTCAAATTTTTGCAAAAGGTTACCATTATAACAACAAGAACAAAAACTCCGATGGCTATTGGACAGTATACTTAGACTAGATACACAAATAAAACGAAGTCCTTTATAATGATGATTTGAATATATTGAGTTCCGTTATAAAAAAAATCAAAAACATATAAATAAATGCAAAAACATAAATGAAAACGTGGTTAAATGGTACGGATAGCTAGGTCTGTCCAGTTGTGCCATTACAGCGCAACTGTTCTACCGGCGCGACGGTCCAAATTATAATTTTTATGAGATATTATGATATGATGATATGTCAGTTAAAGGTAAAAATTGGGCAAACAAAAATACTGAATTCGAACAAGTTTCATTTTGCAGCTTGCATTACAAGAAATAATACAATCACTGTTCATATCTCACCCCCCCCCCAAACAGTTAAAATATATATTATGTGTCTAATTTTTTGCAAAAAGTGACCATTATAACAACCATAAAATTTCCAACGGCTATGGGACAGTATTCTTAGACTAGACACACAAATAAAACGAAGTTCTTTATGATGACATCTCATCAATGACATGGGTAAAGACAATGATTTTTCATGACTTTTGCCATGTGCATGATTATTGATCCTAACGAAGAGATTTCTTTTATACTGATGCGTGACGTCATCTAGGCGCCGTTTTCTTTTTCTATTATTGACCATATTTCCGTCATACATTGTCATTTCTGAATGATATTTGATATGCATAAACGTAACGTCATGGGTATACTTAGGGTCACACCAACGTCCGTGCGCGCGTCATGGCGGATATGTACGCGTGCGTCAAAATTTAAAATTGGTAAAAATGCTTATTGGACCAAAGTTTCAGACCTTTTTGAACATTTCAAAATTTTGCGCGCGCGGATGCATGCGCGCGTTTTTTTAGCGGCCGCCGTCCGTATTGACTAATATAATATATATAATATATGTATTAATTCAATTTGTTTACTTGTGTTGCTTATACTTTTCTTAGCTCTTTAAAATCACTTTTAGCCATTATTGACCTCAATTCAGTTCATAGACGTTCGATAAGCCTCAAAATTGACGCACGCACGTATTATGCACAAATTGCCAAAAGTGGTCAAAAAGTACCTATTATGAATGCGCTATAACTCTTCAGAATGGCTGGTTACCCCAAATTTTTGATCAAGGTTAATAATCCCCAATCCCCCAAGCAACAACCTTCCACTGGAAACGTGTGCAAGAGGACACCTTAACTCCCTCAGTGTGGAGAGAGTGCATGGCACGCACAAATACTATGTAGCGTAGGCGTTAGGGATAGAATGTGATTGCAAGGGAAAGATAAACTGGCATCAAGGGATCGTCTATGAAGCATGCAGGCCGGACAGTGAACCAAGGGGAGATTTATATGATTGTGCATTATTTCAGACAGATAGTTGCTCTGTGCTACATGGTATCCCCTTGATTCAGGGACGATCTTAGAAAATTATGTAGAAACTGTTTGCTCTTTTGACCCTTGCTGGAAAGTGGTATTTTGGTCGGGAATGAAAAAAATATGTTTTGGAAATGAAAGTTTGTTTAGACCATAGCGTGGGGTCAGGGACTGATTACAAAATGAGAAGACGAGGTAGTTCTTTGGGGGAATGCGCTTGTTGAGAAACTTATAATTGTCACACTATCTAGTAGTGAGCAAGTGTGGGATTGGTTGATGTAATATTGTAATTGAAGACTTGCATAATCACAATGTGAAACTAATAATATTATTTGTTAGAAATGATAATTCAGGCTAACTTTTATTGGGAATTACTCTCTCTCTCTCACTCTCTCTGTATTGTTTACCCCTTCTTTTTCACTCCCAGATTACTTTGTAACTAACCATGAAATGAATACATTTAGTAAACTATTGTTTGTTAATTAGAAAGAATATGAACTCTATGTACATGTATGTCTAGATGAGACTCCAGTAAGGGGACATCATAATTTTGTCTGTAAGTTTACTAGTGCTATATAATTAGTGCAGACTAAAACTACTTGCTAGCTCGTTGAATACTGTAAGGAGTTTAGAATATAAGCTGTTAAAGATGTATCTTTTCAAGCTCAGTAATCTTGCTCAAAAAGGAAGTAATCGATCAAAGTGGTGCAGATGACAATTGGAAAATACATGAATAGTTAAGGTAGTGGTATGAGTTTATCCAGTATTAATGTGAATACCTGAGACAAGAAATGACTTGTTAATTTATGGATTAGTGAAGGCTGAGAGTAGAATAACATTCTAAGGGTCAATGTGCACAAATGATCCTGTCTCGGAGCGTAAAGTGTAGAAAGCTTATTAGGCAATAGTATAGGGGTGATTATAATAACATTCTTTTATCATGTCTATATGATTTCTTAATGCCTAATGGAGACGCTAAGTGATCAGTTATATTATTAGAAGCTAAATCAAGCTATGGTAGATTGGCTGATATCTCAATGTTAAAGATATTCGTTGGTTAAGTTATTAGTAGCCAAGTAATTATTATGAGATCCATGAAGAGTGATATTGCGCTTGTAAATAAAGCACAGAAGTAAGGAAAGTTTCCAAGATGATGTTCTTAGTGATATATTTCAGAAAGAGAACCCCAGAGAGCTAAAGCTTTGACGTCAACATAGTTAAAGGAAAACTGTTAAATTGATTCGATTAGGGGATCGCGGTCAAAATTCCGATTTAAGATGAAGACTGCAAAATCCGCCATTATGGTTTCGACTTGTACGTGCTATATCTCCAATTGAGTTTGTTTTATGTTTCCGTCATGAATAGTCATTTATGAATGATATTTGGTTTGCATGAAATTGGCGTCATGGGTAAACTTCTGGTCATACCAAGGTCTGTGCGCGCGTCATGGGGGACTGAATTTGTTCATATTCGTGTAATTTGAATGGAAGTTGGGATTTTTGTTCAAAGTCCGAATTTCTCATTAACTCTGTGTTATTAGATGATCGGCCGCGTAGTGTAGCGAATCTCCTAATGAGCTTGTACGTAGGCGTGTTATGTGAGTAGATGGCGGGATTATTTTTGAAGACCAAATCTTCCATTGGGTTTCTACATGTGTTATGTCTCATTCAAAACGGCAGATCACCTAATTCGTCTTCGTGACGATTTCAATGTCTAGTTGATTTATGTTTTGATATGATGTTATATATTTGTTAACTTTTGTTAATAGCATATATTATATTGAAAAATGTAGAAATAAAATTAAAACAAACAAACAATATCTTTAAAGTGCTTTTAGACATCGTCAATGTATTGAGCACTATATATGAACCCAGAATAGTATTACTCATCGTCATCGACCCATGTTGCCCAAATTGAGAGGATTGGTGCCTGCCGATATCGCTCTATTCTTCCATTGCATGCTGTTTTTTTTACAGACATATTCGTAAGATAATCTTAAAGTGGGAAGGGGGATTCGAGAAGAAAAAAAGGAAAGAGAGAAATTTCATCTTACAAAAATACAGACGACAAGAGCGCCACCATGCGTCGATATCCTCAAGAACCATATCAGGAAGCCTTTAGAATATATATTACTGTACACACGCGTGATCACAGGTTTTCACCACCCCCCCCCCCCTATATTTTTTACTATATTTATTTACCTCCTAAACAAGGTCTATCTTAATTAACCTCTAGTCTAAAACCCCGACAAGAAGTGTTTTTTAACAAAAGAAAAAAACTTGAATTGACATATCATACTCTGTAATTGCCATTGCTTGTTATGTTGTGCTTGTCATTGTATCCTCCTTCCGAAAAAAAAAGAAAATGGGATTAACTTTCCGATCGTTATTCAATACATCTAGGTCATTTTCGTGCGCTAGTTTAAATGGTAAAAAGAAAAGTAATTTGTGATTATTTTAACATCTCTGTAGGACTACATTGTCGACAACACATCTCTATCTATTACAATCTATCCTTCTTCCGTTTTCCTCCTAAAACCTTTCTCCATTAAAAAAAATGTTTTCGACCCCTCTTTTTCTCTCGTCTCTCTTCTCACACTCATTCACTGTTTCTCTCCCTCTCTTCCTTTCTCTGTTTCTCTACCTCTTCCATCCTCTCTTCTCTCTTCTTTCCCTTAATCTCTGATGTGATTCCCAAAGACTTTCGGAAAATGTCATGAGAACGTTAAACGTAATTTATAGAGTATTTACGTCCAGATAACGGTCTGTTCTCTCCTCCCTCTCCCCGGCCCCCGGCCCCCTCCCACTCTCTCTCTCTCTCTCTCTCTCTCTCGCTTTCTCCCTGTTTTGTCTGTTCTATCCTCCCTCTTTCTGATATCTCTCTCTTTCTCTTCCCTCCCCCTCATCTCCTTCGACCTCTCTTCTCTTATTTCCCTCCATCTCTGAGCACAAGGATTTCCCAAAGACTTTCGCAAAATGTCATGAGGACGTTAAACGTAATTTATAGATCGTTTACGTCCAGACAACGGTCTGTTTTTCCTCCCCCCTCCCTCCCCCCTCCCCCTCTGGCTCTCTCTCTCTCTCTCTCTTACTCCCTGTATTAATTGTTTGTTCTCTCCTCCCTCTCTCTGATCGATCTCTCTCTTCCCCCCTCACTTCTTCCCACACTCTCTCCCTGCCCTGCCCATCCCTCCTATCCCCCTCTCTCTCTCTCTCTCTCTCTCGCTCTTTCCTCCTCATCCTTTTCCCCAGTCTCTCCTTTTCTCTCAGCGACTCAAGCCATATGTTTTCCTTTGTGGTTTCAAGATCAAGGTGTTCTGCACTTTTAGTTGCAATTGTATCTGTTTCAAAACATTCTTGGGTCAAAAGGAGATGAGTTTGGCAGACATGAGGGAGAAGGCGGTTACGGTAATATGAGCGAGACTTCAAAGTCACCTTCACGTTTCATTTCTGGATGGTTTCGTATGTGCTTTTAACTGACTTTCTTTGCATCATGTAGGTCTGTTCGATAAACCATACCGGCCTGGCCTTAACAAAAAAGACGGCAATTTTTTGTGCTGATGGTTTGTCAGAATGCTCCTAAAGAACGCACCGTACCATGGCTATTAAACGCGACTAGATTATAGGCGTCACTAATAACATCTAATGATAAGCGCCGTTAAAAATAAACCAACATCATAATCATCATCATCATCAACAACAACAACAAATGTTGAAAATGTTCCTCTTTAGAAAACAGTGAAGTGGCAGTGTTACAAGACAGGGGGCGGTTTTGAGAGGGAGTGTCTGCAATGTTAGCATATACTGAATTGTCTGCAACTTTATACTCTTTTAAGCAGCAAATTGAGCTGAAATTTATTCGGGGAGCATGTTGGAAAGAGAATTAATTTCCTTCGATCAATTAAATTACTTTAATATTAAAATAACCATTTAAAGAGAACGCAATGCATATTTCTTGTGTATTCATTTTCAGATCAAATTTGTGTATGATTTTGTTACATTTTAATGTTGTTTTTTTTTTAAGACAAGACACTATGTGGATATAAAAAAACTTTTGAATTTTGAAGAAAAAAGTTAAAACGTTGAAAATTGTAACAATCTAAAGATCTGTTTTTTGTGTTGTTTTGTGTATCTATGTTTGTTTGTTGATTTTTCGAGGGGAAGCGGTTGCCTGCTTGTCGATTATTGTCAACAAAAAATGTCATCAAAATTGGTTTAACGTCCCTCCCCTTCTTATTAAAAAGCTCGAGCGACGCCCCTGCTTTTATAACCAATCACCTTTCCTCCATATAAAAATAAAAGTCAAATGAATCTTAAATGACATTCAAATCCTTATAATATATTCATTTGAATGAAAGCAGAAAAATCAGAGAAACAGAATGAAGAAAGTTGAAAATAAATCGGACCAATAATAAGAAAGTTATGAATGTTTGAAATATGATATCACTATACAGCTGTGCGACTCTCAAATTGGCCATTTTGTCAGTTGATTGTGACGTAGGGACGGATTAATCTCCCGTTTGTCGTGTACAAAAATATCACTTATTTCTATTTTTCTCCCAAGTGCCTTCACCCCTGGGACACTACTCAAAATACATTATAAAGCGTATATTATTGCATGTCCTCTAAAACGAAAGGACCATCCAGAGTCATACATTTTTGAAAACTTAACATTTTAGTCATTTTGTGTGTTGGAACAAATTGGAAAGTTGTCCGGCACTACGTCACAGAGACATTATCGATTCAGGCAATATGAAGAGCCCATACTTATAGTGATTGCAAATTTCAATAATTCATAACTTTCTCATGTTTATCAATTTTATTCAAACTTTCACCAGAGTGAGTATGCTTCTCTGATTTTACTGCCCTCTTCTAGAGAAGTTTGCTATCAAGGTTGGATTTTCCTTCCTCCCACCCGATATAATTTTCTTTTGAGTAATTTCTGGATATACTCACATACCACCTGTACAATGGAGGAGAAGGGAAACTTTACCCTGATGCAGTGGTGTATCTGCAGGGGCGCAGGGGCACGCCCAATCAAATGGCAAAAAAGGGGGATTGGGAGAAGAGAAGGACAAAACACGTTTCCCTGCTTCATCACAATCAAATGAGCTGGATTAGATTGAAATGTGTGTGCGTGTGTGTGTGTGTGTGTGCGTGTGTGTGTGTGTGCGTGTGTGTGTGCAAGAGAGAGAGAGAGAGAGGGGGAAGAAAAGAAGATGATATGACCTACCTCCACCACTCCCCTAATCAGTTTCTTTATTTTAGCCACCGAGAAAGGGGCGGGGGTGCCCGCCCGCCCCCATGAATCCGCCTCAGACTCCGACGAGTTGATGTTAGATAACGACGAAATGTATATCTATGACATGGCTTCCTTTTCCCTCGTTGCGCAATATGGAGTGACTTCAAAGGAAATGCATGACTACTGGTACGGAAAGAAACCTAAACATTTGACACCCTCCCCCCCCCCCGCCCACACAAAACTGATCTGGGCCGGTATTCAATTCGATACTTAAGTCAAAATTGAACTTAGTATTATACTTCAGTATATATAAGTATATTTTTCAAAAATGGCTAGAATTGGTGTTCAATTAGGCCTACGTACTTTGGCTAAGTATTTACTTAGTTGTCGTCTGACTATAATAAGTGAATGTCTAACATGTTGCTTGAATATGAGATAAGTCAACTTCTTAGCTAAGCAAAAAACTTAGTAAAAGTTTTACCTCAACAAAGTATTAAATTGAATACCGCCCCTGGTACTCTATAGTCATCTTTAGTTTAGCGTATCAGAAAAGTTAAAGTTATTTGCGAGTGAGCGAAGCGAGCGATTAATTTGAGGCCATGTTTCCTAGAAACTGAATTGCAGTATTTGTACAAAAACGACATTTATGGTGCATGCATAATGTCTTCATGTTTGAGGATATATTTCAGATAGATTTCAATTTATAGCATAAGAACGGCGTTCAACTTGATCTATTGTTCTTTACATATAAGAAGATAATTATATAATTCCTTTTATCAAAGATGATATCAGAGTTTCCAGTAATTGTCATTCCTGCTTATTCGGTAACCAGGGACATATATGTTGTCCTCTCTTTTCCTGTAAAAGTATGATCGCTACACACCAACAGAGAGCCAGTTGTTTATTTACACCTTCCAATAGATAATTGCAATTAAATGTATACAATACAAGCCTTGTGGGCGGCGGAACGGTTTATGCAGGTAGCATATGCAATATCAACAACAGTGCCCCTTTAGCTATGATACAATGTCCCTCTTGAAAAGAGTGCCCTGTTTACGTTTAAACCTCATTACAATATTTATCTCCCTCGGTGGTTACATATGCCTCTTTTCTTTCTCGATATTGGGGCTGACAGTAACGCATTTAATTTCAACTTCTTTCCAATTATTATCGTTGTTATTACATTTTTGCTGGGTCATCTTTTCTGATTGGCCATTAGCAAACAAAATGTGTTATTCATAGGCTTCACTATATTCTTGTACGTCCAACGTTGGGGAGTGTTGCCCCCAACACATACATGCCCCAAAGATAGATATCCTTTCTACGTACATGCATTTATATTATTTCATGCCTTACCTCCAATGTCAAAGTTTTCTATTTTTTCTTGTGCTTGTGTCTTTTGTTGTTATTCCCATCCTCTCTTCAAATTCTCATACAAATTTGAATAGAATAGACTAACTTGTTTTAACGAAACAGCCTTTCCTTTATACGACCTCCCTAGATCAATATTTATTTTAAATGTGTGCATAATCAAAGTATTGTCAAGATAACCCTTACGGATTATCAAACAAATACTCCCAATAGGTCCAGAACATTATCTACGAATTTAATGAGTATATGTGTCGTGCACGTGTATGGCGCGCCGTTTGACCAATAATTCAGATAAACAGTGTTTATCGCCGATAAACAGTGTTTATCGCCGAAAAACACTGTTTATCGAGCGATAAACACTGTTTATCGAGTGATAAACATTGTTTATCGAGAGAAACTATGTTTTCGACTGATAAACACAGTTTCTCTCGATAAACACTGTTTATCGGCGATAAACACTGTTTTTCGGCGATAAACACTGTTTTCGGTGATAAACATTGTTTATCGAGAGAAACTGTGTTTATCAGTCGATAAACATAGTTTCTCTCGATAAACAGTGTTTATCGCTTGATAAACAGTGTTTATCACTCGATAAACAGTGTTTTTCGACGATAAACAGTGTTTATCTGAATTATTGGTCAAACGGCGCGCCATACTCGATAAACAGTGTTTATCTGAATTATTGGTCAAACGGCGCGCTCGATAAACAGTGTTTATCGGCGATAAACACTGTTTTTCGGCGATAAACATTGTTTATCGAGATAAACTGTGTTTATCAGTCGATAAACATAGTTTCTCTTGATAAACAGTGTTTATCGCTCGATAAACAATGTTTATCACCGAAAAACAGTGTTTATCGAGAGAAACTGTGTTTATCAGTCGAAAAACATAGTTTCTCTCGATAAACAGTGTTTATCACTCGATAAACAGTGTTTATCACTCGATAAACACTGTTTATCGCTCGATAACAGTGTTTTTCGGCGATAAACACTGTTTATCGGCGATAAACACTGTTTATCTGAATTATTGGTCAAACGGCGCGCCATACACGTGCATTTGTTTGCTAATTCAGACCAGGGAGGTGAGACTATTTGTGTTGCCCCCAACACATACATGCCCCAAAGATAGATATCCTTTCTACGTACATGCATTTATATTATTTCATGCCTTACCTCCAATGTCAAAGTCTTCTATTTTTTCTTGTGCTTGTGTCTTTTGTTGTTATTCCCATCCTCTCTTCAAATTCTCATACAAATTTGAATAGAATAGACTAACGTGTTTTAACGAAACAGCCTTTCCTTTATACGACCTCCCTAGATCAATATTTATTTTAAATGTGTGCATAATCAAAGTATTGTCAAGATAACCCTTACGGATTATCAAACAAATACTCCCAATAGGTCCAGAACATTATCTAGGAATTAAATGAGTATATGTGTCGTGCACGTGCATTTGTTTGCTAATTCAGACCAGGGAGGTGAGACTATTTGTCTCACCTCCCTGTTCATACCGTGTCGATTATTTAAAACGCTCAACAGCCTAATTTGCATCGCCATTAACATTTCATTTCCTCTTCACCACAATTGGAAAATAACTTGTTTTGGACATGTGTATCGATACAGGCATACGGTTTCGCTAAGGGAACTGACATCTCTTACTCGAATATGTATTTTGCTGTTGAACTTTATAATAAAGTTATATGTCATTTTGTAATAAATCTCGATATTTACTGAAAGAGATAAATAAATTGTCATTAATGTTGTTTACCGAAAAGTTTTTTTTTTTTTTTTTTTTAATTAGCAGACATAATTTTTGAATAGAATAGGGGTGGGGTGTCACATCCCACAACCTATCCGTTCCACGACGTCCTGTATTTTGTAAACTGTAGAGTATCTTCGTTCTATCATATGGAAATTATTAGGGTGCAGCCTGAATTGAGGCAGCAGGAAGTCGAACCCGGGCCGGCCGGTATCAAGGCCCTATTATGTGATGATTGCTATCATCACATCAATCATGATTATATAGTATAATAGTAGGTTAACCTTTTCAGAGACGTAATTTGGGAATTACAGAGCACACTATCACCAATGTCAATACGTGGGACTGTGGCGGGCTCGTCCTTTTCCTTCCTGAGTTTTGTTTTTATTCAAACCCCGGGAATTTTGACCACTCCCTTTATGATTACAACATGCATCGAGATTTGAGTGCCAAAACAACAGTCTCTTTGATCTCATTCCGCTAAAAGTGAATCCTTTAAGAAATATACGATTAGAAATCATAGATTTCGATACTTTGTTAAAGGTTTTGTCAAACATTGTTGTGACAAATATTTTTGACAGGGGATTTTGTTCACAATAGAAGGAGATGTAACTCTTTATAGCATTATATTTTGTTACACCATACGTTGTTATAATTGTCTTGTCTTGTCTTTCCGTTGATGCCCACCATCAAACCCCATATTCATAATTGTTGTTGTTAAAGGTAGTGTATCCCTTTGAAGCCAACATCAAATTCTGTAGAACTTTGCAGGAATTATGAATATGTCACGTATGTCCTATCTGTGGAATCTAAACGTTAGCGGTGTCCTAGTATTCAAAGTATTCAAAGTATGTTTACTTTCTAGACTTCCCTGTCAGACACTAATGAGTGACTGACTGACTTTTTTTTCTTCTTTGGTAATCACATACATAAAATGAGCTGTAAAGGGTACATGAGCATTTGTCTACATTAATAACTCAATTCTTGTAATGGCCAAAATTAAACTGATTGAATCTGTGCGCAGCACAATACGTACGACCCTTCGGTACAAGGGTCTGAAAATCAGACTATTTAATTAAACGAGCCCGCTCGCTAAATTCGATTCGAAAACTAGCGGTCCTTATTTTCCACATAAAAAGACATTTTCAGGCCCTTTTGTTTTGAGGGAAGTTCTAAATTAGTATTATCTTTCAAATGCCGTTGGAATTTAATCTTTTCATTTTGTTGGCCTGCAATTGGACATTGTAGGCCTACCTTTAAGATATGTGTGAACTATAAGATTAAATGCAATAATTTTTGTTTTCTTTATAATAATGCATGCTAGAGGAGAAGATGAAACCTATGACTAGGATAAAATAGGTAAGAATTAATAATTATTATTTCAATTTACATGTAGCATGATTTGTTTTTCTTTGATATTATGTTTCTAATTTCATTGTGTAATCATCTGCCTTTTGTAGACCTGTGTACGGTTGGGCGCGTAAGGAGTCCATGATATTACACACGTTATGAAAAGATTGATTGGGGGAGGGGCACTTGAGTCATCGACGCACGAGTCTGACAGCGTGTGGACAGAGGTCACATCTCGTTGCTGTTTCTTTATTTTTCAACTTCCCGTTTTGTCTTTTTCATTTGTTGCTGTCGTTTTTGTTGTTGTTGTTTTTGTTGTTTTCTGTTTGTTTTCTGTTTGTTTGTTTTGCCATTCTTTTAAGGCGGCACATGCCCCTCCCCTCCCCGACCTATGCTCCTGGGAAATAAGAACACACACGATGATCATGATGTTTTATTTTCGTATATTTCTTACCTCATGACTAAGATTTAAAGACTAGATGAAGTGAGTGACACAGGCATAATCACTATTACTCATCCCCGGTCTTAGGATGTACGGCTTTCCTTCTATTCGCTCATCATGATGATGTGATACGGTGATAAATAAGAGTTGATGTTGAGTGATTGATGAGAACTTGACGTATGAGCCCCACCTCCATCACTCCTACCTCACACCCCATTGTTTGTTAGATGAAGTCACAGGCTCTTCAAAGGCACTAATCATTATTATGAAGCTCTCTATGTATGGTCCAAACTGCAAGTCACACAGAACGCATGTTTCTATGACTTTACTTATTATAATCATGATTTTACTGCGAATCTTTTCACTATAACTAGATTACATCTTTGAAACAAATAGAAGTAATATGAATAAAGTATTTTTATATTTTATTATATATATTTCATAAACTTTGTTTATTCATTTGCAGGGGCGGATCCACAGGGGCATGTGGCGCACCCCCCTCCTTTTTTTTACCTTTAAAAAAGGGGAAAAAGGAAAAAAGCTTAGAAATATTCACATAAATATTCAGTTTACGCATTCAGAAAGACCTCAGAATGTACGGGACCCTTAAGCGGGCCCCGGATTCCACGCCAAAAAAAAGGCTTTGAGCTTCGCGCTCGCAATTTCGTACATTTCACGCCTCCCCTTTTGAAAAATCCTGGATCTGCCCCTGATTTGTTTATTAAATATGCACGTTTTTGTTGCTGCTACTGATTTTTGGAGATTCTTCTAACAATACATCTCCAACGAAAGCTTGTCAGGGTTCGTGCCTCTTTCACTTTTGAGTTCCTGTTTTTCATATTAATGTATAAAGCAAGGGAAATAAAACAGTCGTTTGTTCTGAAATTGAAATAACTTGACATGTGCGATAAAGACACGTGTCCGTCATGTTCATTGTTAAGAGAGAGAGAGAGGGGAGGGAGAGAGAGAGAGAGAGAGAGAGGGGGTAAGAGAGAGAGAGAGAGAGAGAGAGAGAGAGAGAGTTGAATGAGCTGACCTAAACATCGTTCAAGGGTAACAAATATTGTATTATTTCATTGACCTGTAGAACAATTCTTTCCTGTGTTTTTTTTACTGGGTGTAAGCCACAAATATGTTCAAACAATTATTTCCTGATTTTAAACAATTATCCTCATTTGTATTATAAGATTTCTGGTTTTACGTAAACAAATTACCATGAACAGGCCAGATTGTATAATTGAAAAGTATTCGTTTTTTTTTTCTTTCAACGATTTGTTTATTCTTTTCCAAGGAGTTTAAAGACACAGATTACTTTCACTTATCAATTTTATTATTGAGACATCAAAAACATTGGGAAGCCTCATCAGTATGTTCTTCCTGAGGGCTCTGCTATTGTTATTGCCCCAGCAATTGCCAGGTCCCCATTTATACCTGGGTGGAGAGTGGCAAATGTGAATAAATGTCTTGCTAAATGACCTCAGTGCCGGGCTGGGATTTGAACCCTCAACCCTTGGATTGAGAGTCAAGTGAATGAACCACTAAACCACCACACCTCCACAGATTTCGTTGGTGTATCAGCCCAGGCCATCGCACACAATACCATCACGAGGCAAACAGCTTGTCAATGTTGTCAATGAAGTACTAACGAAACAGGATATCAGATCATTTTTAACGATTACCTATCACCACCAATACAGATCACTATCCCATAACCATTTTCCGGTTATTACAAAACATGCAGAATAAATTATTCAATTTCCTCAGATAAACTGTTTGGAAGAGTAAACTAACTCTCTCGCTAGAGCAACAGTCTAGTATGTTTTGGTCACGTAACTGGAACAGAATGAAACTTTTTTTCAAGAAAAAGAACTAAACAGTCTTGAAGTATTCAATTTCACTTTCCCACGAAAGTTCGTTCCACTTTTCACTACTGTACGTCACAACATCCCCCTCCTTTTGAAGTTCTTTCACAAAACACAAAATACAACCGGTCGTTGAAAGGGGTTGAACTTACGTTTTGCCTCAAAGAGTTTGAAGTGCAACAATTATGTTTTTTCTCTGACCTACATATATCGGTTCTAGATCTAGTGGATAAATCACCAAATACGGGTTCAAATCCCTCCCACGGCACTTTGGTAAGACATTAATATACATGTTACTCTCTCCACTCAGGTGAAGGTGCTCGTTAGGAATTAAGTGTCTAATCATGGTAACTCGCCTAAAGCCGGGGTATCCAGCACTTTAAATCTCTAGGGAAAAAAAACAATACTTTATTATTCTGACCAATATCACTGTTATTATAATTATGTTACGCAAAACCCTGATAATATATGCCTGCAATACTGGAACCCTACATTTTTATGAAAAGTATATTGTCTGTCCCAATGTTTTCTCCCGGAAGTTGCAAAAAATCGACTACATATTTGGTAAAAGAGATCAAGGGAAACAGAGAGGGGAGGGACGGGAGTGAGAGACAGAGACAGACAGACAGACAGACAGAGGGAGGGAGTGTGTGTAAGAGAGAGAGAGAGAAAGAAAGAGAGAGAGAGAGACAGAGAGGGAGAGAGACAGAAAGGGAGACATAGAGAGAGAAAGATAGAGAGAGATGGAATGAGGGAGAGAGAGGGAGAGAGAGAAAGAGAGGGAGAGAGACACAAAGGGAGACATAGAGAGATAGATAGAGATGGAATGGAGTGAGGGAGAGAGAAAGAGAGAGAGAGTATGTCACAAGGGGGGGGGGCAGGGTTGAGGGGCTGGGATGGGGTGTGAGATTGCTCCGTCCGTTCTTTTGTCGGAAGTAAACGTGTTCATATCGTTCTTTGTGACCGGTCGCGCTCCAGGGAGATAGACGCTTTTCTTGTCTGCTCTGCTTGAAGAAAAGTTTTGCTCGCACGAGACATTAAAAGTCTCCCAAACTTTCAATCCAGACTTAGTCACAACACGCGATCCTTAACCGACGGAGCTCCATTGTCTAGATTTCTTTGCATCTAAAGATTTATTTGCAGTTTTCAAGTTGCACACAACTCACCATCATTTCTTCTGATTGGAGTTGTGGAGTCTGGTTGTGAAGTTTCTCAAGATTGCAGTAAAAAAGCGGAGTGGACCGGCCGGTTGCGCCTACAACATATTGAATCCGTATTTGTTCCAGGGCATTTCTCCTGGCACTGACAAAGGGAGAAGATTTTGCTGAATACTGCACGATAATTCTGTGAAAATGTCTTTCTTCAGGTCTTTTGCAGGACTTGCATCTATTCTTACGGCTTTCATGGGACCAACAAGTGAGTAAAACAATATTCATGAAAAAATGGAATACAAACTTAATCAGTCGAATTCGATTGCGCTCCTGGTCGCCTTACTAAAGACCAACTTTTTAAAAACAATTGTTGAACTTTTGAACTATTGCTATTGATATTTCTAGCGCAAAAGTATAATTCTGTTTATTTTGTATGAACTCCAAAAATGTGATTAACCCTTCCTTTCAGGTTAATAGGATTAATCTAGACACTATTTACCTTTTATCAATATCTACATGATGTACATGTATATCATTTGAAAATGTGATTCTCATTGCCGTATCCTCACGTAAACGGCCAAAATTTAGAGTTACCTACAATTTTTCACTGATAATGAAATAATTGTTTTTTGTTCGTAAACAATTGTTAATGAGACAGCTTTATTGCAAAATTGGAAAATTTACGAAACGCTTTGAAGCTCTCAGTTGAATCATATTTCAAAGCGTTCCAAGATCGCCTATTTGAGAGAAAGAGCGAATCTCATGATCGTTTATCAACTTGAATTCTTTCCTTTGGGTTGATGATAATTTCTTGAATTTTACAATCTGAACCTCTGTTTTTCTAAAGATATCGTTATCAGGTTTGAGTTGCAACACGTTTATAAATAACGCATTCATTATGTAATCACCCACGACAGAGTTGTTTTTGATTGTACAGAGTTAAAGGTTATTTGTTTCAGGGGTCAAACTTTTTCTTCAAACTGGTTCATTAACTTTCGAACTATTTGTCAATTCAGTTTCGCATTAAATGTACAGCAATTCAAATACAAGTTAGCCAACTTTACGCTAATAAATCAGAAAATTAGAATTTCAGCAAGTCAAACACGATTTCTTTTGATTGTGTTGTTTTCAGGTTTGGTGCATTAATTGACGAGCTTGTATTGGATCTGCAATGTTCCTAGCATATTATTATGCAACTTTTATCTAGGGTTTAACCAGTTGCATTTATTTGCCATTTTACGAGTTGTATTTGCACACTTGAGATAAGATTTATAAAGTAGCCATTGTATTGTAATGATGGGATTTAATCTCAACGAATCAAGAACCAATTGAGATATTTAAATGACCCTTTTTCTCTTCTGCTTCTGTATCTTTTTTTCTTCAAGAATGCAAACCAAACCATTCGACAGTTAGAATGGTATGGTGTGATGGTGTGACATCGCAATCATAAAATAAATTTTCGCCGTATTTTATGTCAAAATTGTTGATGATAGCAAATTTTACGATCTTCTGCGGAAGGAGAATATCAAGTTTAGTTCAGGGCTCTGTCTATGAAAGAGGTTCAAATTGTGGCGAAAGGATGCTGGATATTAGGACAGTGGTAATATATTCATAAATATAATTATTCAGGTAAAAGTATAGTGGTGAGAGTTTAAATATTCTGTGCTAAATTGTACTTAATTTGTTTGGGCTATGTAGACGTCGGGTCTCGTTATAGAGCTCTAGGGTACAAGTTACAGCAGTAAAGGTCTCTCACCCCCTCCCCCAAATATATATATATATATATATATATATATATATTAATAATAAATAAATAAAAATAATAATAATCACCCAAAAAAAATCCAGAAGTTTGGCGCGATGATGGTGGAAAGGGTGAAAGTAAGAAAAACAACGAAAAGGGGGGAAAGATATATAAAGGAGATGGTGAGGTGACTGGGAAAGTGAGGGAGAGAGAGACAGATTAAATATACTATGACCTTTTTGCAGCCAACATCAAATTCTGTAGAACTTTGCAGGAATTATGAATACGTCATGTATGTCCTATCTGTGAAATTTAAACGTTAGCAGTGTCCTAATATTCAAATTATGCAAGGAAACCCGTTTACTTGCTAGACTTCACTGTCAGACACTATTGAGTGACTGACTGGCTCTTTTCTTCTTTGCTAATAACATATAATGAGCTGTAAAGGGTACATGAGCATTTGTCTACATCCATAACCCACTTCTTGAAATAGCCAAAATTAAACTGATTGAATCTTTGCACAGCACAAACCTACGACCATTCGGTACAATGGTCTGAAAATCAGACTATTACTTATTGTCTTGGTAGCACTTAAGTCGATTCGACAACTAATAGTCGTTATTTTCCCACTTTTCAAGCCCCCCTTTTTGGGGGAAGTTCTAAATTAGTATTATCTTTCAAATGCCGTTGGAATTTAACCTTTTCATTTTTGGGGCCTGCAAATGGGACATAGTACCTTTAAAAGAGATACAAAACAGGGAGATACCGAGTGTGAGAGAGGCAGAAAGAGACAGAGAGAGACAGAGAGACAGAGAGACAGATTTAGAGAGAGAAAGAGAGAGAGATACAGAGTAAGGGAGAGACAATGACACAGTATAAGCGAGAGAGAAAGAGAGCGACAGAGAGAAATGGAGAGAGAGAAACAGAGACAGAGAAAGGAAGAGAGAGAGGGAGAGGGAGAGAGAGAGGGGGAGGGTGTTATTCTTAAGAATAACATTCTATAAAGAACATGAATCCGTTTGGGAGTCTCTGATGGATCTACACAAATACTTCAAAAAATCTCAACTGAAATAGGTGATCCTGAAATGGAGGTCGTGTGCGAAAATAAATCCCTCAAATCCAAGCTCAGACTAGCTGTTGTACTTGACCTAAGGGGCAGAAAGTGAATGATAGATCAGAAAACAGGGAGTGTGTGAGAAGTAATTAGCTAGTCATCAATTTATTATATGTATGTATTTTCGCCTATAATTCACTTTTAATTTATACTTGTCTTACTATGATATCGAAGAAGACGAAGGTTAAGACATCAAGAAAATTGTAAAAGAACAACTTTAATTAAGAGCTAAATACGTTCATATGACCCCCACCCAAGAATACACAATTTTTACTCCTTTCATAGTGAGTCTATAACTCCATAATTGTGAACAAAACAAATAAAGCACGTTCATAGCACTATACGTAGGAAGCAGAGGAGGTCACTATAATATTTTTGTTCATATTATGTTAATAATCCAATAAAACATAACCGCTGTTCCCTGTCTACCTACCTGACCCCTTCATTCATGCTGCGCAGAACAATGTTTGTTTTACCCGTTTGTTATGATTATATTCAAACCAGTTTCCCTGACTGTTTTCTCTCTCTCTCTCTCTCTCTCTCTCTCTTTCTCTCTCTCTCTCTCTCTCTCTCTCTCTCTCAGAAAGAGAGCATTCTGATCTAGTAATACACATCTAGCTTGTGAGAGTGATTTAAATTCTCAGCTCAAAAGCTGCCCCACAATTTCATATTCATGATTAATACAATATGTTTAACCTTGGACTATAACTTTCCCGCTGCTGTACATAATTATGGTGGGCTTCAGTTACATGGTTAAAGGTATATGGTATAGATATAACTTCCTCACGAGATAAAAGGCAATGCATACTAAAGTCTTCCACAGAAGTTTAAACGAAACAGATTTTATCTTTTAGATTATTAAATAACTAATACGACAGCAACAAGAATAACGTGACTAATGATATATAAATAATGAAGAAACAAAATTGTGATAAGAACCATCATGGTGGTATTGATAGTGAGTAAACAAATTGTTGTTTATTATGTTAATGACCGTGTTAACATTATCAAAAATTGTATTTCACAGTTTATTTTCTTTCAGTAACTAAAGAAAATATCAATCATACAGAGAATCGGGTTTGTTTTTTCTTGGTACCTGCATTTGGTTGCCATTAATATTCAAGACTGATATTTCCTATACCCCTCTCTCTCTCTCCATCATATTCCCTGTCCCCGTCTCTGTATTTCTGTCTGTCTGTCCCTCCCCCTCTCTATTTTTCTCGCTCCATCATCCCCTCTCTCCATTCTTCTCTCTCTCTCTCTCTTTCTCTCTCTTTCTCTCTCTCTCTCTCTCTCTCTCTCTCTCTCTTTCTCTCTCTCTCTCTCTCTTCTCTCTCTCTCTCTTTCTCTCTCTCTCTTTCTCTCTCTCTCTCTCTCTATTCTTGTCTCTCTCCATCCTTCTCTCGTTCTATCTTCCAACTAGCTAATTTCTTCCTTTACTTTCTGGCGTGGGAAGCTCTCAAATGTATAAAGTTGAAAGTACTTCTTCCTTCATCAAAAGACTTGAACGATACCAAGTTGAGAGGGCGGACACTCTCTCCCCGGTTAACTTGAAACTAGTGGACAAACCATCATTAATAATGATGTATATAATGATCCCTATCAGGGCTATTCTATGTAATCATCTCAATAATTGAATAGGCAGCTGAGACAGATGTTATTCAGAGATGTTGGATCATTGAAAAAAAAGGAAACAAAACGCACAGAAAAGAATGGAAAATAAACTAGAAAAAGGGTGTGTGTACTCCTTAAAAGTAGGAGACGGATAACGTTACAACATCGATGATGGCAATGCCTATTTCCCGAGGGATGGTCTAACCAATAGGCCTAACATTCTACTGGGGCACCATTAGAGGAAGGTTTAACAGTGGAGTTGGTAAATGAGGAACACGGGGGCAAGTGTCCCACAAAGGAATGACGGGGAAATAAAAACGAGGAAGTTAAAGACAAAGTAAAAGGAAGACGATGCGACCTCTCTACACTTCACATCTAGTAAGGCCGGTGACTACTCCCCCCCCTCCCCCTCCCCCCCCCTCCCACCCTACTCCCATGACACAAATACTCCCTCAATGGATAGACCCAATATACGCAGCTGCTCCTGTCGTGTTTTATTGCATTAAATTTGATTCAAATCAAGTTGATTAGAACTTGACTTTTAGTGACGGTATATTCTGGGTTTAACATCTGGATGAGCGTCTGTCGTTTAAGATATCAAATTTATAATCACCCAAGAAGTTTGGTAATGAAAGTGGGCTCACAAAGAAATACAGGCTGACAATCCCTTAATTTGGCAACGACTTCTGGCAATCTCTGTTTATGGCCTTGAATATATCAAAAGAACAATGGCAGGTATATATATATTTTTTAAATCCTTTGTTGTCTTTTTCGAATTTTAATTTGTATCCTAAAAGCGACAACGAGCAATAAATCCAGCCAACTTAGAGGAAATCAGTTCGGCTTAGCTGACGATTAGATTATAAGAATCCAGTAAACTGATCGGCAAAGTGCCCTTAAAATGGGGACGGCCAGGGGCGGCGATCCCGTGGGGACGGGAGGGTGACACGTCCCCACCTCAATTTTTGTAGGGGTCGCCCCGTAAAATTTGAAAAAGTGCGAAAATAAACGTATCGCAAATACTGACTAAAGACTGCAACACAGTTTTAGGCTCAAAAAATTGGGAGTGCTTTGGAAGCGAAATGTTGAATACTGTGTTTTCCATTACTCTCAAAACGTAAATTTTATAGTCTAAGATTTCAAATCTTTTTATTTCAATTCAATGCTTATTGTCCATGACGTATGAAAAATATTCTCGTTTACGTCGAATATAAGTGAGGAATATCCAAGTTCATGATGAAGCAAAAAGACAAGCACAAAAAATTACAGTTCTAAATATTTGAAACCATATTATGTAAACAATTATTTGTCGAAAGAGAGAAATACATATTAAACCCGAACGTTTCGTTTAGAAGAATTCTTCATCATTCAATGATTCATGTTCAGTTTAATTCGACATTTACTTTATTCCAGTAATTTTCTTTTTACATTTTACTTGACTACCCTCCCCATCACCCAGCACCCCCCCCCCCACAAGCCTCTCTAGAACCGCTACAGAGAGTAACATAAACATAACTCAAGATCATAGTAGCACGGGGACGAAGGTGTGAATCCATTAAGCAAGAGCTCGTGTCGGGTACGCCTTATAGTACCTGAATGATTACTAGGAAATACATTGTTTTCATGATTCATATGAATCTTTTGGATGATATCAGAGAATGGGCTATGACCTTGATATGAGGGCTCCGGGTTTAGAAGAAAACTTCATACCCTTTAGAGTACTAGTAACAGATCATGGTTGTGTGTAGCAGATTGTAGGGGTCTGCTGCGGAAGTTGAGCTATGATCTAAACCCGTTACTCAGCATCCAAAATAACGGTTAACAGCTAATCCATCGCCTCCTGTTACTAATGGCCTATTGTTATGTCGCGACAGATTGAGAGCCAGTGAGAGGGTGGGGGGCATTGATGGGGATCGTTTTAGTCTCTATCAGAGTGTCACTCACTCACCAAACAGTCTGTATAGCTGTATCCGCTATCGGGAAACGTGTTAAAGTAGTTATGTGTGTAGTTCGATTTAAATAATACGTTTTATTACACAATCTTAATCTTCAATGTTTTAATGTGTCATACAAGATGATGATACATTACTCATATACTTCTTTATAATTTGAAAGATAACGCTTAATGTTACCACGGTTACAATTGTTTATTCAACTAAATACAAATATCAGTATTGAATCAGTTTCGCATCATCCAATATTGAGAACGGTTTTAAAGATTTATTTTTAGGAGTGTGCACAGCATGGAAATGAAGTGAAGTTTGTTTTAATTGTTAATTGCAAATCAAATTGACAAGATGTCTGAAAGAAATAAAAATGGAAAAATGGAAATCAACACAGAGAGTGACAGAAGTGTGGGATATAACGCAAACAGGGACAAGCAGAAAAATGAGGGAAGAGAGAAAGAGAGAGAAAGAGAGAGACAAGAGAATTCTAAATCTGAAGACAATCTTCAAATTCTTTTATAGAATATTGCTGTAATAACACATTGCCAATAAGACCACGACGGTGTTTATTTTCGGACAGGTTTACGGAAGTCAAGGTGAAGACAGCCATGAATCATCAATGAAAATCATGAAACAATTCCCTACAGGTGGTGATGTTGATCATGACCGAGAACGATCAGGCTGATTAGAATTTCCTGTCAATTATCTGATAAGCATCCCATATTCTTATAGTCATCACAGTCAATGTTAAGGCCATGAATTTAGGCCATGTATCATCTTTTAATTTCAAATTTTATTACTTTTATTACTACTAATAAATGAGTATTCCATGATACAAACGAATTCTGTGAAAACAAATATAAATGATATTCTAAATGAGCTATGTGTGTAGCTCGATATAAGAAGCTCGATACCTTTTGTATCACTTTTGCACCGACAAACAATAATAATAAGATATTTTTCTCATGACCCTGTACCGTACTACCTCCCAGATTAAGTCCATTAACCATGTATCAAGACCGCACATTCTCTCTCATTGCTAAACTTCTAAGAAATAAATTTGACGAATATTTGTCACTCTCTTCCACATGCAGCTCCTCCAAGCAACGAAGTATGTTTCGGTAAAGTTGGTTGCTTCTCGAACAGTCTACCCTGCCACACCCTCGAAATGTCCTCCCCCGAGGAGATCAACACCCGATTCTTTCTTTTCACTCGTCTCAACCGTGACAAGGCACAGGAGATCACATGGAGAGATGTAATGACCATTGAAGAGTCGCATTTCAACGGAACCCGCCCCACCAAGTTTGTTATTCATGGTTGGATCGAGAATACGCGTAAATCTTCGTTTATCAAGATGAAGAACACTCTTCTAGATAATGTGAGTATCTCGTAAAATGGTTGTTCTGATGTTTGCCAAATGAACGAAGGGATAACTGTTAGAGACGACAAAGTGTAGAGGTTTAAGAAAAGAGGCCCTATATGGAGTAATCACCATCATCACCATCATCACCATCACTGTCATCTTCATCATCACGATCTTGTTCTTCATCTTTATCACCACCATCAACATATTCATCATCATTATCACCATTATCACCACCACCATCACCATCACCATCACCACCACCATCACCATCACCATCACCATCACCACCACCACCACCATCACCACCACCACCATCACCATCACCATTATCATTGATACCATCCTCCTCCTCTTAATCAGGTTGACCTATATCAAAGTACATTATACTGAAACCCGATCACTCTTAAGGGGTAACACTTGAGCTGGTCCAATATTACCCCGCCTGGCTACCGGATTCAGGGTTCAAAAGGTACTTATTTACCACACTTGGGCGATGAGTGGCAAATGTACATCAATGCCTCGCCAATTAAAGGACTCGAACCTACAACCTCGGCATCACCATCCAGTCAAGCGTTTAAACCACTCGACTATGACATACCCATGTATAGCACCGTTCTCCTTGATCATAAAATCTGAAAACTATATTGATTGGGATTTTCTTTTCTTCAAAACTTACAATTTTTTTAAAAATAGGAGGACATCAACGTAATCATGGTTGACTGGCGTGGTGGGTCTCTGGATATCTATGAGACCAGTGTACAGAACATTCGTGTGGTCGGCAGGGAGATTGCCATCTTGGCTCGGAAGCTGGACCGTCTCTTCAAGGCACCTCTTTCCAGTATGCATGCCATCGGTCATAGTCTTGGAGCCCACACGGCTGGATATGCTGGGTCGGAGTTGTCAGGTTTTGGACGTATTACGGGTAAGAATCATCTTAAGCCTAGAGATTATGGAAATACTGACATAAAGATTGATAGCATCAAGCAGTAGACATAAGCATATGTTGTCGTGTGGACATCGAACAGGAACAGCTGAAAACAGGAAGATTTTGAGGATCAGTTTCTCAAGATCCTTCACATTGTCACCCTATAATAGACCCAAGTTATTGGACATAAATAGATACTTTTATATAGATAGACAGATTGACAAATAGACAGCCTATAGATAGATATCTGGATAAAGCAATGAAACTGGGTTAAAGCTACTTCTATTTGAGGGGAAATCTGTATAATCTGATGACTATATATCGAGTTGAAAAAAGTCGCTATCAATCATGTTATATTACCCTTCAGCGACTGACTCTGGTGGATTGCACCAATCAAATTAAGTGAATAATGTGTGCTTTGATGCCATTTGCTAATTAATTCCTATTGCCTTGAAAACTAAATACATGCCCACTGTAGTGTACCTTATTTTACCCTATAAAATTTCATCACTAGCCCCTTTAAACCGTAAAGAAAACTAAAAGCATAAACTTGCATCTAGGGCATACCTGCCGTTCATTCCAACATTCCTAAATTGATATTTTTAATTATTGCTAGCTTCTCTGTTACCGTCTCTTGAAATGGTGTCACCACTATCTTGTCATCCCTGCAGCCATGGATCCAGCTGGTCCTTACTTCCGTGGTCCACAGCTTAACCCAGACTGCAGATTGGACAGGACAGACGCCCTCTTCGTCGATGTCATCCACACTGACGGCACAAACACCTCATCCTTTATCATGGGAATGAACGGTCTAGGATTACAAGAACAGGTATCATATTGGCCTCTTATGTTTATTTCTTAAGCACATTGATGCTTACGGTCCATGAAGATCCTCTACTACTAACCCCATCTTGAATAGAATGGATATCATTTTGGTGTTCACAAGTTTCAAGGAATTTTAGGGCAAGAGAGAAAACTGAGTAGATAAATTGTTTGTCTGAAGATGTTAGCAACAGACACGGTTTTGAAACAGAAAAACCAAAACGGTGAGGTATAGATAACGAAGCACGGCGTCCAAAAACTTAAAATTTGATGGTTATCTCAAGGGAATTCAGAAAGATGGAAAATAGAATTTGAAAGAACGAGAACTTAATTTAAAGTTTTCAATTTTTAATTTAGGGTATCCTTCAAGAAGCTCAAGATCCACGAACAGAGGGCTTTTGAGCTTTGTTTAAAGAGTTCTGCATTGGGCATGACTCTATAAAACTATGTTCTCATTGTCGACTTGGGATAGGGTTGAGTGATCATGATTTCGTTTTGTGAGACGTAGCATGATATAAAAAAAATTAAAATTGTCGCTACCTTAATTGTTGGTGTAATATTTTTGTAACAATAATTGTAGTACATGTATTCACTTTGCAACACCTTAATACCTCTTGTTGTTATTTTATTACAGATTGGACACCAGGACTTCTACCCTAACGGAGGCAAACACATGCCTGGATGTCTTCCAATAACCCATTGCTCCCATTACCGTGCCGTCTACTACTTCACCCAGAGTATTTCTACCTGTGCCTACCAGGCAACCCACCGTTGTGATTCCTGGGACCTCATTGAGAACGTCAAATCACGCTGTCCAGCTTATCCTTCTCGAAAGAAGGGAAGGATCTCCAAACCTCGCATGGGATATTATGCTGACAGTGCCAACGGTGAGGGTGCGTACTATCTCAGGACTGGAGCTTCTTTTCCATACTGCTAGATAGGTTGCATCTCAGCAGAAATCAATGTACTTCCTGTATGGCCAATGTGGTGATGTTGTCCAGAATGCGGAAGGACATCTCCGAACTTTAAACTGCTGCATACTGTTAGCATTAGATTCGTTCATCATCTGTTACGAACTTTAAGATATTTAAAATTGCGATGTCAAGTCGTTTGGTTGGTTTCCAAGCTTTGGAGTTGAAATCCAGTGGTTATCTCTAATCAGTCTCTGATGTTGTTTATGTGGTTGTGAATATGAATTGAGAAGTTCACTAAACTGATGGGGAAAAGTCTAAAGTAAACAATACAGAAAACCATCATGTGTTAGGGTGATCATAACATGTAACATAGGCTTCTACCAACCTTGTTATTTAGTGGGCAAGCTTTTATCCACTCCTGTGGACTTTCTCAAGCCAAATGATTCTTAACAGTATGTCTGTTAATGCCTTGAGATCACTAGAGTGAAGATAGGTGATATTGAATAGCCAGGGTTGCTAAAATGACTAATTCTCGAGAGATCATATGAAATTAAAAGGCAACAAAATACGGATGTTTTGAACAACATTGTCATGGAAAAAGCGTATAAAATGATATAGCATGCTATCATTCAAATGTTGTTATAAAACCATGTTTCATTGATGGATACAATTTTGGCACCCCTTGTAGAACCATGAGGTTTACAAGCTTCACTTTTTGTTAAGTTACTGTTGCTCCATCAAATCTTTTACCAATTTAATTCGCAATCGTGTCTACACATTTGATCACTATTTCAATTCTTCAATTTTGCTACAAACCACATCATCGGAAGCTATTGATAATTTCACTTGTATTTTAAAATAATGTATGGTCATATTTTCAACCCGTTTTGACAGCACTATTATTCACAGCCATGTACATCAGAGTGTGTAAAGGGTGTCCCGTGAGTTAATATACGATTAAATACAATGTTTAGATAAAATGCAAGGCTCAGAGTACTCAAGAGGAAATATAGTATGAGATTTATTTCAGGAAATGCCCTACAGTATTTTAGTAAGTCATATAATCAGACACGAACTTTAAACTTGATTCAGGTGGAATTATCAAAAAACAGGATAATGAGTATACACTTTAGACCGTGCATTATTACTATTTTTTATTTTATAAATTAATAGTGTTTCGTTACAATAAATGCCCTCTATCTGACAATGAAAAATACTTAAGAATTTCTCAAAAGCATTTTTTGTATTAATCTAATGATAACGTTGCCTTGATGTAATCACGTGATAAGAAATGTGGTCTAGTGAAAGAGTCTGCAAATGTCTGATTTTTCAATTATGTAATGATAGACACTTTGCGAAAAATTAGTTTACAGATCATAAGAAATATGAGCTGAATTTGTTATTCTCCCTCAACCAAATGAAAACAGAAAGAATTGTATGTTAAGTATGTTCGAATGTAGGCCTACAGTATGTATCATTTTATAGAGTGTAATCTACCTCAATTTGGTACAATTATTTGAAACGCTGCTGCATCGCACAACTTACACTAAGATCCAGAAGAAGATTACATTATGTTGCGGTTCAAACGGTACTGAGAATTCATTGTTCATATTTAATTAATATATGCATGTACAGATCTTTAATTGCTATATTACTTCAAATTACCTAACATGTTACCATATTTTCTTATGCTGCATACTGTTAAGGGTCTTTTTTTACCGTATTTTGTATTGTATTACAGACATGCAACATTGTATTATGCTGTACAGTAACAAAACGGTAATATCTGGTACATAATCGTTTCCTCAATACCCTTATAAATTGAGAATATATTCAATCAAACTATATATACATGTATGCATATTAAAATATCATAACAAGGAAGGTCGCTGTGGTATTTTTCTCTTTATTTCATAAAGACGTTTTTGTATCATTTATTCTTCTCTATAATTGTATTTCTCCCTCCCTCTCTTCCATTTTGTCTCCTCTCTCTCTCTCTCTCTTATTACTTTCTCCCCCGCTTTCTTTCTCTTTCTACCATTCCTATCCTCCTCCTATGTCTTTCACCCTTCAGATACATGTGTGTACCATGTGCTTTCATTTTCACTCCCTTTTAATAAGTCTTACTCAATTTCTCCTTTGCCACTTTCTAACAAACTCCTCTCTCTCTCTGCAAAGAAGGGAAGATGTGAAACATAAAAAGATGGAACAAAAAAAGGGTGAGACCTATTCATTTACACTTAGTATGTATACGAAAGGAAATAAGACTCAAATTACTTCAATCAGCATTCCAGTCGTTTATTGATAATTTTCTTGTGTACAATCATGAGGGAAAGAGATCAATACATTATTATAAAACATGGACCAAAGGGTGATGATGCCTTGTTTGAGAACAATTTCAGTCAGAATAATGCACAACATCAATAATCAATCAAAACAGACAAATGAAATGAATGCCAGTTCAGGAGCAGCAACTAATATATTTAATCAATCCAATATGTTACTTGGTAACTTTATCATATTACCACAAAGAACACATAGTAATAGTATTTTGATAGATGAATTTATATTTGAATCTGACAGGCCAAGGGTTATGTCGAATCATCATTCCTTCTTTCATACATGTATCAAGAATACGTCTATATCAAAACAATCACAATGTACATTTTCCACATTCACATGGACCGATATTGCCTATATATCACTTTTATCATGATATACATAAGAATATTTTGCATACAAATAACTTCTCTCACAGTTTTAAACTTTGATGACATTTATCTCTTTTAAAGACTAGTACTGCCAGACAATTTGGAAAACTGTAAGGGAAGGCAAGGGTACATGCTGAATGTAATACTGAATGCAATTTTGTCAGTTAACAATAGCAATAGTAATAATTATATTATTCTGAATTTATACAGAGCCTAACACATCTTAGATGTCTCTAAGCACTTTTTATTAACAGTTGCTGTAATCACACACAAAAAAAACAATGAATCAACAGGTATGTCAACAATGAATGAATCAGAATAATTTTCTTGAATACTTGAGCGTTTTTCCTTACTAATATGATCCTCATATTTCTGAGTCAATGTAATGCATGTACTTTATATGTACAATAAATATAAAATCATGTAGGATAAAATCACATTTAAATTTCCTGTGGATTTTTTTCTTTTCTTCTTCACAATCAGCAAGTGGTCAATGACACACTAAAGAAAATAGATGAACTAGTACCCGTGAATTAAAAATATTGATCCACTCATTATGGCAAATGACTGGTCAGTAAAAATACAATGCATAGTTTATGTCCAAATATTGACTTACCGGTAAGCATCGACTCAATTCAAACTCAATTTTTCTATCATATAAAATGAGTTTCAACATTTTGAAAAATAGCAAAATGTGGAAATGTGTAATGCAAAAAATGGATCAAAGCATCAACCTCTTTTTTTTTTTACATGGTAAACAAAGGATAAAATCACAGAGAAATCATAAAAGTTCACATGAATAAATTAATGAGGCGTTCATTGGGTATAAAATAATTTACAGTGGCTTGACCTAATGAACATAATTACAGCACACATCAAATTTGTTAATGAAAATATCTGAGAATGATTAAGGACTGGCATGAATAAGATTAAGAGGGTAGAAAGGAATATTTCACTTTCTCAAATTATGATGCAATCTGATGCATACATCATAATTGTTTGTGTAATTGTCTGAGAACTGTTTTCCTTTGGTTGAGAAAAGCAATGAAGTAAACACTGACAGTACATGCAGGGTCGGTAAAACGGGGCAATCAGGCGGGACAGGATTAATTCACTTTCTCAAAGTATGTCTTTGAACCCTCTGGATCTGGCTTGATCTGAATTAAGAAGAAAGAAAAAGAAGAACAAGAGAATATCATAAAATCTGCTAAATTGGAAAACAAAAGGTACAGATGAACAAATGAATGGGAGGGAGGGAGGGAGAGAGAAAGAGAGAGAGAGAGAGAGCAAGGAAGGGACGGGGGCAGACAGAGATGGGGAGAGAAAGAAAGTGTAACAATAGATCATCAGATCAGATATGGGTATTGGCCATTGAACTTCTTTACAACATACATGTAACAGTACCCAGCAAAACATATAATCTTAATGAGCTAAGTGTATAAACACGGAAGGTACAACATCCTGGTACAACAGACTAATATGCTTGTCAATGATTTCCTCCAAACCCAAACTTTAGTTAAAAATTTCCTGTTTATGAGAGCTTTAATCATCCCTTAAAGGTCTAGTCCACTAACTGAATTGCTTTCATGCATTCTTCCTCTTCCCCCTACAGGCACACCTTGGTCCACAGTTGAAATCAATTCAAGTGGATCACAACTTGATATCAATAGCAACTCTGTCTGTACTAAGGGTTGGATTCTGTACATTTGCAATTGATGGTAGGACTTGTGATCAATCTAAATGAACTTTATCCCTATAAGACAGGAGAGCTCTGGTGTATAGATCTACCAACCCTTTCATAAGAATAATCATTAAATATACTTCCTCTGTGAACTTGTCAGTTTAGTACACTCAAAATGTCAGTTCCTAATTTTATTCATATATATAGCAGACTAGTCAGCGCACTAGCATGCACATATACATGTATGCACAAGAAATTTAACTCAGTTAACCTTTCTTCCACACTATTTCCATGTCTTGTATAGTTATTAGGGGTGATGTATGTTTCCTAACAATATGCGATTTTGTTTTATAATTGTCCCCTTCGATTAATGCAGGTGGTTTAAACTGCCACATTTCCCTTTCTTTTCTCTCTGCGGGAGATGGGAAGGTTTAGCAGCACCTTAAAATTTAGAGCACCATGCCATTTGTCAATCAAAATCAAATATATCTCATGACATGGTTGTGGGGAGTCTTAGATACCAAACATGGGTGTGAAAAAAACACAACCTGAAAGTACTACGCACCCTTGGCATGCATCCAGAAGAAACTTTTACTGTAATGCACCTTATTTCCTGGCACAAGTAGGACAATTGTATTATAACCTAGTTACTATCACATGAAAACAAACACCACTTCAAGGTTCCAGCCTCTTATGTGATTTTCTTCCAATAAAGTCATTTCCATTTGCAGAGAAATACACAAGACTTGGGTTTGTTTCGACAAATCTTTCCATCACATATCTTGTTGCCCTGGCAACTAAATAAGACTGCACCATTCAGATTGGTTGCTGACGTAGTATGAAGGAGTTTTCACTGTAAATAAAATACATGTAAACTATTTTCTTTAGTGCAACTGTAACATTGAGTTCATAAACCTGTAGACGGACCAGATTATTAGTTCATATTTGTGAGGGGAAAAATGTGGTACTCATTCACAAATAATGCAATTTAGTCAACTGGTATACAAAATCATGAATGCTTATGAGTTCAATAGTGCGAATATTTTCATGATTTGAAGAATTAACGTTAATCTTTCAACGAATGAAAAACATTCATTATTTGTTTTATACAACATCTTTCAACAAATTATGCTTTGCTCCTTATATTAAAGATAAATTAAAGTTGGAGTCCGGCCTTCTCGATAACATTCAGATTGTCTTCGCGTCAGATGCGCGCAGCTAATATAACAATGGGATACACGCAGGGCAGAGAGGTACGCAGTCTGCATATAACCAAAAATGCACGCTCGTTGAATAGTACTACGGCAAATAGTACCAAAAATAGTGCAATAGTATATCTATTGAATATCATGTGATCAACAATCCTCCAATCAAATGACAAGGATTTACTTAGGTGTTGTATAATGAATACTAATCAAATCTCAAACAATAATATTAATAACAAATGTATTATAGTACCCTTCCCTGAATCCAATAATACAACCTGTACCTTTGAAGATATGTTTCAGACATACACTGTACATGTACTTTCATCAAGAAAAACAAAAACTACATGTAAATGCCTCGTCTATCATGATAGCGTGGAGATTCTGTACATACAGTCCATGTCTGCTTGAAGGTAGAAGGGTTTATCTCTAATGTAATAGTACAATAATATAAAGGCTGGAATGCTCCCCAGGGAGCGGAGCGCTCAGAGGCATCGTTGATGTATTAGGCACTATATAATATATTTTGATAAAATATGGATTTAGCTCCTTTTGGAATCAAGCTCTTCATATGAAGAGCTTGATTCCAAAAGGAGCTAAATCCATATTTTATCAAAATTGAGTTTTTTTGATGATTTCCTACATGGGGAAAAAATGCACTATATCACATTCTAAAATTTCACCAGGAAGTATGAAAATTTTCAGGTACAATATCATGGTTCATTCCGAAAGGAGTTAAATCCAAATCAGTTTCATTCCAAAAGGAGCTAAATCCACTTTGGGTACTTCTGAGTAAATCACCTTTTATTATTTCTCCACTTTCCCTTTAGCGATGTACCTTCATGTTGTTATATATGAGAAGAAAAAAAAATCTACCAGCTATTTCTGATTTTTACTATATTTTTAGATTTTGTGGATTTAGCTCCTTTTGGAATGAAACATGGATTTAGCTCCTTTTGGAATGAAACTGTGATATGTTGTTTACTTTCTTTTCAAAGGGTATTTTTAGTTGTGATGTCACTATTATTATTTAAAAGGAAAGGTTTGCTACTAAATTTTAATAAATTTCAGTGACTTTATTGAGAAAATATGACAATTTTTAGGTACAATATCATGTTTCATTCCAATAGGAGCTAAATCCACGAAAAATAAAAATCTAAAAATTTAATAAAAATCAGAAATAACTGGTAGATTTTTTCTAATCATATATTATTGGTCCAGGGTGACGTCTTTAACATATATAACAAGATTAAGGTACATGGCTAAAGGGAAAGTGGAGAAATAAAAAAGGTGATTTACTCAGAAGTACCCAAAGTGGATTTAGCTCCTTTTGGAATGAAACTATTCATATACATGTATATATTATATATATATATATATATATATATATATATATATATATATATATATATATAAGCAAACTGTTATTATTAATATTATTACAATGGGTTAACACTCTTCTAGCTCTGAACAGTCATTACATCATCACAGTTTAATGTTCAACATAGGATGCACTAAGACTCTAGTCTAGAATCAATGGTATGATATGTTAACAGGATTCATCTCCGGAGAAATAGGATGACATTAAGGACTTTAAAGAGAAGACAGTTTTGAGAATGATGAGCAATAATTGACGAGATATTTCTTTTGTTTTATGTCAGTCGTAAAGAATATCATAGTAAAAAGGTCCCCTGAGAAGGATTGCTTGACAGATGCCCTCATATTTGAAATATTACAAGAGAGAGCTAAAAAGTTTGGCCCAAACTTTACACGCCACATATTAGTGTAGTCCCATACATCCGTTTCTGTGTGCAGCGCATGTGATTTGCAGCATGATTGAGTCAATTCATTTTCATTTTTGATCACTCCAAATCTTACAATATTCATTCATTCTTATGTACTACATATTCATCCTGTCTAAATTGCTTCCAGACTATTTCTTTCATAATAAAATCATATGACCAGTAATAAACTTTATCTGTAATAGACCATACACATGTCAACATCTCTTTCTTTTCATAACACAATTAGAGGATGGATAGTATGTATTAACTCTAAACAACCGGTTCTCTTTACTCTGGCCCAAGGTTGGTCCATGTTTCCTTCCACAGGAAGTGAGCACTACAGGATACCATATCCCTCATGTGTACAAACTATAGGACTTGTATATTCTAAGAACCAAGAAATTAAAGTGTACAAATCACATGAAAATAATGTGTATCCTAGGCGTTGTGGCGTGCGCCTGCAATCCAGCTAAAAGTGGAAGTTACAAACTGGTTCAGCCGAGGACGCAGGTTCGAAACTGAGTCACGTCTTTCGGATGGTGACGTTTAAAGGTCGGTCCCCAGACGTAAATAATCATATCTGATTGATACACGTCTGTAAAAACCCAATACACACACACACTATAGCTATAATGTATAAAACCTTTAAAAAACTTAATCCGGCATTCTATGAGTTATCGCTTAAGGAGAGAATGAAAGAATAAAGAATAGAAATAAAATCCTGTGCATGGAATCCAATTCCGACTTGTGGGCCGTAATGCAATGCCAGTGTGTACAGGTGTGTCGACTAGTCTAACTTAACAGTTGCTTTGAAGTTGACTGAAAGAGTAGTGAACATTGCATAACTCATGACAGAAGTACTATTGGAAACTTATATACTAAATATAGCATAGCAACATAGAACCCCTAACATACATAGCTATACATTTTTGGGCGATTGAAATTTGAAACCCTTTACAGCATCATTCTTTGTAATGTTACTAATGTACAGTACAGAGCATACCAGTGGACTTGTATTCCCAGGACCATACATATAGGAGGCGTGATGGCTCAGTGGTAGAGCAGTGGTCTCATAACCAGGAGGTTCCAGGTTTGAAACCAAGTCGATGCACTAATGCCCTTTGGTAAGGCATTAAATCCTCATTACCAAGTACGGTGGAGAGGACTTAAAGCGGTCGGTCCCCTGGTTGCTTACTTACAAGCACACACATGCTTTGTTAAAACAAACAAACCAACCAAACAATACATCAAAGTGCCACCCTTCAGTAATCTCAGTACTAAAGTTTTCCATATATATGGTACTTCACAATCCAGGAACCTCTCTTGAAATTATAGAGGAAACATAATTTTGTTCTCTCTCTATTCAAAAGTGCAAACTAGAAACAGAGTGGATATAATTATAATCACATTGTATGAATAAATGTCGAGTGTTCACAACTAGATATTCATTCTGCTTTACAAACATACTACTTGTTCAAAATCAATGGAATTTGTCATAAAACAGTACCATTAAAGTCTTATTTCTCAGAAGTTATTCCTTTCTGGCAGAACTAGGTTAAGAAATATGGATGTCTCTGCATGGATGGCTGAGATTCGTGCCAAAGGGGTCTGAAAATCAATAATGATCTTTGGCATAACTTACACAGTGCAAGAACATTGCAAAATTTTGCTAATCATTGTGTTAAAGGAAGGCCTACATCTGTAATTATCTTGATGCAATTTACAAGTAGATGGATGGATGGCCTAACATTAAAGCTTATCTTGAGCTCTGGTATGGGAAACATATCTTGAGAGAACATGGCTATAATTCATTCTGGATTGTTTATCCTGCAATAGATTGATCGTTTGAACCAGTAAAACAAAACAAACTCACAAAACTTGCTGGAAATCATCTTCAATAAAAAAAAAAAACTCTCATTTGCACATATAGTGACCTGTGTTAAGCACATAGAGTTGGGCCTACCGGTACTAGCTTGATTCCCTTATCTGATCTATGCTCATTTCTCAGCCCCTATACATTTTCTACCAAAATCGTTTGGCACATGTCATTTATTTGTAATCTTGTACATTCAGTGTAAGTTTCGTTGGATTCTGTGAGAATTTATTTTCTATCACTACCAGAACTCAAGCTTATTCAGATTCCTATCAGGTTAATAAAAAGAAGAAGTATCGGGTTCCTTGTTATTCAAATTTTAAGAAACAAAAGAAAGAGAGAGAGAGATTCTTTTGGATCAAGACTCAAGTCCTTAACAAATAACAAATAAACAGGCTGCTATCATATTTTGAAGAAATATAGACTGAAACACTTTATAAAAACTAAAAGAATTTAGACTTTGAAACGGTTAAAGTACATTTATTGTATAATATATGCACCAACTATTTCAAGTAAGAACTAGAGTCTCACACTTGGTATGTGTGATGAAAAAGCCAACAATAACACAGATTCTTGCAGGTGGTCCAATGTTAAACTCATTTTCTCATTTAAAAAACATTTTAGGGGCTGTGCCAAGAGAATGTCACTACCACATGGTGAACTGTCTGGGTAGGTTGTCAAAACTTGGCAAATGGCCCAAATGGAATCAGTAATTCACAAAGCCGAATGTTTGACGCAAGCTTGTCACACTACACACCTCCCAAAGGGCTCAGGGTCAAGGTCATACATATGGTAAGAAAGAGAGACAGGGAAAATAACAAAAGAAAAGGAGAGCCAGGCAAGCAGACAGAGAGACTGGGAAAGTAAATAGACCATACAGAGAAAGAGGCAGAGACAGAGAGAAAACCTCGAAGACAGCTCTGAGACATACACACACAGACAGAGATAGATGGAATAGACAAAGTTGGAGATAGGAAAGAGAGAAGACATAGAAAGAGAGATAGAGAGAGATAGAGAGAGAGAAAGAGAGAGAAAGAGAGAGAAAGAGAGAGAGAGAGAAAGAAAGAGAGAGAGAGAGGGAGAGAGCGATTTGGTAGTATGGGACAGAGTGAGTGAAGTATGGGACAGAAGTGTGGTCCCACTCAGCGAAGTGTGGGACATCGCCATTCGTTTATGTACTGGCCCATACTTCCTCTCCAAATTACGGAAGTGTGGACCAAAAGGCCCACACTTCCTGGAAGTTTGGGGGCAAAACCCCGTAGAAATGATATTCACCAGTCTTTTGATTATGGAAAGCTGGAATGTATTGTAATTGCATAAAAAACACATTTTATCAAGTAAAATTGTATTAATACATTTGTGTTTTCTTGGTTGTCGTCACAGGGAATGACGATCAAGAAAAAAAAGAACTAAGTGCTAAAATCAACCCGAAACCATAATTTTGCCAGTATACTCTACCTCAAAAGGGTCTTTAATATACATGCACGCACGGCGCCCCATACACGTAGACTCTACATTAATTAGCGACACCACAAAAACAAAGCAATTAAGATGGACGGATCGAGCCATGACAATGATGACATGGACATTTATGTAGATTCTATGGTAAGTACACCGCATATCTCACGCTACTAGTGTATATATTCGTACCTCGTTCCTAGGTCTTAAACCAATACTGAACTCTAACCATGAAAAAGAATTTCTAAAAACTAGTTAACAGGGACTCTACAAGTCTTAATTAGTCTAGCACGCTATACCGGTATAGCGGCTAGTCTAGATACCAGATTCAGCGGTACCCCAAAAACTTCCGCTGAAATTACATCTCGACCTACGTCTGGCTTTATGACTGTGGACAAAATTAATGTCAGTTGTATTCTTTAAAAAAAATCCCATACCAGACGGTCATTTTTGGCTAGTCCAAATCTAGATCTCATGAATTATTGATTGTCCTTTTTAGGTTTAAGAAATAACTACTAGAAAGACAAACAAATGTGATTAGTTAGAGATAGTTAGAAAAGAGAGACTGTGGTCTGTTCAAGCAAGTGGACAAAATTAATGTCAGTTGTATTCTTTAAAAAAAATCCCATACCAGACGGTCATTTTTGGCTAGTCCAAATCTAGATCTCATGAATTATTGATTGTCCTTTTTAGGTTTAAGAAATAACTACTAGAATCTGGTCTAGGGGTCTAGATTATAGACTAATCATCTAGAAGTAGAAATCTACTGTAGATCGAGAGTTCTAAGTTAGACTAAGAGGTCTAGACCTAGATCTACTTAAAATGACACCATGTTTCATGATAAAAATTTAATATTTTTCATAGTGTTCCCAGGTTGTTTTTTTTAAATTAACTTCAGAATAAATCAACAACTCTTTCACATAAACTAAAGTCAGAGAACAGAATGTAAGCATAACTTAGCCTAGTCTAGATCTATGACCTTTTTGATGATACAGTATGATTGAGATGTGTGCCTAAAATTTAAGTATTAATCAAGTATCAGTTACAAGGCTTCAGGTTAGACAGAGTCTAGGCTCTAGCTAGGTAGATAAGACACTCGGTGAAAACATTTATAAGTAAAGATTTGATGAAAAATATGATTGATGAAATTACAAAGTTCCATAAAGAGTGCTTCAGATGTTTGGAGAAGTGAATTGAACAGCTCATCTCTCCATCTCCTTTTTTTTTAATTTGCTGGATTTGCCATTAACTAATTCCTGTAAACATGTAGATTACATGTAAGTCATTGACATTCTTGGTGAAATTAGATATCATTATTGGTGAAATAAGTCACATTAACATTTTTCACACTGAAGTTTCTACTTGAACAGTAAAGAGGCATTTAGAATGGAGTAACACAAATACATTAACAACAGTCAGTAAACAGAGGCAAGGAAAGTAATTGATGAAATTGTCCTTTTCACAGATGCAAGCCAATGCACACCATATTGCCAGAATGCTAGCCTTCAACATCCCTCCCAAGGTATACTACTCTCATTTAAAAGGGAGGCTCTTTAAAGAGCTGGCAAGAAAATTCGCAAAAAGAGATGAGAATGATGAGCAAAAAGAGGATGATGAAATGGAACTAGACGATGATGAAGAAGAGAAAGGAACAGAGGATGATGAAATGGAAGGAACAGATGAGAATGAAGAGGAAGGAGGAACAGAGGATGATGAAGAAGAAGGAGGCAAGGAAGAGGATGAATGGGAAGGAGGAGCAGAGGGCGGTGACAAGGAAGGGGGATCAGAGACTGAGGGAGGAGAAAAGAATGAAGAAACCATAAAAGGTCAGTAGTACTAGTAGCATAATGGTATATTAGAAGTATTTTATTCATTGTTATTTCACTGTCTTTAATATAAATAATTATATAAAGTATTTATTGTTGAATAGTGATTTTTCTTTATTTGTTTGTTTTATTTGGTCAGGAGAGCCAATGGCAACACAATGATGATTGTGTACAAATATATTTTTCCTGTCCAAGAACACTTGCATAAATAATCAAAACATTTTCATATTTTGCTTACTTTGTTCTTTTCAAAAATACATTACTATATTTCATCCCAACTTAACAGGAATCATCCTTTGGCAAATGTAATCTAAAACATTTAAAATGATAGTATCCATAAAAAGGGGAATAACGGATAATCTAAAATTGTTATAAATGAATACTCTGCTGACAAGGGGCATGGAGGACCCCATCCCAACATGTAGTAGTAATTAAACATTTTTGACATATTTAAAGGGCAAGTACACCCCCTCCTTGTTATCATCATGGACCAACTTCTCTCCCTCCCCAAGGATAAATGTCCCTGAATCAGGACATGGCAGGCATACACACTTGTGTGATAGACTGTAGTTAAATATGTCTGAAGGAAAATGAGAAGGGGACATGAGGAAATTTAAGGAGGTTATCATGAGCTATCAGATGGCAGTTCAGAAACAACAGAGCTGTAAACTATGACTGAAACAGATAACTGAAGATCTCAATTTGTAGTTTTAAACTGTTCAATACAAATTCTATACCCTTGTTATCATTGTATTGAACAGTTTAAGATGAAAAAAATGTTATTCTGTCTGAAGAGCAATAGGTTGATGAAAGTAAGATTACTTGTTATCATTTCATTCTAGAATCTTCTAAACGTGGAGAGCCAAGCTTGAGCAAAGATGAAACTGAAGATGAAGATGAAGATGAAGATGAAACTGAAGATGAAGATGAAGAAATCAAAGAACATCAAAAGAAATCTGGTATATATAACCAATATTTTTTGTTATTCAAAAAGTTTTTATATTCCAAACAGTTACAGAAATAAAATATCAAAACGGCCATGATTTTGAGAAGTTCCTTTGGAACACTTCAAATACTTTGTTTACTTTGTTCTTCTCAAAAATACATTACTATATTTCATTCCAACTTAACAGGAATCATCCTTTGGCAAATGTAATCTAAAACAGCTAAAATGATAGTATCCATGTGAAAAGGGGGAATAATGGATAATCTAAATTTTGTATAAATGGATACTCTGCTGACAAGGGGGCATGGAGGACCCCATCCCAACATGTAGTAGTAATAAAACATTTTTGACATATTTAAAGGGCAAGTACCCCCTCCCCTCCTTGTTATCATCATGGACCAACTCCCCTCCCCAAGGATTAATGTCCCTGAATCAGGACATGGCAGGCATACACACTTGTGTGATAGACTGTAGTTAAAATGTGTCTGAAGGAAAATGAGAAGGGGACATGAGGAAATTTAAGGAGGTTATCATGAGCTATCAGATGGCAGTCCAGAAACAACAGAGCTGTAAACTATGACTGTGAAACAGATAACTGAAGATCTCAATTTATAGTTTTAAACTGTTCAATACAAATTCTATACCCTTGTTATTATTGTATTGAACAGTTTAAGATGAAAAAATGTTATTCTGTCTGAAGAGCAATAGGTTGATGAAAGTAAGATTACTTGTTATCATTTCATTCTAGAATCTTCTAAACGTGGAGAGCCAAGCTTGAGCAAAGACGAAACTGAAGATGAAGATGAAGATGAAGATGAAACTGAAGATGAAGATGAAGAAATCAAAGAACATCAAAAGAAATCTGGTATATATAACCAATATTTTTTGTTATTCAAAAAGTTTTTATATTCCAAACAGTTACAGAAATAAAATATCAAAACGGCCATGATTTTAAGAAGTTCCTTTGGAACACTTCAAATACATTGTTTACTTTGTTCTTCTCAAAAATACATTACTATATTTCATCCCAACTTAACAGGAATCATCCTTTGGCAAATCATGGAGCTAGAACATTAGCTCCATGGGCAAATGTAATCTAAAACAGTTAAAATGATAGTATTCATGTGAAAAGGGAATAACGGATAATCTCAAATTGTTATAAATGGATATCTGCCGACAAGGGGGCATGGAGGACCCCATTCCAACATGTAGTAGTAATTATACATTTTTGACATATTTAAGGTGCAAGTACACCCCCTCCTTGTTATCATCATGGACCAACTCCCCCTCCCCAAGGATTAATGTCCCTGAATCAGGACATGGCAGGCATACACACCTGTGTGATAGACTGTAGTTAAATATGTCTGAAGGAAAATGAGAAGGGGACATGAGGAAATTTAAGGAGGTTATCATGAGCTATCAGATGGCAGTTCAGAAACAACAGAGCTGTAAACTATGACTGAAACAGATAACTGAAGATCTCAATTTGTAGTTTTAAACTGTTCAATACAAATTCTATACCCTTGTTATCATTGTATTGAACAGTTTAAGATGAAAAAAATGTTATTCTGTCTGAAAAGCAATAGGTTGATGAAAGTAAGATTACTTGTTATCATTTCATTCTAGAATCTTCTAAACGTGGAGAGCCAAGCTTGAGCAAAGATGGAACTGAAGATGAAGATGAAGATGAAACTGAAGATGAAGATGAAGAAATCAAAGAACATCAAAAGAAATCTGGTATATATAACCAATATTTTTTGTTATTCAAAAAGTTTTTATATTCCAAACAGTTACAGAAATAAAATATCAAAACGGCCATGATTTTGAGAAGTTCCTTTGGAACACTTCAAATACTTTGTTTACTTTGTTCTTCTCAAAAATACATTACTATATTTCATTCCAACTTAACAGGAATCATCCTTTGGCAAATGTAATCTAAAACAGCTAAAATGATAGTATCCATGTGAAAAGGGGAATAATGGATAATCTAAATTTTGTATAAATGGATACTCTGCTGACAAGGGGCATGGAGGACCCCATCCCAACATGTAGTAGTAATAAAACATTTTTGACATATTTAAAGGGCAAGTACCCCTCCCCTCCTTGTTATCATCATGGACCAACTCCCCTCCCCAAGGATTAATGTCCCTGAATCAGGACATGGCAGGCATACACACTTGTGTGATAGACTGTAGTTAAAATGTGTCTGAAGGAAAATGAGAAGGGGACATGAGGAAATTTAAGGAGGTTATCATGAGCTATCAGATGGCAGTCCAGAAACAACAGAGCTGTAAACTATGACTGTGAAACAGATAACTGAAGATCTCAATTTATAGTTTTAAACTGTTCAATACAAATTCTATACCCTTGTTATTATTGTATTGAACAGTTTAAGATGAAAAAATGTTATTCTGTCTGAAGAGCAATAGGTTGATGAAAGTAAGATTACTTGTTATCATTTCATTCTAGAATCTTCTAAACGTGGAGAGCCAAGCTTGAGCAAAGACGAAACTGAAGATGAAGATGAAGATGAAGATGAAACTGAAGATGAAGATGAAGAAATCAAAGAACATCAAAAGAAATCTGGTATATATAACCAATATTTTTGTTATTCAAAAGTTTTTATATTCCAAACAGTTACAGAAATAAAATATCAAAACGGCCATGATTTTGAGAAGTTCCTTTGGAACACTTCAAATACTTTGTTTACTTTGTTCTTCTCAAAAATACATTACTATATTTCATTCCAACTTAACAGGAATCATCCTTTGGCAAATGTAATCTAAAACAGCTAAAATGATAGTATCCATGTGAAAAGGGGGAATAACGGATAATCTAAAATTGTTATAAATGGATATCTGCTGACAAGGGGGCATGGAGGACCCCATTCCAACATGTAGTAGTAATTATACATTTTTGACATATTTAAGGTGCAAGTACCCTCCTTGTTATCATCATGGACAAACTTCTCCTCCCCCAGGATTAATGTCCCTGATTCAGGACATGGCAGGCCCTAAATTTATCTCCTCAGGAGAGTGTAAATTCCATGGACCTCTTTATTTTGAATTCATTTTGACAGGAAAAACCAACAAACCATGGCTTTAAAATGAAAATGATACAAGGCATGCATGGTGGCATACAAATTTGTGTGATGGACTGCAGTTAAATATATCTGAAGGAAAATGAGAAGGGGACATGAGGAAATTTAAGGAGGTTATCATGAGCTATCAGATGATGAAAGCAATTCAGAAACAACAGAGCTGTAAACTATGACTGTGAAACAGATAACTGAAGATCTCAATTTGTAGTTTTAAACTGTTCAATACAAATTCTTTATCCTTGTTATCATTGTATTGAACACTTTAAGATGAAAAAATGTTATTCTGTCTGAAGAGCAATAGGTTGATGAAAGTAAGATTACTTGTTATCATTTCATTCTAGAATCTTCTAAACGTGGAGAGCCAAGCTTGAGCAAAGATGAAACTGAAGATGAAGATGAAGATGAAGATGAAACTGAAGATGAAGATGAAGAAATCAAAGAACATCAAAAGAAATCTGGTATATATAACCAATATTTTTTGTTATTCAAAAGGTTTTTATATTCCAAACAGTTACAGAAATAAAATATCAAAACGGCCATGATTTTGAGGAGTTCCTTTGGAACACTTCAAATAAGGTTGTATTATATTGCTGTGTTTAAGGCCCTGTGCAAATAATAGTTTCAAGAAATGCTCTTTATTCACATGTATTATCAAAGATTCTTTAAGAAGAAAACACCTATAGGGATTAAAATGATTTAACATTTATGGCAGTGTAAAATTACTTTGTTTCTTCCAAGGAAGGATGACACATACCTTTTAATCTCAAATAATATAATATGATATGTAAAGAAACAAACTATATCACATTCATGCTTCATTTCCAATGTTTATCATGTTAAAGACAAATGTTTGGCTCAGTCTCCAAGCCTTTATCAAGTCGAATGAAGACACTAATGATAGATTTAATAATGATGATTTATTGTCGTCATTCGGCTTGATAAAGGCTTGGAGAGCGAGCCCAAGATTTGTCTCTAAAATAATAAACGTTGGAAATTCAAGCATGCATGTGATGCAACTCATTAAAAAAAAAATACTTTTACAGTATATATCCAACAGGTTGACCTCTACAATTTGAATATATACGTATGTATGTGTGTATGTATGAAACATTTGTTGTTATATTTTGTGTTATTCACACTAGGTCGAATTGAACGACAGTGTCCAGTATGTAATGCACCAACAGCAACGCTTGCAAAGCATCTACGGAGGAAACACAACAACCTAAATGAAGAGGAAATATGGGGCTACATATACCAAGCCAGGAAAAAGTAAGCATGTATCATTGAGTAAATCATGAATAACATAGTTTGTACATTACAAGATATCTCTGCAACATTGGAAAAATATTTGATTGAATAAGAATATAAGATTTTTTTTTAATGATTATAAACATTGAGTTCATTATAACACTTCTTTGTAGTATTATCATTTTTCATCCCAGTAGTGATGCTCATTTTACCAAGGCTTATAAAATGATTAAACATTGAACAGAAGAGAGTTTGCAAATATGAATTGAGATAATTTATTTGTTTTTAACTTTCTGTTTTGAAGTAGGAGATGTTATTTATATTTATATGTTTGATATTTTCTTTATTTAGAGTCCCTATTCAAAGACAGTCTTCTAGGGGAAAGAAGAGATATGGCAAGGACTGCCCACTGTGTCAGGCAAAGGGCCTCACAAAGCTAACAGATCATCTAAAAAGAAAGCACAAGGGTACTCGGCTAGATGCTGGAGGAAAGAAAGGTACTACTCTATTTACAATCTTTTGAAGTCTACTAGTGTTTATAATGTCACCACTGATTTCATATAAAAGTCATGTACTATAGTTTTAAGTCAATTAATCAAGGTGAGTTGTCCCAAAATAAATGTCTATTCTGTTAAGTCCATTGGTCTTATGTTGTGTTACCTTCCCTAACATCAACTAGGATGTATTTGGTAATGTGCTTATTGACTTAATATTATTTTCCATCTTGATGCTAGGAGTCAACAATTAATGAGTATTATGTTTACATTTTACCTTCCCTTTTAAAGGCACACAGACCGTCGTTTTTGACAGATTCCATAAGTTTGCCAAGTTTTGCTGCAAGGACAAAACAAGCCACCAACATGTCACACAGCTTAGGAAGATGTCGGAAATGGCAGGTGGCCTCAATGTCCTGTTCAAGGATAAGGACGCAATTTACAGGTAACTTTACCCCCAAATGAATTGTTTAAATATGTGAAAGAGAAGCTTTTCAGCTGTACATTGCACCAACATTGAGAGAAAATAATACTGCCAGCTAATGTTGCTATTAACAATAACTTGCCTGGCACTTGACACAGAGTTAATAGAATATGTGAGTGCATAACTTAAAAGATCATTGTGTGGTTCTAACTTAATCTGAAAATCGTTATTCAAAATTAAATGAACCCAGAATATGAGTTTGAATGACTCTAAGTTTAATTTACCCTGTTTCATCTCTTTGGATATTTGCACTTGAAATAGTGCAGAATTTTCAATGACTACATGTGGTATTAAAGTAGTAGAGGAGCTTGCTGTTTTCCTATCACCCTGATCAATCAATGAACATCTCATTGTCTGCTTTTGATAAATCAAATCCACCTTTGATATTGTTTCCTTAAATCTATTAGAATTTGTTTTGCCAGAAGTAAATATTTTAAAAAGAGAATACAGGCAAAAGTCAAACTTAACTCCAACCTTGAAATAATTTACCATAATCCCAGGGTTTATGAAGAGTTGAAGGAACAGTTCAGACCGAAAACAGTCAGCAAGTATTTGTCCAGCTTTGCTAAATTTATCGCGATGCTGAAAGTTGAGTATTCTGATGCAGAACAACTCAAAATTTCTTCAAGAGAAATCCAGCGAATGGAAGGACTTCTGATTCAGCTAACAAAGAACACTGCTCTTGGAATCAAGGAACGAGAGGCGGAATTAAAAGACACTATTCAAGGTTGCTTGAGGGCATTACATGAAATTTGTTGATTTCCAATTAATCTCATGTGTTTTTGAATAAATCGTTGCATTTGTTTGTTTCTTTCCAGTTCTTTTGTAAGGTTAACATTTATTGACAAATTTTGTTTGAATTTGTTGAATGCTTTTAAAAGGTCATGTCATATTTTCGCTTTTTGCCAGTTCTTTTGAAATTTTAACATGTCTTGACAATTGTTTGTTTCATTTTGTTGAATTTTCTCACCTGAGCAAAATGATCACCTGAACTATTGTGATTGCTCACCGTCAGTCTGTCTTCGTCGTCCCGGTAAACTTCTACATTTTCGACTTTTCAAAAACGTATGGTCAAATTTAAACCAAACTTAATAGGGATCATCCTTAGGCAAGGTGGACCTAAAGTTGTTAAAATGAGGTACCCATTTGCTGGGGAAATGGGGGCAGCCCCTCTCCCAAAGTGTCCCAGGGGCAAAATTTTCTTCTAAAAACATCTTGCTGTATTTTAGCCAAATATGACAGGAACCATCCTTAGGAAAGGGGTATTACATTGTTAAAATGGGGTTCCCATTTGACAGTCCCCCTCCCCAAAATGCTTGAATGTACATAATTTGACATTTCCAAATTCATTCTCATAATTGCTTTTACTTGATTTTAGCCAAAATGGATAGGGATCTTAAGTTTTTTTAAAGGGTTACCCATCTGACAGTGGGGCATGGAGGACCCCAAAAAAAAAAAACCCTGGAAATAAAATTGTCCATGGGGCTATAAATACCCCCTTGTTATCATGGGGTACAGTAACCCCCCTCCCCAAGGATTGATGTCAGGACATGGCAGACCCCTAATTTCATCTCCTCAAATGAGCGTATGGTCCACGGACCTCTTGTTAAAAGGTATTTTATTTTTGGTTTTCATTCAGTTCTTCCAATCCCCCATTATGTGGAAATGGTTGGTTTCAGTTTATGTTTAATATATAAAACTAATATTTGTGTTTCTTTTTTTTTGTGTTTCAATTTTTCATTTCTTTGCATGAGTGCTTATTTTCATGTCACAAAATAATAGCTGCATTTTTTACTCTTTTCCATCACTCTTGCTGTTATACATGTGAGACTCTTTAATATTCCTCATTCTTTTAGTGTTTTCTTTACTTTCAGTATTAAAATGTGTTAGTACTTAAGTACTGCATCTCACCATTTTAAAGACTGCATTGAACTTGGTTCCTTCCTTCATTCCTTACTTGAACCTTTGTATAAAATAAGTGAGATTAGGTTTGATATATTCATGGTGAAAAAATCAGGAAGGATTATTTTGGTAAATTAATACCAAGATGATAAAAAATTAACTTTTTTGTGAAACAAGTACTTGTACTTGTAATCCTCCTTTCTAAATATTCAATATACAAACAAAAATAATATATTCTGTATTTGAGTATCCACTGTACTTGATATGTTGAATGTAACCATGGTAATAGCAATTTTCTGTTCATGCTGACAACACGAAACATTTGAAATATATTTTATGAAACAAAGTTCCATAATGATCCTGCACACTTGAAATACGCTAATACTTACAAAGAAATAGGAAATATGCAGACACAAATAATCAAAATATAAATTGAGAGGAGCAATATAAATGTGTAATATTCCACTTCAAATACAATTTGCTATCACCATTCCTACATGATATATACATGTATGAATTATTGAGATGGATACATGACACTCCTGTATTACCTGCATATGACAGATAATAATGTTCAATTAGTCTTATATTTTCTATTTACAGAGTTGATTATTCCCAGAGAGCATCTGAGGAAGTTCTATACGGAACTGAAGCATCACGCGGATAGCTTTGAAGGTTTGATCAATCTTCAATTTTTCAATTGCTTAAAGGAATTGAATTACAGACAATGAGAATAAAGTGCATAGCACAATATCTAAAGTGTGGTGATAGGGATACTAATGTGGAACTAAATGATTTTATCTAAGCCAACATAAAGAAAGTTTACCAAGTATGTGTAAATATCAAATTAACCTGTAGTTTAGAGGGAGTCTGATGTGGAATGCTCTTTAATAGGCTTATATGCAATGTACATGTACAGATAGATTGAAATAATATCTGATCTATTGCTATGTGTGGTTTTATTGCAGAAACTGACTGAAACATTCTTTAAAATTTATTAAAGATTGCTTTTATTACTATGTTTGTATTTTCAGAAAAATTTGCAGCTGGAGAAGAACCAAGATGGGACCAAATAAAGATGTTGCGAGACTTCTTGCTGTTGATGGCAATGTTGAGTGGTGCTCCGAGGAGCTGTGTGCTTACAAATATGACTGGTGAAGAAGTAGCAAATGCTACCAATTGCTCCGGTAAAAGGGTCATTAAGGTAAGAGAAAAACTTAATTCTTCAAAGAAGAAAAGGAAGTTACTGGTATGCCTTAAAAATGTTACTTCTTTAGTACTTTTTTTACCTTCAATTAGATGTGTATTTGTAGATCTAAAATAGTTAATTCATAGAGATACTAGGAGTTGAAAGAAATCATGGCAGAATGAATGAAGTATTTAAACTTTTATAAATAAACCTAAGAGAAATAAACTGTAGGATACACTTTTGTAAAGCTAGATTTTGTACTAAATGCTTTATGGTGGTATTTCATATCAAGGAGGCGAAAACTTTTAAATGTCAATGAAGAGTCTACTTTTCTGCAGGTTGGTGTTCACAAGACAGCTCATGTTTATGGAAAGGCGCAAGTAATTATTCGAGAAGATCAGTGGAAGTATGTCACGATGTATGACGAAGTCAGACATCGTGCTCCCGGCGGCTCCCATTCAATGATAAACATGCAGGGACCATTCTTCCTGTCATCGAAAGGAAAAGGAGTAACCAAGCCAAGTACAGCACTAAATGAGTCCTGGAAGGACTTTGGCCTACCAGGAAAAATCTCTTCAAGGGCGATAAGGAAAACAGTGGTGACGGCAGTAAGTAAAAGACGTTGTTGTACTTCTTTTAAAAGAATGTTTTCTATTTTTGTATCCCCCTCATTTTTATCAGTAATTTTGTATGGAATTTTTGATAATTCATTTTATGTACCCAGTTATTCTTGCTTGTCCCATGCGAGCATATAATGAAAAACAACCAGAGCTTAAACTTATGAACTTGTTAGATCTTGACTTTTAATATTAAGCCTTTGCCTCCATGTAGGCTCTAATTGGGGCAGATGTTAGTTTTTTTCTAATGAAAAGAGCTCATTTTATCCTCCTCTTTAATGTGTACTGAAGTCTCAAGTTTATGCCCCCAAAACACATACTGATGCGAGATGCATGTGGATTGATGCCTAATTCTTCTCACAGCATTTCATTCATTCCCTATGATGTTTTGTGTTCGATTACAGGCACGAGATGAATTATCAAATGAGGAGCGGCAAAGAATCGCTAGTTTCATGTGCCATTCCATAGAAACTGCTGATCACTACTACGCTGCGAGGTACAAGACTACACAGAACATCGAATGTAGGGACCAAGTCTGGAACATGCTTGTTGGAGAGGTATATAATCATGTGTTAATTACCCATGTTTCTTACATCAAAAGTATGGCTGGTTCCTTCTTAATTAAGATCTCAGTGATTTCGCTTGTTAATTGCCACAAAGTGCTCTGTGTGCACTTTCATTATACCAAGATGAACTTTGAGTTTGATTGAGTTCAATGTGAATTTTCTTATCAAATTTTCATGAACAAAGGCCAATCATGATGTTAAATGTATACATACTTTATGCATGATCTCCTGATGAAAAATATCTCCCTATGTACTGAAAAACTTGTTGGAGATTGTCAAACATTACAACATGCAAATTGCATATCTCCCAAATTTGACATTGTAAATAATGTCCCATGCAGCTAATTACAAGTTACCATGTACTCTACTTGCAGAGAAAGAAAATACATGAATTCAAAACATTATGAAACTTGTCTGTTGAATGCAAACTGAAAGCACTTTTGTTGTGATAGATTTGGCCTAAATTATTATATTTTTAAATTTTTTTAATATATGTGCATAACAGGAAGACCAGCCCTATGCCGAACAGCAGCAACAGCACAAGTTGAGGCAATCACCCCAGCACAAAACAACGGAGAGTGTACAATCACCCAATACAGAGGCAGCAGAGAATGTGCAGTCGCAACAAGCCCCCCTGACCCAACACCTACAAAATCAAACCAGAAAGGTTTGTAAATTGCTAACCCCAAACTTTTTTAATTCAAAAACAGCATTTTTTTTGGTTGGGGGAGTTTTTATAACTCTTCCCGACAAAGTTTGAATAATCAGTGTGTGGGCAGTTGTCAGTCCACTGCAAAATTTCTGAAGCAAACGACTTACATTGTTTGAGCCTTCCAGTTGACTTTCAGGTATAAATATGATTGACTCTTTTAACCATGGTAATGGCTGATTTGAAGAACAAAAGTTGTTTACTGCTTCCAAAGTTTGGAGCAATATGGCAGAAATATGGTTGCCACACAACAAAAGAGTTTGGGGTATTAATCACCATTAGCAATATTTTTAGTTTTCTTCTCTTCATATTGTCCCATTTGCAAGTTTATTAACTGAGAATGTAATATTAGACTTGGTTAGGTGGCTAGTGGTTTGTAAGTCTGCACTGTTTATCACAGATGCAATATTCTATGCTTCCTTGAAGACATTCTTGTGATTATTTATATTTTCTTTGCCCTGACTTTAGTATTCAATATTGTTTTTACCAGCCAAGATCTCGCTTAAGACTGACTAGTACTGAACTTGAGGATATGGAAAGAACCGTCCGTGCTGTGGCCAACAGAACATGCTTCAGAACAAAGAATCCAAAATTCAGGGATATAGTAAGTATTGTAGTTATTTCCAAAAGTATTTAGCACAAGTAAATGAATAATTCATAATGTATGAAATCTTGGCCAGTTAGCTGTTTGCTAATGTAACATATCATGTTATGGAATATTATGTCATGTCAACTGGAAGTGTTTAAGAAGAATTCAGAGAATTTCTTTTAATGTAGGCATATTGTATTATCTTTGCATTTTTGGGAGTAAATATATTAAAAATACTTTTGTTTAACTGATATTTCAAAGGATATAACATCTGAATATTTACACTACATGGTTTATCTTTGATATTAAGATGTGTTTACTTTGTGTCCTTGTCAAATGAACTTTCAAAAAGTTTCATGAGGTTTAAGTGACAAGAATTGCATATTATTCAGACATTTTGGTTGGACTGTTGATTAAATAAATTAATGTATTTATTTTGTTCAGACTGATGAAGCTTACCTCCTACTAATGGCAACTACAAGGCAGAAAATGTCAAGGCAACAGTTTTATGACAAGGCTCGTAACATGGGCCTGAGAGATGGTAAGATTATTGTCTTAATATTTGCCAGGTCTTAAAAATAGTGGAAACCAGTTGATACCATTTAAAATTTTAACATGTTTTTAATGCTTTCAACTGGCCAGTTATAGCACCAGTGGATTCCAGTTTATTCTATTTAAGAAGTCAAATAGTATTTCATGATACCAGTAACAACCAGTATACAAATACCAGTGGAAACCAGTAAAAGTACCAGTTGGAACCACTATCCCCAAATGGTGCTAAACTAATTCAACTAAAATCCGGTTTCCTATTGGATCTAACTTGTTTCAGTTTGTTATGTTGCTTTCGAGTGAAAATAAAATGTCCCACTTGAAGCAAGTCCAATTACATTGAATATTTCCCAGTTGAGACCAGTAGAAAATATCAGTAGCCAATGGTATTTTCAACTGTATATGGAAACTAACTGCAAAGAGTTAACTGACTGGAATCAGTTGAGATCAACTGGATTTCAACTGGGATTAACTGGATATTTTTTAACCTGAGGTATGATTTGGAATATGCTTGTCAGGACTTTTAAACAACCATACAAATCAAATCATGCCAAACTCATTTAATTGGAGCAAAGCAATTGCAAGGGAACTCTTTCCTCTGGTCTCTTTTGCAATTCAAATTGAAATTGGCATTTACATTATGTTGGCCTTAATGCATGTGAAAATGTGTCAGAAAGTGTGTTGCCATGGAAACATCAAATAGTATATATTTGTTGAAACAATAAATCTCAATAATGCAATACACTGGTGTGGGATATAAATCACCTTGACTCATATTTCTAGTTTATTATGCTTACTGTTTACAACGGTTTCATGAAATCTTAGGATCCTTTTTACTGCAACTGCATATCAGAGGCTGAATTAAGTTTGCATAACGTATACCAGAATCTGATCCAATGGAATCTTGGGTAACCTCATAGTTAGTGTTGAGGGATAATCTAATTGTTTTTAAATACATTCATATGGGATAACCTGTCACTTATATGTGTGTTTTTGTCTCTCTTTAGGGATTTGGTGACCGTATGGTGGATCGTGGAGGTGACTTCTTGGTTATTACTTTACTAAATGTAGGTGGGTCCAGAAAGTAAGAAAGCTCCACATATTTCTGCTTGAGGTTCAGGAGTTTATTCTTGTAGCTAAAACATTATCCTTAGGCTGTGCATGCATTCTCAGCACATTATAATTTTTTTTTTGTTACAGAAGGGTTCATGTACCGCTTAGGCAAAGGTTTCAATCGCCCTTCACCAACACAAGTTGATATAATTTTCTTTGGGCTAAGGCTTTTGATAAAGTTGACCTTGTTTGCATTTATATAAATCACATGTCTGTTGAAATATGCTCTTGTGGATCAGGTCCTCCCTATTAAATAGAAAACAAACCGTTTTTATGGTGCTAAATTAGGTTACACACATGTTAAAACTGTACAAAAATCACGTACTTCATCGTGCTAAAACTAAGATATTAATTTAAGTCACCAGTGACCAATAGCTATTTAAAGTACCTTGAAATGAAGACAAGGTATATTTGTTTATATCCTGTATAAAAGATTGATAGATTTGAGCTGAGTAAATCGCCTTCAAGCACAGTTTCAGCATAATCTGAATGGTTGTCTGGTGGTACTGTATGAAAGCATCTCATGCTATTGTGAGCAAGAGCAGCTTGCTATGATAAGTTCAGGAGTTTATTCTTGTAGCTAAAACATTATCCTTAGGCTGTGCATGCATTCTCAGCACATTATAATTTTTTTTTTGTTACAGAAGGGTTCATGTACCACTTAGGCAAAGGTTTCGAATCGCCCTTCACCAACACAAGTTGATATAATTTTCTTTGGGCTAAGGCTTTTGATAAAGTTGACCTTGTTTGCATTTATATAAATCACATGTCTGTTGAAATATGCTCTTGTGGATCAGGTCCTCCCTATTAAATAGAAAACAAACCGTTTTTATGGTGCTAAATTAGGTTACACACATGTTAAAACTGTACAAAAATCACGTACTTCATCGTGCTAAAACTAAGATATTAATTTAAGTCACCAGTGACCAATAGCTATTTAAAGTACCTTGAAATGAAGACAAGGTATATTTGTTTATATCCTGTATAAAAGATTGATAGATTTGAGCTGAGTAAATCGCCTTCAAGCACAGTTTCAGCATAATCTGAATGGTTGTCTGGTGGTATTGTATGAAAGCATCTCATGCTATTGTGAGCAAGAGCAGCTTGCTATGATAAGTTGCATCCGATTGTGTATTGTTATGTTTATTTTTTCAGCTTGTGACATTACAAGGGAATATGAAGGCCTGGAGGATTTACAGGGGCGGATCTTAACTATTTGCAGACAAATTGTGGGGAAAATGTTTTTAAATATATGAAACATAATCTACATGAAACAGTTAATAATTTGTTGATTTATGAACCAATATACATCAATAAAAGTTAATATGTTTTGACATAATAGTGAACTTTTAAGCTTCGATGATGTACACAAGTAGAGGTGTACCAACTTTTGTGAATTGAGTAATATAGAGGAAATAAGAAGGTTTATAATAATGGTCGAGATTTAGAGGTACTAGTCTACAATAGTTTTATATATATGTTTGCATCATAAATTTGGTCAGCTTGTTATAACAGTATTATATGATCATGATGATAATAATAATGGTGGCTACTTGCAAAGCGCGCAGGTCCGTCACGCATGATGTGATGTAGGTAACAAAAACTTTAAGTTTTAGTTAAGTTAGACAGAGTGAAATCAGATTTATTTTTTGAAGTAGAATTAAAATTCAGAATATTTATTTGAAATCAGAAAATCATGATATAATGGAACCATGGAGAAATTACAAAACAGAATATCTTTAGGTTTATGATGTGTAGACTCAATAACGAAAGCAATGAAGAGTGTAATTTATTCTAAAAGCATTATAACATTGTTGAAACTAAGTAATATAGATGACATATAGAATATTGAAATTTATCATAAATGTATACTAGGGATTATTAGACATCAATTCAAGGGGTTTTGTGATTTTGTAAGTTTTATCATTGACTCTGTACTACGTTAGTTTTTTGAGATTGTGTATTTTTATCTCTTGTAACTTTGACATCATTTGTCTGTACTCGAAGGTTTATATAAAGTGCATAAGTTTAATAAATCCTTAAACCTGTGATACACAAATCACATTACAAGAGTTGGTGTGTCACTATGTCATGGCTTTTGGTTGTGTATGTGTGTGTGTGTGTGTGTGTGGGTGTGTGAGGATGTTTGTTTGTGCTGTAGGTACCTTGGTCTGAAATTTTCATGATGCATGTATATGAAGTACGTATATATAGTCCAATTTTGTTATTAACAAGGTTTTCAGGACCAAGACAAATACCAAGGCTTATTATAACGAAATTTCGTTGTACTGAACACATACGTCTGCAGATTTTCTAAATTGCCTCATTATAATGGAATCTCGTATCCATGCTCGTTAACTTATTGGACACAAACATATATGTCTGTGCATGTGTGAAATGAATGCAAAAAAACTATTTGAAAAATAAATGTAATGAAGGAAGAAATAAAGAATAGAGAAAAAAATGGTGAAAGTTTGATAAAAAACCTAAAAACCCATTCAAAAGTGAGGACTAGAATTCCTCTAAAGGGATGCCTGTTTGTGATGTAATAGTATGAATATGCATAACAAGGACATTTAAATGGTGTTGTTGTTGTTGTCATCGTAGTGTTCAACTCAGCAAGCTGGGGCGGTTCCTCGAAACCGTCGTAAGTCTAACTTCTTGACTATCCCATTCAAACGTGTGTTATAGAATTAACACGCGTTTTAACGGGATAGTCAAGAAGTTCGACTTGTGACGGTTTCGAGGAACGGGCCCGGATACATTCGATCAAGTCCTCGAAAGAGGGCGTCCCCATTATCGTATCAGGTTCATTTTACACCTCTTCAGACTATGTTAAAAATGAGCCCTTTTAGGCTTAAATAATAAGATATCAGAGATAAAACTATAAGTAGAAGGTTTAATGATAACATTAAACCATTTTCCTGCAATATTTACCGTAAGAATTTGTAAAAGAACCATCTTCTGTAGACGTCCCATACTTCCCTTTTTAGTAGTTTTTATTTATAGTTGTGTGATATGCCATAGGGTTAGGGTTAGGTACGTTAGGATTATGGTTAGGGTTAGGGTTAAATAAACGTCTTACTGGCCAAAAGCCACACAATTTTCATTACAAAACATTTATATCACCATTTCACACATGAATATGAATCGTACAAGCTGAATTTCCTTGTTTTGAATAAAATGTTGGCAGTTGCGTTGTCCCATACTTCCAAAAACAAAACAAAAATGAGAATATATATAAAAACGCATATTTTGCTTTTCTCATAAAATTTACAGGATTAAACGTCGAGAAACTACTAATATTAAAGAGTAATGCATGTAATAGCTGTTTAGCATTTTTTTGAATTTTTAAATCCACCCCAAATTAAGATTTAGATCATTTTGTATGCTGCTAAATCATTGGTCTTTGCAATTCTTTCATTTTAAAACTATTTTCCAAGTATCTTCTTAAAACCATTACAACATATAGGGTAAATCCTTTTCAACAACGAAATGAGAAACAGCGAATTAAGATTGCATGGAAGAATTAACAAAATTAAAGCTTGAAACAATAATACAAAGGATTTCAAAAGTAAAACGAAATTTGGACCTAATATATCGTAAAAGAAAGGCGTAATTGATGATTCCCGCACTTCCACTCGTGTACAAAATAAATGGGCGGAGCTAACGCGAATTAAGGTGGAAGACTGTGATCCTTTCTCACTTTGTATTTGTCCCACACTTTCTCGCCCAGAGAGAGAGAGGGAAGCTGAGAGGAAGAGAGAACCAGAGACAGAGAGATGGAGCAGGAACATTGAAAATAGAATAAGAGACAGAGAAAGAGAGGGAAAGAGAAAGAGATCTTTCTCTCTCTTTCTCTCTCTCTCTCTCTTTCTCTCTATCATTGAAAGAAAGGAATTGAATAGAGAGTAAGATGGAACAAAAGACAAAGGAGGTAAACATAAGAGAAAAGGAATCATTGAAGAAGTAGGACACTCTTAGCCAATCAATCAATGTACATTTATTTATAGCCTAGCTTATTCACTCCAATTCTGAATGAAGCAAATATTCATCTTGTTCATCCCTGATTCTCCATCATACCTAAAGCTCTCAGATGTCTCCAACCCACCTCCATCAATCAATGCGCTTTATCTAAAATCCTTTAAAACTTCAGTTCTGTCTATTCTATCAGAATATTATATATATCAATGAAAATTTAAAATAGCTAAAATAAAAAGCATTTAAAGGGAAATCCAACCCAAATAGACAACTACTCTAAAAGAAATCAGAGAAGCAAACTGATGAAAATTTCAATGAAATCTGACTAAATATAAGAAAGTTATGAATTTTTGAAAGTTTGAATCACTATACGTATGGGCACTTCAAGTTGGCTGAAGCGGTAATGTCAACGTGATGTAGTGCCGGACTACTTTCCCATCTGTTCCAACATATAAAATGACTAAAATTTAAATTTTTCAAAAATTCATGGAAATTAATGATATTTTTGTACACGGCAAATGGGAGAGTAGTCCTTGTCGGCTCATCCTACGTCACAATCCACTGACCAAACTACCAATTTGAGATACGCATAGACTTAGTGATCTCATACATGTATTTCAAACATGCATAACTTACTATTGTTCCGATTCATTTCAAACTTTTGCCATTCTGTTTCTGTTATTTTTCTGCTTTCATACAAATCAACTTAATACAAGGGTTGGATTGCCCTTTAATGCAAAATATTTTAGCATCATTTAAAAGCAATGATTTGAATTGTTAACTCAAATTCTTACTCTACAAGTAATCTCAGTAGTGTAAAGTCATGTTTATGTGGTTGTAGAAGTTTTTGATGTCATTGAATTCATCCGACGGTATCTTGTCTTATATCAAAGTTGGAGATCAATGTGATTTCATAAAGTAATTTTTTCAAGTTTTAGGCACAAGAGGGAGGTAGACAGTTTGGGAAAAAACCCACAGAGAGTGTAGGAGTCATGAAAGCTCTTTTAAAAGCACTTATACAGAAAATCATCCAATCACTGACGGACAATCACCATTATACCAACAACACAGTATGTTTGTGAAGTAACAGGCTAATAATAACAAGTAAATGATTTAAGCATTTTGTCTTTACTACTATAGTGCACAAACACAAAGGTTAAGTGTATACATATATTTTTTAATCATTTCCAACATCTGGAAAATATATGAGTGAATGTTAGTGAATTATCAAGTCAAAGATATTGACAAAGAGGGCTTTTCATCAATGAAGATTGGTACTTACGGTCTCTGAGTCTGGTGTCCAGCCGGCAGGACAAACCTCTCCATGTTCAGCAACAAACTGGAAGGCCTTGACCAATCGAAGAGTCTCGTCCACTGAACGTCCAACAGGAAGGTCATTGATGCTCATGTGACGGACCACACCCTCTGGGTCTATCAGGAATAACCCTCTGTGATGGGAGAGACAGACATTCAGATAAATACAAAGAAAGTGAAAGACAAGAGTTACAACAGGAAGACTGACAGATCGATTACAGTGACAGAGAGAGAGATAGAGAGAGGAAGGGTGTATATCCTACCCTGTTCAAACACTATACCGAACAACCCTTACAGGGCAATCCAACCCTCTTAATAACTTAATTTATATGAGAGCAGAAAAATGAGATAAACAGAATGGCTAAAGTTTGCAAAAGTCGTACCAATAATAAGAAAGTTATGAATATTTCAAATATGAGATCACTACAGCTATGCGAATCTCAAATTGGCAATTTTGTCAGTCGATTGTGACGTAGTGACAGATAACTCTACCGTTTGTCATGTACAAAAATATCACTAATTTCTGTTTTTCTCTCGAGTGCCTTCACCCTTGGGGCACTACTCAAAATATATTATGGAGAGTATATTATTACAGGTCCTCTAAAAGAGAAAAGAAAATACATTTTTGGAAGATTCTTTTCAAGAGCAAGTCCTATGAGCAATCACTTGAACAAAGCATTACTAACATGATGACATGACAGACACAATGGTTAATTTAGGGGAAGGGGACAATGGGCCTATGCTCTGCCCTTCTTTTGAAATGAAGGTGACACTGACTCCTCAAAATACGGCCCCCTTTTCAATTTGTTTTATTTATTATTTTTCTTTTGCTTCCTTGTCAGCAATATTTGGAATAAAAATGCACCCTGAAACATAACATTCTTTTGTGATTGTCAGAATTTTTTCAAGTGCCCCCTCCCCAAATCAACCCTAGACATACATACCTCAATGCAATACCGGCATCCTTCAGTAGAACCCCATAATCTTCAGCAATCTGTTTCTTCATATCAGACAGTAGAGGGATCTTCATTTGGCCGAGACCTCCTTGCTACGTTGGGGAGAGAGAAAATTTACAATGGCAATATTAGAAGAATAAGCATTACAATATATCAGGAAATGTGTAAAATCCCTACAAAATTCAACTATGTGTACTACACAGGGAGAAAAGGACAGCAACTTTACAGAGCACTTTACATAAAAATTGGGATACTGCTTTTATATGGCCTCAACTTTCTGAGCACTAAGGTGTTGGTGGTTAAAAATGTAAGAACAAGTTTGCTTGTTTCACATTCTTAAATCAGAAATATTGATCAGACAAAAATGAAATGAAAACGGAATTTGTTAGGCCACTTTGGTTATTTTTCTTTGAATGAGTAAATCCTTACCTTTCTAGGTGTGTTGATCCAGGCCAAGTGTGAGAAATGTGAATCGATCGATGCTGCTACCACTTCGGTGTTAATGGCTCGGAATTCATCTGCTCGATCACTGAAAGCAATGATTTCAGTTGGACATACAAAAGTACTGCAGTTTGAAGAGAGAGAGAGAGAAAGAAATGTTAAAGTGACTCAGTAACATTGTTGAAGGTTGATGAAAAAACTGTGTAATTTTTGTATGAAATGTTACTTATTATATTCCTTCTACTGTACTTACCCTCTAACAGGCAAAAAATCCTGAGAAAATTCTCAAACCACAAAGATATTTATGGTTTTCTTTTAAGGCGTCACTGTGCAACACCCTCTAACAGTGATTAACAGTAAATTCTCCCAACCATTTTTGAATTTTCCGAACCGTTTTTCTTTGAAAATAAGATATAAGACAGGCTTTTAAAAATCTTTCAACACTTAAATGTCTGGAATGGTATATAGAGCCAATTCATAGCTTTGTGACGATTTACATTCACCTAAAATTTAATTAAATTGTAATAATATAGTTGGGAGAATTAAGGAATCGATCAGATCAGTTTTTCCCAATTTGTATCATTAATAATGGTCCGTTTTCACTCAAACTTTCAGATTATCTTTAATTGTACATCTAGCATTGAAGTCACTACCTTAGCACCATTTTCTCTCATCTGGACAATGTTACCAAGTCCCTTTAAAGACTTATAATGTTAGGCCTAAAAAAAAAAGATGTTGTATTGCCCTTTGCGACCGACCCAAAAATCTGAAAATCTACGGTCGGCTTTTAAAAAAAAAAAAATTTTTTCACCGTTTTTAAAATATTTTTAAAAAAATAAAATGAATAAAAGAGTACGGTATGTACATGTATTTTGTTTGTTTAAATGGGATATAAATGCATAAAATCATCAAATTATTCCCAAATTCTCACTCATCTTCTGCCCTAGTTTCAAAATCCTGCTAGCGTAAACATGCAAGTAGACCCCGGCCTCGTGTACGTGTATATACCATGCACTGCACCAGCTAGAAACCAGGGAGATTTGGGCGACGTTCCCGGTTTTGAATTTTTGGGGCGACGGTTGCTGTTTAGAGTTTTCTACGGAAAGGCTCACAACACTTTATTCATGACACATTTTGAAGGCACTAAAAAAAAGTTTAAAAAAAAAAGATTTCCGACCGACCGACCCATGTTTTGGCACCTAAAGGGCAATACAACATCTTTTTTTTTAAGGCCTTATTAACATACTGGCAACAAACTTCTCAGCAAGAACAGCTTTTGATGAAGCAAATATACTTGTAGCATGACAAAGTCAGAGTGTGTTTTGGAAGGTTATAAACTGATGCTAGCCCATTTGAGCCTTTTCTGGATGCGATGGCGATGTGATGACTTGCCAGATTGGGCGAGTGCTTACACTCCTATGCAAGCTGTTTTATCATCCAATCCAAAAGATATTTGATATAGCGCCTTTTCCTTGCGGTTACAAAGCGCTGCACACACACCGCTCCACAATGTTTGGGCCACTTAAAACAAAAGTTAGTCACTTCTCAGAGATCATTCAAGTATATGTAGGCTGGTAATAAAGTCATTTCTAGCACCGATTTTCTTTTGATCTATCATTACAATGTTGACTGATAACATATCATTTGTTATTCCACGTTGTACATTTAAAAAATATTAACAAATCTTTCTTTTGTCTTTTGCAATATATCTATTGAAAATCCTGAAGCAAGGCCTGCACGTGAATACATTCATTTGAAATGATTTTATTTTACATACTTACAAATCTAAAGGGTAGAAGAAGAGAACAAGGTATTTGCCCTTGTAGTCTGAGAGTTTGATCTCTTTGAACTGACCGTCTATCACTGCTGTACCTTCAAAATCTGGTGCTGGCTCCTGAATAGCCACATTCAGCTGGCAACCTAACAAATGATGAAGATGAAGAAGAAGAAGAAGAAGAAGAAGAAGAAGAAGAAGAAGAAGAAGAAGAAGAAGAAGAAGAAGAAGAAGAAGAAGAAGAAGAAGAAGAAGAAGAAGAAGAAGAAGAAGAAGAAGAAGAAGAAGAAGAAGAAGAAGAAGAAGAAGAAGAAGAAGAAGAAGAAGAAGAAGAAGAAGAAGAAGAAGAAGAAGAAGAAGAAGAAGAAGAAGAAGAAGAAGAAGAAGAAGAAGAAGAAGAAGGAGAAGGAGAAAGAGAAGGAGGAGGAGGAGGAGGAGGAGGAGGAGGAGGACAAAGATGATAAGCAGGAGGAGGCATAGGAGTAGGAGTGAAAGATGAGGAGGAGAAAGGAAAGGAAGAGGGGGAAAGGAAGAGGGGGAAATGAAGAGGGGAAATGAAGAGGAGAAAAGAAAAAAGTGAAGAGGAGAAAAGAAGAAGTGAAGAAGAAAAGAAATAAAAGAAGGAAATAAAAGAAGGAGAAACAGAAGAGAAAGAAAAAGAAAAAAACATAAAAGAAAGAAAGAAAGAAAAAAAAAAAGAAAAAAGAACATTCATTATGATTTGATCTGGGCATGCTGGAAAGAACAGCTCCACTTAAAACTTCAACACATCATGTAAATCATGAGCTTTAATGACCTTCTTTAAATTTTGATAAAACTATTACTAGACAGTACTAGACTACATCATTTTCTCGGTCAAGTAATGGAAAATTCTATAAAAATCTATAGGAAACTTTGACCAGTCTTTCCTTCTCTTTTCATGTGACCACCCTCATCGATCCCCCTTTAATTTATTTCTCTGTCTGTCTGTCTCTCTCTCTCTCTCTAGCTCTCTCTCTTTCTTTTTTTTGTTGTTGGTCTTCTTCTCCTTCTCTCTTGGGGCTAGTATTGTTATTTCATTTCTGGTATGCGCCTGCTAACTTCGATCATACTACTTACTTGTGGCTAATTGTCTTTGGTTGCAGGACCATGCCCATGGCCATGGTCCGAGTTCAGCAGCAGCGGCTCTGGCTGTGGGCGGTAATAGTTGCGACGCCAGTGGTTTCGGCACAGTTGCACGACAGCATACCGTTGAAAAAGACCCAGAGCAAAATCGGGTAGCTCTGGCACCGGTTGCCTACATTAATGAGAAAAGCGCAATGAATCTTAGTAATTCTAGACTCACGTATAGATTTATTTGTCAGAAATATATACTGAAATATTTAAACATTAAATATTGATAAATCGGCCTTACCCCGAGGCGACAAATTTGGTGAAAGAGTGACATCTTCAATTTTCGCTTTTGTGTTTTCGACTCGATTCAGCTGGATACAAATATCGCCTAATAAAATATTCGCCCAACCTTGATAATGTTCGGCTGATGTTTGGCCCACTAAGTTCGACGGGGTATTCCCTCTCCAGACTAAGGGGGCGGGGGTGGCGTTCTGGAGTGAATGAAATTTAGAGGCGGCGCTCCCGGAAGGGCACAGTGCCCCCTTTATTTCAATTACCCCCAAATGTGCCCCTTTCTACATAGAAAAGGTGCTTCCTTTTACTTCAAACAATTAAGCGCCCCTTTTCCTTTGTAAATAAAGTACCATGCACTTCCCCTTAATTCTAATATGTGCTCCTTTTCATCTCTGATGAGCGCCCCTCTTATTTTGACACGTTGCCCCTTTTTCTTTCTATAAGTGCCACTTTTCCTTCTGATAAGTGCCCATTTCCTTTTAATAAGAGCCCTTTCCTTTTAATAAGAGCCTATTCCCTTTCTCATAAATGCTCCTTTTACCCCTGATAAGTGCCCCCTTTCTTTTGACACGAGCCGTGGTTTCCTTTTTAATAAATGCCCTTTTTCCTTCTGATAAGTGTCCCTTTTCCTTCTTTTTTTAAATTAATGTATATAAGAGCCTCATTTTCATAAATGCCCTTTTCACCTCAGTCTGATAAATGCATCTATTAAAATCTGATAGGTGACCCTTTTTCTTCGACAAATGCCCCTTTTATAAATTCTCATTAATAATCGCCTTTTTATTTTTACACTTGCTCATTTTCTTTCCTAATAAGTGCCCCCTTTTCCTTTTTCCATAACATGACGTGCCCCTAATTTAAATTAGCGACTAAAAGGAACTTTTTCTTTAATTTAAATTTAATATAGTATACAACTTTTCCTTCTAAAGATCTCATATAACCCCGGCAGTAGATGTTGAGAATGGATGAGTATTGGCTGGGTTTCCAGTTAACTTATTAAGTGAGTAATTACACTTCTTTTCACTAATCTTGAATACGTATACGATTCTTTTATATTTGACATTCTTTTCACAGAAAGATTGAAGTCTGCAAAACTTTGTTGTTGAAGCGTTTACAGCTAGGCAGTCTATAGGCCTATATGCATATGGGTATTGGAATTGGGTATGGCATATTCGTAACATTATAGCGTAATCCCACTCCTATGGCAAAACCCAACTAATTAATTGACACATAAAAGTTAGTGTTCCCCCACCCCTCCGCCCTCCCCGCCCCATCCGCAAGAGAATCTTGGACCCACCACTGAATAAAAACTAAGAAATTAAAGGAACTTCACATTTTAGAAAATTATCTGAAGGGGAAAATTCAAATAATCCCTTTTACGGTTCCTGATGGAGCGTAGACCCAACTAACAATCGGACGTTTTCTGAACATTCTAAACAGGTTTAAAGTTGGTTACTTGGACGTTTTGTGAACACGTTTTTAGGACGTGTTTTTGTGGAAGGTTTTGGACGTCTTTAGAACGTTTTAACAGGACGTTTTCAAACGTTGTCTAAACGTCAGAAAACCAATACAAAACCTTTTATGCATTTGCTTTGAAGTGTAAGGACCTGCAGAAAACCTGTAGACGTTTTAAGAACATTAAAAACGTCTAGAAAACCTTTTAAGAACGTCTATAAGACGTTGTAAGAACGCAGCAAACCTTTTAAGAACGTCTAAGACTGTCAAGAACGTTCTTAAAATGTTTGCTGCACGCTCTACAACGCTGTAAGAACATGCAGCGAACCTTTAAGAACGTCTAGAATGTCCTGCAAACGTAAGAACGTTCAGAAAACCTTTTAAGAACGTCTAGAATGTCCTGCAAACTTTGTAAGAACGTTCAGAAAACCTTTTAAGAACGTCTTTGCAGACGTAAGAACGTGCAGCAAACCTTTTAAGAACGTCTAGAACGTCCTGCAAACTTTGTAAGAACGTTCAGAAAACCTTTAAGAACGTCTCAAACGTCTGTGCAGACATAAGAACGTGCAGAAAACCTTTTAAGAACGTCTAGAACGTCCTGCAAACTTTGTAAGAACGTTCAGAAAACCTTTAAGAACGTCTCAAACGTCTTTGCAGACGTAAGAACGCAGCAAACCATTTAAGAACGTCTAGAACATCCTACAAAAGTTTTAAGAACGTCTAACATAGGGTGTATATTGAATAAACACTGGTTTACACATTTGATTGATTTTATGATTTTATTATCGAACATAATTACAAGATGTATGTACAAAGACTTGGTAATACAGTATATCATGTCAAATAATGAGCAAATTTTGGAAAAAAGGTTTTAGAAAACTAGGGTTTAGAATATTATTGATTTTTTTAATAGAATATCCGCTTACTTACCTAAAACTACAGATACAAAACACATGAACAAATCAATCTACACAATAAACTGATAGATGAGTTGAAGATATGTCATTAACTGGCAAATATTATGTATTTGTGTATTCAGGCGTACCCAATACAAGCCATGCTTACTAAGATTCACGCCTTCTTCCTTGTAATACAAGTTCTTAAATTATAGTTATGTTCCTATGTATAAATTGTATTTTTTGAACAGATTTCAAATATGCTGTTTAGTTGAATGGAAGAGAATAAATGTTTAATTGACTTGAAATTAATTGAATTAAATTGAATATGAATACTCATAAATTTACGGGTCTATGAATATAAAAGGCAAGATATGAATAAATATAGTGTCAATAACTTGGCAGCACACATATAGCAACTTTGGTCAATATAACATAAATATAAACATGACATGAATTAAAATACATATAAAAGGCAAGATATGAATGAATATAGTTTCAAGAATTTGGCAGCACACACATATAGCAACTTTGGTTACAACACACTTACTAAAAGCAATTTGAGTGATTTACAGAACGTATAACTTGTCTTGCATTCTCGAAAAGATGTTGGCAATTCGATTGTTCCAAAACAAAAGATGCACCAACAAATGATCAAAAACTTGACATAATTAGTCTTTATCTTTGGTAAAACCAAATTGTGCATAGAATTATTTTGTGTACTTTATCTAAGTGAAACAAATGTACAGTATGTAGTAAAACGATGTAGCAAATTATCATTTATTACGTGTGAATGCCGATTTAGCTATTTGCCCCAACAGGGGCATTGCTAGACCTTTTTCAGGGGTGTAGAGGCCACCGATTACCAACAAAACTAGCCACCAAATACAGACAAATATATTAATGCCAATGTGCTAATGTCTACAAATTAAACCCTATAAACCCGGGGCCGGAGGCTAATTTTCTTACAAACTCTCTATACCTGTGCATTTACATTTTCCTCGACCTCATAAATATACAGTTTATTTCGTCAAGACAAGTCAGCATCGTAGCTTCATAAAAATGTGCAACAACAGTGAGCAACCATTCGGTGTGGCGTGATCAGAAGTAGCGTTGTGACCAAGATTTATACATCTCACCAACCGAGTTCAAACTTCTGCATTTGTATATACATATGTAGTCCACAAGGATCGAGCAAGTATACCGACACAGCTGACCTGACACAGCTTTAAAAGCCCCCGGCTACATTTTTAATGCCAAAGAAGCTTGAGCTGAAATTGCATGACTTTTTTCTTTCGAGTCTTGTGCATTTTTTGAAATAAATTTTTCGAAAATCGGACCTACCATTACAAAGTCACGTGACCTTTTGTCTTTGCATGTCAGCCCGAAAATCACACATTTTCGTGATTTGTTACAAAACATATGGAAATCTAATTTTTTTCCAAAAAAGAGATAAAACATTGGTTATTTGGTCTTGTTAAAGGCATCGTTTAACAATGTTAAATCTGAGATGCACCGCCCCACGTGTTATCAGTGTCTGTGATATGGTGTAATATTGAAGCCCTAAAAAAATCGCGCTTTAAAATTATCAAGAACTGCCTCAAAAAAGTAAAAATCTTTGAGTGACCGGTTTTACCATACTCGTTTTCCCCAATAGACTGTAGTGTTATGAAATCCGTTAGGAAAACGCAAATTTGGTCTCGATTTCCAATCATAAATATCTTGATAATCAGACAGGCGATCGGCTTGTAAAAGTCATGGGGTTCCTGACTGACCTAAAGGTTTGTAATTATCATTGCAGCATGAGCTAAATCCAGGATTTTGTTTCAGAATCTGAGACAAAGTTACCGGATCCCTTTAAGGTGTTTATTTTGGGATTCAAAATAGTGAATTATCGTTAGAATTAAAATAAAACAACAAAAGCAATAAAATACATAAATTAAAAAAAAATCCATAAGAAATTATCAAATAAATAGAAAACCTAAGGAATAATTTATACACTTCACTTGACATGCATGCAAATTTTCGCAGCGATCGGCTGAGATCAACAGCCAAGATCATATGGGGGCCTTAGAAGCACCCCCAGTGCTATGCAGTTTCAAAATAGCCCGGGCTAGATAGGGTTAAGAAGTCAACTTTTAACTAAAAGTATGGTATAAAAACAAGGAAACTACACTCATTTCAGCTCTGCAAATTGGCAATGCTGATGACATCAACTCTAATAGCATGCAGCTCTCCGTCCACTATGTACACAAAATTTCATATTTTCTCAATTTTCTTGAGAGTTACATGTTCAGGAGAATGCTTTCTATACACCATACTTTGACTATGGGGGTTAGAAATGTGTTAGAAAACTTCCAAGAAAATTGAGAAAATGTGAAATTTTGTGTACAAAGTGAATTGACAGCTGTTCACAGATCAGCGTTGCCAATTTGCAGAGCTGAGAGTAATTTACTTTAAAAATGTAAATGAGTGTAGTTTCTTTTTTTTAAATACTGTTCAAATTCATCTTTGATTGAAACAGTGAAATATCTAGGTGGAGCTCCCCTTTAAATCTGAGTCAAATATTGTCCAATTTGCAGAGCCGAGAGCAATTTACTAAAAAAATGTAAATGAGTGTAGTTTCTTTTTCCTAAATACTGTTCAAATTCATCTTTGATTGAAACAGTGAAATTTCTAGGGTGGAGTTCCCTTTAAATCAGAGTCAAATATTGTCCTTTTGATCGACCAAAGATTTAGTGGGCAGGTCCAGATTTGTGCTATAAGTGAATTTTACCAGAAGCCAATTTTGGACCTTGCATCTTCCTTTAAAATATGAAATCATTATTACCAGTCATTTTTATCTGTTTCGATTTGGCAAAATCAAATAGAGTACTTGTGTACTCGCCGAGAAAACTGACAGTGAAATCGAGTAGCAAAATGGGCTTTCAAAACGGGCTTAATATTGCATTACCCAGATGGAAAACACTATTCAATTCTCCATGGCAGTATCTTCTACTTCTACATCATCCGAAGCTTCCTCGTTGGTGACAGCTTTAATTGGAGCACTCTCAGTGTTGAGTTTCTGCAATTTAGAGCAATCAAACAATATTCGAACTTAGAAATACACGAACATTTATGTTAATAATATAATACATGCGCGTTTGTAACTTAAAAAGACTTGGGGAGGCATGATGGCCCCCTTCCTACACATAAACTGCGACATCTCTGGAACGCAAAAGATCTTGCGCTGCCATTTCATGACTTTTTCTCTCTTAACCATGAACAATATCAAACAGAAACGTCAATAAGACGTTTTAATGGACAAGTATTCAGAGACTTATCTGTACGGTCTGTTTCATAAATCACTTGGTGGCGAAAGGGAAGTATGACGTCGGGAGCTGGGGCCTTTTCTCTAAAACCGTCATATGTCAAAGTGCGTGGATATCCCATAAAAACGTGTGTTAATTCTACAACACGTTTCTCTTTGGTTATCAAAAAATTAAGACTTCTGACAGTTTTGAGAAACAGGCCCCAGGACTACATCCATGGGCGAGGTGTTCCCAATAATACACCACCGTGTCTGTTTGCTTAGCAGTGGCTAATACTAATAGCAATATGTTGAGAAAAGCCAACAGAAGGACATGACATACCTGTAAATAGCTGAAGTGGGACATTTTGTGAAAATTTTCCACAAGAAACGAAGGTCAATCTTTTTCGTGCAAAATATGATTAATATTTCGCCTGTGGGTTTGAAACTTACCGGCATCACTTCCTGAAGATTTGCTGAATCTTGGGGGTGGACGTCTCTTCCGCTGCTGCACGCCATCATCTTCCAATTCTAAGTTGGATGTTTCTTCTGCCTGCCTGGCTATGTATCGTGCTTTCTCATAGTTGCCTGTATGTAAACATAAACACATCCATCGATCCTTACAATATGGTTTATGATATATATTACAATAATGCCTCCGGCTACTCTGTAGCGGAGGCATAATAAAAAGGCTCTGGCGTGACGACACCACACACTATTGCATAGACTGCACACAATAGAACCGATTGGGCTGATCGGCAAATTTGACACAAGACTTACAATTTGAATTTTTAAATTATTCTTTCTAACATCGGTAAGTTAAACAAATTGTATTTTACTGCTATTTAGGTGTCATAAATTGTCACTAAAGTACTGATTTCGAGTGAAATCAGTTGAGTTTTATACAGTGGTGTTGGAAATGTTGAGAATCAATAGCACAGCTTTTAATACACAGCCAGGATAGTAATGCAGGATGCAGCTATGTGTGCCCAAATCAGAGGCTAACGTACGAAAGAGACAGAAATTTCGGTCTAGAAGTAATCTAAGTCTAGATCTAGACTAGAGTCTAGTTAGATTCATGTTTGATTTTTCACTTTCATTGAAAAGCCAGGCTTAGGTACGCAGATATAGAGGTCTATAGGTGAATATATGTAGACCTACTGTCATACTCATAATAGATGCAGTGCCAGTAGCCTACTGACTGTTACTGTTAGTGTTACTGTACATTGCGATCAGTTTGGATCTTTGTTTTCATCATTCCTGAACAAAATTTACAAAACTCAAAAGTAATAAGATTTACTTCACCAAATTTCCAATTTTGTACAGAAAGCATTATTTATTATGTGTAATTTTAATTTTACTACTCACCTCCTGGACAAAATGATGATCTTTAAAGTAGCTCCAGCAGCTAGCAGTGATCCAGTGCAAAGCAAATTGAAAAGTTGATCGTTTTCTGCAGACCGATCATTTCCCCCACACATGAGTGCCTGTGTGGGACTACTGTCTCAGCTGAGCTAGAAATCCTGCTTCGATCCTTCCTCATTTTGTTAAATTCTTGTTCTGGAATACTCTTAAAATTCTTATTTCCTGGTGTAAATCTAACCATAACCCCCCACAGGGCCTACTGTGGGTTTTAAAGGAAGACAAATCTGGCGAAATGGCAAAGTAATGATCGGAATGCGCCGCGCCGTTGAGCTGATCTGAGTGTTGTAATTATTTGAAAATAAAGTTTTCGCTCTCTAGATTATACCACTAGATGGCAGCAAACATACATTGAGTTATTTAGTACAGCTTAGTTTCTAAATCTGTCATTCGTTATGATTAAAAATTTGTGGAAAATTAGACAAACAAAATGATTGTGTTTATTTTGGGGGAAATTGTTACAATTCCATCTAATTGGATTATTTCAAGTCATTAAAACAATAGAGTAGTTAGCAAATTCTTTTGCTAATTAGATTTTTTTTGAAATATTCAAATTAAAATAGACACAGATAGACCATTTGATTTAAAGATCAAATTAAAACATTCTTAATTCTTGATTAAATGTTCATTTAATATAATTATGCTCCCGTAAAGGGAGAGTTGAGTTCTGAGGAGGGCCAGTAATTTGTTCGAATCATCTTTGAACCATGTATATTTACACAAAAAGACGTATATCAATATTGATATATTGGAATTTTATTTTAATTACTACTGAATGTTCCTTTAAAAAAAAACATTTTAACGACGTGATAATGGTGGGCAACTATAAAAACATTATTTCCTGGCTCTAAAAGAGTGTAATTTATCATGTTTTCTTTATTGTCACCTTTTGCAAACTTTCTGCCCCCCCCCCCACTCAGTGTTTTTTAGGGTACGCGTATGCACTTCCCCCTTTTTTAAAGCAACCTATCTCCGGTGTGAAAGTCAATGGCGGGCCGTCGCGCGAAAAAGTAACCCTTTACCAGAGATTTTGGGAACACGCATATGCGGTCGACCCTCCGACCCGGAGTGGGGGCGGGTTTCTGACCCCTCCAAGAATTCAACCTGTCATTTAATGCTGTCAAGAAGTCAAAGAATTACAGCAAACACGATATGCAACTGTGCTAGCTCATATAATATACACAAATTGAGAATGATCCTTTCTGTTTGGATTGAAATCGATAAAGTTTGAGCTTGAATTTGAAAATATAAAAAAACGTTTACTAACGTTTAATAAACGTTCAATAAAATACGTCTGGGTAAAGCGTTATGTAAACGTTGTACAGGACATATCCAATGTGATTACTTTTGTGACGTCCAAAAACGTTTTCCTAACGTCTTCAAAAGACCTGTGCTTTGCGGCAAATATTAAGTCAAAACTTCGACGTTATACGAACGTTTTTTAAACGTTGATTAAAGACGAAGACGTACGGGACCTGATAGAAACGTTTTGGAAACGTTATGATAACGTTTTGTGTTTGCTGGGAGAGAAGTACCATAAAAAATTAGATTATTCACGATCTTAGATGATAGACCGGGCCGAGCTAGCTGCGTAATACTTGAAAGTACTTAGGCCGATCTACATACGATTACGAATACGTGTGTGGGACTACCGGTATACCGACTAGATCTATACACGGGCTAGACTTTTTGCGTTACTGAAATAGTGCTCAAAATTCACGTAATTCATCTATTAAATGACCATAACAAGCAAGCAACAAGTCAAAGGTAAGGCCAAGAATCAGTGCTACTTGATACTTGATGAGGTAATCCCTGAAGCAGCTTTTCCAAGCTATACTGGGATGGGATGTGTTGTGACAGCAGGTGAAGGTGTAACTCCAGGGAGCTCCGCCGACGCCTTCGGCGGCGGAGCTCCCTAGAGTTAGTGAAGGTGTAGATCTAGACCGAAAATTCCTGTCTCTTTCGTTCGTTAGCCTCTGATTTGGGTATGGTCGGCTCCTCTCTTTAGAGACAGAAACTGACCATAGGGACTGCATTGCAAATCGGTGTTACGGATCTGAACACCAAACTTATGCCCAAATAGGCCTAGAGGTCTACTACATTTTACCGAATAGGCGAATGCATATCAATATCCGATGCATTTATTTATGTTTGAAAATTATTACTAGATCTATCCCCATCTATTTATATTACTTATTAGGCCTAGATCTAGGCTAATATAATAATAGTAACTAATACATCGGTTCCACTTACCAGATTTACTACATGATGCGTTTAACTTTAAGGGTCTTTTTTCCGGATTTTCATCGTCGAAATTGATCTCCGTGTTGAAATTCTTGCAGCCGTATTTTAAACTGTTAGTTACTGCGCATGAAGGAAGAAGATGGGTATAACTATAAGTATCAAATTGGCAACTCAAAACAGTTATTATATTTTTATGTACGCTTGACACCGCGTGTATTTGCATTTCAAGCAGAACCAACATTGTGAATTCTTGTAAGAGGTCAGCATTTTTGTAAAGTCTATCGCATGTTGGCTCATTACCTGCTCAAACTTTCAGTAATTTGTTTCTCTCATTTATCTGCTTTTATTCAAACAAACTTATTATCATGGTGGACTTCCCCTTTATTTAAGCCTACATGTAGTAGGCCTAGGCTATACTCTTGTGTGGGGGAATTATTTAAGAAAACTGACATTTGTCAACCTTCCTCATACAGTCTCTGATTCCACTCCAGCAAAACTAGAGAGTCCATGCTAATGCGTATGGACCTCTAGCACTGTATACATCCAAGAGTCAGGGGGAATCACTATTGCACTTTTATACCGGTAAAATACTCGACTAATACTACATATCATAGATTATGTTATATCTGTCTTACATTTGATAACATTAAGTTATCTAATTTTAATTTTAGAATAAAAAGAAATTTCGTAAACTCACTTTTCAAGCCCCTTTCTCTTCCTTTGACAGAGACGGCTGCATGGTTCCCTTCTCGTGATAGCGATGACACGAAAACTGCGTACGGCGGACACCATAGTGACGTCATCGTGACGTCATAGTGACGTCATTCTTAAGCACTTGCGCAATATCTGACGGGTAGCTAGTCGTATCTCGCAGACATTTTCAGTTATTGCTTATCGCCGATTTAGTTTCAGATGTTAATATTGGCACGTCATTTAAATAATATGGCCTGTCATAATAGGATGGAGATTGATATTACCCTATTAAATATCGACACTATAGTATAATTGCAGGGCTGTGGAGAGTGGACAAACAAAAAACCTGCAAAAAGAAGAAAAAATAAATAAAAAGAAGAACAAGTTAGACCCAAAGTATGCATCTAGCGTTAATAATCGGCTTAAAGAGGCAGCGCTCCCGAAGGAGCAGGGGACAGGGCAGTGGGTGTTCCAGGGGAGGGGCCGGGCTGCCTCCCTGTTAAAAAAAAACACCAGAGGTAAAAACACCCTTTTTGTTTAAAAAAATCAGACGGGCCCCCTCCCTGGATTTTTTTTTTTTTTTTTTTTTTGGGGTTCAAGAGGGGGCCTGGGTGTTGAGTTAAATAGTATTCACTATCCCCCGTTGAGCAAAAAAAAGTGCTCCTTACCCCCTCGCTTATTAACCGGCTGGCTGATTTGCCGCTAAATATTTTCTCACGAATTGGGCAACAACAAAAAGTGCTCCTTAACTCACCACCCCTCTTTTTCATCGGCTGGCTGGCCGCTACATATTTGTTTTCTCACGAAATGGGCCCCTCTCTGGCCCCCACCTTTGCCGCCGGCTGGATCAGCACCTGGGACAGAAGATGGGGCACTGTGCTCCCCATCTTTTCAAGTGTCCCAAAGTACCTCTTTATCATAGGAAAAGTGTCCTTTTACGTAGGAAAAGTGCCCCTTTTCCTTGTAAGAAGTAAAAAATTCCTTCTGATAAGTGCCCCTTTTCCTTTCTCTATAACATGCGCCCCTAATTTAAAGTGACTTATATATGGAGGCAAAGCAACTGTTTCTTTCATTTCCACCAATGCATGCTCGCCATGCTCGCTCGCATTTATAGTTGATATAAATATGTTACTTATTAAATGTCTTTAGTCGTTCACTCGCGAAAGGACCGCCTTTCGCGGCCTCGCGCGCGTTGTGTGAGCGATATAAGGTGTTGAAAGGACGTACTTGAGAGTTGACATGTTGAATGGTGGAAGTGGTAAAACAAAACAAGAGAAGTTGGTGAATGCTATCCTATACAGAATTATAATCATGATATGTGCTTATATAGCGCCTAACACTTACTTTGTTGGAAGGCTCTAAGCGCTCTGCAATAATCCAGCATCATTACCCTGCATGGCTTTTTCAGAGCAGCTGTCACGCGCTCTGCGTTAATTTCAAGGAATAAATTCCTACCAGCTAGGTCCCCATTTACTTCACCTGGGTGGAGTGCATCACAAATGTGGATGAATTTCTTGCTGAGGGAAATCAACGTCCTGGAGTGGGATTCGAACTCACGACCTTATGATTGAAAGACGTGAGTCAGAACCACCACACTATGACGTTTCCAGATCGTGCGCACCTAATAAGACATGGGGTGGTATTCTCTTAAGTTAAGCCGGGACTAAGTCCAGACTAAACAAGAATTTTAGTTCACACTTCTATGGAATGCTAGGTTTCATCTTCCTCCTTCAATATTCATGACAAAAATAATCTACCAAAGACTTTATTGAAATTCAGTTCATACTCATATTATCTTTTTCTTTCCATTTCATTGCAAAATTAATTTTTGGACACTTTTCATTGCAGGATTAAAATAATCTGTACAGGGAAAATGAGTTGGCAACAGGCACTCCATAAAAATGTGAATTAGTTAAGCCGAGCTTAACTTAGTTCGCGCTATCGGAATACCACCCATGTACAATAATAAATCCAGTCTTATTTTTAGTTGTTTTGATGCCGTCCATACTAGTAAAAGTAGCGCATTTACCCCCAACAAAAAGGAGTAAAATAGACATAAATAGTGAACAAAATATATCAGATATTTGTTTTGTATTTTCATGTTTTTTTAAATTGAAATTTGCCTTTTAAAAAATTATTTAAATGAGCCAGATCTGAATTGCTCATATTTCGAAACCCTTAAAATGTATCACAATGTCACCTCACAATATTGGTTGAGTCGTTAGGTACATTTTGTGTGAAAATCAGAGATATCCAACATCACTGTATGGCTGAATATGAGCACAGATTAAAGACAAAATGGCCCAATTGAAAAGTCACAAGATACTGTGCGTGCCTGTACATTGTTGTGAAACAGCACATGACTGAATGCATTGATTATGAAACAATGTTTTTGATATTCCATCCATATTTATTGGTAAATGGCACATGTGGTTAAATGCATTATTTGCAATTGTAAAACAGTGCATTTTGAAATTGTTTAATACTCGGTAAACTGCAATGATAATATAACTATTGTGAATTTTGTAAATATGAAAATAAAAATTCATTAATGTATGCTTATTCAACCATGCATGGATCAATGATAACCTCTTATTGTTACACGTTGTTTTCCTAACTACCATAGAAATAGTTTTGCAAGACGAATTCTTGAAATGATTCTACATTATAAAACTATGAGCAATTGTTTAGGAGTGTAGTTACTTTTGTGACAATCAACCATCATTTTTTTTCTTCCAAGGGGGCTCTTTGTTTAATTTACAAAAAAAGCCCCCTTGAGGTTTTTCATGGGGGTTCTTTTCATGACGAGGGCTACTTTTTGGAATGTAATTTGGTTTCTTAATTTTAGTCCGGCCGTATCGTATAAATACAGCATTCATAGAATCTTACATTTCAGTTAATGATTCCATCCAGTTACTCAAATGGAAATGTTCTTATACTTTTAAATAGTACATCGTGTCAAGCTAAAATATGTCTAGTCACTATTTTTAAATTTATCATTTTGAGCTGTCAAAAATATGTCTCAATAATAATTATGGCATAACTTTGGAAAATTATGAATTTTTTGATAGATATTAATTGGTATACGACTATTTGTTCATGTTATCTTGAAACCATGATTAAATTAAAAGGAAGACAAATAGAGAAACTTAAATTGTTTTATGTGCCTTTCATTTTAAACTTTTGCCCTATTTGTTGACGTGTTTCTCATCATTAATCATATTACTTCATTGTTCACGTAAATTCAGCACCTAGGAAATATAGAACTACCAAATTTGCAATACAGTACGAGACTCTGCTTAATAAAGAAGTTAAGAGGAAACTGATCAGCTGATATTTAGAACTCCCAGGGCGTGGGTCGTACTTTTTAACTTGATAATATCAACGATTTAATATAGATGATCAACACAAATATCAAGGGTCGAATATGGTCACTACAGATGTAACAAAATCTTTTCCTGTCCCAGAAAATCAAAATATATTTGTAATTTCACTAATGTTCACAACTGTATAATTTTCACATACTTTTTCGTGAACGAAAAAGTAGATTAACCAAATACATAGATTGAGCGCGCGTAAACAATCACAGCTTTCGTATTAGCTTTCCACGTAGATGAAGGCACCAGCGAACGCAACGGTACTATGAAATTGTTGCTTATTTCAGTTATCGCTGAAAACGTTGCGAGAAGAAATCCCATAGACCAGTACAGACATTTTCTCTCGCGTAACCATTCTTTTATACATGCTGAAGGTATCGCTTATTTTATTATTCTCAATTTGAAGAGTGTACATTTGCTCAACAGTGCACGTACCGATATCCGTTGCCATCCTCTTTAAGGAACTATTTTGAGTTTTTATATTTCATTTCGAGATTTCAAACAACTTATTGAACAAATCCCAAGCTTTACAGTGATCTGCAGTCCAAACGAATGACACATGCAATTTTTCAACCCAAGGCGTGCAAAATCCTAAAAGTTTTTAAATTTCAAAGGATTTCCTTACTCAAATAATAATAATATAAATAAATGTCCAGTTTTTGAGGAAAAATTTCTCAACGACTAATTAAAAAAAAAAATAAATAACTTTTTTTTCACTTGAAAAACAAATGAGGGGTTGCTCCGAAACACACACACATACAAACATTTGAGGGGGGTTCAATTCAATTCAATTCAATTTATTTATGTTTCCAACGAAACAATACAAAAATCAATTTTAAAAATTTACAACAATTTAAGAATACATATTGGAAACAGAGGGTCCACTAAAAAGCAATGCTTGTACAAGTGTGGACACCTAAATGATACTTAAGAATAATGATTAATTAAATTAACAAATTCTTAACTACAAAAGGAACTACAAAATAAAGAAAATGGGGATGCCAACAGAGACGAGAACAGGACAAGACAGTACTTTACATGACAAACATGGGAGGATACGGTTATACAATACAAAGAGAAGATAATGCCCCCCAAAAAGGAGAGAGATCGGGGGTACATAAAATAATATAAAATGATGAGGTGCATGTGGGGTTGAGAGGAAAATGAGGAAAGAGAGATGCGCGTTAGAAAGGAAATAAGCTTGAGAAGGCACAATATGATATATCAAATTACATTTTGAGTCAGCGAGTAGAGAATGATTCAAAGAAAAAGAAAAAACAACAACATATAATGAGGTTGATATGATTGTAATAAAAACAATTTCAATTTTTTCTTAAAAGTATTAATCGATGGAGCATTTTTATTTCATTACTTAAAGAATTCCAAAACTTTGGACCTTCATATATAAACGTTTTTTGAGCTAAGATGGTCCGCAAGAGAGGTAAATGAAAATCGTCCGAATGTCTTGTTTGGTAATTATGGACTGAGCTATTTTTAAAAACATTTCATGAAAAACAGATGGCAACATATTATTTTTATAAGTATACATAAATTGACCCCAAATCCCCCTGCGTACGCGTCTGCTGCAGAGTCATGTACATAATTATATTTAATACTAAACTCTGAAAACGCTCGTACGCAGAGACTAAGCTAATAACAACCGATCGCGTCCCTAACACCAAGCGAGGAAGCGCTGTAATCGGGCGTAGAGGGCCGTACCTTCATTTTGTAAATACGTCATTAAATTGGAAAATGGCGCATGTTAGCTGACTACGAGATCATTTCCCGGTAAAAGTAGGCTCAGATATCTGGAAACCCTGGAAATTTTCACCAACGAAACTTGTAAGTTCCATTACTTCATTATTTGGTAGTAGTGTTACCCCATGTAATTATGTATAAAGGCATTTGACAGTATCCTACAGCAGGATCTGAAAAATGTTGGGTTTATGTGCAGCGCACAGTGTTGCCTCTTTTATTACACAGCCGGGATAGCGTTGCAGCTATGTGTGTCTGATTCGGGGTGGTCAGTGCCAGTAGAACCAGAAAGAGTTTTAGTGGAACAACCATCAATTTAGAGACTGTTCTGGTCTACTGCTTGCACAGATATGGACACTCTGCCTCTGGAGTTTGGCTCTGTAGAGTGACTCGGTAACATTGCCTCAGATTAAACAAAATCCTGGATTTAGCTCATGCTGCAGTCATAATTATAAACCTTTAGGTCAGTCAGGAATCCCTTGACTTTTACAAGCCTGTCTGATTATCAAGATATTTATGATTGGAAAACGAAATTTCTTATTTTGTTTTCCTAACGGTTTTTATAACACTACAGTCTCTTGGAGGAAATGGGTATGGTAAAACCGGTCACTCAAAGATTTTACTTTTTTGAGGCACATGAAGTACTTCATGATCATTTTAAAGTGCAATTTATTCAGGGCTTCAATATTACCCGGTACACCATATCACAGACACTGATAACACGTAGGGCCATGGGCGCTGATTTTCAAATCGGTCATTTTAAAACTAAAACATGTTCCATGTTAAATTTCCTTGTTTGCAACTCTGTTTGCATGTCGTTTACAAGGCTTCATTGATCTGACGGTAGCTATAATGCTTTTTTTTAGACAGGTCACAGATGATGCCAACATGATCATGATCAAACAAGAAGTAAAGGAGGAGGTGTCACACTCTGATGGATTTAGAGATGGGAGTTGGAAGTCAAATGATGAAGGTATTATAACTTAAGTTCCAAAAGAATATTGAAACCATTGAGGACAAATACACTTTATGCTATGATTGCTATCCAACATAAAAGGGATGTTTGACATTTGCTCCGGCAACAACTGAAGTTACTGAACATATTTCATCAAAAATATAGGGTTAAGAGTTTCAATTGGGTTTTACAATGTACATGTAGCTTAGGTTTTAGGTTATAGGTATATTTGGTCTTGGTTCTAATGTTGAAGTTGGGAATTTTTATAGTGTAGGAAATTACTGTGAAGCAATTGTCGCAGGAGGCTGAGAAGCCTAACTCATACATTTCTATCTTTGATGAAATAATGCAGACAGAAATGTCATACAACCATAAAATCAACAATATACCAACTGACTTACCTGCAAGTGTGTTAACATGCAAGAGTGGCACATAGGGTGTGTAGTAGCCTGCTTGTTTTCAAACAGGAATGTTGTTCCTTTTAATCTCTATCATTCACTGTATATGCATCAGGGTTCAAGGAGGTGTGGTGGCTCATGCAGTCAGTAAACCATCTTTCAGTTGAACTAAAGATTTTGGGTTCGAATCCACCCTATGTGGATGATGTGATATTGGGATTTTATATTACATGTTCTTGTAAAAAGTGAGGACATCCAACTTTATGTATGTTGTGTATTTCATGTATTTTATCATCATTTTATGTTTACACCCACTGAAACTGTGACAGAAGGCTTTATGCCACATGCAGTTATTACAGAATTATGTAGGTTAACTTTAATAAAGATCTCCGGTGAAAATACATCGATAAAATATATATCAATGGAAACCTGATTGGACATAGAATACAAACACATACACATACAACTTATGTTTCATTTCGTTATTGTACAATAAGCAGATAAAGACTTCATTTTCAGCCCCCTCTGAATTTGGGGTAAACAGATGACAAATAAGCTGCTATCGTGATGACGTATGTAGAGCGGCCAGCTCGATTGTACGTCGCGACCGGCCAGTCTTGGAGTACGAGCCATTGCCCCGCGAAGAGCAGGGAGATATTGTCGGAGATGCTTATGCTGGACACCGGAACGGTGAAAACATAGTCCATAGAAATATCAATTTCTTATTGTATCTTACAGCGATTGATGCTGATGCCGGCGTTGTTTTATTTAATATATTCGGATCCTTTTTTTTCTCGCAAGTCGCGACATCATTATAATTATAGGCAACATGTTTAGTGAACTCCCATATCGCTCTCTTCTGCCGGCTTTTCTCGACTTTCTGACTTTGCCTTTTCAGCCCTGATCAGGGCCGGGCCGGGGAAACACTGCGTAGATCGCTCTATCGACTCATGATATCCTCGGACTCGCATAAACTTCTAAGAGAATCCAATTAGTTTATTTCACATTGATTTAGCTAATTTACTAATAAGGATTCAATGAAACAATAGAGCTGTACAATATTTATTTGTAATTCGTTGAAATATTTGAATGTAAGAATAGAACTATAACGAAAAAAAAAAGTGATATACAGTCAAACCTGCTTTAGTGACCACCTGTCTACAAAGACCACATTTTTTGTTTCCCTTGAAAATAGTTTCTCATTGAAACATGTACTAAAGGAACCTGTCTACAAAGACCACCTGTCTACAAAGACCACTTTTTGTGTTTCCCTTGGGCGGTCGCTATAGACAGGTTTGACTGTACATGTACATACCATGTTGACAGCACATAAACACACGTGAAGAAGCAGTCGTCTTCTGTTTTTCGTGAGATTATTTCTGGGTTTTGATGCTCGTGAATTCAAGCTTTCAAACAATTATTTCTCCTCTGCATGACACTTTGTGAGCAAATAGTAGCAATTACTGTATTCTGTGGCTCATAAGCTTCAGTTTGATATATGATTTATCCATTTCATTTTTCAGTCCGGATATGGTCTTTAAAGATAAAGACCAGTTCTGGTCATGCGATTGCATTGTGAAAGAAACGTTGTGGAATCGATCAGAAAAGGTTGATCATCTAGCATATAAGTATTGATGTGTACTGCAAGGTTCTGGAATCATCAAAATGATAAGAAATTTGGCCCAGTGTTGGTAAAGTTACAAGCACTGTACACAGAAAGATGTATATGGGACTACGTGACACGTTTTTTTCTATTTGGTCCCAATAGATATAATAATTTACCAAATATATCAATTAGTAGGCGGTTTCCCGGCAAAATTTGTATCATCACGTATTAGTCAAAACATATTCTTTCACATGATTGGTAATGAGGGCTTTCATTTCATTTTTTGAGAGGGGGGCGTTTCCAAAACTGGTTTTTACCTTTAATCTGTCCCTGGCATTCCAGTGGTTGCATTATCTACATGCATGTATTGTTTAATTGTTGTTTTCTGATATCTTATGTATTTTCTTTAATGCCAAATACAATACTACTACCAGTACAACTACTACTTCTACCACCACTACTATTTCTACTACTACTTCTACTACTACTTCTACTACTACTTCTACTACTATTTCTACTACTACTTCTACTACTATTTCTACTACTATTCATTTTCAATATATTGGTAGTACTCAGAATATGATTGATTTCCCACAAGAAAGCTTTATTCAATTTCCTCCCTACAGTGTATGTTCCCTTTGCAAGAAAATATAGTACTATATGTGATATCCTGTAAAACCCTTTGTTTTCTCGCTATTTTCAGGGAATGTAGGCCTAAATCAAGAAGCAGATGTGAGGACTTTGAATTCAGTGCAGCCTGCAGATCTGAGGACAGCAGAGACTGTCCAGTCATTCCCAGAAGTCAAGCAAGAAATGGAGAGAGGGACACTTAATCATCACCAAACCACATATAGGAGTGTAGCAGAAAGTGTCTATTTAGTCCCAGAAGATAATGTCAAGCAAGAAGTTCAGAGTAGGACCTTGATTTCACTGCATTCTACAGATATGTGCATAGAAACAGCCCTAGGACATACTAACAAGCAAGAAATTGAAAGTAGGACCTCCAACTCTCTGCGACATACTGAACAGAGTGTAGATGAAACTGCCCCATCAGTCCCAGAACACATTATGCAAAAAGCAGAGAGTTGGACCTTACAAACTTCGACACCTCCAAATAGGAGCTCAGAGGAAACTATTCAATTTGTTGTAGGAGTTCTCATCAAGCAAGAAGCTGAGGGCAATGCCGTGCATTACCTGTCACCCATGAATGAAATCATTCCATCAGCCATTGAAGTTCTCGAGGAAGAAGCAGAGGCCTTTTCAACTATATGTGGGAGTGGAGAGGAAATCGCTCAGTTAGTCCTCAAAACCAACATCAAGCAAGAACTTACAGGAGAAAGTTTAGAGGAACGTGCTCCATTAAGTCTAGAAGGTATTACTTGAATTGATATTCATTGAATAAACACCAAACTCGTTCTCTTATCACATCCAGACCTTCTCGTAAATAAAAATAAGACTCATGCAACACTAACAAACTGTAACCAAAAATGGAAACAGGGAAATGAATCAGTGTCAATGCGCCGATGCAAATATTAAGGACAAAAAAAAAGACAACACGCATGTAACGAACTGCACGAAATTAAAGATTAAACGCAGCGAGAAATGCTAAACGGTTTTTGATGGATGCGGTCGTTTTGACTCAGGCTTAATACAAAGACTGCTCGAGGGACATAAGAAAAGTGTTCTTAATAGACAAATGGTAATGTAAATACAGACGTTCAGAATTAGGACATGACCGTGCGAGGCCCCTTGGGCTATCTTGAAGCAATCTAAAAAAGATGGGAATTTACCTGATGATATGTATCAAGACACAGTCAATGTGAATAATTCATATTTGCTTGTCCTGGTTTCCCAACACAAATCTTCTAGCAGTCTCTAGTTCCTTGACATTTAAGTGGTATACAGTATCTACATTATCAGCTATTAAACACAAAGTGATTGTGCATTGCAGATCATCAGAATGAAGAATACTAAAGATACCTAACAAATCTACTCGACAGCGATTTTAAACTTACTACCGTAATTCCTTTCCATTGAGGGTGTGACTGCCGTATTTGTAAGTGTAGAAATGGACCAATGAATGTGTTTTGTTTGCTGTGATCTTATCCATGTACACGTACAGATGGAACTTGGAGGACTGCACTGACATTAAAGAAAGACTGGTTTTAAATAATCCGACAATAATGATTTATTTCAGGTAAAATCAATCAAGAAATGGGTAGTACAACCCATAATCCTGTGTCAAGTACTGATGGAGACGAGGAATCCGAACAACCTACATCAGAAGGTAGGTTTTATCTATAGTGCAATGAGGTTTTTTAAGGCCTGGTCAGACCACACAAATAATGATAATGATCAAGTATATGTGCATATTGCAAGATGTATTTCTATAAGAGTGGTAAGGCCTCACCAATTTTCACTAAAAAATTGTTGGTTGTGTCGGTCACACACTGCTGTCACTACGTCACTTCGAAGGAGTGCAATTATTGGGTTACAGATGTTATCCTTTCTGCTTGTCCTAAAAAAAAATCATTGGTCGAGCAATCCCAGTAGCATGATAAAATAGTTGAGGCAGGCTCATTAGCATGAATTGTCAATGTCTGACTTACATGTGCAACAATTTGAAATACATTTTCCACTTTCATAACAGAACGATTTGGGAGCAATTTATCGTGGTAGTTATCATTATCTTTATCAATGAGCTCTGATCAGGACCTATCACCGTAATTTGTTTCCTTTGATATAATTCAGTTCATGCATACATGTATTTTAACTCATTCATTGTCAAGGACTTCAGGCATCTTAGCAAAGCTTTTAGCATGTCCTTCAGCACACTCTTTACAAAAAATTAAAAAGAAAAAAAATTGCATCTTGCCAAACACCATTTGTCTTTCACTCTTTTGTCTATTTTGCATCTACTTAACCATGTAGCAAGCATGCTGCAGTAGTAATTTGAATGCAAGTGCATGTCTGCTCCATCTAGCTAGATCTCCGTTGAAGGAAATAACATTGTAGATATTAGCCAGATGCATGAGTTTAAAAAAAAGGAAATGAATGCTCAAAATTAGCATTTGCCACTGACCACCTGAAAAAATATCATATGTGACAACCTAGAAGTCCTGCCTTTGTTGCCTAAGTGGCAACTAGATCAATTGCACCATTGATATTTGTTTCATGTGAATTTCTGTGCGGTTCAATGTAAATGATCACCGAAAGTTAAAATTGGTTACCGACACGAATTAGCCCACCCTCGTGAAAAGTCTTTGAAAGTGAGAGCCCTGAAAATCCATGTGAAAGGTGTGCAACAGATTTCTGTTTCTTCACTCGCAATCAGCTCTACCACGTGGTCTTTCATTCCTATGTCATCTTCATAGCATATTGAGAGAGATGGTTGTGACATGCGCATCAATAGGTTAAACCATGTTGCTCCAAACTGTTCCCTCCCACGTATAATCTCTATGAGAGGGAACTTTTTTGGAGCTTCATGAAATTCCTGACCATCAGGAGCAACTTCCGGTGCTGAATTATCAGGGTTAATAGTAGTTAACCGGGGTAATAGTATATCTGTAAAGCGCTAAGAGACATCGTAGAAAAAGGTATCATGAGAGATTTTGGTACAATTTTAATTTTAAGTTCAGAGTGAATGGAAATAAACACATTTAAAATTTCCAGCCTTGTTTGTACCAGTAGTCTTTATGAAAATTTGAAAAAAGTTAAAGAAACATAAATTGAATTTACCTTTTTATCAAAGCCAGATCATTAGTCTTTAATTAGACAATTAATATACATTTAATAAGCCAATACTTCAAAAAAGGGGGCAAAATACATTAAAATGTTGTAACACAGCATACAGTACATATTTACATGAAGCAGCAGGTCCATCTCTTGCAAAACATACCACTCATTACTAGTGCTGCTGCCCCTTGTAATTCTGTTACCAATGTAATTCTGTTACCAATGTAATTCCGTTACCATGTAATTCCGTTACCATGTAATTCCGTTACCAGTGTTTTAATAGGAAAAAAATTTGGATACCTCTGAAATTAATTTTTAGGGCTTTTAGTAGGTAGATAAAGGAAGAGAATTTGCAAATTCAACAAAAATAAGTAAGAAATAACTTTGTGAGTAAAACTTCTTTCAGATTTTAGTAACGGAATTTCGCCATTTTAAGGGTAAAATTGAAAAATCTCTCCTAAAAATTGTTTTTCTTCATTTGTTGAAAATGATTTGCAAATCTTGATTCCTATTTGTGATGTTGTTCAATTAGGAATAAATATAGAGGGATAAGTTTTAAATTCATTGCTCCACTGAATTTTAAGAAATTGAAACATGATCATGTAATTGAGGCCCCCAACATAGCCCCAACTTCAAATATTTTTTTTAGAATAGCCGTAAAAGATATTTCAAAACGGTTTTCGATTCCATTACAAGTGTTTTGTTGTCCACATGGAAAATGTACAATTATTGAAGTTGGATCAAATTTAGAATTTGGTGATTTTCCTCTTTCCCACATGGAATTGCCCATTTGCTAATTATCTTTAATTTTGTTATGTTCATTCATGTAGCCAGCTGCACATACAATAGGGAAAAGAATTTGCCCCCTCCCGTGCCCCCCTTCCATTTTTAACAATGGAAGACCCACCTTTACACATAATTTTCTAGCCATAATTTAAATGTAACCATCATGGGCGTAGCCAATGGCAGTAGGAAAATATTTTGCCATGCCCCCATTTCAACAAGAGTTGGACCCATCTAATGTGTGCCCCTACATGTACATGAACACTCAGCAAAAAAAAGTGGATGCTTTATTGTTAAAAAAATGCATTTCAAACCATCAATAAAAATATATTTGAAATTTATTTGAAATTGTAGAAAAATTAATATTCTATCAAGTAAGATCTGGTTTTGAATTATCACTCTTGGATACCGGTAGGCACAATCAACCGTAGGAAAGCCTGAATAAAAATATTGCAAAAATAGTTCAAGTAGCCATTCATATATTAATGAACATGTGCTTCCGTAAGACATTCTTGTTCAACAATAAAAACAGAGAATGACTGAGCTCTGGATGTCAAATGTAGTTAAAGGGAACCAAAACCCTCATCATAAGTTACCTTTATTGTAAAGTTTAAACGATTTGAATAAGATTAGTGAAAAATTGAACAAAATCAGGCAAGGTATAAGGAAGTTAAAGCTAAAGAAATAACTTGTCACCAGAGGGCGATATTTAATTTGATGGCGTCATTTGCCGACAACTCTCCATGCCTTCTGAACATGGAATTTCACAATTCTTTCATTTTCTTCGTATTCATTTGTGTTCAATATCCGACTTCATAAAATGTGAAGTTGAATATCATTCTGCATTCTATATCTTGTTTTCAAGGGAGTAGATTATCTCAATCACAAGAAAGAAGGAAAACATGAAATTCCATGTTCAGAAGGCATGGAGAGTTGTCGGCAAATGACGCCATCAAATTAAATATCGCCCTCTGGTGACAAGTTATTTCTTTAGCTTTAACTTCCTTATACCTTGCCTGATTTTGTTCAATTTTTCACTAATTTTATTCAAATCGTTTAAATTTTACAATAAAGGTAACTTATGCCGAGGGTTTTGGTTCCCTTTAAGGACTGCATGGTTTTGACAAGCATGGTTAAGATGCCTATCCTTTCCACTGAAGATTGTGGACAAGCCATAGGATACGTCCAATGCTCAACAAAATTTTGAATGGCCATATGCCCCATTTTTGCAATTTTCTTTCTTTTCTTTTAGAGACTCAGTATTGGTTAAATGGATACGCTGGCGCATGCGTGAATGTATGATTCCAATTGCATTTCATCTTAAAGGGATAGTTGAGTGTTGTTGCAGAGGGCGCTACACAAAATATATTTCTGGTGAAATAATGACAAACTGAGTGTCAAATTTGAAAGAACATGCAAAGAGACGGCTGAAATATCCATAAATATAACTATTCTAATATTTATGGGGCCCCACAAATATTTGATAATTTTGAACCAGCCGTTGAAAAAATGAGATAGTGCCCTATACGTTTTATTCCACCCAATGCAAATGTTGGCTTTTTCGTGTATTGTTATTATTAATTAATTAATTAATTAACGTCTCTGTATTTTTAAAAGGTGGAGCTGAATTGGTATGATCCTATTTAATCTAAATTCCACACATTTTGGGGTCTAATATTACCTTCATAGCATTTTTAGGTTCTAAAGGGCACTAGAAATGTCATAAATAAGAATAAGAGCAAGAACCACACACTTTAAAGGCATTTGCAGACTCAAACAAGAACTCAACTATCCCTTTAAAGAGGATTAATTATCCCCTCGCCGACGAAGTCGAAGGGGGATATAGTAACGCTGCCGTCTGTCGGTTCGTAACAAATCTGGTTTCCGTTTGATAACTATAATAATGTTTGACAGATTTTAATGAAATTTGATATGAAGGTACATGGTATCAAAACACAGCCTAAGTTCGATTTTGGAGTATGTAGGTCAAATGTCATACCTCTTTAGATATCCGCAAATACCTAACTATATATGCAAAAAATGTGGTTTTCATTCAATAATGTAAGAAATGTTGTTGAGTATGTACATCAAAGGTCACAGCTCATTAAATATGCAAAAACTGCTAAATATAGGCCATTCGTACCCGGCGAGGGGATGCTTCGCTTTGCATTGACTTGTTAATGTTTATTTTGATATAGGAAAGGTAAGCTAACATTAATAATAATATACATATAGTTATTTGAAAATTTAAACTACATCTACAACAAGAGTCCACTTAATTATTTTGCTGAGTTTTACCTTTATGTGGGTTAGCTTGGCCAAGCCTCACTGCTTGATTTACACTCTGCTTCTATATAAAAAAAATGCCAAAAATACTCTTTATTTTTTATTGTATAAATCTTTCTTATACTTTTGGCTCAAAGTATAAAGAACATTCTATATTTAAAAATGTGAATTGGTGATTAAAAAGTGAAGTATATTTTGGCATATTCTTCTTTTTAGTCAGAAGTTCAGAACATAATCCAAAAACTTCTGTCTCAATTTGAGTGACAGGACACTCATGTACTTTCTTACACTGTATCTAAGGTGTCGATGACATGAATTTTCTCTTTTTTCAGGTGATATTGTTGACGGGCAAGACACGGTAGAAAGTGGCATGTCGATCAACAGTGGAGGTAAATCTCATCTTTGCTCACATTGCGGCAAGATGTTTTCCACAAAAGATCAACTCGACATTCATCTGAGGATACATTATGGAGAAAAGCTACATCAATGTCCATGTTGCAGTAAGAGATCATGTCAGGCCAGTAATCCCCTTCTCCACTTGAGATCACATGCAGGAGAAAAGCCATATGAATGTTCACTCTGTAAGAAAAGTTTTTCTAACAAAGGCAATCTAACCCAACACCTACATAAACACACAGGAGAAAAGCCATATGAATGTTCACTCTGTAAGAAAAGTTTTTCTAACAAAGGCAATCTAACCCAACACCTACATAAACACACAGGAGAAAAGCCATATGAATGTTCACTCTGTAAGAAAAGTTTTTCTAACAAAGGCAATCTAACCCAACACCTACATAAACACACAGGAGAAAAGCCATATGAATGTTCACTCTGTAAGAAAAGTTTTTCTAACAAAGGCAATCTAACCCAACACCTACATAAACACACAAGAGAAAAGCCATATGAATGTTCACTCTGTAAGAAAAGTTTTTCTAACAAAGGCAATCTAACCCAACACCTACATAAACACACAAGAGAAAAGCCATATGAATGTTCACTCTGTAAGAAAAGTTTTTCTAACAAAGGCAATCTAACCCAACACCTACATAAACACACAAGAGAAAAGCCATATGAACGTTGCTATTGTAAGAAAGGATTTTATCAGAAAAATGCACTTAATTGTCATATACTAACGTATACAGAAGAAAAGCCATATGAATGTTGCTATTGTAAGAAACGATTTGCTACGAAAGGTGTACTCAATCGTCATATACTTACACACACAGGAGAGAAGCCGTATAAATGTTGCTATTGTAAGAAAGGATTTGCTCAGAATAGCATACTCAATTGTCATCTACTAACACACACGGGAGAAAAACCATATGAATGTTGCTATTGTAAGAAAGGGTTTTCTCAGAAAGGTGCACTCAGTCGTCATATACTTACACACACAGGAGAGAAGCCGTATAAATGTTGCTATTGTAAGAGAAGATATTCTCGGAAAAATGCACTTAAATGTCATATACTAACGCATACAGGAGAAATGCCATATGAATGTTCACACTGTAAGAAAAGGTTTTCTAACAAAAGCAATCTAACCCAACACCTACATACACACAGAGGAGAAAATCCATATGAATGTTCACACTGTAAGAAAAGTTTTTTTAACAAAGGCAATCTAACCCAACACCTACAAATACATACAGGAGAAAAGCCATATGAATGTTCACACTGTAAGAAAAGTTTTTCTAACAAAGGCAATCTAACCCAACACCTACATACACACAGAGGAGCAAAGCCATATGAATGTTGCTACTGTAAAGAGGATTTTCTCGGAAAAGTGCACTCAACTTTCATATATTAACACATACAGGAGAAAAGCCATATGAATGTTCACACTGTAAGAAAAGTTTTTCTATCAAAGGCAATCTAACCCAACACCTACATACACACAGAGGAGCAAAGCCATATGAATGTTGCTACTGTAAAAGAGGATTTTCTCGGAAAAGAACACTCAATTCTCATATATTAACACATACAGGAGAAAAGCCATATGAATGTTCACACTGTAAGAAAAGGTTTTCTAACAAAGGCAATCTAACCCAACACCTACATACACATAGAGGAGAAAAGCCATATGAATGCTCCCAATGTGAGAAAAGATTTTATCAGAAAAATATGCTCAATCGTCATCTACTAACACACATAGGAGATAAGCCATATGAATGTTCACACTGTAAGAAAGGGTTTTCACAGAAAAATGCACTTAATTCTCATATATTCACACATACTTTACGGGAGGAAAGCCATATGAATGTTCACACTGTAAGAAACGTTTTTCTAACAAAGGCAATCTAACCCAACACCTACATACACACAGAGGAGAAAAGCCATATGAATATTGCTACTGTAAGAGAGGATTTTCTCAGAAAAGTGCACTCAATTCTCATATATTAACACATACAGGAGAAAAGCCATATGAATGTTCACACTGTAAGAAAAGTTTTTCTAACAAAGGCAATCTAACCCAAAACCTACACACACAGGAGAAAAGCCATATGAATGTTCACACTGTAAGAAAAGTTTTTCTAACAAAGGCAATCTAACCCAACACCTACCTAATACACACAGGAGAAAAGCCATTTGAATGTTCACACTGCAAGAAAGGGTTTTCTAACAAAAGCAATCTCACCCAACACCTCCTAATACACACAGGAGAAAAGCCATATGAATGTTCAACACTGTAAGAAAAGTTTTTCTAACAAAGGTAATCTAACCCAACACCTACAATTACATACAGGAGAAAAGCCATATTAATGCTCACACTGTAAGAAAAGTTTTTCTAACAAAGGCAGTCTATGAATGTTGCTACTGTAAGAGAGGATTTTCTCAGAAAAATGCACTCAATTCTCATATACTAACACATACAGGAGAAAAGCCATATGAATGTTGCTATTGTAAGAGAGGATATTCACAGAAAAATGCACTCAATTCTCATATATTCACACATACAGGAGAAAAGCCATTTGAATGTTCACACTGCAAGAAAGGGTTTTCTAACAAAAGCAATCTCACCCAACACCTCCTAATACACACAGGAGAAAAGCCATTTGAATGTTCACACTGCAAGAAAGGGTTTTCTAACAAAAGCAATCTCACCCAACACCTCCTAATACACACAGGAGAAAAGCCATATGAATGTTCAACACTGTAAGAAAAGTTTTTCTAACAAAGGTAATCTAACCCAACACCTACAATTACATACAGGAGAAAAGCCATATTAATGCTCACACTGTAAGAAAAGTTTTTCTAACAAAGGCAGTCTATGAATGTTGCTACTGTAAGAGAGGATTTTCTCAGAAAAATGCACTCAATTCTCATATACTAACACATACAGGAGAAAAGCCATATGCATGTTGCTATTGTAAGAGAGGATATTCACAGAAAAATGCACTCAATTCTCATATATTCACACATACAGGAGAAAAGCCATTTGAATGTTCACACTGCAAGAAAGGGTTTTCTGACAAAAGCAATCTCACCCAACACCTCCTAATACACACAGGAGAAAAGCCATATGAATGTTCACACTGCAAGAAAGGGTTTTCTCAGAAAAGTCATCTAAATATTCATCTTCTAACACACACAGGAGAACAGCCATATGAATGGTCACACTGTAAGAAAAGGTTTTCTCAGAAAAGCAATCTCACCCAACACCTCCTTACACACATAGGAGAATAGCTATATGAATGTTTATACTGTAAGAAAGGGTTTTCTCACAAAAGATATCTCAACCAACACCACCTCATACACATAGGAGAAAAGCCATATGAATGTTGCTATAGTAAGAATATGTTTTGTTGGAAAAGTGTTCTCGACTGTCATCTAACACACACAGGAGAAAAGCCAATTGAATCTTCGCACTGTTAGAAAAGATTTCCTGAACAATGCAATCTCACCAAACAACTAAAACACATGGCCTAAAAGCCATATATATGTTTACATTGTATTAAAAGGTTTTTCTCAGAAAAGCATTGTTAAACATCTCCAAATGCATACAGATGAAAAGCCATTTCTTTGTCTCCTCTGTAAGAAAGGATTTTCTAGGGAACATTATTACTGTTATATTGAGAACAGGCGGGAGAAAATCCATGTGAATTATCACATTGTTCTGATTGTTGGGAAGAATTTTCTTTTAACCACCCTCTCAGTTTATAGCGACAAAAGTCTTCTGAATGATGTTTTAACGTTGCATATCCTAATAAGAGAAGAGAGTAAAGGGGGTTGGTAGTAAGCTCAGACTGCAAACTTGTTAAAAAGCAATATTCTACTAATTCTAGGTCTAAGATCATGTACGTGTAACATAGGTAAAATTAGATTCTATTTTGTTTTGGTTAAACCTGATTTTGAATGAAGCCTAAAGAGAAGGTTACCGTAAGTTTTGGGGAGAGGTGAAAAATAATTTATGAGCATTATCATTGTTATTATGCAAGTGTGGAAGAACATCAGAGAAAAAATGTTCCCTGAAAAGGATGGTTCTTCAAATGCCTCCATATTCTGAATATGACAAGTAATGGCTTAAAAATGAGGCCCGATTTCTATGCCACATGCTTGTGTAGTTCCCTATTCATCTTTTTGTGTACAGTGCTTGTTAGTTTACCAAGACTGGGCCAAATTTCTTATCATTTTGATGACTCCAGAACCTTGCAGTAAACAACATTTAATAAAGTAAAGATCATTAACCCTGATCGCTGGATGTAAACAGAATCTTATTGTGTACAAAATAGTTCACCACATTATCAATCAAATAGATCCAATTCTTTTCTGAAGGAGTATGGATTACATTTTTAAGGGACTGGATTTATTTTAGTGTAATCGCCTGAAAATTTTTTTTTTGTATAGCTAGAATGTATAAATCAACCCAAAAAACCTTTACATGGCATTCTGTAGGTGAACGGTTTTAAGGAGTGTGAAGAAATTAAAGGATAACATGCCCAGGGGTCTCGGTCAAATATAAATACTGTTAGCATATGCGTGACCAAGAAAACACTTATAAAGGAGTGTTTTTTTGTGATTGGACGCGGTCCGCTCGGTGGCGCGTTAAGGGGTTAATTTGTACATGTGTTCCTCAGTTATTATATAAATTTATATTTTGTTTTGCAAAGTAGAATAGTAGCTCTTTATCGTATATAAATAATTGTGTACTTTTGTAAACACTACATGTATGTATTTATATAAAATAGATATAATTTGAAATGTTATCCTTTTTTTTGAAGAAAGGACTTATGATTGGCTGATGTCTGTGCATCAAACCCATTTGGAAGTAAACAGGTTGATGTTATTGTTTCTCTATTGAAATACATTTTTATATTGTGAATTTTACATAAAAAATGCAATTTGATTTATTTTACATTGTCAACAACTTAGATGGTAATCCCTATCGCACTTCAAAATGCTCACTCAAGGGGTTACAATTTTGCAATACTTTTTTAGGAGTAAACTTTTGTGAAAAACACATTAAGGGTGTGAATTTGGGGGAGAAACCATGTGAAATCCTCATTAACGGTGTATTTTGGCTTGAGAAGAAATCCTTGTTTAGGGGTGTCCGGAAAACCTGTGGTCACGCATGCTTACAGTATTTCTACATGACTGAGACCCCTGAGATAACATAAAACCCTGTGTATACCGGGCTCGCACGGAACCCAAGTCGTACTTGGGTTCCATGCGCGCCCTATGCTATGCGAGTGTGCTATGTCTGTTTTAAAGGTACTATGTCCCATTTGCAGGCCAAAAAAATGAAAAGGTTAAATTCCAACGGCATTTGAAAGACAATACTAATTTAGGACTTCCCTAAAAAAAAGTGGGCTTGAAAATGTCTTTAAGTGGGAAAATAACGACTATTAGTTGTCGAATCGACTTAGGAGCTATAGAGCCAGTAAGTAATAGTCTGATTTTTCAGACCATTGTACCGAATGGTCGTACGTTTTATGCTGCGCAAAGATTCAATCAGTTTAATTTTGGCCATTACAAGAAGTGGGTTATTGATGTAGACAAATGCTCATGTACCCTTTACAGCTCATTTTATGTATGTTATTACCAAAGATGAAAAAGCCAGTCAGTCACTCAATAGTGTCTGACAGTGAAGTCTAGCAAGTAAACGGGTTTCCTTGCATAATTTGAATATTAGGACACTGCTAACGTTTAAATTTCACAGATAGGACATACATGACATATTCATAATTCCTGCAAAGTTCTACAGAATTCGATGTTGGCTGCAAAAGGGACATAGTATCTTTAAGTAATATTTATTTATTTATTCATGATTTCTTTCAACAGGGTAATTTCATTCAGTTCCACTGGAAGCCAGCTAGTGGACCGGCTTTTCAAGAAAGCCCTGGCCCTGCATAATACAATAACAGTATAGAAACATAAGTATAGTAATGCAATAATAAAAAATTATACACATGTGAAATATCAAATTAAACATATATCTTTTTAAAATAACACTATTTGAATCATACAATATTTATTATCAATTATTTTAAAAAATGAAAAATACTGAATTATACCACTAACAAAACCACGCCAAAAAAAAAAGTAGTAGTCTCCTCAAGTCATTTTACTGTTCACTGGGAACGTAATATCATTTTGTATAAATAATTTTTGAAGCTCATATTTGAATAGATAGCCACATGGAACCCCTTGCGTCAAGAGCAAAATATGTTTTGGTGATTGTTATACTAAGTAATCATGTTTACGTGTATATTCATATTGAAATTCAGTGTTAATTTTCTATTAATTTTTGATTCCTTAAAACCTTCAGGAATGCATCTTTGAACTTTGTAACAAAGTATTTCATTGCTCCTTTTCTGTTTTATAAAATAAATATCCTTTATTCTTATATTTTGTACAAATGTTAAATGTGAGTTGGGGATAAGTTAGTCACAGAGAGAGGGTCAGAGGGGGAAGAGAGAGAGGAAGAGAAAGGAGTGGGTTAGGGATCGAGAGAGACAGAGGGATCGAGAGAGAGGGGTGTGTTAGGGAAAGAGACAGAGAGAGGGGTGGGTTAGGGAGAGGGAGAGAAAGAAGGGTGGGTTAGGGAGAGAGACAGAGAGAGGGGTGGGTTATAGGGAGAGGGAGAAAAAGAAGGGTGGGTTAGGAAGAGAGAGAGAGGGGTGGGTTAGGGAAAGAGACAGATTGTGTGAGAGGGAGAGACTGGGTGGGTTAGGGAGAGAGTCAGAGTGAGAGAGAGGAAATGGTGGGTTAGGGAGCGACTGAGAGACAGGAAGAGAGGATAGAGGGAGCAATGTGACCTGGGGGTGTTTCACAAAGATTAAGATCGACTTTAAGTTGGACTTAAGTATAACAGGCCGTTCGTGCCATTGTTTTCTCTCATCATTTACTGGCATTGGTCTCTCACGGGACGTACAAATCATGGTAAAAATCTACAAAACTTACATTTTTTGATAATTCATTATTGAAGGAAAAAATATTATCTAAAGATCATAATGGTGAGAGCAAACAATGGCACGAACGGCCTGTTATACTTAAGTCCAACTTAAAGTCGATCTTAGTCTTTGTGAAACACCCCCCTGTACTTTGACACGACGTGCTCCTTTTCTTTTTTGTTAATGTATCTCGTCCATTTCGATAAGTATCCCCTTTTCCTACCATCATTAAACGTGATGCTAATTTAAAGCGACTAAGAACAATTTCCCCCAAGCTCGCTCGCTCGCATTCATGGATGATATAATTATGTTATTTATCAAAATTTAAGATCTTTTTAGTCTTCCGATATGAGAATGTGCTTATAAACCCCATCATCATGATTGGATTTTTCCCTCTTTATAAGATGTAATTCTTCGCACTGCGACCTCACAATTAAGTCTGAACATTAATGAATATTCAGACCATCACATCCAACTGCATAGTATGATGCTTATTAAAGCAATATCATGAATAGTTTATAAAGAGAAACAAATATTGAAGTTATCCCTGGTAATGTAATCACAATCAGGTAGTGGTATATAATAATACAATGTCAACAAAATTGTATAATTTCACTTCGAGATTTCCCTTTGTAGGTGCCCTTTTATCCAGGAATTAAGTGCCCTTTTGTGTTGGTCCCCCCCCCCCTCCCACTGTGGAAGTCGCACCGCCGCCCCTGGGTGACACACAATTTTTAAAAGTCTTTAAAGGATGCCTGTACTGAAATAAATGTTGATAAACGATGATCTGTTAGACTAAATTAAAGACTGCATGTATGGTGCCCGCGGGCCCCCTCCCCATCATGATATGAGCCCACGCTACGCCACTGCACACACGGACCTAACATATTAGCCCTGAGTAATTTTGTTTAAAGAAAGAATTAACCTCCTAAAATTTTGAAATTTACCACATAATTAATTATTTGACACATAGGCCTAATTTTAAAACGGCCTAAACGGGTGTTCTAAAAGACGTATTTATAACACTAATTAAAGTAAGTACATGTATTTAAAGGTAATGCAAAGTTTTGAGAAATGTTGAAAATTGGATGGATAGTAATTCTTTAAAATGTTGTTATATTTGGATGCCCCTGTGGATGTACAATAAGCACTAGAAAATTCAGCCCCTATATAAAACACTTTTGCTTTCGAGCATTTTAAATAATCAAAATTTACCGGTGCTCGATCCCGCGGTAAATTTCAAATAGCGCCTATAAGGCCATTCCACGGTAGCTGTGGCCATGAAAATCTCAGAATATGCAGTTCTGATATATAATTTTCCAAACGGGGATAGCAAATCGGTCGATTAATTGTAGTAAAAAAAAATTGTTTTGAAGCTAAAGTAATTAGTCTTGAGAGGGAGCTATATATACAACATTTTTTTAGAGTTTATTATTTACAATTTCATCACTTTAGACTCGATTTCAACCGCGACAACGATCATTGGATATTGTAAAATCGCATATATTGCTTCCAATATATTCAATTGAACCAAATTCATGACCCCATAACAAAACTTTTTATTACACTATTTGCATTCGAGTTAATATGATCGCCTTGCATTAATTGGCAAACTAGGTCTGTCGATCGGGCGCCGCCTCTATATTAAAGCCTATATCTGCACTAGTTTGGCCAGGAGGGATTATAGACCTCCCTGCATACGGTCACTGACAGGTGGTTATCTCCCCGTTATTTCATCAAATCAGCTCTCAATTAACATAAGAAAAGGGGGATCATGCATGGCCGGAGACCAACGGGTACCGCTTATAATTATATTAGGCATTGTTTGCTATAATAAATTATAGAGGCAAGTATAGCTACAAGCAGAGCACTGCAGAATCGCTTGAGTGGGTGTGTGCGTGTGTGTGTGTGTGTGTGTGTGTGTGGTGTGTGGTGTGTGTGTGTGTGTGTGTGTGTGTGTGTTAGGGGGTGGAGGGGTTCAGCACAATTACAAATACTGGGGAGTAAGATATCGCCTTCAAAATGGGGTCAGTCATATTTGGTTAAAATGTCATACGATAGTTTTAAAAGCCTTCAAAGTATAAAACGGATTTTGTCCAATTATTTTCTGTATATAGAGCGGATAAACCCCGTATATGCCGGTTTGTGCCCTAGATTTAATTTGAATTAAGCGGTAATTAAGACCCCGACAAATAATTGCATCGGTATGCAACATATATGGGAGTAAAGAGTAAGATCTCACCTTTAAAAGGGTGTCAGGCATTATTTAGTTAAAATGTCATGCGACAGTTTTAAAAGCCTTCAAATTATAAAACAGATTTCGGCCATTATTTTCAGTATAGTGCGGATAAACCCAGTATATACCGGTTTGAGCCCTAGATTCAATCTAAAACAGTAAGATCCAGACAAATTGCTTCGGCATGTTACATATATGGGAGTAAAGAGTAAGATCTCACCTTCAAAATGGTGTCAGTCATTATTAAGTTAACATGTCATACGATAGTTTTAAAAGGCTTCAAAGTTAAAACAGATTTTGTCCAATTATTTTCTGTATAGTACGTGCGGATAAACCCCGTATATGCCGGTTTGAGCCCTACTCCCCTACATTCATTAATCTAAAACAGTAAGATCGATCCAGACAAATTGCTTCGGCATATGTTACATATATGAAAGTAAAATGTAAGATCTCAACTTTAAAAGGGTGTCGGTCATTATTTAGTTCAAATGCCATACGATAGTTTTAAAAGCCTTCACAGTAATCAGTATAAAACGGATTTTGTCCAATTATTCTCTGTATATATAGTGCGGATAAACCCGTATTATGCATGCCTGCTGGAGCCCTAGATGGAATCTGAAACATGCAGTGAGACTAGACCCAGACAGTAAGATCTCACCTTTAAATGGTGTCCGTATCATTTAGTTAAAATGTCATACGATAGTTTTAAAAACATCAAAATCTAATCTGTTACTCCTATTGTTGTTATATAACCGTCAGCCGAGACGTGCAAAATTCTCCTTTTCTTTTTCGATTGTACGATCTAGATCGAGACACATACCGGTATATAGGACCCATTTATATTAGTGGCTATCAGATCAGCTATCCTCCTCATAGTTATCCTATGGGATTGAACTTTAATTTTATTCCGCTTCTGATTCAGCAATTCTTAGACTCGGTTTCGGTGGATTTTGTTTGTTTGCAGGGAGATCAACAAGATGGAATACATGCCAGGGACAGCTAGTTTGATCGACGAAATCAATAGTAAATGATAAAAACTGCTTTTATTTGTAAAGGGTGCACGGTGTAGGAGTGTAGTGTAATTAATGTTGTCCCACATGCTGAATTCTGTGTGGTAGTCCGTGTAGTCATTTGTGCAGATTAATTTGTGACTGTGACATACATTCTAGATCTATAGTCATACTACTGTAAACGCTGTTATTTTCGCGTGATTAATTTTTTGCGCTGAGCGACCCCAAAACATATTCGCGGGTTCTTAAATTCGCGTTGCACGCAATTCAGCCTGTTCAAAACACGCATGAGAAGTCATGCTTATATTTTATAATTTCGCGAGCTCTAAAATTTGCGCTTGCCGATCTTAGCGCGAAATCCGCGAAAATTAATGTACCGCAAATATTTCCGCATTTACAGTATAGGTCTAGTGTGAGACAAAAAAAAAGAATGATATTAGGCTGTCGGTCTCACGTGAATTTTAGGCCACCTCAGTACGTCGTAATCATACCATGCCCATGGTTTTATCATAAGACCATAATGGCGACCAAGAGTTTATGCTATTCCCATTGCATTGCATTTTTCTCTTCATCTTAACTTAAATTTGTGAACATTGTCATTACGCTTCCTGATTTCAATTTTTCGGGTTCATTTCCACTTTAGTATGTCACATGTCTGTTAGAATTACTGTCTGAATTTGCATGAAGAAATTCTTTCTTAAAGTTAATACAAAAGAATAGGTTTTCTTTACACTTTCATTCCATGTTGTTAACATGCTTGTTTAACAGACTAATTTCAGTGTTCGCAATTTCCCCAAAGAGAGAAAGAGAGAGAGAGAGAGAGATGATTATTTGAATCTGTAGACTTAATTTGTAGACCTAAGGCTAAAGAACCAAGCCGATACTGTATGCTTTCAATTTGGTATACCACACTAAATACTTTGTACAGGACTAATTAGTTCAAGTAAATATGAACTTAACTTTTCATTAAATATAGAAATGACTTTACTTGGTTTACTTGGTTGTTGAGGCTTGAAGCATCAGCTTATGAGCCCATCTTGACAATTGCAGCACTATTTACGTTGATAAGGGTTATATTTGAGAGGATGGTGATGCCAATACTTTTCTAGTTCAGATTTGAAGCTGTTAATAGATGGCGCTTGGACTGTCGATTGGGGTAGCCCGTTCCAGTTGTTAATTGATCGAACAGCAAGGGGTATATTGAAACTTCTTTATTAAAATCCCTGTAGAATCACACCTTTAAGTCATTCTAGCTTCTTTTGATTAAGAAAAAAGGGATGACAATGGCTACACTTCCAACTAGATTGAATATTGTAATCATTTTTTTTCATTTAGAAAAGTTGCTGGTTGTGCTGAGAGATGGAAGGACCCTGATAGGCATTCTCCGGAGTATTGATCAGTTTGGTAAGTAAAAGTCAACCCTCCCTATCTGACTTATTTATTTCAGTCTTCTTTTTTTCAGTGAGTAATATTGTTGAACAAGTTCAAAACTTTGCGTAATGCCTAATGAGGGATATCGCTTTGCAAGGGACACAGTTTATGCAGTTCACCCTTATTTTAATATGATCTTTTACAACTTAAATCTTCAGCTTTAAATGCCATGTGCGTAATATTTCTTCCCTTTTGGTATCTTTCACCTTGATATCTAGAGTAGAACCACTTGGCTGCCAAATGCTGACAATAATATTTTTATGTTAGAAAGCATCAGGTTCTTCAAATTTTTTCTCTACTTGACACCCTTCTTCTCTTCTTCTTCTTCTTCTTCTTCTTCTTCTTCTTCTTCTTCTTCTTCTTCTTCTTCTTCTTCTTCTTCTTCCTCTTCTTCTTCTTCTTCTTCTTCTTCTTCTTCTTCTTCTTCTTCTTCTTCTTCTTCTTCTTCTTCTTTTTCTTCTTCTTCTTCGTCATGAAAACTAAAGAGATTTCAGGCTACATTACTGTTTTGCTATCTCAAGAGCCTTAAAGCCCAAGTCCATTCCAAACATAACTTACTTTTAATAAAAGCAGAAAAATCAGACAAACCAATCAAAAAAGGTTTGAGCAAAATCGGATAACTAATAAGAAAGTTATGAATTTTTGAAAAAGTATGTAAAACTATGGAACAATGAGAATCACAACACAAATTGCCAAGATGGTTATCAGTTTGTGACGTCATGTCCTCACAACTTATCAATTGCTTTATATAGTTTAATCCCATTAATTTCCTTTTATCCCCCAAAACTTGATTTCCCCATGCCTTTGCCCAGGTTATATGATTTGTATCATATTGCGTGCATGACATTTCACAAAAACTTTTATGAATTTTGAAGCATTAATACTATTTTCTGAATATTGTATTTTCATAATTATTGATTTTTATATAAATAGTTTATCAAAATTCAATTTTTTCATGATTTAACTGGACAAAAATTACTCTATATTTGTGCATCCACACAAAAACATATTACTAACAATCTAACTTGGATGCTGGTGTGAAGAAATAAGATTCTTAGGGTGAAAATAGGAAATTTATATTATCAATATAAAGAAAATAATTAGTGGATAGTGAGGACATGACGTCACAGACTCATGAGTGAGTTGCCAATTTGTGTAGTGATTTTCAAAGTTTTTCATGTCATTAAAGATTCATAATTTTCTTATTAGTTATCCGATTTTGCTCAAACTTTTTTTGATTGGTTTGTCTGATTTTTCTGCTTCTATTGAAAGTAAGTTATTTTTGGAGTGGACTTGGGCTTTAAGATTATTTATAAATTGTAAAATGCATATCGTGGCAACAGGCTGGGATTTAGTAGTGGACACTTTCAATTCAATTTACATCTTCCTTAAATGTGTTTTATCTCTCTTTATCTTGACAGCAAATCTTGTGCTGCATCGCACCATTGAGAGGATACATGTCGGCAGACAGTATGGAGACATACCAAGGGGTGTGTTTGTCGTCAGAGGAGAGAATGTGGTCCTTCTTGGTGAAATAGTGAGTCTTCTCTTGTCTGTATCGATCGTTGAATGAATCCTCTTTCTGGAAAAAATAGATTTCAAGAATGTCCCAAGGAGATTTAGATGTGTGTTTTTTTTTTTGGGGGGGGGTCCATCATGTATAGTTTTCTTAGATGTATATTTTGGGGCCTTTTATTGTTGGTCATGGTCATAGATTTGGTGGAAATGTGTACTGTTTTGCATATAGTTGTAGTTTGTCCAAGATCAAATCAGTAATCTTCAATTAGTTTTGAAAGCTATGAGAGGATGACATAGATGAAGGCTATCTGTCCCTTCTAAGATGTTTTCTCCTTTGGGAATTTCCAATTTTTGTGATTTATCAATATGCAAGTTTGAATACAACTTTTTTGTGAGATATATGTATTCTTTTATCCTGATTTTAAGCAAATTCTACCTGCATTTTGTCTTTAAAAAGAATCTGTGCTATGTGACATAATTTCTTTATGGTTCTTCATGTTTTTAGGATACAGAGAATGAGAGTACTCATAGCTTGGAGGAGGTTTCTATTGATGAGATTCTTGAAGCACAGAGAGATGAACAGCTCAAGAATCAGGAGGAAGAGAAGACAAGGAATAAGAAACTCTTAGAGAGAGGACTTCAGCCCCATGGTGAACAAGGCATTGATGAGTTCCCATGAATCAATCGCACCGGATATCAGAGAACTTTTTTGAGACTATTTTAGTTTTAACTTTGAGGGCAAGAAGATTGAAGCAAGGAACATTTTGATCTTGAGTCTCCTGTTCTGTCCTACACACAGTGTGAATAGGAGTTCAAGCTAACACAGTGGCGATGTGAAGGAGACTTCTTTTACAAGTTCACCTCAATGCATCTGTTTATTTTAATGACTTGATGGTGTAGACATGGATCCTGCTGTATGGAAACCCTGAAGAGGGCCAGGAATTTAGAAATAAAATTTACAAATGGAGTACTGTATAATCATGGAAAAGCAATGGGAACACAAAGTAGCAAGTGAGTATAGCAAGTGAAACTAGCAATTTCTCATGCTACGCTTGTCATGTCAATGCAGGAATGTTGAAAGATGGACATGGAAATTTCATCAGCATGTACAGGAACATTACATGAAGGAGATTGCAGTATATACAATATTTCTTTGGTGGAGCACATGATCTAGCCATATTCAGGATATTTCTTTTCAAGGAATGAGACAAATTGTCAATGGAAATGGGACAACATTTAATTTCATTTCTGGCTAACCAGGAAATATTGATGATGGATTTTGCTTCCAGACGCACTGGTTCTAGAATAGATATGGTTTTAATTTCTTTCTTTTTTTTGGGGGGGGGGTTATAGAGGAAGAGAAAAAATGACAAAATTACATCTATTTTTTAATTCCTAAATTGAAATTGGAGGCTTAAACGAATGGATATTAATAGAATGGTTGGCTTCTGGAAAAAGTTCCTAAGAATCCAAAGTATATGTAATTTCTGTTCCTAAACGTCACAGTTGCCCATCTATCTCCATGTACATGTATGTACGTATATATATATGGTATTTACATCAAATGTGTTGTATGTCAATGTATCAAATTTAGTTTGCTTTGAAGATGCCCAATATCATGGTGAAAAAAAATTGTGCCCATATTTGCCCCCAACTTTAAATTGATTTTGTGATTCTGTTTGCTCAATACACATTAAAAACATTAAGAAAAAGAGATGATTAATTTGCTGCTCACACTAAAAGTCTTTGTCGATATTTATGTACAGTGAAAAAAAGGACAGAAGAGCAGAGAGCGATTACCCTCTTGAAAGTTCCAAAAGATATCTTAGCTAACTTAGCAAAGTGTTTTTGTCTTTGTTTTTATTTTGATACACAAATTTCACATTCATATTGTTTGAAATTAAAAATACATTGGATTCAAGTACAAGGCAACAAGTTGTCAACATTATGACATTCACATTGATTTCTGTCTTTTTCTGAGCTGTTCAAATGTACATTTGCTCATGAAAAGAAATGAGGAATACTCAAAATGAGTACAATGATGAACATACATGTATATTGCAGAAAAGAATCCCCCATGTTAAAAACAAAGCATCACTGTTTCATACTCACAGTATGATATTGATATGTTTAGTGGGTTCATTGTATGTTTATGAAATAGAAAAATTACATCCTTTAAGTCCAAGAAAGAATCATTCAAAATGGTATTACATCATGATAGATGTCATTGATAACATTAGTTATACTGGGTGATATGATGAAAGTAATTTAAGATGTAAATTCCCAAAATAATATCTCTCTCTCTCTCTCTCTCTATCTCACTCTCTCTCTCTCTCTCTCTTACTCTCTCTATAGATCTAATACAAATGTACATGTATATCTCTTTTAGTATTAAAGGGATAGTTGAGTTCTTGTTTAAAACCGCAAATGCCTTCAAAGTGCATGGTTATTGCTCTTATTCTTATTTATGACATTTCTAGTGCTCTTTTAGGACCTAAAATTGCCATGAAGGTAATTTTAGACCCAAAAATGTGTGAAATTTAGCAAATACAATCATACCAATTCAGCTCCACTTTCAAAAAAATATGGTGAACGTTAATTAATTAATTAATTAATAATAACAATACACGGGCCAGCTGGTTGTGCGTATTATAACCAACACGAAAAAGCCAACAAAAAGCCAACATTGGCATTGACTGGAATAGGCTGGAATAAAACGTATAAGGCGCTATTTCGTTTTTTTCAATGGCTGGTTCAAATTATTGAATATTTGTGTCCCACCAAAAATATTAGAAGTCGTTATATTTATGGATATTTCAGCCGTCTCTGAACCGATTTTGATCAACCAAAGATGATTTTGTCATTTAAATTATATGTTCTTTCAAATTTGACACTCAGTTTTTCATTATCTCACAACAAAATTATTTTGTGAAGCGCCCTCTGCAACAGAACTCAACTATCCCTTTAATCTTATTAATCTTTTCTTCTGCTAATTGTATTTTTTAATCAGAATGTCAAAGCTGATGAAGTAAAGAAAGTACATCCTTGTGATAATAATCCAGCCATGAGTGTCAGTTCTTTTTAATGCATGGAGCATACCTCCAGAGTGATTAACATTTGCTTTTCCTTGTAAATCACCCCTTCCCCCCCCAAAAAAAAAAAAATATATATATATACATGTATATATCTCAAAGTAGTAGGTAAACAGCAACTGAGTAGAGAGAGAGAAAGAGAGCAGGGTAAGTATTATTGAGGGGCATGGGAAAGAGATGGAAGAGAAAGAGATGGATATATGCAGACAGGTAGACAGGGAGAGGCATACAGAGAGACAGAAAGACAAATGGAGTGTGATATAAATACTGATGAAGGGGTATTGAGAGATAAGAAAAAACGTGAGAAACATTTAAGAGAGGGAGAGGGAAAGAGAGGGGGTAGACACATTGAGGCAGAGATAGACGTTGTGGTGAAAAGATATAGACAGGCAAGTAGGTAATGGGAGGAAAGAGAGAGAGAGTATATGAGACAGATTTAAACACAGATGGCGGGCTCCAAATAAGTCAAGTTTGTTCTATTGCAAATTTATTGATTCACAAATATCAAAAAGATAAAAATCTGCATTTGTCACATATACATGTAGTACATCTATGTCAAAGTTGCGAAAAAGTTTACATGTTCACAACTTACAAATATTTTTTGTACAATAAAAGACAATATTAAGGTTTGAGAGTAGTGCTGAAAGACGGTCGCTTTATCTAAAACATTGCCAGTGGGTAGGTAGAAAATACACGGTTCTGCATTTAAAGAATAGTGTATGCTTACTGTAAATATCGTCTAAAATAGATACAATTTACACAATGCTTCGGAACATTATTTCACAAATTTACAAGATGATTCGAGGTGCTTTGGTTGATCTTTACATCCACTATAATATTGCATATCACGATAGCAACTACTTTCGAAAAATCAACCTAAGGCAATTTCAATAGCCCTGTGCGTCACCTATTGAAATATGCGAACATGACAATGACGTATTACGAAACCCGAACATAATTTCTGTGGGACATACAATAGTAAATTGAAAAAAATTGTCTCTGAGTTGATTTTTCGAGAATAGTTGCGATTGTGTTACATGTTGAAAAAATAAATTAAAAATTACACAAAACCTTCATAGTTCTCTTTGGAACATCAAGTTTTGTGTAAAGTAAATTAGGCCCGTATTCTACATGTAAATCACACACACAAGTTTTGACAAAAGGAATTAGACTGAGATATAAATTTTTCCTATGTTCAGATCTAGCTTTGGGTCTAACAGAATAAGTAAAATAGCAGCTAGCACTGTAACTCAACCACATTTATGAGTACGGAAAATGGTGATAAGTCGCTGTATGCATTACTCAAAAATTATAGAAAACATTTCTCATGTTTCATGGATGAAATCCAATATACTAAAATAAAAACACTTTACTTAATCATTTTGATGACAGCTTTTGTTGGGTAAGCCCCTGTACAACCATATACATGAATTTCATACAAGGTAATTTACCCTTCCCATAATGCACCGTTAGGCGCCTCTGGCAATCATACGCTCATGTAATTTTTTACCAATATAGCTTGTTAAAACCCATTTTGGGTTACGAATCTAATTGGAGGATACGAAATGTAGCATAATTTTCCTTTAGCTGTCGTATCTGTGTTACAATATTCTTGTTTTACTTATTTTGTCGCGTTACAATCTCGTAATTCTGATTACCAAAAAGAATGCATTGTTCACTGTGACTGAAAAAAATAATTACTCAACGATTGATTATACAAATTCATTCCTGCATGACTGCATCAGTCTAGAAAAGTATATGACTGGAACAAGATATGTGGGATATAATGATATAAAGGTGAATCAATATTGCCAGAATATAAGACTGACTGACCAAGTCGAGATGTATCTGTGACTACACATGTAAATACAGAGAGTTGCGATTGATTTTAAGAGTCCAGTCAAATCCCCAAATCAATGGATTTTGGGGTTACTGTCTTGCGGCTTGAGATTAAAAATACAAGCTCTGCTTTCCCTCATGTCCTTCGAGTAATGAATCTATACTTATAATTTGTAAATCATTACAAGTTTCACTCTTGATTGCTTTATAATTCTTATGCAATATGATATCCACTGTTAGAATATAGGTTAGTTGCTTTGTATGCTGTGAAACGTGAAACAGCAAAACAGTAATGTTGACAATAAGTATGGCTGCATTTTGAGGGCCACTGTTAAAAACATTTTATGAATATCTTGAAATGGCATTTGATAAGCCCGTCTGATTGGGGGTCTATGTGTCATTCTAATCAACAGCAATTCTTCATAGAACCATGACAGAAATGAAATGCAAGTACAAGAATTTACTACACGTACAATATTGTATGAAATGCATTTCTAAGATTCAGTTTGAAACGATTATCAATTATAAATCAAGCTCGCCAGGAAAGCTATTTTTGAAAATAGTTGAAAGACCATCAGATAATGAAAGACATTGGTACAATTGTCTATGAAAGATACTGGCGCATTAGTCATTACAACAACAAAAACGACACTGTCATTGCATGTATGAAATAAAATGATATTACCTTTATAATTGTAGCTGTAACATGCAAGATATATGTATCATAAAATCTCTGAAAAGTCTATTCGATCACACACAGTTAATGTCTATTAAAATGAAAGACTTAAATAATACGAGAAAAAATGCATCATTACAAAATATATTTACGTTTGCTAAAGTAATATAATTATGGTTTGGAAAATACATATACAAATAATCTAAGTTGAAATGTCATCGCCGACATTTTAATAAAAATATGAGCATGCATTAAAGGGAACCAAAACCTTCATCCTAAACGATTTGAATAAGATTAGTGAAAAATTGAACAAAATCAGGCAAGGTAAAAGGAAGTTAAAGCTAAAGAAATAACTTGTCATCAGAGGGCGATATATAATTTGATGGCGTCATTTGTGGACAACTTTCCATGCCTTCTGATCATGGAATTTCACAATTCTTTCATTTTCTTTGTATTCATTTGTGTTCAATATCCGACTTCATAAAATGTGAAGTAGAATATCATTCTGCATTCTATATCTTGTTTTCAGGGAGTAGATTATCTCAATCACAAGAAAGAAGGAAAAACATGAAATTCCATGATCAGAAGGCATGGAGAGTTGTCCACAAATGACGCCATCAAATTAAATATCGCCCTCTGGTGACAAGTTATTTCTTTAGCTTTAACTTCCTTATACCTTGCCTGATTTTGTTCAATTTTTCACTAATCTTATTCAAATCGTTTAAACTTTACAATATAGGTAACTTAGGATGAAGGTTTTGGTTCCCTTTAACATCATTAATATCAACAATATTATCGATGATGATAACTCTGATAACCCTTTTCCCCTCTTTGTTTGTCAGAAATTGTGGGATTTTGGACCCTTATCAAACAAAATTTACAAAATCTGGCGCCACCTCTTAACATACAAAGGCAAATAGTAAGAGATGCTGGTTCATCTGAAATAACATCGGCGATATCATGTCTGTAAAATAGCGCTAAGTAGTTATCGAGGATGGCGTAAAGCAAATGACAAAGATACGGTCTGTCGACTCACTTTCATTAATGAAGAAAGTAACGAACAATAGTGGTTTGGTGAAGTAAGTAAATACTACTTGCTGATGTAATACATGTATAACATTAGATAAAATGTGGTAAATTTGACATGTGACTTAATGCCACCCCCTCAACGAATCGTGTTTCAACAATATTTACAAATTATACAATACTGGAAACTTGTGAAGGTATCATTTAAATACCACTGATACAGTCCCGTCACAATTCGCAGATCATTTTTGTTATAACATTATCGAATGCGACAGATTGAAAGTTTCTAAAACTCACTTTTTTAATGTTTTGAGAGCTTTTGCCCTCAGTTACTTTGATTTCAAGTTTATGTGATGTGTCAACACTGACTGTATAAGGCACATAGAAGTTGATGTATGCTGTTCTCTCTGCTTTACTATATCTACTGCAAGAGATTCTAATGCTTCAAATAATTAACTACCAAAAGCATCATTTGCTCTTTAACTCCATGTAATTCAATAGCAATTACGGCATTCACTTGCAAACTATCATTATTTACTTGTGATTTCCCTTTTTTTAAATAGACTAATAAACGCTGTTTCTTACTCACACAGTAAGGTAAGCTACAAGAAAAATGTAATTAAAACCTGTTCATAAAGTACACCTTCATTACACAAACACTTCACAATGTCTACATAAGTCGGAACAAGTGGTTGTTGTAGGCAGGTTTTCAATAGATGACCTATCTACAGATTCAATACGCATACAAAACCATTATGCCGTAAAGTCATTAACAAATTCTACCTATCATGATCTTCTGCGCCTGATTATAGGTAAATATTCTCCGACTAGAAATATTGGAAACCAATTATCAAGCAAAAAATGCTATCTAATGGACGTTCAGTATGAGCATGCCATGTATTTTACAGAATAAATTTGCGAGTCCAAGCTATTTTATCCTATACGTTACTGACCATGTCTAAGATTTCAGTCTATCTGATGACTGTATCAAGCTAATCACAGCCCTACTTGAGCTTGAATCAGATAAAACGTCAACAAAAATGATGTCGATTTATGTTCACCGTTACATATTACTATTTAATCAAAAATTGGTAACCAAACATTGTCTATGGGTTACCTAGGCTATCTATACCTTGAAATTGCTCATACTTTTATAAACGACCTGTGACCTTTTTCTCTTCCATCACCGGAATCGAATGATACAAGAATTTGGAAAAAGTAATCCAGAAATACATGGGGAACTTGTTGACTGATATCTGACGGATGACGCTGCTTGTGTAATTAAGAACAGTTCGACTGTAAGTTCCCCTGCTTACAATTTACAGAGCGTTTTGAGTAAACATGACTCTAAATGACGTCTGATAAGAAAGGGTTGACTAATTAAAATACAGCTAATGGACGAATGTCTATAGAGATAGGGTTGTGAAATACTTTCATCTAATTTATGTCAATTATCATAATTAGGTTGAAAGTGCTCACTGTTGAGTGATGACTTCTCTTTGGTGATACAGGGATAATTAGTAACTGTATCACTGGCGATACTTGGCATTGACCGCTTGCTCAAGTCCGAATCAAGCTATCATATCCCGACCTGGAAAGAGAAAGAAATATAGACAAAAAAAAATAAATAAGTTTTCCTTTTAAATTGTATGTATCTATTACAAAATCTATATGCTGTTAATTTACTTCAGAATACTACACATATGATATGGTTGTATACCTACAGAACTAAAATTCAGTCGATGTCGCTATTGAGAAACACGCCCAGATATGTTCATCAACAACACAAAATATGACATTTTTGTTACTTTCCCCAAGGTTTTACATAAACATCCCCTTTTACTGAAAACTATATTTTAGTTCGCATTTGCATGTACAGTTCTGCTTAACTTTGGAACAAACTACCTTTACATGTCAAAATCTGTCAGACTGTCAACCAATTCAAAACTTGTCTTATAACACATTTATTCAAAATTGCTTTTGATGATTAACTTACTCTGTTCAAATTGATGTATATTTCATATGTATTGTAATCATGTTGTAGGTTTATTTACAATTTTTTCTTTAATATATTATTGTTTGTCATTGTATTTTGTTTGTTATAGCGCTTAGAGATTTCGGATGAAAGCGCTTTATAAGCACTGTTTTGTTATTATTGTTATTATTGTTAATATAACGAGCACACACAGGCTTTCTTAGCAGTCAAGTAAAACAAACAAACAAACCAACCAACCAAAAATATGAGATAAAAATGTGAAAATTTCATCAAATTCAACAATGCACTTATTTTATTATAATGGTGACTGTCCATGATCGGATTGAGAGAGATAGGCGATGAGAGAGATAGATAGATGATATATATATATATATAGACAGACATACAGATAGAGAGATACATACAGACAGATAGACAGAGAGAGACATAGAGAGAGGTGGCATATCCACATTAGAGCAGATGCGGCGAAAGTGGATAGTTGATATAAGGTTCCCAAATCGAATGGTATTAATACGTTTTATTGGGAGATATTGCTTCAATATTTCAAAATTTTCTAGGAAAACATGTCCCACCCTATAAATATCTGGTTACATCGCAATTATTGATGTGATCCTATCAATGATTTCAACGATTTGCCTCAGAGCGAGACCCGGTTACAAACAATGGATTTGTTTTCTTCTCATCAATCATGGATTATTAATTTCACTCAGTCAAGATCAAGGGTCTCACATCGGCTTACTTCGAATGATCGGGTCATCGCGTCCGGTCGGGTGGTCGCGTTACACGTGACCTTTCATAGATTTGTCGTAGGGTTTTCATAAAGTGTTGGGTAAATTGGACCAGGCCATTTGTACATAACAGGGTTTATTTCACAAACACTACTCCCTACTTTTCGTGAATAAAGGGGCGTGTTTTCACAAAAGGTCAGGTAACGCGACCACCCGACCTGATGCAATGACCCGATGATTCGAAGTAAGTAAGTTTGCAATGTCTAACTGTCCAATGTAGCATACAGACATACAGAATTCAATTACAATCAAATGAAATCAGAAAGATCTGGACACCTATTTCGCCTTATTTGCATTAGTCAAGAGCAGTTGAATCAAACATATTAGGTGAAAAAAAAATGATTAAAAACGTATCAAGTAAATCTAACGAAATTGCGTATCTGGTGGTTTTGCCATTATACTCTGTAATACTCGAATACACAGTAGACTATACGTTTATAATTTTCATTTGCCATGATATATAATGTTCCCCCAGGATCGCAAAAGGATGGATGAATTTTTATTTCTTTTTCTTCTTCAAAATTGTAGATTTTAAAAAAATGATTAAAACTGGGCCCGTCGCATAAAACTTACCACTGATTCACGGTAACTTTGCCATCAATATTAACTACCATGGCAAAATCACTCAACGGCCAATCAAACCAAGGTTTCCATGGAAGTTATCATTAATGGCAATACCATCAATGCTAATGTGTATGCGACGGAGCCCAGATCAAGTAAAGTTCACTAAATTGTGTATCTGATGGCTTTGCAGTACTATGTAATATTTATAATATGCAATAGAGCCTATATAATTAGATCCATGTATATCTTCTATAAGGAGTGCCGAAGGATGGGTGAATATTGAAAATTGGTTAGTTGATTTTCGTTTTATCCTATTGAGATTTTACATGTACGTAGATTTAACCATATTCACACGTTACATATATACAAAACGAAAAATAACGAAAAAAAAAACGAAAAAAATAATAAACGAAAATGAGAAGTCTCTCAATGTATTATTTGGCGATTAATTATTATTATGTTATTTTAGATCTTCATCGATCACGTATGAAGACGTGCTAATTGCAATATATGACTATAATGGAATAATTAACAGCGGTAAAAATTCAAGTGAAGCTATCCCTAATATAGCCTGATAAATTTCACAATCTGCACTTTCAACTTTCAATGTGTAATATTTATGTTTTATAACAATAATTCATTATTTTTTTGTATTCCGTACAGCAATCTTCCGACACTCCTATCATGCTATTTCATAGTATCATTCAGCTAACTCAACCGCACGATAATCAGTGATCTAGTCACATTGGAATAAGATTTTCAAGCAGCTCTCTTCCCCGAGAAAATTAAAATCAAATATATTGAGAAAATGTCAATCATAAAGTCTTTATTTATATTTCACTGTTGGGCTGAACATAGACTGATTGATCTTGATGTACAATTCGTTTGATAGAGTAAATTCAGTGCACGAACGAAGTATTATGACCTGCACGAGCAATACTTTGAAAGCATTGTGTTTGGGGATGCTCCTTGATACCTGACAAGCAGAGTAACGTCTAAGTTTACTGATCGATTTGCCGAACAATAGGAGTCTTTGTCATATTGACTTTCGGAGCTTTTCGGTTTGGTATGACTAAAGAAAGTGGATGTTGCATTTTGTACGTGCTTGTGTCTGTGAGATGGCCTTGAGAATGGGCAACAATGGGACCTAAAATTAGACACGACATCACTGTGATCAAGATAGATGATAGATGAATGAATGTTGATGGAGTATAAGGTGAAGATAGTCGGAGTTATATATAGCTTATATTTCCCTAACACCATAAATTTGCAAAATACATTTGTACACATGCTATCTTCTTTTCCCTCTTTTCTTTTCCTTCTTTATACGCGAATAGTATGATTGCATAATAGGTGACTCGGTTTGTCATCTTATATGCACAAAATTACATGTAGTTCACACATAATTTTATGTTCCATATGCATTGTGTATGATTGGCATTGTTGAGGTTTAATCAAACAACTTAGCACTGCATTGCGATGAAGTGCTGCATCTATCACCAATAACTGTTTTCTAAATTTATAGACGGTACTCTTACTGTTCTCTATCACTACATTATTGGACAGTTCTTTAAATACTCCCTTTTTTCAGTTGTAATCCTTTACGAATGTTCAATTTTCTTCATGGTCTCCCTTTTTTTTAAACTAAATTTTAACGAAGTGAACGAAACTTATATATACTTACATCTTGCACTGACACTGCATCATTTCGATCTGGCTGGGCTATCCTGAGCCTTGGTAGATGAACCATTGTCTCTTGGACTCGATGAAATACTATTTATACTCTTTCCACTGGAATGTCTTTGTTTTTTCTCCGTCTCATCTCTGCTCCTGAGACCTCGTCCTGCTGCTCCTCCGTTTCCTGTACCACTGACGCGCCTCCCTCCTCTACTACCACCACCACTACTTCCTCCTCCTCCTCCTCCTTCCTTATCTCCATTAGCAACGCTTTTCTCAGCTCCCCTTCCGGAATTGCCTCCTCCATCATCGTCTCTTTCATGAGATGCTATGTTGACATTGGTGGTGTTGGTATTGTTTCCGCTAGTAACGGTTACATTCTTAGATCGTTCTCTTGGATCTGACTTTCTTTGGTTTTGTTCCTTGGTCGGAGATGAGGTATTTGTTTCCATGGTTTCGTTTTTGCTCACCCGTCTCGCTCTTCCTTGCACATCTTTGTTTTGTGTTTTCCCGGAATGAGGTGTTACTTCATTTGAAGGATAGTCTCTCGGGGATGTATCGTTTTTCTTTTGTCTTCCGCCTTGCTGAGGAACGGGGCTAGTAAGGCTAAGTCTGGTTTTAGTTTCTCCTTGGGAATATTTTTGGAAATGTCTTGGGGAGTATTCTTTATGCGATTCTTGTTTATTTCGCGGTGAAGTCTGCGTGTCACTTCCAGGTGTCGTAGATTTCAGAGCATGAAAATCTTCAGCTTTACCCAAAGATAATTGAAACTGTGAAATTGCAGTTTTGCTATCAGCCGATTCATTTAAATCAAATAGGCCATTGTCTTCTCCTTTCAAAGGCATGCTACTGTCTGTATTGAAACTATCTTCCTCACTGCTTTGGACGACGCTAAAGAGAGGTGGGAGGTAAGCAGGAGGGCGTCTGCTGCCACGAAACTTGTCCTCAGACGCGTAGTCCGCTACCTCGATGTCCCCACCATCCCGACTTCCTCTAGAACTGACCTGAAGCTGTAGACCATTCGATGTGGGAAACAGAACAGGAACGTTGAACGATCTGCTGAGTGTTGATCTATCAAGTGTTGACCTGTCAGTGACGGACCCATCGCTTCCTTCAGCCCATGAAGAACGCACTCCAGGAATACCGTTCCGAATACCGTTCTCTGTTATTGCATTGTCCCGACGACAAGTGATAAAATGTTTGCATTCTTTCCAGGATTCCGGCCAGGCGACTAGAATAACTACCGCAACAAAGAAGTCAAATATATATCTTAAACATGTGAAGATTGTCCACACAACTCCAGGGATCATTGTCACCCCGGAGTATAGATAAATCATTCCTAATATATGAAAGGGTCCTATTAGCACACACCACAAAAATATCAAGACACCGACTGGTTTCGCGTGACTGAGTTCTGTGGCTGTCCCGATGGGTCCAGTCAGTTCTCCGTACCCTGCTTCAGCTAGAACATTATCCCTTGCGTTTGTTTCAGATGCTAACACCACGATATAGATATAGCAGCACATCACGGTCACCCAAGGAGCTATGTTACATAGCAGCGAGTAAATAACATTGTATGCCAGGTTGTTCTTATACACGACTGAGCATAGATATCTGTCTTGGAAATAGTCACTCTCGACAGACGTGACTACGATGGCTATGGTAAAAGCCATTGAATGGATCCAGGAGTATCCAGATATCAAGTTAGCTCTCACACCAACGCTCTTCCTGATGTAACTTTCAGAGTACTTCAGGGACAGCATCCTATCAAGGACCAGCAGCATTAGACTCATGATAATCTGGGTATGGATTAAATTACCAATGAAAGATGTGACCGGGCAGAGGAAAGAAGCATCCAGCCACATCGTACCGTCGGAAAACATCGCTCCTATGATGAAAGGAGCATTGAAGAGGCAATCGCACAGGATGGTGATGGCCAGGTTGTTCAAGTAAGTGTACAAGGCCCGGTCATGGAAGCATTTGTGACGCAAACCAGTGATGACCCCCAGATTCCCAATCAAAGCGAAGGCGGTTATGAAGATCATCAAGACACCGGCAAAGATCCTCAAAGCGTCTTCCGTGTACGCTTCCGATGGCGGCTGCACGGTCGCACTCGTCGTCAAAGAATCGAGCTTGATGGTATTCGACCCCGTATCCTTTGTCGACAGGTTGACTAACGCAGTCACCGTGGTCGACAATGTAACTGAGACATTCGATGTAACGCTCGTTACGGTCGTTACATTCCATGATGTCACATTAATGGTTGTAATGTTCACATCAATCAGCGAGCTTGTTTCGTTTTCGCCACTACCCCACGTCTCAGTCGTTGATTCAGCCGTCGTGGCCATGGCGATGTTTCACTAACAAAATTGCATATTGCCAGAGCCATCACTGTTAAACTCACTAGTGTTGCCTATAAAGTCGGCAAGGGAACAAACCTCTATATGCCCTTCACTTCACTTGACATTGCAATTACTATGTGCGTACGTCTATTGATTCATCGATTACCATTCTCATGTGGCCTACATAGTCGGAAGAGGAGGTTAGATAACGTCTGAATATTGTAAACAGAAATCATTTCATCCTGAATGTCGGAATGATATTCGATTTCTGTTCACCATCAAGAGAGCATACACACGAACAAAGTATATAAACTCTCATAGGCCTGCATATTTAGTGGTCCTTTCACAAAGATTCTCCAGGGAAAAACAATTGTAGCTTCATAGTGTAGATTCCACTTTTCAGGAAAAGTATATCAGTCAGTATATTCAGGAAAGTATATCAGTATATTCAGGAAAGGTATATTATGATTCCTCTCTATAGCGCCATGTTTCACTATAAGTCGAACTGCGATAAGGACGAAAAAGACTTTAAGTCATGCCAAATGGACATTGAACGACTGAGTCATTACGCCATTGCACTTCTGTCTGCGATGTCACAACTTGGAATGTGGGATTATCGATCGCTTAATTTCACAGTTCACAAAGATGTGTCTTGTCCGATTCCTCCTCTTCTATCATGGTATCTACCTGCTCAAAGTCACAGTTTATTCGCAGGCCAAAATCTTCAACTCGTTTCTTGGCCGAGACTCTGCTGATAGCATACAGATAGGCATATATGAATTCAGCGGGGAAAATGAGTGATTGTTATTATGTCGAAAGAAAGCTCGTCTGCTAATATTAAACCGCGGTATTCTCCATTGTTATGACGTTATTTACTTCCACCCGCCGCTCACTGGTGTTCATGTAGATGCAATGTAGCGCACGCACACTGTCATTTGTGTATAAAGATAGCAGTGCATCACTGCATGCAGAATGGGTACTGTACAGTTCTGTGGTACCTACACGTACGGAGAGTTACGTAGGACGCCATTTGCATGACAACAAGAAGGCGCCGTGAGCAAAAGGCGCCAGGCCATTACACTGTGAGAACCATAGCACAATACACACTCGGACTATACTCATCCCTCAATGTTGCCAGACATAAACACACAAAAGGATACGTGGTAATATCGTGTAGGGCATAATCTGCACGCTTTATCTGATATAGTCAGAGAATGATTGAATGAGACGTCAAAGTAAATCCTTCGTGGCATGGTCGAGTTGGGATTATTACCAACTCGGGGTCCACTTTTGAAAACACTTTGTTTCGTTTGATATAGACCTTCATGTCATGTTTTTGATAATTAAGTTAGTACTTCAGATGGTCGCAATCGAGTCATATGCATAACTGTCTTTTATGTCAATTTTAAATTATATTTTACCATACTATTTTTTTTAAAGAGCCAGTTATAATTAATTCAAAGGCCTAAAACTGAAAGCTTTTTTTTTTCAAAAAGAAAGAAAAAAGTTTCCAAATCCTCTTTTTTTCGGGTGCATGTCCTCTCCAAATGTGACAAGCAAAAAAAGATCACTTTTGGAAGCATTAACAATATTGATATGTATAACAACTATTAATAACTGTATGCATAATGATAAACCTTTTCATTTCTAACTGAGGGCCTAACAGTAAAAACCCAAAACCTTCTGGTTGTCTCTGAAAGCATCTTAAACAAGTTTACAAGTTAGTGAAGTCACAAATCTCATAAGCTTATTAATTAATAATCAACATCTATACTATTATTATATGTTTTCATTAACTTTTTCATCATCTCAATCAATCAACATGAAATGCTAATACAATTTTCAGTATATGATTCTCTCTCTCTCTCTCTCTCTTTCATTCTCTCATTTTTTCCCTCTCTGTTTTCTCTCCCTTTTCTGTCTCCCTCACTCTCTCCCTCTATCCCTTATTCTTAGTCTCTCTCTCTCATTTCGCATTTTCTCCATTCACTCTTTCCTTTACCCCGCTTCTCTCTTTCCATTCGGTTTCCATCTCTTTCCAAACCACCATTAACACCCTATCTCTTCATTTCTCTTCTTTTTTGGTATCTATACCCTCTCTCTCTCTCTCTCTCTGTCTTATATATATTATACACACACACACATATTTCACTCTCTCCACCTCTGTTGATGTGCATATACTATATAACTCTCTCTCTCTCTCTCACTCTCGCCTTCTCTTTGTAAATGTACATATTATTACAAATCAATTTTATTTATACTGTATACTGGGTCACAACAGGGATGGAATACCCCATTTTAATAAATCGTAATTACTATATATGATCAATTTCAAAACAGAAGCTAATTGCACCCAATGCACAAAGGGACTATCTGGGTAGAATAATTTAGAGGTCATAATCATTAATAGACACTTCCTATAACCTCTGAAAAGCTGAACAACATGATTTTTTATTGCCAGGGTTTATTAAAGCTATACCTTATAAACCATTAGCAGTTGCACTGTCAGTTTCTGGAATTTAGCATTTTGATATAAAGATGAGGTGATAAATATCACTACTGTAGAAGTCATTAAATGGCACGTTAAATGGTTTATACGGTCAATATCTCCAATTGTCATGGACAAATCAAAAGATGATGTCCAACCATGAAAAATGAAAATTCATTCCAAATCAAAGTCGGTATAATAATCTCTCGATATTACAACTGTCTGCCCTTCTATGACTATTAGTACTGTTACATATTTATATTGTTTCGTTAGTTTTATATGCCCTTGGTGGGAAAAAAAAACAAATATGATTTGCAACTCCGTGGTCTTTATAATTATGCGATATGAGTCTAAGAAAAGCATTTAGCCACCATGGCTCAGGGAATAAAAATCAAGATTATGATGACTGATATTTCATATTAATTAGCTTCTTGTAAATTGGGTTCATTTCAGTGGCAAAAAGACGATTAACCTACATAATTTGTCTTCTTAGATTTGATTAATATTGCATTAATTGTCAAATGCTAACACCTCAATTCATTCGAAGCTGTCCTATATCCTACGTCAGTTCATCTTTCCTTGTCATCCATGTGAATTCTGTCATAATGACCGCTGATATAGATTAATTTGTTGATAACTTCTTTTGATATATCATCTATCGATTTAAAGGCATTCGTTGACACGGAAGAAAGCGCGTGGCACGTCAGGCTCAATCGGGTCATATGAACCGCACATCAGGTAGCTAAAGAAAGATGATTAAAAGACAGAAAGAAAGAAAGAAATCGAAAGAAAACAAGAAATTTTGAAAAAAATTAGATACGTTATCTTACAGGGGAAAAGGCAAGATGGAAGATCAATAGCTTATTCATCCGAATCTCAAATAGCCAGCAAGAAAGAGTGAGAAGTAAGAAAATAGAGGGGAAAATAGATGCTAGGAAAAAAGTAGAGACCAGACAGGTAAATGGCAGATGAAATCTGTAATTAAATAAATGTTGAATCAATAATATTAGAGCTTATTCATACGCACAACGAATAACGAGGAAGAGAGAATGAAACGAAAATGGTAGGGGAAATATGATGTTAAAATGAAAATGTGTAATGGAAGATAAAATCGGTATCAGAGCTCATAATTTCGTTTAGTAGATCCTGCATGTTTTCTTAGTTATATAATTATATTTTTGTCATTTTAAACGTACGGGAGGGGTAATTAAAAGTTAGAGAGAAAATAAATCATGTTCCCAGGTTCTTGTTCATGATTCTAATGCTCTATTATACGTAGTTCATTCTTTACTTTTTATTTAAACAGGGGGTGGGTTTTTTTTTCTTCATCATTTGCAAACTTCTTTCCCCAAGAGAGTTACTAGACGAGTATTATCTCAATTGAATATCTTCTAAATCTGATATAGGTTTACATCTGTTAGTTTCATGTAATATTGGGCAAAGACGGGGCAAAATTATTCCTAGGAGAAAAATGTCACCTTTCTTGGTTTTCGGCGGAGTCGACGACGATCCTGTGAATGAAGAGCTCGGGTCGTTCAATGAACTCCCACTTCCATGGAGCATAGAAGGCAGCATCGTACTCCCACTCGAGGTAAAGACGACTAGGGGAGACGACGTTGAGTGAGGAGACGCCCACGTGAAGGTACTTCGTGAGGGGATCGTACATTCGGTAGTCACTGTATTTCAGAATATTTTCAGAAAATTAATTCAGAAAATGTTTGCCAACATTCAATATCGTTACTAATTTATCATCCCTTTCTTTTAAGGCTACGTACTGATCTACGTGTGTACATGAATTAAAATAGCATCTTCGTGATTATAACAAAAATTATACAGGAACGCAAGATCAGTTATTTTTAAGGTGATACACAAATAATAGAGTTGAGTATAGTGTAGTAAAGTTTGGTATACAGTATAGTATATGTCAGACTGAATAGTATAGAGTAGTAGTCTAGTAGAATGACATATTATAATGTCTACATCAAAATACTTCTTCCATTGATTGATACAACTTTTTAAGTAAAATGTGTAGATTCATGGGGATTTGTCCTACCCTTGTCGGTGATTCGAACAGTTTTAGAAACCTAATCTTTCTGTTGAACATTCATCGGCTACATTCTCTTCGAAATAAAACAGGACCCCCCACCTCTAGCTTCTGCTTTTAGCATTTTTTAAAATAAATATTTAGATTCTGATTGTATACAAGATAATAATTTACTCATCACATCACTAAGTGCAAACAAAATGAAATATTATGAGCGGGCATAGGATGAATGTTCATCTTCAGACGTCAGTTACAAAGTCCATTTGTTTTAAGTTACCGTCTACGCGAATCTATCAAGGTTGCTAAGAATACTACAGTGGATTTCTAATCTATAATTATTGCTCTAGAGTTGGAGAAATGTGCATTATGTCCGCATTATGTTTTAAGTTTAAATGTCCAAAACTTTTATCCAAAACTACTCCTTGAAAGTACGTAAATCAATCGCAAGCCATCTAGAGAGAGTTTTCCCCATGGGCCTCTGAATTATATCTAGCTTGAGAGCCGGTTGATTATTGGTATGAGGGCCCTTTGATATATATCTTAGTGCCGGTCCCATCGAAATTCCCAAACCGAATTTCAGTCCCAGTCCGCTTTGTTTGCATTCACAAGTGCATTTTAGGCTGTATTCTTTCAAATTGGATACTCACGGTGAGAGTGGGATTTCTTCAGATTGTCCATTTTCACCCACCATAGAGATTGTCATCTTTCCCTTGAACATCTCTGCCCTCTTCCCATCATCAATCTGAACTTCAAAACGATACTGGAACCCTGTCAGATACCAGATAAAGGAGCAGGAAAACACGATATTTCTTTAAGAAGACTGGTTTTGAAAACTCAGAATTTCAGCAAAACTTGTTTGGTGTTTGCAAGAGCTTACAAAATGCCAAATAAGTTGTGAGCTGTTAGGACGATGTTGGGTAAAGTGATGTATGATCACTATCTTCTTTAATCAATAAATGCACGTTTTATGTTTTCATCAAATTCTTGAAATTTTCGATCAGTTCCTCTCCAAATGTGACAAGCACAAAAGGGATTAACCTGATCAATAAAGTAAAGGATGCAATTTGATTTATTATCGTCATCATTATCACAATCATTGCCATAATATTTTCGTCATCATCATTATTATCACGAATGCATCGATCATCACCATCATCCTCATTGTCACCATTCCATCAGCAACAACATAATCTTCATCGCCGTCGTCACCATCAGCATCATCAGCAGCAGAAACAACAACAGTCATCAGTATCATCATCTTCATCATCATTTTACTACACTATCATAATCATCATCATTTTACTACACTATCATAATCATCATCATTTTACTACACTATCATAATCATCATCATTTTACTACACTATCATAATCATCATCATTTTACTACACTATCATAATCATCATCATTTTACTACACTATCATAATCATCATCATTTTACTACACTATCATAATCATCATCATTTTACTACACTATCATAATCATCATTTTACTACACTATCATAATCATCCTCATTTTACTACACTATTATAATCATCATCATTTTACTACACTATCATAATCATCATCATTTTACTACACTATCATAATCATCATCATTTTACTACACTATCATAATCATCATCATTTTACTACACTATCATAATCATCATCATTTTACTACACTATCATAATCATCATCATTTTACTACACTATCATAATCATCATCATTTTACTACACTATCATAATCATCATCATTTTACTACACTATTATAATCATCCTCATTTTAATTCTGTTCATACCACAATAAGGGGCTCTGTCCAGTGTATTCTGCTGATATACCAGTTCCTTGACCCCTGCATCCGGAGCGTACTGGTCAGCCAGCCATCCCATCTGGGCAGTGGGTGTGTCTTCAAAGCAGAGCCCTTCGTTATAATCGTCCCATTCACGAGAGCAGTGGAATGCCAGATAGGGGCACTCCCCAGAGTTGATGGAATCCATAAAGAGGTAGGCGGCTCGGATGTGATTACAAGCAATGTAATCAATCACACCTGAAATTGAGAAATAACAACAATTATACAAAAATGTAAACAGAATTACAAATGCCATATCTTCAGAGCTTCTATAGCTCATAATTATCTGGGCAATCTACCATTGATACTATTATCTATCCAATTTAATTGTTGGCGTACGATATCTGAAAATGGCATCGAAAGAATACATCTGCTTTCTTTCTTTTCGAAGGAACATCAACAAAATATAGGAATGAATGAAAAAGTAATAAATAATTAATTAAATTGAAGAAAAAAACGAATTGATTAATTGATTAATAAATACATACATAATCAAATAACTTACTAGCGTAATAACCATTAGCCCCCTACACACACACACACGCACACGCGCACGCACACACACACATACACTCTCTCTCTCTCTCTGTACTTTCAAGCTCCGCAATGCCGAGAATATGAAGTTGAGGGGATGTGGGCGGGGAGAAGTTGGGGGCGGCCGGAAATTACTGAAAATTGAGTCCTAGGGATGCAGGGTTTGACGTGGGTCCTCGCTAAAATCTAACGGGCGAGCTCCGGGGAAGGCACTGATGGGGGTGTGGTGGGGGAAAAGTGGAGAAGGTATATAGCTGCGCCTGTCGTCAGCTAGCTGCGCCTATATCCCAGATTGCCCTCTAATTGCCATTTTTAAAATGATTTTTTTTTTTTTTTTTTTTTTTACCCGATTTTTTTCAACCTTTTTAAAATAAGTGTTCAGTTTGTCTCTCCTTTCTTATCTATCTATTTACTCTGACATTGATACCTATTGATCTCAGGTATACTAATAATAATAATAATACTCAGCTTGTATATAGCGCCAATTACAATTAAGTCTCTAAGCGCTTCCAAACTTGGAGATTATTACCCCGGCTGTGCTGCCATTACGGCGCTCTAGCATTTCAAGGAATTAATTCCTGCCAGGTACCCATTAACATCACCTGGGTCGAGTGTGACAAATGTTAGATGCTTTGTATCAAGTATAATCAAGACAGTCTGCTGAGCCACGAACTATCTACCGCTTATTATCCTAAAATCGTTTGTCTCTAAGGAGCATTCATCTTTCTTTTTTCTTTCTACCTTTCTTCCTTTTTTTCGGGGGGGGGGGCGTAAGGAAGGGCTGAAGCCCCCAAAGACCCTCGGACACGCCAGTGCCTGAGAAAGAAAGAAAAGAGAGAGAGAGAGAGAGAGAAGATCCATCTTACCACCCCAGATCCTTCCGTGAGCGATGATAGAGCCGATGATACGCATATCACAACCAGGCTGCTCTCGTCCGCTGTTCGGGAAGAAATCGACATGACCGGTCGAGGAATACATCCCCATACCTAGGAGTGAGAAATGTAAAAATTGTAACAAAACGAAACAAAAAACAACACAACATGGGAGAGAGAGAGAGAGAGAGAGAGGGGAGCAGAGAGAAAGAGAAAGAGAGAGAGGGAGTGAGAGAGAGGAGAGGAGAGGGGAAATTGAGAGACAGACACAGACACAGACACATATATATAGAGAGAGAGAGATAGACATGAACAGAAAGATAGCGAAGGGACGAAAGGAGAGAAGGGGAGAACTAGGAAGACACACAGGGAGAAAGACAGTGGAGAGAGATAGAGAGACAGACAGAGGGAGACAGAGACAGAGAATCGTCTATTTCTTTAAATGTTAAGGAAACTTTAGCTGTTCTTTCTCTTAAAAGAAGTTTTGTACTTTATGTACTATAATCGAAAAATCGACCCTGCTATATATCCCAGAGATATCACGTTATAGGATTGTGTAAAACGACGTCATTGCGATGTTCGCACATTTCTAAACGTGATGCTGGACAAGGCTATTGGAATTACCTTGAGTGAAGTTTCGAAAGACTTTGCGAACGTTTTAATATATCTACTGGTTTTTTAACTGAATCTCAGATTTGTCAAATGTTATATAATTATTCAAGTAAGGACAAACTTCCCTTACCTAGTTTATAGAGAGGGTCGGTGTCGGTGTGGATGATATCAACGAAGAGAGCATCGGAAGCATCAAGGCGGACCCTAGGGTCACTGTCATCAAAATATGGACCAGCAGGGTCCAGACCTGGAATCGGAAACAAACAGAGCACATAGATGTTATTTTCAGAAGCATATAAGCGCTTGAAACAAAAAAATGAGGGAAAGAGATAGATAAATAGAGAGTGAGAGAGGGAGGGAGGGGGAGGGACTGGGTGGGTGGGTGAAATGGAGGAAGAGGGGGAGGGGAGGGTGGGTGAAATGGAGGAAGGGAGGGAGGGAGGAAGGGAGGTAGAGTGGGTGGGAGAGAGAGAGAGAGAGAGATATGACACCACGCATAGTCCTGAAAAGCAGAATTACTACATGACTTTTTGTATACTATTCGGAGATTTGAAACTACAAGAAAAATCATTGGTCTCTCTATTTTTATTCTTTGCCGATTTTTCTCAACCTTCTGAGTTCTCTGCTTTCATAATACCATTATTTATAAACCGCCTTTAACAAACATTTCAAAAAGCTTTACAATATTGAAAACAATAATGGAAACTTTTACAAAAAAATGAATTAACAATCAATAATATTTAAAGCTTTACACAAAAATAGATCATTATTATGACAGTAACTCTTAAATATGCACAATGGTGAAACCGGGTTATTATTTTCTCACAAATTTCACCACGTCCACTGGTCTAGATTGTTATCATCGGTATGTTTCTCTTGTATATAATTATTATACAAGAGGATGATAGTTATTCTTCTTTGATTAAATCATGAAAGAAGGTATCTACCTGAAATTCGTCCGATGTTGGGAATGATAGCACCAGCTATCCCGGCAACATGAGCACCCAGACTGTGTGCTATGATGTGGAATGTACTCGGTCCTACCGCCTGGATACTCTATCAAATCATGCAAGCAGTACAACAACAACAACAAAATGTGATTCAAGACCGATCGTGGAACAATGGGGGTAGGCCAGTGCACAGTTTGATTACAAAATAAATCCTTTTTGCTCTTCAAAAAAGGTTTTCATATTATCACCATAAAAGTAAAAGACATAGTCTTTATAGAGTACACAACGCCCATCCAATCAAAATAACCCAAGCTCTAGAGTGTGATAGTTAGAAGAGACCATCGACGAACACAACGAAAAAAGTGTGAGGATAAAATATTTGAGAGAAAGAGAGACAGAGACAGACAGACAGACAGAGAGAGACAGAGACAAAGACGGACAGAGAGAGAGATGGGGGGGAGAGTGTGAGTAAAAGAGAAAAAAGAGGGAGAGGGGGAGCTTGTGGGTGTGTGTGTGAGTGTGAGAGAGAGAGAGAGCGAGAGAGGGAGAGAGAGAGAGAGACTTAAATATATATAGGAAGATAGAGAGATGGGGAAAGGGGGTGGGAGAGAAATACTTCTCGTTTTACCTGTATCATATTGAGAAGGAGAGCAACCTCGGCACCGACCACCCTCACATTACCGACGGCCTCATCGTACTCATTCCTGATCACACCCGGTCTCCAGTCGATGGTGATGACGTTATAGTCACCTTCGATCAGGAGTTCGTTCGTCATGTCCTCCATCCAATCAACATCGGATCCTTTCACGAATCCGTGGATGATGACCTTAGTTTTCTTCCATGGCTTGAAATCGGATCTAAAGAGAGAGAGGGGGGGGGACACGACTTCATCATTCCCCCTTGTTATACTAAGATTTGAAGTTCTTGTAAGCATTATGTACCCACAAACAAAATTACATGGTTAATATAATGGATTACAATTCCATTACATTACAGAAACACAGACTGGCTTACTACAATAAGTTGGGATTGGGGTAAATATTTTTGTACCATAATGTTGATCTACTGATTATTATATTCCCATACCACACTCATAGAAAACATCCTTTTCTACACAATGTACAATGTTGTGACACGAAAATAATATATAGCCTTTAAACGATGGGTGTGGATAATTCATTATTGTAAACTTAATTGTACTCACGTTGCAATAGTGTCACTTTCGTAGGTGCTGAGTTCTTGATAGCCTCCCTGCAGGTCCCGGGTTCGAAGCTTGAATGTAGTCCCAAGCTCATCTCGCGTATCGGGAAGATAATCTACAGGCCGATCATCAGCGTGATAGAATGGCGCCTCGTCACTCACGAAGCAACCTAGCTGATCATAGCATACCTCTCGACCTAATAACAGAAAAGTATGTAGTGAAACCCTTCTGTATCACTAGGTCTGTGAACAAATTTTTAAAATAAATGTTGAATAGTAAAAAAATTATGGTTTTTAATTCTTTGTGTGATTATTAGATTTTAGCTTTGAATATCTTCCTCGGGAACAGCCTTCGCAATTTGTCCCTGCTTCTGTTTTTAAAAGTAATGAAAAGGCTATTTAAAGCCAACAAAAGTTTCATTGTCGGCCGGAATTTGCAGTTCACTGTAGATATTGTCAGATATATATTGTTGTTTTTTTTCTTATAACGGACGTGTATCAATCAAATATGATTATTTACGCCTGGGAACCGACCTTTATACCTCCACCATCCGAAAGAAGTGACTCAGTTTCGAACCGGAGTCGCCTGAGCCAGTTTGTAGGCGAAGACAGAGAGCTGACCAAGTGAACGTGCCGCTAGACCAACTCACATCTCCAGAGAGTGAAAGTGAAAGGAAGTTATGAAAGGGTGATGGATGCAGAAAGTGAGAGTGAACAGAATCGAGAGATAAATGAAAATCCGAGAGAAGTCCAAAAAGGAATGGATATAGTTAGCGTTATATAGAGCTGGATAGATATAGAAAGATAGATGAGTGGATGGATGGAAAGAGAGAGAGAGAGAGAGAGAGAGAGAGAGAGAGAGAGAGAGAGAGCTACATAGAAAACAGACGGAATGAGAGTGAGGCTCGGAGTGAGGAACATAAAATTAAGCAAATTTAACTTCAATCAGTAACCCCAATACAAAATAATATAATTCAGCATACCTGAAACGAGTGTCGCACACAGCAAAATCGCAAGATACCACATATTTCCCAGCTTTCTGTTCGCTCCAACAACAATCGTACTACTGTCGTTCACTTATAGACAAGACATTATAATCGAATTAATTTTTCAGATTTTATCTTTGACACAATCATGCTTTCATAATTAATTATGGGAATTTGACATTAGTTTCTAGATAGCATTGATGTGTAAATATTCCTTTATTTACATCTTTCAAATCGAGTGTAGAGTTTAACTTGCATCTGAAATTTAATATCATGTCGGTGTATGATGGAATTTTTAACAGGTGTTCAAAGCATATTTATATCTAACGGTAAACAGAAACATGTCGAAGGTTAAGAAATCCAGAATATTCCAGTTCAATTTATCTACCACTTGAAATAAACAAAAAAGCAAATCATGTTGTAATATAAAATTCAGCTATATATAAATATAATGGATTTATGATAAGCGTTAATTGCAATGAGATGGATCATATGAAAGATATTAAGCAAATAATTACCGTTGGTGAAGGTGATGGGACAAACTAAGATGGGGGGAGGGGTAGTGAGCAGTATTCTTCTTTTTTTTTGCCCCCGAAAATTTGAAAATTGCGCAGGCCAATTTTTTGCTCAGTGGGGGGTAGTGAGCACAATTTTTTTTTCTTCCGTTTTTGCCCCCGTATTTTTTTTATTTTTTTGCCAGGGAGGCCGGGCCCCAGGCCCCTGGATCCGCCACTGACACAGTGCAACGCACTTTCACTGAAGATAGTAGTACTATCTACACACTGTAACGAACTTTTCTTCTCCCATCAATGATGGACGAACTATCTTTCATCACGTGATTTACTTTTGACCAATCGTACAGCAAGATTCTTAGTATGTGGAATATAAGAAGTAATAATGTTGATTTTTGTTTAACACACAGATAAGAGAATGGAAAGGATTGTTGACCTGGAAAGGTCTTACAATACCTCCCCCAATAATAATAGTTAAAAGAGGGTAAAACGCTTAACTTAATGTCCAAAGCATCTTTAGGGATGCAATGCAAATCAAGTAAAGTACTTTCCTAACTTTATTGCACCCTTAGACGCCGTTGTTTAAAAGTGCAAGGTCAATATGCAATCACACACTTTTAATGTTGCAAATTCTTTCGAATACTCAAGTTTCTTATAGGGTTCAACGTTTAACCCTTATTTAAAGTGTGAAATACGTGCAGTATAAACAATTACAAAGACTTACCCTCATAATCATCACGATAATAACATCTGTATTAGATGCTGCTTATAAGTATCGGCTTGCATGGTGATGTACAGTATATACAGTAGGCTACTAAGCTTACGGTTGCACCGTGTGAGAGAGGGGGAGGATTAGGGAGTCCTGAAAAGGACTTTCTTTCTTGAGAGTGTGTGTAGTCCTGAAAAGTACTGTTGGTAACCTTTCTTGAGCTTATAGTTCTAAAGAGAACTATAGCGCCGGTTGGAGAGGATGGGTAGAGAGAGAGTGGGAGAGAGAGGGAGAGGGGAGGAAGAGAGGGGGAGGGAAGAGGGGGAGGGGGAGGAAAGTGAAGACAATACAACAGGACATCTTCCCCTCCCCTAATCGGTGGCCTAGTAAACTCGAATTTCACATTTCATCCATTTAATAGGACCCGTGCCAAGGTAAAATAACGATTAAACAATTTGGAAAATGAAGTTGAGTCTGAAACTAGGAGAGAAAGAGGAAAGATATGAGTTATTATTTCTTTTTCAATGAAACCAGAGTTCCAGCCATAGTTCTCTCATGAGCCATTACCTCAGTCCCTCATCACATTTTTGATGATTTTCTCCCAATGTTTTCTGCAACGGAACAGAGAATTTAAATAAATCAATAAAAAGAAAGTGAGCAATGATAGATATTTATCCATTTTTTATTTATTTATTTATTTATTTATTTATTTATTTTTTTTTTGGGGGCTCCTCATCACCCTCATCGCTGACGCCAAGTAATACAGAGCAGGAACTCGTTATTTGCACCTGACCAAGCACGCACATTTCCTGAATAAACACAAACATTAAGGAAATACATGTATCAGTAGTCTTCTAGCTGCAACAGTAGCCTATATAAGATTTCAGTACTAATATTGTAGAGAACAAAATACTGATGATAATGGCTACCGTTACTGCAGAATTTGACATGCATAATCAAGGCGGGGAAGAAGGGGTGTAAATAAATGGAGATGCCTACTTTTTATGAAAACCGATTGATGCCCACATGGATCGCCCTCAAGATGTTTGGAATTAAATGGAGGAATTAAATGGAGAACGTCTGTATTATCTCCTTCCCCCTCCCTTCCTCACCAAGTCAAATACATGGTGTGGTTGGTTTGGTTTGGTTTGGTTTTATTTTCCGTATAAAAATTCAAATACATACAAGAATACAATTTACAAATATAATACAAATCAAGAATTTAAAATGGCTGGAATGCTCTATTCAGAGCCATTATTAAAATCGCTCTGTTCTTCCTAGAGGTCCAGAAATAAATAATTAAACATAGAAATAAAACACAAAATATTACAAAGAAAGAAAACAAGATAGAAGGTATTAAAGCTAGGTTGCATGTAGGTACAGCTGGGATTAAATATATTATTCGTTTCACGTTATGTTACTATCGCTCCTGGTACAATGTACAAGTAAACACCTTGTACTATAATATCAATGCAAGTTTTGTTGCTTGCAAATAGGCATAATCGTGATAACCTTGATTATATTTATTATCTAAAGTGAAACGAGTAATATATTTAATCCCAGCTGTACCTACATGCAACCTATATAGCTTGCCTTCTATCTTGTTTTCTTTTTAGTTGATAATAAGCTTATGTCCTTAGACAAGAAATTTCATCTACTAGGGTCTATCTCTAACTAGGTGTTTATGGTTACCTAGCCCCCCATTCTCTCTCTCTCTCTCTCATACACACTCACTCTTCTATCTCTTCTTTCGTTCTTTTTTCCGCTTTGTATATTTTCTTGATCCCAGCTCTCCCCCTCTCCCCCTCTCCCCTCCCTCTCTTCCTCTCCCTCTCTCTAACTTTCTTTTCCCCTCTCTCACTCTCTCTCTCTCTCACTCTCTCTCTCTCTTCCTTACATTCTCCTTAATTAGTTCGACTCCATGGTGATCACCCTATTATACACATAACTCTCTCCCCTTTGACCCTCACCCTATATAATTATTAGCACGTCAAGTACAACTCAGTATGACATGACATTGGTAGAGGTTATAGGGTATTCCCATGCTCTATCTGATATAATATTTTCTAGCGAATTCAGGATCTGTTTACAATTTATTGCACGTATTAAAACGGAATTAAACAACACGGAAGTCACCATCGCCCACGCAACTTCTATTGCACGGTACAAGGCACTCTCAAACTGTGAGCAAATACCGATTATTATAATACATGTAGTTTCGTTTTCATGTTGGTGAATATATATATATTCCACCTATACTCAATTGCCTGGCTGCATGTTGCTACATGAAGAGGTGCATTAAGCGGTAGTGGTGTGTCGTCTATGTATATCTCATTATGATAATCATCCAGTACAGTGTCTACGCATGATATTATGGTGTCCATGCTCTGTATAGCTCACAGTAAGTATATGAATGTATTTGACAGCTTGCCAGACCATTCTGACAATTCCATTGTGTGAATACACAGGTGTATATTATTTGTGTAGAATAGTACATGTACTTTTGCTTTAGCTTGATATGTCTGCATGTGTATTAAGTATACGTATAGCAGTCTCATCCTGTATACTACTTATATCAGTCTCATCCTGTACACTACTCAGCTACATGCGTGTATTTCATTCCTATTTTGAAATCGAGATAGCAGCTGAGACGCATTACAATATCAACATTATTATCTGTGTATTATCTTTAATTACTCCAATCCTAATGGCCTCTTCATGACTGTGTGACAGAACCTCATATCCCGGTTCTAGGACAACCACCCCCCGAGGACAATGTCCCCCCGGAAAATGACCCCCTAGGACAATTACCCCCGTTGACAATTACCCCCCGAAAAAAAAAAATCTGCTTTTATTAAAACCAATTTATTATCAGGGTGGACTACCCCTTTAATGAACAGGGGGAGGTAATTTTCGGGGTGTGGGTAATCTTTGGGGGTGGTTGTTCTTGGTCGTCCTGGGGGAGCAATTGCCTAGGGGGTATTTTCCGGGGGTAATTGTCCGGGGTGATTGTCCAGGGGGGTTATTGTCCTGACACGTCATATCCCAGATGACCCAAGAGCCTGAGATTTGGAATTACATGTACATGGATTGATGTACATGTATATACATGTACAATCCTCGGAAATATTTCCATTGATATGTGATATGTACAAATATGCTCATAACACGTACATATTGATTTTCTGTGTCATTCTCTCTTTCTCTCTCCCCCTCTCTCTCCATTATCTCCGTCTTTCTGTCTGTCTCTCTCTTTTCCCTCTGTGTCTGTATCTTTTCTCTATCTTCTCTCTCTCCATCATCTCTCATCCCTCTCTACTCCTCTCTCTCTCTCTCTCTCTCTCTTCTCCTCTCACTCTCTCTTCTACCCCACCCCTCTCCCTCTCTCCACTTCCTCTCTCTTTCTCTCTCTCTCCACCTCACACATGTGAATTTCCACATCTATATATTAATACGCAAAATCGCCGCGGGGGGTGCGTAACGGTCTGCCAATGTGAATTTCTTGACATCAAACCCGTCTTTCCTCGACCCTGCCCGCCTCTGCCGTGGCGCGGGAACGGCGACACAATTCCAAATGGATGGGATCGGGCATGTCGCGTGCCACGTCGACCCCGTGGTCGCCGTCCATGTCGTTAAAAGGTGGTTTCGGGGTCCCGGGAGGACGGGCGGACGAGAGCACGGCCGGCGTCGTCCGTGCAAGGAGGCGACGAACCCGCGAGAGTGAGTCGGCGAGGCGTGCACCCGCCCTCTGCACGTCTAATCAAAGAGATCACACTATCAAGAGACAGTCCAGTCCATGATGTGTTGTAGCAAATATGCACGTCGCAAAGGGTAGGGCCTATCCCGTGTTAGGCATCTTGCTATATGCAGTCTAATCAAAGAGATACTTTATCAAGAGACACGCCACTCACGTCATGTAGCGTAGCACATGCATGATGCGATGGGTTGGGCCTATCCCGTGTGAGGCATCTTGCTATATATACGCATCAGCCAAACTGACGTCAACGTAATACGTGGTTCTACGCTCACACACGTACACACACAGTCGAGATAATTCGTGCGACGGTTACAATATATTGGCACAAACAGTCCGATTTTTCGCGTAAAATCTTTACTTTGAATATATTTGTACAAATTCTGTGGACCATGCCAACATAATCATAGTCCAAGCTTCTGCTTTATTGGTCTTTTCATGAAAACTACATTGAAATCACAACAATAATAACGCAAATAGATTGTAATTGTCGAGACCATATAACTGAAGAGAAGAAAATTCAGCGAGCTTAGGTAATATCACATGCCTCCGCACGGGCAACTCCCGCGGTGTCAGGCCAGTCACGGCGCTCACACAATGCAATTTAACCTATGCAGTAACTGCAGCACTCTAGCTATACTGCATGTAGTACCTGTATATAGCGTGTATTTAGATCATTCAATGTTTCATGTTTGAGCCGTGCAATTGTTGTTTTCTTTTATTTCTTTTTGAATGTGATGTGAATGTGAGTACGGTACGTACATGCTATTACAGAAGTGTGCAAGGAATGATAGGCCTACAGGTGGAAGGAGGCGCGGATCCATGGGGGCAGGGGCCTTGGTCCCCCTCCCAGCAAAGAAAAAAAAGAGAGAGAAAGAAGGAAAAGAAGGGAAAAGGGAGAGAAAGGGAAAGAAAGAAGAGGAAGAAGAAAAGAAAAGGTGTAAATAAGAAGGAGATGGGGCGCGAAAGGGCCTTGCCTCCCAGGCTGTTGCCTCCCCCCCCCTCATCAACAAAATAAGAGAGAAGGAAGGAAAGGGAAAGAAAAAGGAAAAGAGGAGATAAAGAGAAAAAAAAAGAGGAAGAAAGGAAAAGAAGGGGGATATCAGTTGCAATTTTCTCGCCAACAAGTTGTGAATCGAGGGCCACTAAAAAACCTTGCCTCTCCCCCCCCCCGCCCCGCCAACAAAAGAGAGCTAAAATGGAACAAAAAAGAGTAAGAAGAAAAGAAAAGGGTGAAAAGAAGGGAGATCAGTTGCGATTAATCCCGCCAAAAACGTGTGAATCGGCCCCTCCCTTCCCCAGCAAACCTAAAAGAGAGAGAAAGAAGGGAAGGGAAAGAAAAAAAAGAGAAAGAAGAAAGGTAGGGAGATCAGTTGCGATTTTTCCCGCCAACAAGGTGTAGATCGGGGGCGCTTGCGTACTGACGGGGCTTGGGTGCTTGGGGCCTGCCCCAAATGAAATTTAAACGTGGTTTATTTCTAATTCGATACCGGTGATTTACAAATGTTGCTGAAATGACATAATTTTCCGAGATTTTTAGTACATTATACTTTTGATGCGTTTGTTGGAAAATGACAAATTCCCAAATTTACAGTCAGGCAAAAAATATGCTTATTTAGAGGCCTACATGTCAGGGTCCGCGGAACGGCAGGGCTCGGGGGCTCGAGCTCCACTCCCCACTTTTTGTGGAAAAAGTATATTAAAGAGAAATAGAAAGAAAGAGAGAAAGAAAGAAAAAATAGTGACCTGCCAGTGTCACAAAATAATGAGGTATCAAAATATGCTCATCTGACCGTGATTAAATGCCTAAAACCCTGAGCTTGGGGCTCCGCCCCTGGACCCCACGCCAATGAGTGACCTGCCAGTGTCACAAATAAGGTATCAAATTATACTCATCTGACCGTAATTAAATGCCTAAAACCCTGAACTTCCGGTGGCTCTGCCCCTGGACCCACTCAATGGCCCTAAGGCGGACCCTGGATGCTTATCTGACGGTAATTTAATGCCTAAAACCCTGAGCTTCTGGGGCTCCGCCCCTTGACCCCGAATCACTTTGAAAACGTTGAGCGGGGCTTGCATGTAAGAGTGGGGTGATGCGGATGTTTTGTCTGCCCCGGCCTCCCAAAAAAAAAAAAACCGTTTTTGCTCATTACGTACCAATATTTGGCTCGCATAACTTCAAATTTGGGCCCCTAAGGAATCCTGGATCCGCGCCTGGGTGGAAGGGATATAAAACAAATATACAATGACTCATTCTCGGAACAAGCTAAAACTATTCGCACTCAGGAACATCAATAGTACTGTTCTCCCTCGGGCCGCGATGGCCCTCGGGAGAATATAATACGATTTGATGTTCCTTCGATGCGAATAGTTTTAGCTAGATCCTCGAGTGTCATTGTATATTTGTATATTTGTATATTATTTTCACAATATTCGTATAGATAACGAGAGTGAGGATCCGGAAAGGGATAGTGAAAAAAGTAGGAACGAATTTAAGTGACGACAATAATCGTAATTAACGAAAGTAAAAAGAAAGTATTAGTCTAAAATATATGCATCAATTTTAATTACAAATTATTGACTTCACTGTTTTCTTCCAATTTTCAAGTTTTATTACATGATACATATTTATAAAAAAAAATTCAAAATGATACATGGGACAGCAAACAAAAGGTTGATATTCTAACGAGTACAATATTAATGAAAAGAAGAAGAAAAATTATAAAATGATAAAAAGAAATTATCTTTAAAAATATTATTAAAAAAAAAAAATAAAAAAAAATAATAATATTAATAATAATAATAATCGATAGCACATATCTATTTTCAACCCCCACCTCCTAGAATCCCGTGGATTTTCCACGGGTCCTGCTAGTCTATATATTAATACGCAAAATCGCCGCGGGGGTGCGTAACGGTCTGCCAATGTGAATTTTTGACATCAAACCCGTCTTTCCTCGACCCTGCCCGCCTCTGCCGTGGCGCGGGAACGGCGACACAATTCCAAATGGATGGGATCGGGCATGCCGCGTGCCACGTCGACCCCGTGGTCGCCGTCCATGTCGTTAAAGGTGGTTTCGGGGTCCCGGGAGGACGGGCGGACGAGAGCACGGCCGGCGTCGTCCGTGCAAGGAGGCGACGAACCCGCGAGTGAGTCGGCGAGGCGTGCACCCGCCCTCTGCACGTCTAATCAAAGAGATCACACTATCAAGAGACAGTCCAGTCCATGATGTGTTGTAGCAAATATGCACGTCGCAAAGGGTAGGGCCTATCCCGTGTTAGGCATCTTGCTATATGCAGTCTAATCAAAGAGATACTTTATCAAGAGACACTCCACTCACGTCATGTAGCGTAGCACATGCATGATGCGATGGGTTGGGCCTATCCCGTGTGAGGCATCTTGCTATATATACGCATCAGCCAAACTGACGTCAACGTAATACGTGGTTCTACGCTCACACACGTACACACACAGTCGAGATAATTCGTGCGACGGTTACAATATATTGGCACAAACAGTCCGATTTTTCGCGTAAAATCTTTACTTTGAATATATTTGTACAAATTCTGTGGACCATGCCAACATAATCATAGTCCAAGCTTCTGCTTTATTGGTCTTTTATGAAAACTACATTGAAATCACAACAATAATAACGCAAATAGATTGTAAATGTCGAGACCATATAACTGAAGAGAAGAAAAATTCAGCGAGCTTAGGTAATATCACATGCCTCCGCACGGGCAACTCCCGCGGTGTCAGGCCAGTCACGGCGCTCACACAATGCAATTTAACCTATGCAGTAACTGCAGCACTCTAGCTATACTGCATGTAGTACCTGTATATAGCGTGTATTTAGATCATTCAATGTTTCATGTTTGAGCCGTGCAATTGTTGTTTTCTTTTATTTCTTTTTTGAATGTGATGTGAATGTGAGTACGGTACGTACATGCTATTACAGAAGTGTGCAAGGAATGATAGGCCTACAGGTGGAAGGAGGCGCGGATCCATGGGGGCAGGGCCTTGGCCCCCTCCCAGCAAAGAAAAAAAAGAGAGAGAAGAAGGAAAAGAAGGGAAAAGGGAGAGAAAGGGAAAGAAAGAAGAGGAAGAAGAAAAGAAAAGGTGTAAATAAGAAGGAGATGGGGGGGGGGCGCGAAAGGGCCTTGCCTCCCGGGCTGTTGCCTCCCCACCCCCTCATCAACAAAATAAGAGAGAAGGAAGGAAAGGGAAAGAAAAAGGAAAAGAGGAGATAAAGAGAAAGAAAAAAGAGGAAGAAAGGAAAAGAAGGGGATATCAGTTGCAATTTTCTCGCCAACAAGTTGTGAATCGAGGGCCAAAAAACCTTGCCTCTCCCCGGCCCCCGCCCCGCCAACAAAGAGAGCTAAAATGGAACAAAAAAGAGTAAGAAGAAAAGAAAAGGGTGAAAAGAAGGGAGATCAGTTGCGATTAATCCCGCCAAAAACGTGTGAATCGGCCCTTGCGTCCCTTCCCCAGCACTCCTAAAGAGAGAGAAAGAAGGGAAGGGAAAGAAAAAAAAGAGAAAGAAGAAAGGTAGGGAGATCAGTTGCGATTTTTCCCGCCAACAAGGTGTAGATCGGGGGCGCTTGCATACTGACGGGGCTTGGGTGCTTGGGGCCTGCCCCAAATGAAATTTAAACGTGGTTTATTTCTAATTCGATACCGGTGATTTACAAATGTTGCTGAAATGACATAATTTTCCGAGATTTTTAGTACATTATACTTTTGATTGCGTTTGTTGGAAAATGACAAATTCCCAAATTTACAGTCGGGCAAAAATATACTTATTTAGAGGCCTACATGTCAGGGTCCGCGGAATGGCAGGGCTCGGAGGGCTCGAGCTCCACCCCCCCTCCCACTTTTTGTGGAAAAAGTATATTAAAGAGAAATAGAAAGAAAGAGAGAAAGAAAGAAAAAATAGTGACCTGCCAGTGTCACAAAATAATGAGGTATCAAAATATGCTCATCTGACCGTGATTAAATGCCTAAAACCCTGAGCTTCTGGGGGCTCCGCCCCCTGGACCCCACGCCAATGAGTGACCTGCCAGTGCCACAAATAAGGTATCAAATTATACTCATCTGACCGTAATTAAATGCCTAAAAACCCTGAACTTCCGGTGGCTCTGCCCCCTGGACCCACTCAATGGCCCTAAGGCGGACCCTGGATGCTTATCTGACCGTAATTTAATGCCTAAAACCCTGAGCTTCTGGGGCTCCGCCCTTGACCCCCGAATCACTATGAAAACGTTGAGCGGGGCTTGCATGTAAGAGTGGGGTGATGCGGATGTTTTGTCTGCCCCGGCCGCCCCCAAAAAAAAAAAAAACGTTTTTGCTCATTACGTACCAATATTTGGCTCGCATAACTTCAAATTTGGGCCCCCTAAGGAATCCTTGATCCGCGCCTGGGTGGAAGGGATATAAAACAAATATACAATGACTCATTCTCGGAACAAGCTAAAACTATTCGCACTCAGGAACATCAATAGTACTGTTCTCCCTCGGGCCGCGATGGCCCTCGGGAGAATATAATACGATTTGATGTTCCTTCGATGCGAATAGTTTTAGCTAGATCCTCGAGTGTCATTTTATATTTGTATATTTGTATATTATTTTCAGTGCATGCATGACAACAATATTCGTATAGATAACGAGAGTGAGGATCCGGAAAGGGATAGTGAAAAAGTAGGAACGAATTTAAGTGACGACAATAATCGTAATTAACGAAAGTAAAAAGAAAGTATTAGTCTAAAATATATGCATCAATTTTAATTACAACTTATTGATTTCACTGTTTTCTTCCAATTTTCAAGTTTTATTACATGATACATATTTATAAAAAAAAATTCAAAATGATACATGGGACAGCAAACAAAAGGTTGATATTCTAACGAGTACAATATTAATGAAAAGAAGAAGAAAAATTATAAAATGATAAAAAGAAATTATCTTTAAAAATATTATAAAAAAAAAAAAATAAAAAAAAATATATAATAATATTGATAATAATAATCGTTAGCACATATCTATTTTCAACCCCCACCCTCCCTAGAATCCCGTGGATTTTCCACGGGTCCTGCTAGTCTATATATTAATACGCAAAATCGCCGCGGGGGGTGCGTAACGGTCTGCCAATGTGAATTTCTTGACATCAAACCCGTCTTTCCTCGACCCTGCCCGCCTCTGCCGTGGCGCGGGAACGGCGACACAATTCCAAATGGATGGGATCGGGCATGCCGCGTGCCACGTCGACCCCGTGGTCGCCGTCCATGTCGTTAAAGGTGGTTTCGGGGTCCCGGGAGGACGGGCGGACGAGAGCACGGCCGGCGTCGTCCGTGCAAGGAGGCGACGAACCCGCGAGAGTGAGTCGGCGAGGCGTGCACCCGCCCTCTGCACGTCTAATCAAAGAGATCACACTATCAAGAGACAGTCCAGTCCATGATGTGTTGTAGCAAATATGCACGTCGCAAAGGGAGGGCCTATCCCGTGTTAGGCATCTTGCTATATGCAGTCTAATCAAAGAGATACTTTATCAAGAGACACTCCACTCACGTCATGTAGCGTAGCACATGCATGATGCGATGGGTTGGGCCTATCCCGTGTGAGGCATCTTGCTATATATACGCATCAGCCAAACTGACGTCAACGTAATACGTGGTTCTACGCTCACACACGTACACACACAGTCGAGATAATTCGTGCGACGGTTACAATATATTGGCACAAACAGTCCGATTTTTCGCGTAAAATCTTTACTTTGAATATATTTGTACAAATTCTGTGGACCATGCCAACATAATCATAGTCCAAGCTTCTGCTTTATTGGTCTTTTATGAAAACTACATTGAAATCACAACAATAATAACGCAAATAGATTGTAAATGTCGAGACCATATAACTGAAGAGAAGAAAAATTCAGCGAGCTTAGGTAATATCACATGCCTCCGCACGGGCAACTCCCGCGGTGTCAGGCCAGTCACGGCGCTCACACAATGCAATTTAACCTATGCAGTAACTGCAGCACTCTAGCTATACTGCATGTAGTACCTGTATATAGCGTGTATTTAGATCATTCAATGTTTCATGTTTGAGCCGTGCAATTGTTGTTTTCTTTTATTTCTTTTTTGAATGTGATGTGAATGTGAGTACGGTACGTACATGCTATTACAGAAGTGTGCAAGGAATGATAGGCCTACAGGTGGAAGGAGGCGCGGATCCAGGGGGCAGGGGCCTTGGTCCCCCTCCCAGCAAAGAAAAAAAAGAGAGAGAAAGAAGGAAAAGAAGGAAAAGGGAGAGAAAGGGAAAGAAAGAAGAGGAAGAAGAAAAGAAAAGGTGTAAATAAGAAGGAGATGGGGGCGCGAAAGGGCCTTGCCTCCCGGGCTGTTGCCCCCCCCTCATCAACAAAATAAGAGAGAAGGAAGGAAAGGGAAAGAAAAAGGAAAAGAGGAGATAAAGAGAAAGAAAAAAGAGGAAGAAAGGAAAAGAAGGGGATATCAGTTGCAATTTTCTCGCCAACAAGTTGTGAATCGAGGGCCAAAAACCTTGCCTCTCCCCCGCCCCCGCCCCGCCAACAAAAGAGAGCTAAAATGGAACAAAAAAGAGTAAGAAGAAAAGAAAAGGGTGAAAAGAAGGGAGATCAGTTGCGATTAATCCCGCCAAAAACGTGTGAATCGGCCCTTGCGTCCCTTCCCCAGCACACCTAAAGAGAGAGAAAGAAGGGAAGGGAAAGAAAAAAAAGAGAAAGAAGAAAGGTAGGGAGATCAGTTGCGATTTTTCCCGCCAACAAGGTGTAGATCGGGGGCGCTTGCATACTGACGGGGCTTGGGTGCTTGGGGCCTGCCCCAAATGAAATTTAAACGTGGTTTATTTCTAATTCGATACCGGTGATTTACAAATGTTGCTGAAATGACATAATTTTCCGAGATTTTTAGTACATTATACTTTTGATGCGTTTGTTGGAAAATGACAAATTCCCAAATTTACAGTCGGGCAAAAAATATACTTATTTAGAGGCCTACATGTCAGGGTCCGCGGAATGGCAGGGCTCGGAGGGCTCGAGCTCCACCCCCTCCCCACTTTTTGTGGAAAAAGTATATTAAAGAGAAATAGAAAGAAAGAAAGAAAGAAAAAATAGTGACCTGCCAGTGTCACAAAATAATGAGGTATCAAAATATGCTCATCTGACCGTGATTAAATGCCTAAAACCCTGAGCTTCTGGGGCTCCGCCCCTGGACCCCACGCCAATGAGTGACCTGCCAGTGCCACAAATAAGGTATCAAATTATACTCATCTGACCGTAATTAAATGCCTAAAACCCTGAACTTCCGGTGGCTCTGCCCCTGGACCCACTCAATGGCCCTAAGGCGGACCCTGGATGCTTATCTGACCGTAATTTAATGCCTAAAACCCTGAGCTTCTGGGGCTCCGCCCTTGACCCCCGAATCACTATGAAAACGTTGAGCGGGGCTTGCATGTAAGAGTGGGGTGATGCGGATGTTTTGTCTGCCCCGGCCTCCCCCAAAAAAAAAAAAAACGTTTTTGCTCATTACGTACCAATATTTGGCTCGCATAACTTCAAATTTGGGCCCCCTAAGGAATCCTTGATCCGCGCCTGGGTGGAAGGGATATAAAACAAATATACAATGACTCATTCTCGGAACAAGCTAAAACTATTCGCACTCAGGAACATCAATAGTACTGTTCTCCCTCGGGCCGCGATGGCCCTCGGGAGAATATAATACGATTTGATGTTCCTTCGATGCGAATAGTTTTAGCTAGATCCTCGAGTGTCATTTTATGTATATTTGTATATTATTTTCAGTGCATGCATGACAACAATATTCGTATAGATAACGAGAGTGAGGATCCGGAAAGGGATAGTGAAAAAGTAGGAACGAATTTAAGTGACGACAATAATCGTAATTAACGAAAGTAAAAGAAAGTATTAGTCTAAAATATATGCATCAATTTTAATTACAACTTATTGATTTCACTGTTTTCTTCCAATTTTCAAGTTTTATTACATGATACATATTTATAAAAAAATTCAAAATGATACATGGGACAGCAAACAAAAGGTTGATATTCTAACGAGTACAATATTAATGAAAAGAAGAAGAAAAATTATAAAATGATAAAAAGAAATTATCTTTAAAAAATATTATTAAAAAATAAATATAAAAAAAATAAAAAAATATAATAATATTGATAATAATAATCGTTAGCACATATCTATTTTCAACCCCCACCCTCCCTAGAATCCCGTGGATTTTCCACGGGTCCTGCTAGTGGCTGAATAAAATGAACGTCAGTGTGATGTTAGTTTCAGACACGACCGCAACTACTTTCGGGAAAAAAAATCAACTCAGGGGTAATTTCAATAAACAGTGGTATATTTCATAGAAATCATGTTCGGATCATATACGTCATTGTAATGTTCGCACATTTCAAAAGGTAATGAAAATAACTGAAATTGCCTTAAGTTGATATTTCGGAAGTCTCTGTGATCGTGCTTAGAATAAGTTAATATAACCACATACGTGTAACGATCCCCTGATAAAACACGCAACGTCGCCAATTCTCAATATTTTTATGACACTAGGGTGATAGAGTTCAAATATGTCATACATTGGCATAATAAATCACAGATAGGTGAGAAACATAAATGCATTTAAATTAGTTGTCTGTAATCAGGCTTAAATAGCCTATATATTAACACTGAAATTTAATTGCAACGACTTAAAGAAAACTTTTTATTGGTATAACTAAATTCACTTGAATACTTCTTCCGACTTAATCAAATACCACAGAAAGGTATAGAGTTCTATATCATTATGTTCTCAAACAAAAATAGCATAGTCATCACGAAGAATCTAAGATGTTATGAATGTAGGTCAATTCACCGGGTCAGTGGCGGATCCAGGGGCCCGGGGCCCGGGCCCCTTCCCCTAGAAAAAAACAGGTAAAAACACTTTTTTGAAAAAAAAGAAGTTGGGCCCCCTCCCCTGGCGCCCCAGGGGGGGGGTGGCGGTGGAAAAAAAATTAACCCTTCCCGTAGGGAAAAAATTTTTTCGGGTGCCAAAATTAAAAAAAATTGTGCTCACTACCCCTGGCGCCCAAGGTGGGGGGTGGTGGTGGAAAAAAAATTACCCTTCCCTGAGGGAAAATTTTTTTTCGGGTGCCAAATTTTTTTTTTCACTACCCCCCTCCACTGAGCGAAAAATCGACCGGCACGATTTTCAAATTTTCGCACGAAGTGGGCCCCTTTTTAGGCCCCCTCCCTTGCCGCCGGCTGGATCCGCCCCTGCACCGGGTGCACCGTCTTTCAGATCTTTACAAGTATAATCATGACGCAGAATTATTAAAAACTATCAGAAAACAAATTTATGGCGAAAGCAGGACCGTGCCGATCGAAATATATCCCTGCATATTTGAATTAGACGGTGGTCGTTCACCTTTGTAAATTTTGATTTACAGATTTTGGGGTATACTCATTATTACAACTCTTTCGAAGGTTGATTCAAAGTCAACCGATCCCATTGGACCCGTTACGCACTGGTGCCGTGAATGAAAGAGCCCGGAACCGGAGGAGTTGCGGCATCGGTCTTCCTAGTTTGATTAAAGTACCCCCCCCCCATGGCTACGATACTCTTCACAACTAAATTACATTCATTCAATTACTAAAAATGCCATGGTTTTATTTCACCACACAGACCGTCATTGATTCACACAGACCGTCATTGATTCACACAATCCAAGATGAGGAAGCAAAGTACGCAGAGTTCTTTAGCCAGCAACACACCAGATGGCCAATGTCCTCTGCACCTTGACACTCTTCAGGATGCCTACAGGTTACCATGTGGCCACGTAGCTTGTCAGGAATGTCTCTACGCCATTGCTACAGCGAGCAGGAAGTTCCGAAGACCACACATCACCTGTCCTGTATGCCAGAAGACATCCATGTTTGAACCAGAGCAGAAGGAACTGGAGGATGCCCAGATCAGGGCGGAATCGAGGTGCGATTTGAGTCGGACGCCCTCCATCAGCGAAGAGCCACGAAGCAGGTCGAGCAGTTTGAGTAGTCAGTATGGAGGAAGCCCATCCATCTTGCACCCTACCAGACATCGGTACTCCATAAATATCAACGAGGGTCTTGATATGGATGCATTTAAGCTCACCATCTCAAACGACCCCATGGTCAACAAACGCGTCACCATCACACTCAGACTATGCGATCGGGACGGGAAAGTCATCATTCCAAACAGTAACGCATATGTCACAGGAACGATTCTTTTTCCTGATCAACAGCTAAAGGAAATTGAACTCTTTCCGTATCGGCCGCAGTCGTTAGGAAACCGTGATCTAACTCATTCTTTCGAGAAGGTGTTCATTCCTCAGAGCGTTGGCAAGTACGAGGTTGATGTTTCTATCCCAGGTAACTCAAAGGAACGCATCCTCGCTTTCATTCTGGTGAAACCAAGTGGCGGGAAAGTATTCGACTTACGAGGGATGTCGAAATTTAAAAACCCTCATGACATTTTCCTCACAGGTGGCCAGTACGTCATCACCGACAAAGGCAATCACAGAATAATCGTAACAGATCGCGAAGGGGTTGTCCAGATGGAATTCGGTTCTACACCACCCAAAGGGCTCAAAAGAATCGGACCTTTCGCAATCGCAGGAGATCCAGGAGCATATTATGTCACCGACGATGCAAATAAATGCGTGCTGCAATTCGTTCGCACGACAGCCAAACTGCGTCTCTGGGCAAAGGTTGGGCCATCACCGACAGGAATTGCACTAGACATCGAACACGTTTATGTTGCGGATGCGAGGGAAAGCAACGTTCGAGTCTTCAACCGCCACGCACAACAGCTCTACACTATTGCCTATCCTGGAAATCTTGAGGGTGCTATCAGTTTCCCCTGGTTCATCAAGATCAACTCCAAAGGTAACCTTGTGATCTCGGATAGGAACAATTGCAGGATCCAAATCTTTGATCTTCGTTCAAAGAAGTCTCTTCTTGTAATCTCACCAGAGCTCGCTGGCAAGAGATGGCACTGTCGAGGACTTGCTCTTGATCGTCTCGATAACATCTACGTGACGTGTAGGCGCAAGGATTCTTGGCGTATCTGTAGCAATGAGACCATCATGGTGTTCAGCACGGCCGGTCACTACCTAGGAAACTTCGGAGAGCCTAGAGAATTCAATTATATCCGGGGTATAACCATCGACGATGACCAGGCAACGGCCGTGGTCGTAGACGGAGCCAATCATAGAATTAAAGGGTACCGATTATGAACGGTATGAGTGTATGTCCTTGGTGTAGGCTTTATTATTATGTTGGTTGGGGACACTGAGTTCTTTTCCCTTAGAATAAAAAAAAAAGAGAGAGAGAGAGAAAGACAGAAAGAGAAGGTCAGAAATAACAAAGTGGGAGAAAGGAAGGGAGAAGGAACAAATTAGACCATGAGGAGAAAACTACCCTAGACCCAGGATCTACTCCCTAGCGTCACTCGGTCGGCCCCTCCACTCTCTTGTATGTCGATCATGCTCTCGTGCGCGTGCCCCCGCCCATGACCGAACCCGCTTTAATTAGGCCGTCACCCACAGGGATATAGGAAGCAGAACATTATATGTTCCTTTCCACCTCCATTACGATTGAAATAGAGAGATTGGATGAGTATGGCATTATGTTCTCTCTCTCTCTCTCCCTCTTTCTCTCTCTCTCTCTCTCTCTCTCTCTATGTCTGTCTGTCTGTCTCTCCCTCCATCGCTCTCTCCCTCCGTCTCCCCCATTTTTCTATGTGCCATATCAATTATAGAGAATCTGATAATCATGTCATGTTGCAACTCTCCGCTGTTACTTCTCCAACTTCACACATATTGCCTTTACAGTTACACATGTATTTTAACTTTATAATTATCCAGAGTACTATTCTTCTACCTCAATTCTATAATTCCCCTCGATTTTCCAGGTTAAAGGTCCCCTGAAATCAAAGTATTTCCTTTTCTTATTTTAATTTGTTTACGGTGAGAGAAAAATTAGTTACAGTGATTTTCCTTGATTAATTATATGATTTCCCACGCTACTAAGCACCACCTCCCAAAATTGCCCCGATATTATATAATCCTCATGTACGTAACAAGGGTTCTATGAAGTTCATTTGGAATCCTGAGTTTACAAATCACTTCCCTGTTTCACTTTATCTCCTCTCAGTGTTTCTTTATTGCGCGATCTATTCTTCAATGAGTCCCCCTTCATAATTTGCAAATATTTGTGTCGGGGATCTGTACTAATTAACTAAGCTGTCCAGTGACAAACCGTTTTTCAGAACAACCCTCCAGATAGAGAATATATGATTGTGAATGTCACACGATCGCAAAGACTTGAAAAATATATATTCATTTCCAATAGCCTTGTGCGCCACCATTTGAAATGTGCGAAATTACAAAGACAGATTACATAATCCGTATATGATTTATATAGGTAATACAATAGGGTATTGATAATGATATTGCCGCTAAATTTTCTTGAAAGTCTTTGCGATCGTATTATGTTGTTTTTTTTAAGATAATTATTATAACGTAAATGCTGCCGAGTCAATGTCCATAACGTACGACCTACGGTTATAGCAAATATATTTAAGCAGAAATACACTTTTCTACGAGCCCTTAATCTTAATATCGAGGGAAGAAGTGAAAGAGGAGGCTGACATAGTCCTTCCGCCAGCTGAATTTTACTTTCATTTGTGGTCAGATGTATGCATTATCATATCCTTAGATATAAGTTTGTGTTTTTTCTACAAGGATTAGGACAACTTACTTATTTTCTGCAAGTTAGAGTGTTTGTTAATCTTAATTTCTACACAGTTGCATGGCCAAAGGATAGAATTTACATGTATATCATATTAAAAGATAATTTAATGTACCTTTAAAGAATGATGATGATAATGATGATGCCTCTGATTATTGACTGCTGCAGGAAAACCAAGTGTAAGAATTTAGATATGTACTGTGGGGACCTACAACTTTTGAGACCTATTGGGAGGACTTGCTAAATGAGGATTATTTATGCCTTGCCAAAGGGCAGGAATAACACCTTACAAAATGATACTATATGAACTTGGAGTCTTGGGCCTCTCGGTTAGGTTAAAAGACCACTGCCCTACCACAGACCCATCTTGCCTCCTATGGAAAGAAAAGTCAACAACCATATGGTAACTTTAAAATTTGATCGTACTACATGAAATTGTACTACATGTACTTTCCTACATAAAGCTTTCGTATACTAAAGTATTTATATCATCTATTTTATATCATATATTATAATAGGGATTTCCATATTGTTTACATGTGATATATATTTTGTTTTAATTATATATGTGTATCCTGCCTCTGTAATACTTATCATATATCTGACAGATTCTTGTTATTAAATATATTTTGTACAAAATTGAAAAAAGTGACCGCTTCATTTGAGTGTATGACGGACATTTAATGATTTTTTCTTCTTCTGAATATACAATCGTTCATGGTTAGTCAAATACAACTTCTACAATCTGTTTGAACAAAAGGAATGGTGACAAATAACAATTATAGTAGAAATATTTGATATTTATTCATTTCACAAATGACTTGTATAACATTCTTGCTTCTTAATAGTATATCTGTAAAGCGCTTAGAGACGTCCGAGATGTATGGAGCGCTATAAAAAAGCTGAATATTATTATTATTATTATTATTATTATTATAGTTTCAAGACTGAAATGACCAGGGGAGTGTTTCACAAAGACTAAGATCAACTTAAGTCGGACTTGAACTATGGCAGGCCATTTCATCAACAATGAACTATCAAAAAAAATTAAATTCTGTAGATTTGTGACGTCCCTTGAGAGACCAGTGGTGAGAGCAACCAGTGGCATGAATGGTCTGCCATAGTTTAAGTCCAACTTACATGTAAGTCGATCTTAGTCTTTGTGAAACACCCCAGGAGTCCTAAACGCAGGTGTAATTTGTCAATGCAAAAACAGTAAAATACTATTTTCTTCATATTGATTAACAAATTCCTTTATTCACTCGTCATCTCTAGAGGTTCACACTCCTACATCTAATATCACATGATCTGTCGTGCTTTTGCATTGATAGTACCTGTTTGTCAAGGCTGCACTCCTAAATCCACTCCTCAGTAGCAAAGAGAGTCTGAAACAGGGATGTGACTATTCTGCTCTCTACAAATTGACTAGTCTTCATAATATACTTTTGCATAAAAAGTGAAACATGTTAAGATTCAAACGAACAATACAGGTAGTGCTCCAAGCAAACGTTCTGCCTGTTGCTAACTAATTATCAATTATCGTTTTATTATGACAATGATCTATAAACTGTTTGAACAAAATGGCCTCTTTTTTCACACAAAAAACACATACACCTGTATATGCAAAGCATATTAAAAAGAAACATTAAATACAGTAATGTATTAAAATTAAAAAGAAAATGACAGAAAAAAGGAAAGTAAATCAAATCAAGTCACTGTAATCATTATAAATTTAATGACATGAAGAAAACATCTATGACTACAAGCATGATCATATCATAACTGCTTATACCATCCAAAAACATTGGCTAACAATATCTCTCTTAGATCACATAATGACATAATCAAATACATTTAAAAGACTTTTCTTTGAACATTGAATCACGCAGATAGCTGAACTCTCAGGCCAGTAAACAGTTAGCAATGTAAAGCTCTAAAAGAACTCTTGCTAAATAAATATGTACAAAAAACAGGTCACAATTAAATCTAATATTCACTTCAGCTGATTCCAAGAAAGCACCTGTAAACAAAAAGGTATTTTTATAGTAAACTTATGACAACAGCTAGCTGTCATGGACTATATACTTTACTCTTCTCCTATTTCTGTGAAAAGTTTGCAATGTAAAAGGCAGACTCTTAATTGCATCCATTGACTGAGGTACTGATACATGTACTGTACATGCATGGTAGAAGACTTTGATCAGTAGTAACTGGAAAGGCCCCATTAAAAAAATATAGCAAAGAATCCACTCCTGTTGCAAACAGTCTGTAGGAAATCTGTGCTGGGAAAATATTAAGTTGCTTGTATTTTATTAGAAAGTGCAAAAGTAAAATTTAGTGATTTTAGCATTTCCCTTATTTGGATAGTCTATATTACAGACACGTGAAAACGAATTGTGAATGCATAGATTTAGATCAAGCTTCAGTCCACCATCATATTTTATACCTTAAATTGTGGATAGGCCCACTTGCAAACTTGTGTCAAGTCAAGGCAGAAAATTCCAACTTCCAAAATGATGATGTAACATGATTATTGGACAACAGCTTTAACATCAAATGTGTAAATGAAGTGGGACAGAGAAACTACATCATCTTTAACACCATGTTTTTTAAAAGATTGTCATAAATAAACGTTCAAGTGTTAACATTTGATTCATAATGCTTGCTTCATTGTTAAATTGGGTATAATGTAACTAAGAGTGGGGGGGAGCCTGGTGTAGTGGTCCACCTGCACATCCAAATCACAGGAGAGACCCAAGGAATACAGTGATTCAGTTAGCTTTTTCCCGCCTAGGCACAGGTGACACCAATGCTTAATAACAAAAATAATATATATTATATTCCATGGGAACAAACTTTACAATGACGATACCTACAAGTATATCTGTTTTAGGAGGAAACACATAGCCATTTTTAAGTCTTGACTCATTGTTTAACACCTGATATCCATGAGTGTAATTTGCTGCCGAGGACAAGGGAGGGTATAAACCACTTGAAAACCCTGAGCAAGGCGATGAATGGAATATTCATTTTGGAATCCTGTGAAGCTTATAAGCAAACCAGAGGGCTAAGGATAGGAGTGAGGGAAACAGAGTGGTGAACTGCCGCAAGACTGGTCTTTACATAGAGGAAAAGAGTAGAGATTCCAAGTGTGATCTGAATGGAAGTGAGCTTCAGCAATATTCATTTTGGAATCCTGCGTAACTCGTGAGCAAACCATAGAGCTAAGGAGAGGAGCGTGAGTGAACCTGACTGGTGAGCTGCTGCAAGACTGGTCGGTACGAAGTAGAGAAGAGTACAGATTCCAAGTGTGATCTGACAAAAACAAAAACAGAATTTCATCCAGTAATGGAAATATCTTATCATAAACAAGGCTCATACATGTAATATTTATGAGTCTCCTCTTCACCCTACATCATAAACCAAAGTACTTGCAGATTAATCATATTTTGCATCAACTGAAAGATGGATATGGACGATTGCAAATGGTGACATTTGCTCATGGCTGTATTTTGTTACAGATATAGACTTTTGGTTAAGGGTTGCAGTTGGCATTAGGTAAAGAGTAAAGAGTAAAGAAATTAGGGTTATTTGTTAGGTATAGCGTTTGGCCAAGGGTTGAAGTTAAGAATTTAGTCAGTGTAGGAAATTGGTTATTACAGAGTATTTGTTGCCAGAGCATGTGTCATAGAATTGGCAGCAGAGCAAAAAGCCACAATTATAATAATCTTGTGAACCCCAAATAGTTCCCCAGGCAGGTAGAGCAAATAATGCCCTATTTACTAAAAATTGATGTTTTAAATACCATGCTTTATTTGAGTTTGGGTACATTCAAGCTGCATATTAATTCACAATGAGACTGACATACCTGAACACCAACCATACCCAGCATGCAGTTGACTGCTAATCTAGCTCTGCTTGGTAATGGTACCCGCCGTGCTAATAACCAGAGACCTGCTACTGTCGCTCCAGTCGTTGTACCCTGTTTGAAAAAGTGAAGAGAAACAAAAGGATGTAAAGGGGAACATGAATAAATAAATAAATCAACTACAGATCTGCTCAAATGAACATGTAGTAGTTAGTTCATAAACAATCTAATGATCACAGCCTGCCTCTACCCCCTTCTCATTTTCTTTAGACTATCACTGTTTCACTTTTCAATTCTTCTAATTATGATATCTTAAAAATTCACATGTTTACTTTGCTCTACAACATAAATCTTATGAGTAGATTTCTATAAAGCAGTGTGTTTGGAACATACAATTTGTAATTAATATGCATATTTGAAGAAGGCGCAATGGCCCAATGGTAGAGCAGTAGTCTCGCAACTGGGAGGTCCCAGGTTCGAAACCAAGGCGATGAGCTCATGCCCTTTGGTAAGGCATTAATCCTCATTACCAAGTCTCTCTCGGAGAGGACTTAAAGTCGTCAGTCACCTGATTGTTTTCTTACAAGCATAAACATGCTTTCTTAGCAGTCAGGTAAAACAATCTTCAATCACTTCTAATGGGCTCAATCCTGTGTTATATCAGGCTTTGTACTCATCAGGCTAAGACAAAACTCACCAAGATTCTGTGGTCAAACTGGACTGTTGTAGGATTCTCAAAGACATTCTTGTATTTGGGTTCATGAGCCATGATGTCTTGAGGAATCCACTTGTCTCCCATCTTGGGAAAGGAATTATAGACCAGACCAGCATCCAAGCCTGCTACGAAAGCACCTGATTGGTAGATGGAACAAGAAGACAAGGTAGAATCAATGACTATATAAGCACACAGACATGCAGAATTACAAACAGCTTAAACATAAAAACCAGTTCTGGTCATGCGATTGCATTGTGAAAGAAACGTTGTGTAATCGATCAGAAAAGGTTAATCATCTAGCATATAAGTATTGGTGTGTACTGCAGGGTTCTGGAATCATCAAAATGATAAGAAATTTGGCCCAGTCTTGGTAAAGTTACAAGCACTGTACACAGAAAGATGTATATGGGACTATGCGACCATGTGCGCGATATCTATTTGGTCCCAATAGATATAATAATTTACCAAATATATCAATTAGTAGGCGGTTTCACAGCAAAATTTGTATCATCACGTATTAGTCAAAACATATTCTTTCACATGATTGGTAATGAGAGCTTCCATTTCATTTTTTGAGAGGGGCATTTCCAAAACTGGTCTTTACCTTTAAACAATTCAGCATGAAAAGTTTTGAATTCAGTGTTTAAGTGATGATTACAACAACCAGGACGATCTTTATTCTTACATACATAAATAACATTGCTTTTATTAATCTATTGATCTATTTCATTGATAAATTGGAAAGGTAATAATATCAAACCCTAAAGCGAAGCCACTACTATCATTAATAAAGGTGAAATACATCAAAATGCTCTAGAAGCAGACAATAATATGTCCACTCGTACTAGAATACCATAACATGATTATATACATGTTCAGAAGCTGATGATAAAACAGAAGATGATCCAAATGCTTACCTGACATTGCTGTAGTAAAGATAATAGCCATCGACCCATGAGCACACTTTCTCAGTAGCGATAGGTTCTTGCTGTTTACTATCTGTGGGTCAGACACAATTGAAGAAAAAAAGTTCTACTAATCTGATACAATCGATCTCATTGAATAAGATACAAATACATACATCAGTGGCGGATCCAGGGGGGCCCTCTAACAAAAAACCAGGTAAAAACACCCTTTTTGAAAAAAAGAAGATGGGCCCCTCCTGGCGCCCAAGGGAGGGGTGTCGGTGGGAAAAAAAACCCTTCCCGTAGGGAAAACAAATTTTCGGGTGCCAAAAAAAAATTGTGCTCACTACCCCTCCCCACTGAGCAAAAAATCGGTTGGCACGATTTTCAAATTTTCGCACGAAGTCGGCCCCTTTTTAGGCCCCCTCCCTTGCCGCCGGCTGGATCCGCCCCTGACATACATGACATGTCTGATTCATCTAATTTTGTTTTGAAACTTGAATAAATGACCTCAAAATAAAGGAAAACTAAACTGTACTTTCAAAATAACTAAAAGCATGAATGTACACATCAAAATTATTGAAAATATTACTTATTAATTTGGGATGGATGATAAAAATTCAGGACAACATACATATCATACTCAGTGGATGGCAATTGATGCCTTATTTATAAACAGCTGAAACACATGTACCACACACTGACAAGTTGCTCAAAGAACTATCACTTAAATATGATGACATTTCCTAAAGCTGAAATGATGAAATTAATCGGTCATACCGTGAGGGGCTTGAGAATCTGAGAGAGACCTCCCCAGAGCATCAAGGAGTAAAGAACGAAAGCAGAACCAAGATGGGCAGCTAGGCGATACTGACTGACCCGAGGAATGTCATGCTTGGCTGGTTCTTCTAGACCACTCTTCACCATAAACCAACCCAACAAACCCTGAGGGGAATAAAAGAAGGCAAGAAATTAGGAAAAATCAATTACATTTTACATAAAAGCCAACACTTTCGAGAGCCTGTGTTCGAGATAAATGTTGAAAAATCTTTTAATCAAACTTGCGATAGAAACCTTACAATTACCTTCTATTTCTGTAATATATAATACTTGTAACACAGTGGAACCTGCCTTACTGAATATCTGTATATAGAAAGATTACCTGTCTATAAAGACCACATTTTATTTTTCCCTTGAAAACAGATTACTCATTGAAAACTGTATGAAGATAACCTGTACATAACAACAACCTGCCTATAAAGACCACATTTCTTGTCTCCCTTGAAGGGTCGTCATATATTAATTTCACTTTGTTTCACCTTTGCATGTTATCCTGTAAAAGAAATATCTTACCTGAAAGACTAGAAGGGAGCCATAGATAGCCAGTCTTGGTTTGAGAGGTTTGCTGATCCATCCTTTCTTCCAGAAGAATGCTGCTGGAATAAAGAATGCCAGACCAATAGCCCTACCCCACATTCTATGACTATACTCCATCATCCAGATAAACTTGAACTGTTGAAGAGTTATCCCAGTATGGACGTACTTGTATTCTGGAAACTGCTTGTACCTCTCAAACTCCTTCTCCCACTGTTCCTGGGTCGTAGGAGGCCTCATACCTTTGATGAGATGCCAGTCTGTCATGGACAGGCCGGACTCTGTCAGCCTTGTGACGCCTCCGAGCACGACGGTACCAACGATCATCCCACAGCACCCCAGCAGCCATGCTCCGACAATCTTCTCTGCTCTGGGAGAGATTGTGTTCACAACCGTAGCAGCAACCGTGGTCTGGACTCGGCTTGGTTTCAACACCATGTGAACCTGTCCACAATGAGATACATATGAATATACCGGTATTGGTTATTACAATAGATATGCAGGCTAAGGTTACAACAGCTTTATACATAAAGTGCTATAGTTATGGGTGTGTCCCAGAAAAAAACTGAAAAATAGGGTTGGACTTTGAAGATCTGCTTTAATCATACTCCTTCTTTGGTCACATACTTGACATTAAACGTAACTGATCCTCATGCGGGATAGCTTCAAGGAGCTGCAGAAAGGGATTATCAATTCCAGATTCCAGGTTTGATGTACATTAAGTAGACTACTTCCCCAAAATGCAGCCTTTGCAGGTAAATGTTAACACTCAAAACCCTCTATTATTATTGGAAGATTTCATAGATCTGCAATAATAGAATATATCTTGTTCTTCTACTCTATCAGCCTTAGAATTGAGGACATCATTCCTCCTCTTCCCCTATCACGTTTCTGCACCCATCTCTTCTTGTTTCTGCCTTATTCTCTTTCCCTGTCAGTCTCTCCATCAATCTTTTAAGCCATACTTCCTCCCTATCACTATTTCCATATGCACATTTTTTTAATAGACATATTTTAACAAACCTTTGGTTTAAGAAACTGCACAAGACCTCCTCGTGTTAAAGACAGGCTCCCAACTTTGCATGTTGCAGTCTTCTGCTGTTGGTGCAAGCAGCGGGAACAGGAATTTCTCTGGATGCAATGTAGTCCCTAACGAAAATAAAATAAGACGAAATTGCTTTTCATTACCTAAAGTGACAGCTAAACTAATAAGTCTATAAATGACTCAAATTCAAAACAAACAAACAAATATTAAACAGACGGAGCATGAAACTGTCTTTATTTAGTAGACTAATTGGAATAACCAACCTGAAAAGAGAGAGATTTTAACTTGTAGTTTAAAATTAAATAAAGGCCTCATTTTTACATTATCAAAATATTTCAATCTAATCTAGATCTAGATTCTAATTTCTATCATTCATTAAATTTAAAAATTAGACCTAGAGTCTATAAGGCCTAGACCCCTAGACCTATGCCTATGGCTATGCCTTTTTTTATGCCTTATGGAATTTAAAAAATAGACGTCTAGCATGAAATGGAAAACACACCTTCTGTACTCCAGCTCCAGCTCTATCCAAAATATTGGAAGACACTCGGAAACACTGAGGCCTCAAAAGAAACATGTTTGCGGAGAATGTGATAAATTAAAGATATTCTGGTTGCTGTTGAGCTCAAAGTCCTGCGCGAAGTCGAGTCGAGAAACTCTCATTACGAGACGACACGCATAAAAATCACTGTTGTGCAACAGGAACAATTGTTATGAATTTGACGACCAAATATGCAAAGAGCTATTGAAAGCTATGGTGTCGTTAAATAAACAGACATAAAGATAAAGGTATTTGCGTCGACGTCCGCATTCAAATTAGTTTACACGATGAAGGCCGGTGTAGCCCACTGGATCTGTCGACTCGCTCATCCCCCTAAAATAAAAATGTGATGCATAATGTTCAATGAAATAATGATTTTTCTGACAATCTAAAAAATGTCATCAGATTTTTGAGGTGCCTTAATTTCTTTTCGAAATACTCTGACAAGCACAAAAAGGTCAATATTTCGAAAAAGGGACTTTTAAGTGTGTCCCTCGGTTCTCAAGGCAGCGGGGGGCTGAATTTTCTCCCGTTCATTCACCAGTGCTTCACATATTTTGGCTGTATGAGATCGTGCTTGAAAACCCCGGCAGTGCAGGATTGGTGATTTCATATAAATAAGATCTTTATAAAAAATTCTCGCTCGCGTAATGAATCTTCAGACAATTACACACATTGCAAAGTATATGGTAATGAAGCAGTATCTTTGATCAAGTAAAGAGACGTGTTGAAGATCATCCCTGATTCAATGTAGGCCGTCTGAAAGTTGCCTTTTTTCGCTTTGAGCCCTAGCCTTTGTAAATGCCGGCCCTCCCCCCATAACAGAAAGCGCCCTTTTTGTCAGTCAGGTGCACCCCTACAGTTTGAAATTAAGGCACTCCTCCTCCGCTGTTCTTACGAAATTTATTGAAATTAAAGCCTTTTGCATGCAGATGGTTTTCAGTTCATATTATTTAATTCATGGATAATAAGATGAAGCAATTGATTTAGGAGACATAGAATATAGGAGATAGGAAATAGAGCTTGACATCAGGGCATAATTAACACATGGCATATCAGACCAGTGATACTCAAAGTTTCAGCTGAGTATTTCAATCAGCCACCCCTAATCTTCATATATAAATAGGCCTAGGCATTAATTTGATCGCCGGCTTCTTCCTTCGCTGCAGTGGCTACGTTAATTGCTCTTCCACAGTTATTTGAAAATAGACCCGATTATATTTGCCCATAATGCGCAAGCTTTGAAAATGTTAAACCAATTATGAAGTAGTTTCTTCTTCTTCTAATTCTTTTTTTGCTTGAAAAGAAAAATGAGTTTTTAAAAAGACAATTAGAATGGCTATGAACTAGGGGAGGTGGCTGAAATGCATTTCTGGAAGAAAAAAAGGGGAAATTCTATCCGCACCGTCAACCTGCTGTGATAAGAGGGAAAGCGTATGTAAAATGTAATTTTGCCTCGCTATCATAAAAGTCTTTAATAAGAATAATGGCTAGATATCTGGCCCTTAATATTTTGGCTGCATTGTCTGGGCGAGGCTCTTCGCCAAGCAATTATTTTGGGCTATTTCAATAGATCGTGAATATTAATTTTGTTAAAGAATAAGTTTGGCGAAAATGGTTTCAAGTTTGCTAGGTAGGAGATACCATACCATGCAAATTGCATAATTTTATTTATCTTATACATTCAACATTTGTCCATGGAAACAAGACGCAAACAGCCAAAGAATTGGACATGATTCTGTAAGTTTATTTCTTTATCCCTCAGTCTTATGTAACTTATTACTAACCATAATGAAAAAGAACAATTAAAGATAACAACATTTTGAAAATGTTTATGTATTTAGTAATTTAATAGGATGATAATATCGCAGTTTGTTGGCCTCAATGCTAAGCGACTACCGCTCCTGTCCCACACGTTCAAAATTATGTTGGGGATTGCATTGTGAATGAAAAAGTGTCTTGTCGGGAATTGGGAACATTATCATCGTCTAATATCTTGTATATATCAAATACATGGACTATTGATCTAGGCACAAATAGTATACAAATATACAATACCTTTTGAGGGTCTAGCAAAAACTATGAGTTAATGAAGAGGCATAGATCTAGACCCTAAATAGTAAATTTGATATAAATTTGCCTCGAGGGAAAGTTACGTGTTATGCCTCTGAATTAACTCATAGTTTGCTAGAGCCAAGAAAGACATTGTATATCTGTTTTATATCCCTCATGAGACACGAGCATCTCACTATTACAAAGAATATCCAAAGAAAATGTAAACGACTTACCAGATTAAAATTCCTTCTCCTTAATTAGTTTCCGCCCCCTAAAAATGACAAAATTCAGTCAGCGTGCGGGATTTAAAATGCCTCATAGCGGGCAACTCCCGGTGCACTCACGGCTCTTAGGCCGTGCAATTTACGCAGTGCAGTAACTGCAATAGCACAACACTACTGCAGTACCGTACAGCGGCGCCATAGCTAAACATTGCATCCGTCAATGTTTCATTTGAGCCGTGCAATTTTCTTGTATTTCTCATTTTAATGTGATGTGAATGTGAGTAAGGTACATGTTATTACAGAAGTGTCCAAGGAATGATTGAGGTGAAAGGGATATAAAAATAAAACAATATACAATGACTGATTCTCGAAACGATTAAATCGCACTCGTACTCAAGATCAAGAACATCAATTTCGATATCGATCGCAGAATTATCGGTGATCGGTGGAAAAAGTGGATTCCGGAATTTACTATACAACGCCAAATAGTAAATGTTCTCACTCTCTCAAATTTAATAGTAAAAATATCCCTATTTCGTGCTCTGTACAATCGCAATGCAAAAAACTATACATGAGGGATATAATAGGACATAATGAGTCAACTAATAATGCTTTAGACTAGTGGTGATTTTTGTTTTTCTTTTTCAAATTCATACTCGTAGACACTAGTCCACACATAGCTGCATCGCTATCCTGGCTGTGTATTAAAACCTGTTTTATTGATCTTAACATTTCAAACACCACTGTACAAAACTAAACTGATTTCACTCAAAATCGGTACTTTAGTGACAATTGATGACACCTAAATAGCAGTAAAATACAATTTTTTCAACTCACCGATTTTAGAAAGAATAATTTAAAAATTAAAATCGTGAGTTGAAAAAATTGTATTTTACTGCTATTTAGGTGTCATCAATTGTCACTAAAGTACCGATTTTGAGTGAAATCAGTTTAGTTTTGTACAGTGGTGTTTGAAATGTTGAGAATCAATAAAAACAGGTTTTAATACACAGCCAGGATAGTAATGCAGCTATGTATCTAGATCTAGTCTAGGCCAGGGTTAGATCTAATCATATCGAGTAAATTTCTAGCCAAATTATAAAAAATGTTTTGCTCTACCCTTGGAGTTGGACGGGAGAGTTATAAATAAGCAAGTTTACATAAATATATTTTCTGCAAGTTTCAAACACTATTACCAATTGCCATACATACTAACAGTATTACATAGTCTAGTCTTGACATTGCAGATGTTGCACACATCACTCATCAGGGACTTGGTTCAATGTTGTTAATCAGCAATCCTAGCAATCCGTATCAATATTTCTTGGCCTTTTCTGGCTTGGCCTTTTCTGGCTTGGCCTTTTCTGGCTTGGCCTTTTCTGGCTTGGCCTTTTCTGGCTTGGCCTTTTCTGGCTTGGCTTTTTCTGGCTTGGCCTTTTCTGGCTTGGCCTTTTCTGGCATGGCCACTTGGACATATACATCTAAATATACAAAAAATGAGCTTATAGTGGTGTGATGTTTGAGGAGATGGGCTCTCTCCACAATATCTCTTGATAATTTGAAAAATGAATTGGAAGTGAAAAACTAGGATAATTTCAATATTATATCTAAAGATTTTCAAGGAAAGGTGTCGTCTACGCATAAGGAAATGCTTTTTCAGCAACAGAGTGGTGTCCGACTGGAATAGTCTCCCTCAAGAAAATCTTCAAGATGAGACTGGATAAGCACTGGTGGTCTGAGCAATTAGAGATAATTTAATTTAATATGATCAAACCCCTCTCAACCTTGCGCATGTGCAAATTAGTTTACTCTAGAACATAACCAACCCTGAAGAAGTGACCAAGGATTACAAAATCTACCTCTCTTTGTATGATGATTATGATGATGATGATGCTCGCTGTTTGAAATGAGAGCAGATCTATGATGTGATTATATAATGGGCAGCCCTCCTTTGGCACCTCTCAGTTAAAGGGTTAGTTTTATTGTTGCTAGTCTTTAACTTCATACTAATTACATTGAATAGTACCTTCAGTGAATGTTATGACCATGCATGTCAACACTTGTTTACCATTAATTAACTGCATTTTTACTTTACTATTTGTGTGTGTGGTTTATCCAGAAGTTTTGGGGAAGCTTGAGGATTGGAAATGGAGATCGACAGCCTGTCTCGGCCCCTGCTTTTCCCCTGTGCTGATAGAGTCAAGGTACCACAGGTGGGGTCTGATGAATCAAAGCTCAAGAGCCACTTCTCCTTCCTATCACAAAGTTTGCCTCCAACCCGCACCCAAGATGCTCAGGGGAAAATTCACCAAGACTATGTGAAGAAGATTAGTACCGATCTACTTTTCAGCGAGGCAGTAATACGCAAGCATGCAGCTCACACACTTCCGTACAACAAGATAGACCTGAACGGGACTTTTGATTCTAAAGGAATTGTTAAGAAGAAACCTTTGAAGAAGATTAGGTCTGTTGGAAGGCATAACCAGCATGGATATGAAAAGAAACATGCCCCTTGCCACATCAGCACGGTTTCAGAACACAAGCTCAAGCCACTCCAACCCAAAAAGAAAAAGATTATTCCTGACAGAGATGATGAGATTGTGTCTGAAGCTGGAACAGTTCTCAAAGGGAAGAATGCATTCCTCACTGAAACTGAACAAGAGAATGAATTAGAAGAGGATGCAGAGATCAACACAGATTCACAGCAGGATACAAAGACTAGACCAAAGGAGTCTGAGAATTGGGACTCTCACGTCTTGATGAACCTGAGCAAAGCAACAGCTAGATGGATTGTCAATGAACGCACACCTCAAGGTCCCCAGAAGGACAGACTCACTAAGCTACTCGTTGAGAAGTTTGGAGAGGCCTCTCAGCTGGATACTCTGATCAGAGATGACACCAGCGTGAGTGAGACAGGGGTAACTGAACAGCCTGAACAAAGAGCAGAGAGCAGAAACTCAAAGAAACAGAAATCAGCGGTTACTGAGGCTAGAAAAAGTAGCAGTGAAAAAGAGAAGAAAGAAGGAGAGGAAGGAGGGGAGGATGAAAATGATGAGGAAGACATAAATACACAACCTTTAGCATCATTCTATCGTCTGCCAGGGGGAGTCAGGAGAAAACAAAGACAGCTTGCCATTGATAGTCTAGGTAGGGTTTATTCTTAAAGTCCTCTCACACTTCTATTTTAATCTTGATTCTATTCTTTTGGGCCTTTGCAGCAAAAAGAATGCGAGTTATCATCACCTGCAATTTTCCTAATATTAAGCAATCATTATATGCAACTACAGTTTACAGTTCCAACTTTTTTTATGATTCATACATTTCAAGGTTAAACAGAGAGCAAACATTTTTTTTCAGTGATGTTGTTGGATTTGATATATTTGCATGGGGTATGTTCCTGAAAGAAATGTACCTTAACATTTTAGTTTGCAATGCGCATTTTAATCAATTGTGTTTGCTGTGGTTTTGGTTATACAATATGATCAAGATAGCAAGAATGCATTGAGTTTCCTTATCAAAACATTACCTTGAAATCAAATCATATGGAGGTCAAGTGGTCAACCCTACTTGAGTACATATTTTAAAATGAAAATTCTCACTGACTGGTTCAATTATTGCAGGTGCTATCAACACAACTGCTCAAGACATCCAAGTATTCCGTCGTAAGCCCAAGCCTCCTCCTACACTCAAGGATGTCATGAATCCTGCTATCGGTGATAAGATGCTGGATACACACAACCAGTTTCAACAAGAGTGGTTACTTGGTAAGTATTACCTGTCAATGTGAATAGTTTATGTACATATCACCTTTAATCAAATAATTGTCTGTGCCTATAGAAGGGCAAGAACACAATTTGGTGAGATTTTGAACTTTTTCCAGTTGTGTAATGACAAGATAGATGTAGAGTAGTGATAATAAGTTAGATGATGTATTTGATATAGTAAAAGTATAGTAAAGAAGGATGAAAATAAGTGTTTTTTTTTCTTCTTAAAAAATTGCATTTGCAGCATCACTTGCTAGATGATGATAATGAGGTTTCGTGTCATTACAATATAATCTTAAGCAAATTACTTTTATTAGACCCTACTTATTTTAGTTAGAAGGTCTGATATGTTCAAGAACCTTAAGTTCTCTTAAATGTTCAAGAACCTTAAGTTCTCTGAAATGTTCAAGAACCTTAAGTTCCCTGAAATGTTCAAGAGCCTTAAGTTCTGTAGGTTTAAATATTTCCAATTCAAATGGCTATTAATCTTATTTGCATTACCCACAATTTATAAGTTCTCCCTGATATATCAACACCTAACCACAGGTGCACAGGTGATTCATCAGCCTAGTGATTCAAAGCTCCACCTGGATTCTGGGAATGTGTATCAAGTCTCGACACGGAGGAGCTTCCCTCAGGATCCTGCATCTTGGCACACAGAGAGCAATAAGAAAGCAAAAGATCGAAAGAGCAAGAAAGATAGTGAGAAGAAGAAGATAGATATGCCTCAGCATGGATACAAAAAGTGGAATAAACTTCCAGAACCCATGCAGGTATAGAGCTAGCTTTTCTCCCATTCATTATTTTATTTAAGTTATTCAGTGAGAACAACAAGCATTATTGTAATAGACAAAATCTTTCCTTTTGGTTGAACTGTGCCTCAACACATTCTAAATTTTAAAACAAATGACAAAAAACATTGAGTCTGTTAAAAAAAAAAAAATTCTGGTCTATTTTTTAACATCGATCATCACATTCATTCCTTTGCATCACACAAATACTCTGACATTGTGACTGTGTATTGCACATACACAGGGTATGAACTTTTATGCACACACACTCCCAACAGATTTTTTTTTCTTCAAGCAATTAGACGTAACTTATACAATGGGACTGCACAAACATTGTTTGAATGATTAGTTTAAATATAGGATGATGAAATGTCAAGGAGCAGGACTCAATGATGTATTTGATATACTTCTTTTCATTTCACATAATTTGTTATATTCATATATTAATTCATCCTTTAATTGTGTAATGAGTAAGTTCAACTATTTATTTCATTATTTCAGGAGGAGCTGATGGATATTCATGAAGCGGGCTATGATGCAGAGGCTCATAGAGAACCAGACCCAAATACACTCAAGAGACACAAAGAAAATCCATCACTAGTACAACTAGGTTAGTCTTATATACTTGATCTATGTCACTGAAGCTCTTTTTCAGTGGCGTGGACAACATATCCTACCCTAGATTTGGACTGAAACATGTTTTTTTGTTTAGACGAGGGGCTACCTTGCTTCCTGAGAGACAGCAGGAATGTGAACTAAAACATACCTAATGGAATTATTACCCAACAGAACATAGGATAAAAGCTCAATATTTGTGCTTTAACTGTCTTTAAAAACTGAACGTGAAACAAAAATGGCTACTATATTGATGGTAGACACTGAGAGACCTTTAAGGTCCAAGTTTGATATAACTGAAGTGGGAATGTGGGAATTTGGAAATAACTGAAAGGGTCAACTAAGATTGATATTGACTCAGGGGACAATAAGGCATTATTCTTAGAAATGGGGTAGCTTGAATTTGAGACAAAGGCAGCTAGTGCCCATTTTGGTAAAGCATTTATCTTCAATTACCCAGTTCCTCAGGTGCAAATTAAATTTACACCTCTTAGACCTTTGTATTTGCAAGCTTACTTTTGCTTTCTCAGCATTTATTTAAAATGAAGAAAAAAAAATCAGAAAATCAACCAGTCATGATATAACATCCCCCTTCTCTCTTTACACCTCTAGTTGATGAATGGAGAAATAAATGGCACCTTGGCAGCAAGTGGTACGACAGCTCCATCAACGACCTTGAGAGAGACATGAAGGACATCAATGAGCATGTGAGATTACAGGCTATAGCAACCATCGCTAAAGCAGCTACATTCAGACCACCTGATGAACCCGGTAGCGTCTCTATTTCAAGTGAGTGCTTTTATCCCACTTTTTTGCAGGATTGTTCTGTCACATTGATGTTACAGGTGTTCTAGTACGTGATCCTATATTCACCAGGATCTCAAAAATCATTGGTAATCTTAGAAAATCTATATGTATTATATATATAGTGTCCCTGGTTTTAAAACACACCATTGTCTCACAAATTTATTATCGTGATAATTAATGATCTAACTTCCAATGTGTCTTATATCTAGATAAAGAGTTGGTGAGTCATCATTTATCGTACCCTAGCCTTAGAATGGCAGTCATAATGTATTTAATGAAGTTAATATCATAAATGTAAATGTGTGTCCAACAATGTGTGTTTGAAAAATAAAGAATGGGGGTTTTTCTACGAATCAAAGAAAGTGAAAATGATTAAATCCACAAAGGATTTGAATAATGATATTGGATGGAAATTATTTATTTATGTAACATCATGAATAGAATTCTATGATCTTTGAAACAATGATAAAACTTTTATTCTCTAATAAGAAGGTATCTGCTGCAAAGGACTGCTACAAACATTCCCTATATCCTAGGACATTCCCCGAATGGAACCTTCTACCGACCCATATTAGAAATGCCCCCACCCTTGGAACCTTTAAAGATAACTTACTAAATCTCAACATGGGCAAAATAATTGCTAGAGCCCACTTTAGAAATTAAATACTCTGCTCAGTTGACTGTGCCTGCATGTTACATCCCAGCTGAGGAGGTTATGCAGTAGCCACACCAGCACCATCAGAACCAGAATATTTTGTATTTATTACAGAGCCTTCCAACATCAAAAGTCGGCTTACCGGAATCTTTAATAAAGTTGCAAAAGATGCTACTTCACATGGTGTGCTCCCAAGCAAACTCCTGAAATGTGTTGAGAAGTCTCTTTTTGATCCCAGTCCGAGGGTTTGTGTGACTGCTGCCATCGCTCTGTATACGCTGAACAGGCCAAATGAAGAGGTAGGAGGGAGTGTGCAATGTTTCTTTCTCTCATTCAGCCACTCATTATTTCATGTGCTTTCATGGGACTGAGGAGGCAGATGTGTTAGGGCCAAGTAATGCATAATGAGCTGTCTAACTCCAAAAGGGAAAAACGGGCATTAACCTGTTATAAGTAGCTGTAGATATGTTTGCTCTTAGCCTGTTCTCGTTCACCTACAAGTTAAGAATGCTGCTTTAGTTAATGTCATAATGGTGCTGCATTAGACAAATACTTGCAACACCTCAGCTTCTGTATCTATGTATATATATATATATATATATATATATATATATATTTTTTTTTTTTTTTTTTTTTTTTTGATAATTTTGGTGGAAGGGTTCATTGTATGAGCAGTGCAGCATTTATACAAATATGTACAGGTATATGAGATAGTAAATAGATAAATCAAATTAAAAATAAAGACACTTCTTCATGTTCTAACCATGAAAAAACACCTAAGTGCCTTTAGGCAGTTTTCATGGTTGTATTTTAGGGGCGGAGGATATTTGTCATATATTATGTTTTAAAATCTCAAGCAACTAGACAGATATTTTTGTGTCAAGTTTCCAAATTTCCTTCAATTTGGTTTTACTGCATTATCACTCTTCCATTCTTCAAAGTTGATATATGATCAATTCTTGATATAGATATTTGCATAATTTTTGTTTTTCGAATATTTTGTTGAATAATTCATATAAGGCACTATTGGTGTGCCCTGGCCCTTCAATTCTTTTTCTATTTTTAACATTTCTAGAACTAGTGTTCATTATGTAGTTGGTTAGTTCAAATTTGTCTTGTTTTTCTTCACTCTTCAGTGTAGCAAACACAGTTCATATCATTTATTTGCTTGTCGCGTGCCATTTGTCTTGGATTAAAGATAATGTCATTGATTACACATATTATTAGAGTGCGTTTAAGCTCTGAATAGAGTACCTCAAATTGGTCAGGGTTCTGGAACATCTTTGATATATTAGAAAAAACATTTTCCAGTGATTTGTATGTAAAGAATTTCATAATCCTCTTAGGTACAAGTACTTATTTCTCAAACACTGCAAGTGTAGGGAATATTCATAATCATGTTCCTCAGAAATAAGCTGATTATTTCATTCTTTTCGCCTGGGTGTATATTTCAAAATTCAAATCAATGACATTATCTATGACTTGCCAAGATATTTATATGTTTCTTTACATTTCACTTTCAACTGTTCAACTGAATTGTAGTTCATGATTTAGATGTTTCTCATCTCACTCTGCATGTTCTTTTTATCTTACTATCTGATTTATTTCTATGCTTTCATTATAATGCTGGATTTATAGCCACCATATGAGCAGGTAAGCTTGTGCCGTTGTAGTACGGGTGTGCCCCTAACTAACCTAAACTCATGAGGTGTATTATGTGCAGCTGCTGCTATGGGTACTATTTAACATTCATAATGACACGATGCAGCGCAAAGCATTACAGATAGCAATGTAGCCACACACAATTACAACAAAATTGATTTAGATATTTCATCTCCGAAGTGACAAGAGCATTGTACTAATATTTATATATTTTTGTCAATTCAAATATTTATTCAAGAAATTCGGTTATAGGATTCTTTTTAGAATGTTTAATAGTACCTTTGATTATAATATCCCAATGATTTATGCAGTTTATCTCTTTTTTGACTGTGCTATACATTTATTCATAATTTAATTGGTCCATGCAATATATACGGTATTGGTTTTCTAATGATGCAGTTTACTGAATATCTCTCAATGTGAGGTGGAAGGAGGAAGCTTAATTGGCTCCCCCTTCAACATTACATACAAATATATCTACTTTTGTGGCTTGCTTAAAGCCAAAAAAGTGAAATGATACAAATGCTTCAACATGAATAATTCATATTTGATTTTAAATTCCTGTTAGTGTCCTTTTCAGTTTCAAGAGCTGAGTTCAGTTAAGGCTTTGCTGATCAAGTGTGAAGACTTGAGTGACTTTGTAACAGCTTATAAGATTCCATCTTTTCCTTTTTAAATAATCATAAAAGTCACTATAACTAATGGTTAAGTTCAGTGAATGGTTTTTGTGTTATTTTGTGCATATTGTCCATAGAACATATCAGCTGATACTTACTGTGATTTTTTATTCCAGTTATGTTCAAAATACCCCCTATTATAACCTTAATTGATTTATAGCTACCGCAAACATACTGATATTTTGAAGTGTGATAGATGAATATTTTATGTTGTTGTGAATTTATTTGTGTTCTCTCAATATTGTTATAATCATTGCGCATAGAATTCAATAAATGAAAGATTTTTTTAATCAAAAAGTTAAAAATATTTCATCAGTACACTACACAAGGACGTTTCCTTATGCAATAAATACATATTATAATAATTTTGAAGAAAAAAAAATGCATTATATTTGCAAGGTATCTGGTGTGTTTCTATATCCCCACTAACCTAAAAAATACTAGATCAATAATTCTTTATTACCGTATGCATTGTATTAAATCATACATTTTGTGGAATTGCTTTTAAATTACATTTCGGCAGAAATAGTATTTTTTATTTGTTGATCACTGAGAAGCGAGAAATGTGTTTAACTAATTAAAAGTATTTTGAGTTTACTCTGTGTGGCTCTTGATTAGACAATTTCTTAGGCTTATAAGTGAAGTACCTCATGGTTAAGATTGATTTAACTAAAATTAAGTTTACATCTATACTTGTACAAAATGTATTGATATCCTCTCTTCCAGAATATTTACACAAATCAATGAAGTATATTATTTGATTGTCACTGGATTAAGACCATGTATATGGTTACGTAAGAATTGTTAGTGAGGTTATAATGCAATTTGGCAGATATCTTTGAGCATTTTCCGTGTTTCACTTCATAACTTTACTTCAAAGCAAATACACTGAATAATCATTTGACTATATAGTAAAAGCTACTGTCAAATTTAAATAGATTGATAATTCATCTCCCAGTTATTAACTCAATTAAATAATATTTTTTGCTCGAAGGCAAGAAAGATCTTGAAGGATGTGATTAAGACTGGTAGTGGTCCTGAACGCTGGGCAGCAGCACAATGCCTGGCACATGCTGGCGTCTGCGACTCCTTCGTGGTCGGTGAATTAGTCAAGCAGCTCTTTGACTCTGAGAACATGGTCAAGCATGAGCAGTGTATACGACTCCTGACTAACCTGAGTCGAGGGTCATCCATCGTACATTCCATGGTTGCTGAGCAACTGAACAGTACCAGCTGGAGACATCGTATCGTGGCCTGCCGAACCTTTCCTCGTCTCTATGGCACTATCAATAAGGTATGATGGACTCTTGACAGGGATCACTTGAAAGACTAAATGACTGGGTATCTTATTTACCAACATGTCCTCTATCATCAGTGTTTCTAAGAATGAGAAACAGTTTAATGTCCCCTTTATATTGAACTACATTTTTTTTTGGTACTGTATAGGTATATAGTATCAATCAGTTAACATTGATTAATTGAATTTTGTCAGTATTTCAAATGCATATTGAAGATTTCATAATGTTCATTCATGATTTGTGATATGGGGTTTCTTAAAAATTACTTTTGTTGATTTGCTGTGAACTAAGAAGTTCTGGATTATGATTTTCAGCTCCTAAAATTATCAACTTCTCACAAGTGAACACAATGATATATTGTCCATACGTATCTTCAGAAGTTTTTTCTATCCATTTATGGCATTTTAAAAATCAAGTTTCCTTAATTCTACCAAGTAGTATTTTTGCTGCACTTGGAGCTTAGACGCTGGTCTTTCTGTGAGACATTCTCTTTGTCATTTTGATTTTGATTTCTTCAATCTCATTCCATGATATAATTTTGTCATTGATCAGGACATTACCCACAAGCTGAGTAATCTGATGTGGAATGACTGGCATCATGAGGTCCGAACCACAGCTGCTCAGACTCTGGGTCGTACTGGACACGGGAAGGATGTCCATGATGATCTTAGAGATAGGTTACTCAATGGCAGTGAGAGGGACAGGATAGATGCACTGCAGAAGATTGGACATCTAGGTGAGTTGAAGCTTTCTCTTTGTGCTTTTTGTAGGACTTCACTGTTGCCATGAAAGAAGTATTGCATCCACATGTAACAAGGTTCCCAGCACTCCTGGAAGTCAGGGAAAACCTGGAATATGAGTTCCCTTTTTTTCCAGTGAGGGAAACAAACCACTCAAATCAGAGAAAAATCAGAGAATTTCATTGGCCCATAAACTTTGTCAGTCTCTTACAGTTTGTCTTGTGTCCAAACAGCGTATCTATTTGAAGGATTGGCATACCCATGACTTAAAAGTGGTGAAGTGTTTTGGAATCACAGATAAAGATAGGCAGATTGTTCCGGCAGAGTTTAGGACAGAGACAGAGAATGAATGATTGCTATAACGTGTGTTCGGGTCCGATGATTGAAACCGGTTCAAGGTGTTATGTTCATAACTTCATTGTACTTATGGTCGCTCAAGTTGCTGAAAGCCATCAGTAGAGAGTCAGATATAGAAATATTGGAAACAGTTGAAATTGAAGGAACATCACTCATTTCTGCACCTTTAGTGTCAAGAATATGCTTTAACATATTTATGTTATTGTTCCAAAAACATTTTCTTTTTTTTGTATCAGCACTCTGATCAGTATTCTGTAAAAGCGCTTAATAAGAATCAATTACCATTATTAACATCTATGCAAGGATGTACATGTATGCGTAGGGAAAACCTTAAAAAGAAGGTGAGAAATTGATCACCTTTACAAATATTTATTCATGAACAGGGTTATGAATTGAACTTCCTTATTTTTGCCAGGTATCATGACAGCTAGACTCCTGCCATCTTATCTGAAATGTTTTGATGATCCCTACATCGCTGTACGAATAGCCACCACTGAGACTGCCAGTAAGCTAGAACTCAAGGATCATGATGTCCTCATGAAGCTGCTCTTCTTGACAGAGTTTGACAGCAATTGGAAGGTCAAAGCACATGCTCTCAAAGGTAAGGTTGAAAGACCCCACGTATAAACAAACTAAACATACCATAAAAAATGACAATCAAGTTTATTGATCACTTTGCTCCATGTGCAGAAAAGCCTTGGCTCTGTTTGCATTAAATACTTGATTTTTTGTAAAGAAGTAGAAGAATTAGAGCATTAGAAATATGTTGTTCTATATAACCACTCATGTAATATAAAGATGTGATGACATGAATTTTAATTAAAGTTTGTATTATTGTATCAGTTTATAATGCTTTCATAAAGTAATTCGGTTGTACACAACATGATAATATTGAAGATGTTATTAGAAATCTAACAGTAATAAAGTTGGAATCAGAACAGAATATTACACATGTACAATATATTCTTCACATTTACAGCTCATGTGTATTATGTATGAAGTGGAAGTTATTGTTGAATGTTGACCATATGCTACTTATTTCAGGACCTCAAATACTAATTTGAATGCTTTTTGGACTTGAATTGAAAAAGAGTGTAGGTATTTAAGAGTATTTAATTGTATCTTTCCTTCTCCTGATGTTGTGTTTAGCTCTTGGTGACATAGGTGAATCCAATAAGCAAATAGAGAGTGCAGTACTGTGGGCTCTAAGGTTTGAGTCCCAGGCCGGTGTGAGGGCGGAGGCTTGTCAAACGATGATAAAACTAGGCATGAAGGATCCAGAGATCCCTGCTCTGCTCCAAGAAAAACTCCTGGTGGAGCCAGATCAGGTTGTCAGAGAGTAAGTCTCTCTATTTTTGATTGGGTGAATGTTATCATTATTGAAATGAATTGACTTACAGAAGTCAAAGGGTGTCCTATTGTGCTTTATAAAGACTTGATACTCGTAATGTCCGTAAACATTTTTGTTATTAGATGAAACATATCAATGTACTTATATTTCCAGAGTGTAATAACCAAATTCATTCAATCCAGATAAACAAGTGTTTCTCATTCGATAGAGTATATGTCATGTACTTCTATAACATTCACCTTTTAGACATGTATCAAATATCAGTAGGGGCCGACTTGTAAACATGAGCTCAGATACACTTGTAAATTTGAAATAGTCACTGTTAGATAGTAGGTATGGGGAGTGTTTCACAAAGACTAAGATCGACTTTAAGTTGGACTTCATGCCACTGTTTGCTCTCACCATTATGATCTTTAGATAATATTTTTTCCTTCAATAATGAATTATCAAAAAATGTAAATTCTGTAGATTTGTGACCATGATTTGTACGTCCCTTGAGATACCAATGCCAGTAAATGGTGAGAGCAACCATAATTGGCATGAATGGCCTGCCATAGTTAAGTCCAACTTAAAGTCGATCTTAGTCTTTGTGAAACACTCCCCAGATTTGTTAGCAAATCCTGAAACAAGAACCCACGATTTTAAAACTGATGTGCTGTTTATTTGGACATGTGCATGAAAGATACATACAATCTCATGAAAGATTGTTTTTTAGGCCAGTTCTGCAATGAAACACTGAAACAGATAACATAATTCAAACTTTATTATTTTTATTATTATTTAATGGTACCGGTATATTTATTCAAAATCTGTCGCGCAGCCTAGGCTGAATTATACAATTTTTTTACAAATAAAAACAAAATGCATAGAACAATACATAGCAATACTATACCAACATATTATAAGGAATAAAATAATGATAAACGATTTGGCATTGTATGGTAAATCATGATTAACATGATAAATATAATCCAAGTGACTAATTTTCCGTCCAAGGGAAAAGAAAGAAGAAAAAGCAAACTAAGGTAAAAGTCATTGAGAAGAGATGGGAAAAGATACGGTATATTGGTCAAAATACAAGTAAAAGAAAGAACAGGAAAGATAGATGAAGGGAAGGGAGAGAGGTTTATAAAGGTTTATTTTTCCAAGTAGTAACCATATACTGTATGTGTGTTCTTTCACTGACAGGCAACTTGTAATAGCCCTGGAATCGTTTGGAGTGAGTGCTACCGGCGATATGGAGATGGTTCAACAGATCAAAGATGAAGTGAGACGACTGTGCACACGCTATAACATCGCTGCTAAGATCACTCTCAATGAGGAGAGAGAGGACCTAGCACACCAGCACAAACGCTTCTTTGATTCTTCACCTGCTCCCAGTGAACTTGTGGTGAGTTCTCAAGTACTTGGTTCAAATTTTGGACATTTATGATGCAATTTGATGTGGTTTGATTGTATTACCATGGCATATATACAAGAGTGTGTAGTCAAAGACTGATGAGAATAGATTGTTAAAACCTGATACAATCTGACCGAGCCATCATGAAGTACTCTGTGTATATTTGAAGTATAAAATAGATGTTACTAGATAGTCAATTGATCATCATCTTTCAAATAATGCACTCTTCATAAAGTGATGTTTGACGTTGTTATGAAAATGCACATATAATAGAATAAAGTTGACACAAATATGAAACAATGTAGAAAGTGAAGCAAGAGGAAGGAATTTAACCAAAAAATGTTGTTGATTGTGAATATCAAGGATTGTTTTCGCATGAACTGAATAGAAAGTAGAGAGATAGTGTATCTGTATTCCTTCTATAATCTATTTTTATGCAATTTTTATCCTGTCATTCCCACAGAAATCTGATGTGTATGTGCCCAGCCCATCTACAACACGCCCCTCTACCAAGCACAGTACACGGACTATCACCCCATCCATCTACATCAGCATCGATGATGACTATCGTCCTGGAGCTGAGACACCAGAAGTTGATCTTCCCAAGACACCGGGAAGCACCTTCGCTACCGATCTCATGGGTAACCGACTCAGTCCGGCACAGCAGGGCAGTCGTCCTAACACTGGCAACACCCTAAGCAGGACAACACCCGCAGTGACTCCGACGGGTTTGGTTAGGACCACGTCGGCCGGGAGACGTACCCCTGAGGAGCGGCTTAACAAGCTGATTGAGGTTTATGAGGGAAGTGCATCCTTGGCCCAGTACCAGGAGTTTAAACAAGGAGATCTGGATGTCAAGGACGATGGGAATGTGCGTAAGCTGTCCCAGATACCAGAAGCACCGACAGAGGAGGTTTCTGGGGAAATCACCGGTCAAAGCAAAGTCTTGGAGGAGGATGAAGGGAGCAATGATGTTTTCCACTCTGATGTGGTAGAATCACGTCTTGACCAGACAGTGATGGACAATGTGGATGTGCCTCTGATGGGTGGTGACGTCATGATACCATACCCTCGAAAGTACCGCGGAAAAACAGCGCCAAGGAGAAGCAGGAGAATGATGACGATGATGATGATGACAGCGAGGAATACGAGATGGATGATGACTTGGAGGACGATGAGGAAGAAGAGCTGAAGAAGTCCATCCTTCGTCCGACTCCTGAACCAGGGTCGGTGAGTCGTATGACATCAGGGACTCGTAAAGACGACTCAAGACCACCTTCTAACTGAACGCATCCTTAATCAAAATTTGTGACTCACTAACTTAGGATAATATATCTCTAACCAACCAATTGTCATCTACTACTCAAACTGAAGTCAATATGTAGTCTATATTTAGTCTATTTTTTGAAGGTGGGTGTCCAGGTGGGAGATTTTCTGGATCAAGATCATCTTAAAACTGAATCAAAACCATCTTCCCCCAAAATAGTGACTTTTAATATCTCTAACCCACCAGTTATCATGTACTTTTTAAACCTAACATTAGTCTATCTTTACGAGTCTATTGTTTTGAAGTGGTTTTTCCTAATGTGGGTTTTCTGTCATACTTATTGCAGAGGAAACATGAAATCTAGAAAACCATGCAGTGATCAAATGCAAGTATTATAGAGCAAACTTGAGTGAACATATTGGACAAATTGTCAATATCAGGGAGCATTTTGCAAAAGGACATTTCCTGGTTTGTTTATAGAAATGATATTTATAGTTAACAAATGGAATTAAGAAATTTGATGTGTGTACCATGCCTTCCTTTGAATCAATGAAAGCTTCGCTGTTTTAAACAATTATGCAAATGTAATCTCAGTATATTTATTTACTAATCACTTCCGTCCTGGTTCTTGAACTGATCAAAATCTAACCTTGAAAATAGTATTCATTGAATCATTATGCAAATCTAGTAAACCATAGTATGAATCATAACTTGTAAGTTCTTGCTTGTCTTCCTATGACTCTAGACTCTTCCTATGATTTTGTGCAGACATCTATGCATATATCAGCCTGACTCTTATCTTCCATTTGAACTTATTTTGGGTGATCAAACTGTGAAGAAATTGTATTACATGTAGACACTCTGACCATGTGCACAAATGCATGGTGCAAGTTGACAGAATATACAGTCCAAATTTTAGGCTAGGTTTATTAACTTGTAGGAAAACGAATACCGGTAGATTTTTATATAACATGCAATATCTATATAGACACCTGGCAGATTTGGGATTCAGTGGGTCAACCGCATTCTCTACTTTTGACATTCAACCAATTCAATACTGAAGTGTTTTTTTTCAAATTTGATATTGTTTCTCATATTTTTGGACAAAGAAATGTTTGCCTTTCTCCTAAACAACAGATCCATTCACAACAGATCCTTGCATTGTGAAGTTAGATTGAAACTTGAAAAGGGCACTGTGATTATTTTGTCTGATGAAAATTGATTAGTAATTTTGTTTTCAACTCTGTTGTTCATTAACTGTAGTAACGCAAACACAGTACAACGTTTATAGGACTTGTGAAGAGTCGTAGAGAAATGAAACATTTCAAAATTGATTAATTCAGTTACTTCCTTTTATAAACACAGTGTAGTGTATCACATTAACCTGATGAAAATATGCTATCTCACCTTGTCCCATGGTTAACTTCCATTTGTCCATAAGGTTAACCTTTGACCTCATTGCCTTGGAGTGCATGTATTCAGAATATATTTATTCATTTCTAATAAACTTGTATATGATCAAACATGGATTTAAAAAGTTATATTGTATTATTATTTGTAAATAAAATGAATGTTATGCAATGTGTGAATATTTTGGTTTCTATGCATTCCAATTAAAGATTGTACTTGTATTTACCTAGTATGAAAATTGAAAGTCAATTTATTTGAGTCCATGTCTCTTAAATAATAATAATAATAATAATATTGGGTTCTTGTATAGCGCTCATGTCTGTCAGACTGGACACTCCTGGGGCTCCCGATTATTACCCTGGCTTTAGCACGGCTGCCATTACAGCGCTCTAGTGTATATGTATTCATTTAAGAGAAAATAAATAGACTTTTATAACCATGACCAGCGGGACATCAAAATGAGATCTTTAAACTTTAAAATTTCAGTGAAATCACTTTTATTCTGTACATCATTCTGGAAAAGAGCCTGTACAAAGTTCACAAATTCATCATAATTACATTTGACATAATAACAGAAACAAATAGTAAAACCCCAAAGACCAAACTGAAGCATAACAGACCTTCACAGAACTACCTCACCAATATAGTAACTATGATATTGATAGCCACTAGTCTACTATAAGGCTACTACAGGTACTCCTCTACATGTTTTCTATGTCTACCCCTGTTGTTGAGTGGTCCATAAATCTCACAAATAAAAAGAAAATATTCCATGGTAAATTGTTAACTTTGTGGTGTGTTCAAAGAGGAAAGGTTTTTTTTTGTTATCCCAATTTCATTTTATATAAATGAATAAGACATGAAACCATAGGCTCATTTAGATACATGTACAGTCAACCCTGCTTTAGTGACCACCTGTATAGAAAGACCACCTGCCTACAAAAACCACATTTTGGGTTTCCCTTGAAAATGGTTTCTCATTGAAACATGTACTATAAAGGAACCTGTACATAAAGACCACTTTTCCTGTCTCCCTTGGGTGGTCTTTATAGACAGGTTTCACTGTACTTTGATTTTCAGAGCAATATTTCATCCAGTGTTAATACTTATCTTGAATACTCTTGAATAACACTAAATATGAGGACGGTGCAAGAGATATTCAGCGGTCTCTTTGCCATTCCTTTAGAAGCAGTGTTTTCCAATAACAAATCATGAACATAGGAGAACCATGACAAGACTTTCCAGATGTACCAAGTCACAGTCCAGAGAACTTTCAGGGACTTACTCCTGAGACATATAATGCTCTCATCCCATCAAGTCTCATTTATTTTCATCACACAACTTGCGATTTTTAGTTCATCTTTGTGATAGGCTGTTTAGCCCTTTTGAAGATTACTATAATATGGTATTACCTGATATCTAGTCCTTCCCATGTAAAAAATCAGACCCAACGCAGGAAATACAGGTATCTGAAACTCACTTGCAATATCATAATCCACAAAACAAATATCAAAAAAATAATGTATTAATTTACAGCTTCAAGACAAAAGTCTTGACATTGTTTGAATTCACAATGAGCCTTACTAATCACAAAATGGTATTTTTTACACTCTTTGCTTATATACTACAGTGTCATCACATTCAATAATAAGATATGCAAGATTTTTCATAAAACAAGATTTTAGTTCTTGTGGTCTTTGAAGGGAATAAGATTCTGATCATATTTTCTTTGATATCAAGGAGCAAGATGGAATATTCTTAGCATTACGATTGCAAGATAAATGCAGACACACTGGAATGACTTCACAGACCACCAAGAATACAAGATAGCCCCACCGTAGAGGCATTAAAAATGTACAGGAAAAAAGGAAAAGCATTCCCAACGAATTGAATAACGTGTTTTCTTAGAAACAGTAATTTCAATACTGCTTCATATCAAGAAATGGTGTATATTGTTGTGTGTTAATCCTGAGTAGGGAGAAGGAAGAATTCATTCATGTTCCTTTTAATCCAGCCACTTCAATAACAATGGACTCGTCTGCTTGTTATTTGTTTCGTAAAAGGTACCATCAGGGCTTAAATTAATCCAAGGCCACCAAGGCCATGGCTTTGGATGCCCTTTTGATTGGCCTCAATGCCCCTCTCATTGGCCTTGGAGATTTTTTGTGCCCTTTCCAATTCTTCCTATTTGTGCTGTAATATAGGAATGTGCCCTACAGAAAAGTGGCCTTGCCCTAAAAATATTGAAATTTAAGGCCTGTACCATGGTAATAGAAGCATATATATATATATATATATATATATATATATACATCTACAGTTAGTAATTGAAAAGTAAAATTTTCAGTTAATTGAGAGATGCCATGATTCACATCATTATCATTAATAATCACTGATCCTAAAGAAGATTCTTTGAGAACTTTCTTCTCACACGCATTTCTACTAGGGAGACAAAGATGGCATATTGAGGATAATATAAATATGCAACAAAACTTGAATAAGGGTCTATCAATTCAACACATGGAACTGTAAGTGCTTGACTGATAGTCACACAACTACTTCATTCTCAAATATTACAAATATATCACCATGGGACACTTCAGATGATCTGGTTTCTTCACAATTCCCGTATGTGGATGTCCAGACACACACAGTCTTAAAGGCTCCCCGATTCCTTTGAATTCAGACTGACACGACTCTATCTCAACAATAGCTCTAAAAGTCAGAATGCCTCAGGCTAGATCAGATGAAACAAGTTATTCCACCTACTCCTCATCTGAGCTATCATCACTGTCTCCACTGGCGTCGCTACCCGGCTCCTTGACGTCGATGTCGAACTGGTACTCCTGATCGCATCCCATGTAAGCATCACTCATGAAGTAGATTGTGTAGTGATGACTGCCGGGTGATGGAGCTACGAAGTCCAGCTTGACCTTGGCCTTGTGTTGAAGGGTCAAACGCTTGATGGAGATGAGACTATTTGTCTTGGTGTCACCGATGACGACCCACCAACCCTCCTCTCGTTTCTAAGAGATCAGAAAGGAAGAGAAATTAATGGTAAATTACAAATACAACCATGATGAAACCTAACATTACTTATAGATATGGACAGAACAGCAAAAGGTCTCATCCTATCACATACCATCAAAAAAGTTAGAAATTTGAAGCAGAACACTTATCCTCTAGTATTTCACGTTCAAAATTTCCAAATTTGTCCTTTTATCTTCTTAATTTGCATGTATTTGATGTTTGTTTATTTTTTATACTTCTACTTTTGTATATAACTATGTTCCTGTATTTGTAATGTAAATGTGGAAATAAACTCAATTCAAATTCAATTCAATTATTTAAAATGCTGGCTTATATGTTCACTTTGCAAATGCACATAGAAAAATGAAGAAACTAAGCTTGCCACACTTCTATACCAAAATTATTTTTTGATAAATCATTCACATGATGATGGTATTCCCTTTTACTTAATGCTCACATGTTAGACCCATTAAGCACTTGTTACGCATGCAGCATGTGCTAACACATCTTGTCAACTCGTGATACCAAGTTCACAAGAATTTGATAGCTCCTGCTTACCTGAGGGAAGAGAGGAGCTACGACAGGTCCAGTGATCTCGTCTTCTCTCTCCAACGAGACCATGATGACCACAGGTGAGCCACTGAAAATAGACACAAGATGAAAGAGATTGTGAGTTAGTTAAGTATATGCATTGGACTTCAATCATATGTAAAACACCACCTGATATGTAAGCAAGGAATGACAATATATATGTCATTGACCTGTACTTTCATTGAACCCATCTTACTACTTTAATCAATACCAGTTTAGTTGTCATAAGTGCCCTTAAAACGACCCTCATCATCAAAACCAGTATTGATATCATCCATAGCATCATCATCATCGTCATCGTCATTGTCTTCAACATCATCACCATCATCATCATCATCATCATCATCATCATCATCATCATCATCATCATATCTTCATCATCATCATCATCATCGCCGTCATCGTCATCATCATCATCTTCAACATCATCATCATCATCATCATCATCAATTACATTCTTACCTCTCCAAGCTTTCCTTTTCCTGCACGTCATACATCAGTTCAATGTTGGGATAGCGGTTGCAGAATCTGGCAACATCAGCCATCTGGGCATCGGTCATCTGGAGGAGTTCATGTCTCTCTTCATCCTCCATCTCCATAACGTCAAAGATACTCTCGATGGACTACAAGTAGGAAAGATACAATATTTATGATAAACACACAGCACATCTATACTCAAGTCAAATTAATAAATTTGTCCATAGAGTCAACATAATCAACAAATTGAGTATAGTCAATACAAATTCAATCCATGTGCCAATTTTTGTCTTCTTTGATTCCTGCCCAAGTGCATATCATTGTCATCTTCAAAACATTAAATTTAAACCCTTCCTGGAGTAAATACGTTACTCTCCCTCTATTATAGGTCACCACAGGACCTGGAGACTATTTCTAAGATGGGAGGCATCCAACCTAGACGACAACCTGATGTAACTCTTTCAATGCATCTACAAATTTGAATTGTCGTCATCCATGAACTTTAGTTTATGTATTTATATATATTTATTTGGGGGTCTTATTCTTCAGGGAGACATGATTTCCAATTAATTTGTTTTTTAATTGGTACCTTATCTGTGCACTTCTTGACGAGTTCTTGTCCAAAGTGAGGCAGCTGTTTAAGATAAGAATCCTTGTTCCACATGGCTTGTGTAACCATCTGAGCAAGCTCCATAGCTGCTAGGGCTGGAGACAGCCAACCGTTGCTACTCAACACATCCACACATGCTTGGATCAAACGAAGAGCCTGGTAAATAACAAGAACAATGGTGATCATCACCTACTATTGAGCAAGATAAAAGAGTACTGAGGTACAGTTAACATCTAAATTATTCATACCCTCACCTAGTTTTGTAATTTTTTCAGTTTGTGAAAAATTAATTTGTCCCGATTTACGTTCCTTGAAAATGTGACATATTAAATCTTACATCTAAAATATTTTACAGAAGAAAAATATTTGCCAGACCACGATTGTATGACTATGACCTGCTGCTGCTTCATTCTACAACCAATAATTTCATTACTGACACACAACAATATCTGTTCAGAGTAAGAAGGGTGTTAACTCTGTGTAAAATGATATGAGTTAACGCCCTTCTGGCTCCAAAACAGATGATATCCTTCAGGATATTCTCTGCATTTGATTGAAGCTCAGCCGACTGAAATGTTTGTACCACAAATGCTACTAACACCTCCATTACAACTAATACCACCACCACAACCACTCCTACTACCATCATTCATCCACCTGCCACTCCCATGTACCTTGTTCAGAATGACTTCTGTATCTGACTGTATCTGACCACAAATACTACGACCACCTCCATTATTACTACCACCACTACCACTCCTACCACTATCACTCATCCACCTGCCACTCTCATGTACCTTGTTCAGAATGTCTCTGTATCTGACTGTATCTGACCACAAATACTACAACCACCTCCATTATTACTACCACCACTACCACTCCTACCACTATCACTCATCCACCTGCCACTCTCATGTACCTTGTTCAGAATGTCTTCTGTATCTGACTGTATCTAACCACAAATACTACAACCACCTCCACTATTACTACCACCATTACCACTCCTACCACTATCACTCATCCACCTGCCACTCTCATGTACCTTGTTCAGAATGTCTTCTGTATCTGACTGTATCTGACCACAAATACTACGACCACCTCCATTATTACTACCACCACTACCACTCCTACCACTATCACTCATCCACCTGCCACTCTCATGTACCTTGTTCAGAATGTCTTCTGTATCTGACTGTAGCTCAGCTGATAGCTGCATCCTACCGAGATGGGCTTGGATGAGAAGGTTGGTCTTCAGATGAGGATCATTGTAACGTGGGTTGCTCACCTTGTTGGGTGTACGACTTGATAACTGAAAAGAAAAACAACATACATCAGAACTTATAAGGACTAGAACCAGGTATGTGTATGGATAATTACTTTTCAGTTACCGAAGGACTGTTGAATCAAACATCAGATTAAGAAAAAGATTAAAAAGAGGAAAGGGGGAGCAGGAATCATCCAGCATGTATAAGGCAAACAGAGGAGATGACAGAAGAAAGTATTATTATTCATTTTCAACTCCAAACATGTAGCTTGCACACAACATTGCTTCAAATCGTTCATATTCATGGCAAGAAAAGATATCTTAAACAGTCTGAGAGACAAGAAAGAAAGTGAGAAACTGAACATACCTAATGAAATGATAGACATGATGATCACTTAGTATTTCCTCTTGTGACAACGTAGTATGAGCACAGATTCCTATTCTTTATATATGCATTTCAGAATGAGCTATCATACTGTATTAATGGTGTTTTGTCATAATTGAAATAAGCAAATAAAATGCCATCAAACCAAGAGATAGCTGATAGGGACTTGGTAATGAGGATTAATGCCTTACCAAAGGGCACTAGTGCATTGACTTGGTTTCGAACCAGGGACCCCCTGGTTACGAGACCACTGCTCTACCACTGAGATGGATGATCATCTTTCTACCACTTACCTGTTTGAGCATGGAGTCCTCATGATGCCTGATAGGAATGTTCTCATACTCTGCTGCCGACGAGATGATTTCAATCAGACCCTTGATCTTGGTCTTGTTGTTGAGTGACATACTGAAGAGCTCGATGGTGGTGTAGTTGATGTAGTAGTAAGCAGCAATCATACCCAGGTTCAAAGGACTGATGTCCATCTCATCCTCAATGCTGATACACTTAGAATGCTCAAGATCTTGGAGGGTGTTCTCCACCAGCTCAGAGAGATGGTCAGATAGATGTCGATGGGTCATACCTACAAGAATAGCAAAATTGATAGTACTAAAAGTCAACAAAAATGGTACACTGATAAGGATGGCTGATGCCTGCAAGATAATAATAGGACTTATACATGTCAACAAAAAGGGGTACAATGATTAAGATGGGTGGTGCCTGGAAGATAATAATAGCAGGAAGTTATTTTACTAATCATAGTCTCATATATTACAGTATGTCATGTCTACAGGTATGAAACAATAGCGTCTGTACATGAAGGTCAATAATCTGCCCATGCTCCGGTAAATACCTAATTCTCTTGTCCTTATATTACTTAGAACAAGCCAATTTTACACACTTCCTATCATAGTCTCACCTTGTAGATTGTAGTAGTTAGGATTCTGTGTCATACGTCTGTAGATGAAGGTCCATGTCAGGTAGTCTACTGCATCCTGTTTGTTCTCTATCGTCTTGGTAACGACCTCAGCATTGAAGTGATCATGGAGACAGTGATCCAGATGAGACTGTAATCAGAAAGAAGAAGAAAACTAGATGGAACTTCAACTGCGCGCAGTCGATGATGCCTCCGCCATAGAGCAATTTTACAAACCAAAATGGAAGCAATTTTTAAAATTCAAGTTTGATTGTAATCCATCTGTTGGTTCTAATGATAACGCGATCACGAGCTATTTTAGGATACATAATGAGCCCTGTGACCTTTGACCTCGTGACCCCAAATCTAATCAGTTCATTGGCTCTGCAAGATACATACATGACCCAAGTTTGGCGGTAATCCATCAATCGGTTCTTGAGATAATGTGATCACAAGCTATTTTGCATACATAATGAGCCCTGTGACCTTTGACCTCGTGACCCCAAAATCTAATCAGTTCATTAGCTCTGCAAGATACATACATAACCCAAGTTTGGCGGTAATCCATCAATCGGTTCTTGAGATAACGCGATCACGAGCTATTTTTGCATACATAATGAGCCCTGTGACCTTTGACCTTTGACCTCGTGACCCCAAAATCTAATCAGTTCATTAGCTCTGCAAGATACATACATGACCCAAGTTTGGCGGTAATCCATCAATCGGTTCTTGAGATAACGCGATCACAAGCTATTTTTGCATACATAATGAGCCCTGTGACCTTTGACCTTTGACCTCGTGACCCCAAAATCTAATCAGTTCATTAGCTCTGCAAGATACATACATGACCCAAGTTTGGCGGTAATCCATCAATCGGTTCTTGAGATAACGCGATCACGAGCTATTTTTGCATACATAATGAGCCTTGTGACCTTTGACCTTGGACCTCGTGACCCCAAAATCTAATCACTTCATTAGCTCTGCAAGATACATACATGACCCGAGTTTGGCGGTAATCCATCAATTGGTTCTTGAGATAACGCGATCACGAACGGGACGTACGTACGTACGTACGTACGTACGGACGGACGGACAACCAGAAAACATAATGCCTCCGGCTACGTTGTAGCGGAGGCATAAAAACATGAAGTTAATAAATAGTCAAATGATAGTCCCTTGCAACAATTCAATGAAATTTTAAACAATGTCATCGAATGTCCTCTTTTTAGAATCTTGAAGCTCTCTAAATCTTTTTATCAGACTTGTATGATTGTATTCCAGATATTACAGGAATTATCAGAAATTCCGTGAAATTAAGATTATCACTACTGAATAGATTATCACTACTAAATACATTCAAATCTGTACATGTCATAAAGTACTCTGACACTCGTGACCTCCTGAATTTATGACTGACTGCAACTTAGACAGGAGTTGGTGTTTTGGGGCATAATACTTCTATTGCCTTGCCACCTGCTCATGTTTGTTTTAAAACATATACTACTACATCGTACATAATAATAGTTTAACATATCTTTTAATTGGAATTGGAATCGTATGATACTTTGGACATTAAAAGACTTGATATAAATTTAGAGAGAATAACATCTTACCTCAACTGGGAGGGGTTCATACATGAACTTCTTGTAGAAATCTTTCTTGGAGCCTTGACACAGCACCACACACTTGCTCACTGTAATATAAGAACACAAGAAAAGTTCACAAGATAAAATTACACTGATACATGACCTTCATCTGTTAAATTCACATTGCTAAAGAAAGGAATAGCAGATTAGACATTAAATAAGATAAAGCCTTACTTACTTCATAAAATCCTCGCCTATCACATGCCTGTATGGCAACCTGGTCTTAAACTAAAAGAACTATAGACGCATAGGAGTGGGCTCTCAAGGGGAATTTGACAACGTTCGGTGTTTACCCAATATCAGGTGTTGTAAATCACCAAGATCAGCCTTCAGTTTTATGGCCAACAGGCTTTATATTATGCTTTGTATTTCCCCATCCATTCTCCAACTCCCTGAGAGACTACAGGGTATTTTTTGAGAGGCCTACGGGTTTGCTGTGTACAGACTTGAACACACATTATTGGTATTTCTACCAAGTCTGGTGTCAGCGAATTATGGCCTTGTGAACATGGAAACTGACACCCCACTTCCTTTAAAAGCTTGAGCCTTACCTTCATGTTCTATCTCTGGTCTGTTAGCCCTTCCTGTCATCTGGAGTACATCAGTGATAGGGTAGTCAACATACCTACAGGGAAAAGAAAAAAACACAAAAATCATTAAAAAATAGCTTAAAAAACTGAACATAAAACATTGAAGTTTGTTTCTGGGAAACCTGTCTGAAAAACAAAATCCATGATTTGACGGGTATTGTCAAAATCAAGTTGCCCAGTTTTCCTTTGGAAAGCTTCACGATAGAGGCTATTCTGCGTGAGGCCTTTAAATTCTTCTCATAATGTGTTCCACTATAAACTAACAGCATAACAATGTAATGTATAAACTCATGTATGAAAGATGACCATAAGTAAAAGGAATGTCATTCATTGAGTTTCAGCACCAACATTCATGGACTAATCAATAATATCAGTCTTTCCTTTTGACTTTAAAAAAAGGGGGGAGGGTAGATAAAATGCTACAATTTCAACTACTTGCTTTCCATGGGTGACAAAGAAGTGGTAATGGATGAATAAATTATGTTAATGCCGAACCAGTATGACAAAGAACAATTGTTTATTTTTGTTAGTTTCTAAGAAACCTGTCAAAAACAAAATTATTGGCTTGACATGATTGTCAAAATCAAGTTGCCTGGTTTTGAAATTTTTTAACAGTCAACAGCATAACACATTCATATACCTGTACTATCTAGTGTAAAGACAAATATACTCACGCATGGATCTTGCCGTTGTAGTACTGCGTATCCATGACAACAACCAGATGAGCATTGAGAGTCATCCCCCAGCACATCATCCTGGATGCTACCACAACTTGTACTGCTCCTGACATATACAGCTGTTCTACAACCTTCTGCTCAATCTCAGAGAGTCCTTCGTGAAGGTAGGCGATACCATTGCTCAACATCTCTCTCAGGGTCTGGATGGGGGGAGACAAATAACAGTTACTTTATCTCAGCAGTAATCGTGGAAGCAAGCTGTCGTAAATAAAGAATGTCTAGCTTATTGTACAGATACTAAAAGTACAACTCCAAACATGCCAGTTTAGACATCCATGCATGTACTTTGTGAAGCTTGACATGTCAGCTAACTTGTCTATTTTGCTAAGGTAAATTATTTACAGGATACTGTATCATTTCAAATAATTGATATTAACTGGGCTCTTGTCTTCTTTTGCTTCACCTTGTTCTCTAAGCCAGTTCAACATATGTACAAGCAAAAATGGGTTATAACTTGGTATAATCACAAACAGTTTTCTACTCTTTCTTGAGAGACTATTTCAACTTACTTATTTATTTTTCTTTCTTAATCACTTCCCACCCGAAACAATTTGGACTGAATTTCTTTCATGGCATGTAAAATGTTGTTGAGTACTTTGGCCTCTGAACAAGAGAGTAAATCTAGGCATACCTCATCAGCCACCTTGCTGAGATGGGCAGCCAGGTCGTCCTTATCAACATGGAGGAAACGACTCTCTGCTCCATCCTCGGCCGTCACGTAGGTCAAGAGGTCAATGGCAGTCAGCTTGGTCTGCTTGCGAGACGGTACAAACACGATGACAGGTTTGGTAGGGGAGTGCTTGATGATGGCGTTGTAGGTGGGTTTCACCATGGCGATGAGACGTGATCCGGTGTGGGTAATGTTGAAGCCCTGTGTGCAAATGAAGGAGTGGGATAGGGTGAAGTGAAGAAGATGGCTAAAGATAAATATACTTGGAGAACCAGTATTTTGATAAGATGGTACATGTAGGGTCACTGTCTTTGGAGGGATCACTATTGACGATGATGATGATGTACGCAAAAGCAAGGAGCAACATCTATTTAGCAATTTTTTAGGTTTTCCTTTGGTTATCCATAGCAATCAAAAAGTGCACTTAGAAGATTTCTTACATCACATCTTCAAATCTATTCAGTTAACATGTAATTATTATGGTATATCATGTGTTGTATATATTTGAGGGATTGTATTATGACTAACAAAACGAAAATTAATCATAATTTGGATTACACCTATTTTTTTTTTCAATACTTTTTTCTCTGTGTACTCTGTAAACTCATTTTGTTACGTAGATACTTATCAGTATTGTTACTTGTATAATTCATTTGTTCTATTATTGTAATACTGTATGGTTTATATATGTCATTTTAATTTGTGGATATTTGAGAGGAAAAATAAATAAATTCAAATCAATTCAAATCAAATCCTACCTGGATGTGCAGCTCTAGAGGAACTGGTCTCACATTGGGATGGAAGTTGAAGGTGTTGGTAGGACTAGCTCCAAGCCACTGAGCGATATCCTTAGCGTTGGCCAGGGAGGAGCTCAGGGCTACCAGACGGATGTTGCGCTCAATCTGAGAGGAGATGTAACGCATCCTGGAACATATCACCTCAAGCACAGGCTGTAACAAGACAAGATTGGTGTAACAGGCATAAAAACCTGTTTTCTCTTTCTATTTGCCACACACACAGTGCATGTATATGGGGTTTTAGGAATGCTGTAGAAGGATTATTTATGAATTGCAACCATGAGCTTAACAATCTCCCTCCCTTATGCTTTTGGGAGAATGCTGATAGGGAGGACATACCTCCCTATGTGTCATGTCATTCACATAGACTTGGTTCATGGAATTTTAAAAATTCATCAATACCATCTCAAAGATCCATATAACCTATGGAAAACTACCTGATAACATCTTGCCCTAGATTAATGATGGCAACTTCACTACCAAGTAATAACTGCACACATCTGTTTCAGTAATAATTCTCTATTGACTTAGCATAAACTGGTGAATCTAAGATTTTATCAATAATTATAAGTGCTCAGTTTATTCTCCAAAATATATCTTTCAAACTCACCCCATTGTCTCCTCCGATCAAGTGAAGCTCATCAATGATGAACAGGTTGACATTCTGGACATTCTTACGCTGCTTCCATCGTCTTGACAACACATCCCATCGGTCTGGTGTACTGATGATGACATTACCCTTAGCTAAGAGCTTGAGATCAGTACTGGTCTCACCAGTCAGGAGTACCACCTTCTTACCAAGCTGCATCTGGAACTTCAGATGCCACTCGTTGTACATCTAAAGAACAAAATTAGACAAAATAACCATAAAATATTAGGAACAGGGACCTTTTCATAGAGAGTGGCAGACCAACTAAGACATTGATTGATAACATCAAGAAGTGGAAAAGAATGTCTTTAGAGCAGCTAACTAGAACAGCTGAAGACAGAAAGAAATGGAGGACCTGTGTCTCAAGATTCATTTCATTGTCACCCCAACGGCCTCCAGCTTTGTGACATAGATAGTTTGAATTGATATTGCAACTATGGCAGGAGACCCATAAATTGATTCTCTTGCAATGCGAACAACTTTCATTTCTTTCTAAATCTAAATATGCTGAGCTAGAAGAAAGATCACTTTTCAGCTAGAATTTGATATCATTAGACTTGAATCTTCAAACCTGATTTTCAATAAACATCATCAAAGTGCAGTCAATCTTCTAACCAGCAAATCAAGGGTATCTCATGTATAACATCACATGGAAGTCATTCTTCAATGAACCTCCAGTAACGCAGTCTATGAATGCAACTTCGACTTTAGATAATCAATGAAATTCACCAGTAACTGCTTACTCTAAAATCTGCCTTTGTCATATTCAGCTATGTTCTATCTGATTAAGAAGTAGATTTTGAAAATCAACTCAAGAATCACCAATACGTCAATTTTAAAAACTGTCAAGTACAAAACTACAAGTTCTACTGTAAAAGTAATGTTTGATGACAATCACTCAGTTGAGAAACTACAACAAATTGACTTAGTGCACATGAAGATACTACAGACAAGTTGAAATTCTCAATTAAAGTAGCCATACCTGTTCAGCTAGAGCCTCTAGAGGTGTGACGTAGACACACCTACATTCTGAGGATTGAAGCAACATACGAAGGATGGCCAACTCAGCGATGATTGTCTTCCCGCTGCCAGTGGGGGCGCCCACAAAGATGTTGTCATCTCCATTGTACACAGCGTTGAACACTGCAATGTTATCAATGACATTCATTATAATACCTATGTAATTCATATTGCAGGATTCCTAAACAAAACGAAGAGCCTACATCAAACACACACAAAATGATTCATAACATATTCAAATGTACAAAAAGAGCAAGAGAACCCTGTAATGATGCTAGAGGATGGGACCAGGGCATATAGACCCTGACACCGAAGGTTATCATGTTTATCTTCCTCCTGGTTGCATTCATCTCATAAACATGGGGGAGAGTTCAGAGATGCCAAGAAAAGGAGGTTAACACGGTATTAGCATATTTTGACCATTAAAGAGACCACCTGTAATTTTAATAAAGTTAATCTTGATTAACTTGAAGCTTCAATTATAGCACATTATAAAAGCTGCAAGATTTACTCTTTTTTTTTCTTCATGACTAACAAACCATGTCATACATATCAAATGAGTGTCCATGACACTAACAAACCCAGAAATATATTACCCTATGCAGTAGAAATGTGTTATACTGTTATCATTGTATGAAATGAGTTTTACCTTGAGTCTGTATGGGATTGAAGACAGAGAACTTGGTGCTGTAGAGAGACTCAAATGCTGGATTCCTCAGAGCTGAGACAGGTAAGGCTTGAAGATCTAGGAGCTCTGTAGGAGGTAGGTTCTTCTCAGGTAGGATCAGGTGACGGAAGGACACTGGTAGCTGTGTTTCAGACACTGATTGCAGCAAACAAGAACAAGTGAGATGTTATGGGCAGGAAAGCAAACAAGAAAGCACACATCATGAGAAATATTTCTTTATAAAATTCAACAAGTTTAAAATCCTTGGAGCTTTCAATTTATTTATTTCTGATATTTAGACAGGGTGACTCATTATCACCTGCCCATATCACCAATAATGGTGGTCTTCCATGAGGCCCTGTTAAACATAATAAGAAACAATTTTTGTGTTTTTTTAAGTAATAATAATGATAACAAAATCATGAACATAAAGTCATAACAGCAACAAAGAATAAGTAAGAACATGTATAAACATATTTACAAAATATTTGGTATCCTCGTAATGAATGAATGGTTGTTTTGTACATATTTCCAAGAGAGTTTATACACCTACAATACATCTATTAATTACAGTTATACATTCCTTGTCCCCAGTGCAGTTCAGAATTCTTCAATTACTTGAAATGCTGATGAAAAAGAGGAAAGATCACTTTTCAGCTAGAGTTTGTTATCATTAGATTTGAATCTTCAAACCTGATTTTCAATGAACATCATCAAAGTTCTACAATCGAATCTTCACATCAGCATATCAATGGTATCACATGGAAGGTAGATAAGACATTCTACAACTAACCTCATCAAGGCGGTACAAGATTGAGCATAACTTTAATGACCGATGCAAGCCAACATTCCTCATTATACCGGTATCAAATCACTTCTGAACGACCCCTACATTACAAGCTAAATAGGTAAGATGAAGAGCCTTACCAATCCACCTGTCACAAACATTCCTCATTATACCGGTATCAAATCACTTCTGAATGACCCCTACATTACAAGCTAAATATGTAAGATGAAGAGCCTTACCAATCCACCTGTCAGAAACCACCCTGATGAAATACTGAGGAGGGAGAGGCTCAAACACAGGAACAGAGAACTTGACGATGTGCTCGTCTTGGGCAAACTTGCTGTGTATGGAACAAAAAAGTTACAATACTTTTTAGTTTACAAGTCCTGTGATGTCACATTATAATATTATTTGTCATTCAAAACAAAAACTTTTAAGCTTTGTTTTTCCTGAAACCTCAGTGTAGATTTTATATCATGTAATTATAATTCTCAATTTTCTATGACCAATTGGAACCATAGGAAGGAAAATTTGATGTTCTAAATCACACAAACTTGAAAGCAATGTATCATCTCTGATTAGAGTCAGATACCAAAGAGATAACACAACATGGAGTTCCAGCCTAGCATTTTTACGACCAGAAGTATTACGCAACGCGCGAGATAACGACAGACATCAGAGTGCCGCTCGCTGGAATTTGCCCGTAGGCGACAGCTCAGCCGCTCTCTGATGTACCAGCTTAGAAGCCGCCGTTCAAACCCATTCACATTGAGTGGAGTAAAGATTCGCAAACGAACAAAGCAACTGGACGTGCGCAGTACCGACCTACTAGTAGTGAGCATGCGCAGTTGTTGTTATTGAATTCCCTTTGTTTCTCTGATTCCAACGATATATTTTTCGTCAAAATCCACCGAGAAATGGGCTAGTTATGATACTTTTACTGACTTCATATTAATTTTTAGTATCAATTTCATAATTCGTTATAAATATGTTCCGATCATTTGCGGAATTTAGATTGTATTTCATTCGAAAGAGAATGTTTTTATCTTTGAAACCCACCCTATCGGAAGAGTGCCCAGGGGTGCCCATACGTTTAGATTTGCACGTGAAGATGCCTATGCATTTGGTCAGCTTGGTTTGTGTCATCTGCTGGGGAAAGAAATGCCAGCCCCACGCGTTCAAACTCGTGTTCTGTGCACCTAGTGATTCTGATTTTCAATTCGGCTTGTTTATTTTTTTTCTGATTGCAATCTAACGAATCGATCTCGATCTCGATAATTGTACAGGGTCTAACGTCTATGTAAAGAAAAGTTACTTTTTATGAATTATTGAATTTCAAGTTAATCTAGACTAGTCTACTAGTCTACTACTAGTTTAGTAGTTAGTTATAGATCTAGACCTAGAACAAAGTAGAACTTAGAAGTCTTGGTTACTTTATAGTGTTTGTCTTAATTCTTTTTATCTAGATTAAAAGTTACTCACATGCATTACATCGTTCATGATGGTTCAAACATCATTTTCAGCCATCAAGGCATCATTATTTTTTTTAACTTTGTTTTCAGGACTGTCGGTGTCATTTTTTCACTGCATCTTTTACAGCTATTCATCCCTAATTGTGTTGTGAACAAAGAGTTGCTCCTCGTGTAGATTATATTTCGTTTCTAATAAGTAATAGACTCTAGAGGGGTCTATAAATATAGAACCTAGGCTATGACCTAAGGAAAAGGCTATACTATAGTAGGAGTAAGGTCTAGACCCTAGATCTAGTTGATTTTGATGGAGGGGGTAATAATGGCTGGATTTTTGTTAACCTCTTCTGACTTCCTTCTGTTTAATCAGGCAATGTAGACCTATATGTTATTTAATGATATGATAACCATTGAAAAGAAATGTGAAAAGCCTGTCATAAACGCGCAAGGCTATATTTCCCAAAACATTGCAAAACCGACACGGAATGCAATGTACGGGACCGAAGACGAAGTCATTACTTACACGTTTGTGCTTCCTCTTATATTAGATCTAGTCTTAATCGTAATAATACTTCAATAAACTCATCATGAATTCCGATTTCGAATCATCAGGAACGAGTTTCAATTCATCGATTTCAGATAACAAAGATAACTCGTCATCTAAATCAAAGTTGTATTCGGAATCGGTGTTATCTGCCATTGTTTGCGATTGCCAAATACGAAAGTAGGAACTGCGCATGCTCACACTGCGCGAAGATCTAGAGCGAACCCCAAACAGCTGTCGTAAATCATCTCGCGAACACCCGCTGAGTTTACGAGTCGGCTTCACAGCTAGTTCAAAAGGCTCTCACTAGCTAGAACTCCATGTTGTGATATCTCTTTGCAGATACCAAATAATTTAAGGGACTTACATTCATTATTTCACGTGTTTTTTGCCAGAACTGAACAAAAGTGATGATATATTACCTTTTGAGTAGGAAGTACTCATGATGTAGAATGATCTCACTGTCTACATCCTCTACAAGAATCCAGAAGGCCTGTCAAGAACATCATTATAGGAAGAGTTATCAATGGAAAGGACTGAATAACAATGGCATAATGCAGAAGGGTGAACAAAAAACCTGAATGAATTTTCTCTTTCTCTGATAAGAAAACTTTTATTGCATATAAATTATTCAATTTCTTTTCTCTTTATTTGGTTACAAACAAAATTACACATCTTAAAACGACAAAGAAAGATCACTTTTCAGCTAGAGTTGATATCATTTGATTTGAATCTTCAAACCTGATTTTCAGTCAACATCATAAAAGCTCAACAATCTACTCTTCCAATCAGCAAATCACAGGCATTTTTTAAACATAAGCAAAGATTTTTTTTTTAACTTCAAATAAAGTACTCTCAGGGTCTCTTATCACCTTGAAACAGTCATTTCCCCCCAAATGCTGTCATTTAGAGACATAAATGAACATAAAAGTCAACAAGTCTAATATCAATGAAACTGATAAGATGACATCTACAAGTATATAAATCCTGTACTCCTAAATATCTAGATGGGTTCCATCCTAAGGCTAGATCTTGCATCTTGCACTGGATGAGAGAAGTTTAGTGACTGTACAGAGAAGAAGAATAGTTATCTATTTTTTACTTAATAATCTAAGGACATACCTCCTTTCCCAAAGATATCTTTTATAGATCTGAGCCCCGTCTTATAAACAGTTGCGATTGATCCGAATCAATAGCAGGTTCTCCAATCAATCGCAAGTTTACAGTCTCCCATCTCTAATGTACATAGTTGCGATTGATGTCAGTTGCAAATAAGTTGTGATTAATCGCAACTGTTTATAAGATGGGGCCCTAGAATAAATTCTATTCTTGGGTATTATGTTACTCACCTCTGAGTTTCCATGTATCTTCTCATCCCATTGGAAGTCTGGTCTGATGGTGAGCTCAACTCTCAATGTACTCCTGGTGATGGGTTGGATGTGAGTGGCTAGCTCCAACCGAGGAAAGTGATGGATGTATCTATGCAAATTAGATTGAGTCATAAGAACATTATCAACAAATAATGGATTAAATGAAGCATCTCATGACCAAGACAAAGGGGCTCTTTGAGAAAACTTTTGACAATTTTACTTTATCAAACTTTCCTACTTTACAGTTTCTATCAATTTGAAATGAAGTCATATCTGACACTTGTTGTTTCTAAATCAAGCAGCATAATATAAAACATGCTTAATCAATCTGACTTGCTCCTCTAATATAATCACAATGATACTCATAATTACTATGAGTTCCCAGATTTTTTATTCTGGGATAAGCAGATGGAAAATAATGAAAATGTCCCAAAATTTGGAAAGTAATCAAAATTTTCAAATAAAAATTATTCAGTTCCCTATTTACAATTCCTGTTTCTTTGAATTCCCTGCCTTCAAAAATATCTTTAATCCATCATAAACCTGGATAAAGACACCCAAGATAGATTGCGAGTAGATAATCACTGACCCGTTTGACCTATAGACAAAGGTCAGTGACATTAGAATGCACATACCTGTGGATGGTCTTTCCCATCTTGGGCATGCGGATGAACTCTCCAAGCTCATTGGGTCCCAGATCAAAGAACCTCTCCCAAGGAAAGTTCTTCTTCTCAATCTTCCTCACAACCTCCTCAGGAATCTTGCGGAATTGACGGAGGGGGCTCATCGACTGCCACCTGCAAAGCAAATATGGGATAACATTCCAGGTATCGTACAGAAAGGACATAAAAATGGCTTATCGACTCTTACTTGTAACTTGAATTACATGTAGACATAGTTCCTTAGTCCCTCTCTATTCCCATCCCTGTCCCTCCACTCTTGTTCATGAAGCAACTAAGGACTATTTCCATATAAAATCTTGACTTCTTATTAGAGGAAGTCGTAGACACTGATCTTGCTGATAAGTTGGAAAATGAAAAGATCACTTTTCAGCTAAATTTTGATATCATTAGATTTGAATCTTCAAACCTGATTTTCAATCAACATCATCAAAGTTCAACAGTCATTCCTTCCCATCAGCCAATATGTGATGTGTATGAAACCAACAGAGAAAAATATACTAGAGTGCTGCATCATTCCAAGAAAAATTGCAAGCTTATTACAAACATCCGTTTTGGGGGGAGGGGGAGGGGACATGAATAGGATTCAAATGTTTGCTCATGCTTGCCCCACATTCTCGTATTTATAAACAGACAAACTCCCATTACATATATTATAACAGTTTTGCTTACATTCTCTTGTCGATCATCTTAGCCAATGAGAGAGTCTTGTCTGCTAGCTGAGCCCAGCCATGATGAAGGACGATCTCAAAGATGGCCCTCACAAGACGTCCTGCAGACTGTTGAAATAAGTGCACACATACAATAGAACAAGTAGATAATATTTAATACATGCACATTATGACTTACCTACATTTACTTGTATCAAGTTTTCAAAACATAAGCAATACTGATAATTACATGTTAGGTTGGAGAGGCATGATCCATTCATGTTGCTTTTCATTCCTGTTTGATTCCTTCCATTTCAGGGCCCGTTTCATGAAACTTATTATCAATAATAAATGTCACATTACTGTTACAAATTTGCTCTCAGCCAATCAAATGCAACTATTTCAGAAGCTTATAACAGTTATCGCAACTTGTTATTGATAACAAGTTTTATGAAACAGGGCCCAGGTTCTGTTAACATATTAAAAATGCCAGAAGATTATTACTACATCAGAGGAATGCAGATACAGTTTCTCAAAACTATACAACTTATCTCCCCTGCTATTTCGTACATGGTGACAAGTGTGAATACAAATCTACATGTAAACCCTTATGGTAAGGGTTTGTCTGGCCATCCTCTAGAGGCTTACCTGTGTGATGAAGACCATGTCAGCTACCAAAGCAAAGCCATCCAGTTTCAGTTGGGAGATGTATGCCTGGAGCAATACATTCACCTGTTAGGTAAGAAAGCAGTTGAAAGAAAAACAGTCATAGATCAATTTGCAAGGATGAGAATCAGCCAGCATGCATAAATGTTACACTAAATAATGAAATTACACAAAATCTGTTACAAGTTCATGGGGAGCATGATAAAAAGGTAAACAAAAATATGAAATATTCATAGTCATAAAATCTGCTGAAAATCACAGCAGGTATTGCTATTACATGTACATTTGATTTCCACATGAATGTAGAAAGCAAGGCAAAACAAAATAAGGTATTTCATTTTCTTTCAGGGCACAAATGACATTTTGTTACAGATTTCCTCTTAAACATATGAACACATAATTAATTATGAGGAAAAAAATTACAAGAAATGTCAAAACATTCTAATCGCCCGCTATATTCTGCAGTTCTCAGAGTACTTGACAATGCTGATATGGTACAGAAAGAAAGATCACTTTTCAGCTAGAGTTTGTTATCATTTGATATGAATCTTCAAACCTGATTTTCAATGAACATCATCAAAGATCATCAATCATTTCTACATATCAGCAAAATCAAAAGCATTCAAAGAATCACAGCTTCCTTTCCCACACTCTATCAATTCTAGAATAGCCACTTCTGATCTTTAATAAAAACATACCCAATTATTTACTTGATACTCATCAATAAGTTAATTTCAAGAATTTCTTATCAAGTGGCATCATGGGACTCCTCTTTGTGTCAGCAAATTTCTGGGCAAATATTAAACATTAAATTAATGAGGATCAAATGAAGATTGTGATGGAGAAGGCAATGAAGTAAAAATATAAGTTGAAGAAAAGGGAAAAACTGGAATCTGACATGAACTGGAATCTGACATGAAATGATATCATTTGTATTGACTTGGTCTCACCTTTGCACTTGGTTCCTCAATGCTTTCCTTGATAGGTATAGGAACCCTCTCCAGAAGCTTGGTCAGCTCCATCTTCTCTTCCTACAAATAATCATCAGTTAGACAGAAATTATCAATCACTATTCAAACCAGTTCATGCATAAAAAGCAAACAAGGAACTCTGATGTTGCATCTTTGACCAGTATTTGACCGAACCTATAAAGACACATATAGATACTTCATTTGAAATCCATCCCCTGAGTGATTTGTTGAAATTCACATTAACAAATATTTAACAAAGTACAGACAGACTCTCTTAAAAACATGATAATGGCATTATTATTTAAAGGGAAGCCATACAAAATGCCTCCTATTTCATGTTTTCTTAAGTTTCTTTAAAGGCCAGGTTCATTGATTTTGAAATCGACTGAATTTGGTATCATTGTAATCAGAACATTTCACTGAGTAAAACTATCACATTTGTGTAACTTGTAAATTCGTGCGAAAATTATAAAAGTTGATTAAACTTGACGAAATATCACCCCACTCGAGACCCGAAAACATCGTAAGTCAGGTGATTTTTGAGTGACGTAGCACAATGAACAATTAATACAATGGGCCGCTCAGCTGATCGGTGCGCGATGCAGTTTGCGTGCAATTCACATGTATTGCATTGACTCTTGAGGACCGTACCCATTCTTACCCAACGTTGTTTACCTTCATCAAAGTCACCCTGAAAATATCGATATGGACGAAAACATACTTGATTTGAGTTTTGAGGAGATAGAAGAAGGAAGTACCTCGGACAACGACAACGACAATGGAGATTTGGGAGATCTAGACCTAAAGAAGATCTGGAAGATTTTGCGAAGTCGATGGACAAGCACAAGCTGTCGGGCAGCCGCAGTCGCTGCGTATCTACATGAGCCCGCATATCACAGCCAGGCCAGCCGGCCCGGCGCTTGATCGAGCTAGCTGTGAATCGCGAACCGGACTGATCTAAGTCTTCTCTCGACTTCCACTTTCCCCATTTATCTATCAAAAATCTAAACTAATCGGCCTAATCAGACATTTTCGTAATGAATATTTGGACAATTATATGTAAACTTGTCGCATATTTTGCCCCAGAAGAGTCGTTAGTTCAGCATGCAAAATGCCTTAGGCACTCCCAGATCCGACACATACACGCTGAGCTGCCCTCAGAATATGTGATTATTTTCCCGATTTTTATGGTCAAATGTGACGGTAAATAACATAAAAATCGAATACACATTTGTAGAAAGTATTATTTATTCAGTGTATCTCATTCAAAGTGCCTAAAATAAAGGAAATATCACAACTGGCGGTAAATATACAAACAACGTTAACCCATATCTAAAAATTGCAATGGGTATCCAACATTGTCCCGAATGTGTGATTGCAGGTTGTTCATAATGTGACGTCATTTTATCGCATGTAAATAACGCCGTCATTTCACTTTGTGAGTGGGTTTTGGAAAGGGTATCAAAATTGCAATTAATTTATTCCTCACAATAGTGAGGGCTTTAAAAGTACTTTAGTCATTTTGTTAATGTTCTCAGCAATCTGTAGAGGTGTGATTTGCCTTTTTTCCAAATTTCAATGAACCTGGCCTTTAAGAAGTGGTTAGAAAGAAATTAAGTTTCCTTACAAATTTAAAATGTAGACTTCAATAAAGAACATGTATATTGAAGCTTTTCGGAAAGTGTGAACACCAACACAGAAGATATTTTTTTTCATGAAGAAAGAACTTGAAATGAACTTGAGCTTTGGCTCCGGACTGCTTTTCATCTTCCGGATGGTTGTACCAGGTCCACAGAATCCCTTAAAAAGAAGGTGGCAATGACATTATAGTGTCAAACAGAACTATTGTTTGTGATTCTTACCTCCCTGACTACCATGTGCCTGAACTCTGATGAGAGAGAGAAGACACGGAAGAGATCAATCTCACTCAGGGTTGGTTTCAGGAGACTGTTGTAGGTTGACATGGAGTCATTGGTGCAGTAGTAATGGCTGGCAATTCGGCCCAGCTCAGTCACCTGCAAGCAAAGTTCCACATAAAATATCATGTAAACGATCAGCATTGTGACTTATAACCTGGTATATATCCAATCACAACTCTAGAACCAACATTCATTCTAAAATAAAAATTTATCGGCTATGCAACATTGAAAGGTACATTTGCCTTCTTGAACGGAAAAAGATTCCTTCATTTGGGCTTTATGGTGCTGAAAGTTTGATGAGTAAGCATGTGCCATCGTCTTTTCATTAGAAATTTCACTGCATAAGCATCAGATACAGATAGATAGCTCTGTTCAGCACAAAACCATTGTGAAAATGGTTTAGACTCGCTTGTATCAAGACAAGTGTTGTCCATGTGTCAAATAAAATTGTGGTTTCACGTCTTAAAAAGGTAGTTTGGAAGAATGCATAAAACAATATTCACCTGCAAGTTGCCTGACTTGCGATCATACTTCACCAGGTTGTTCTTGTCCAGGGCGATGGCTGCAGCATGGATCAGGTCTATCCGGAACTGGTCCAGGTCCGGATCCGTATCCTTGGAATCCGCAGGGATCCCGTAGAGCGTAGGGTTACGCATCATACGGATGTAGAGGTAGGTGTAGCCTAGCCAGGTTACAGCATCCTTCATGGTTTGGATGTTACCTAAGACCACCTCAGCGTTGAGGTTATCAGCTAGCTTACTGATGAATTGACTCTCAACGGGCAGCTGTAAGGTGAATGGAATTATATTTTTCATGACTTTACTCCATAAGAAAAAACAAATAAGACATCAGAGTTGACAGGGGTTTAAATATGCAAAAGTTCTATAAGAGCTCAGGTGGAGAAAAAACTTAATTTATAACTAGACTTTAATTCGTCATGAGAACGAATTAGGTGATCTGTCTTTAATTCTTATTGTTCATGCTCATCTTCAATTCAATGATCCAATATAATGATGTTAATGTAAAATGATGTATTAAGATATGAATTGATGAATGAAGTACTGATGAACTGATGAACTGATAGATTGAACTGATGTGAAATGAACTGAATTGATGAGCTAAACTGATGAACTGATGAATGAACTGATAGATTGAACTGTGACCTGAACTGAAGTGATAACTTAACTGATGAACAAAATATTGAGAAATGAATATGATCAAAATCATGATCATAATGAAATTTAATGAAAATATAGATATAGAGAAGGAGAGAGGGAGACGAGTTATTGTCATGTAATAATACATGAGCTGGACCGAGGTAAGAAAGAAGAATCATGATCAGAATGCATACACTTGGAAGGAGAGAGGATAGTATAAGGAAACATGGTAGGGGTGAAATAAGAATACAAAGGGCAAAATGAAAAGCTAGAGGAAATTAAAGAAAATTACAATAGATATCGGAGGGAGAACGAGAACCAGAGGCGGGAAATGGAGAGGGTGAGAGAGTATACAATGAGAGGCAGAGACAGAGGGAGGCAGAGCAAGAGAGGGAGACAGAGATAGGGAGAGAGTAAAAGAGTAGAGAGAGAGAGAGATGAGAGAGCAAGAGAAGGATAGAGGGCAGAACAAGAGAGGGAAGGGAAACAGAGCAAGAGAGAGCAAGAGAAAGAGATGCAATGGAGAACGATGCTTTTAATATTTCCAGCATAAATAGAATTGAATATTTACTATATTATAGAGAAAGAGAGAAGTTATAGACATGTAAACAATTCTATGTCCACGGAGAGACGTAAAGATTGCATATACCTGGGCTGAATAACTGGAAAGTATAAACGTCTGGGAAGGAGACTAAACATCATAAAAATGGGATGATTTGATATATTCCAACAGACTTGGGAGATTAACCCTATAGGTTTAATACACGACAAGGAATCAGATTTCCCATAGGGTTGTACTCAAACGATTGACATTCTTCTCCCATAGATATAACACGCAAAATTAGGCATTTTATTACATTGTTTGTGATTGTATATGATAATATGTTATAATAGTCGAAGAAGATCATAAAATCAAATTTAAAACGACGGCAAAAAAAAAAAAAAAAATGACCCACCAGGAATCGAACTTGGGTCGCCGGAATGGGAGGCAAGTGCTATGACCACTATACCAAAATAATCCACATAGACATTACACGTGAACGGAAAATGGAATTCTCAAATCCCACTTTGCAAGTGAAATATGAGCATGATCCCGGCATCTGATCGAAAAATAAAGGGCACACTTGTGAAAGCTTATTGCCTCAGCTACAACATACTCAAAGCTAAGCGAAAATCAAACTAAAACGACGGAGATATTGCTCGCGAAAGACGGGAATGTAGAATCCAGTTTTGAAAAAAGTCATGTCCCATAGAGAATACACGCAAAATGTGAAAAATTGACATGCCTCCTTTAATCGCAAAAATACGCCATGATGCCTTTGTCAAAATGAAAAATCGTGGTGACTGCATTTGTAGAGAATTGTCTCAGCTAGAACATATCAAAATTTGGAAGAAAATCGATCAATATTTACAGAGATACAATCAATTTTCCAAAAATATGCTGACGTCATAATATGCAAATTGAAATTTTGAGTTCGGAGGCCATTATGATGACGTCATGAGTTAATTGAGGGTCAAATGAGACATGAAATCATATCTCCGACTCATAATCTATCCAAATATGAAAAAAAATTTGGGGTATCCATCCATTCTGAAGAGTTACAATGGATTTTGATAGGCATGTTTTTGCCCATGTATTGTGGATAGAGATAGCGCGCGCGGTGCTGTTAACTTTGACGGACGCTCATTGCGTTATTACTGGTCAGAAAAAGTGAACAAGGTATCAAAATGCTTGGAAAAATGTGCCAAATATGATGACAGAAAAATTTGGCGATTCTATGTTGTAAAATGCCAAAACGCGCAAAACGCGCGCATAAGTGCGCGCAAATTTTGAAAATGCTTAAAATGGCCTGAAACGTGTGCAAACAAAATTTGGGACGAATTGGAGCATTTTGAAATTTTGATGCGCGCGCCGCATGTATCGCCGCGGATTTTGTCGACATTTTTTGTTGACCTTTGACCTAAAATTGATGTATACCAAATATGGTTGATTTTTGATGACTCGTTATCGAGATAAGATATTGACCTGATGTTTACAAAATGGCGCCTGGATGACGTCACGATGACCCCATGACATTGAGAAGGTTACTTGAACTTGATATTATAGGGACTGATGACTGACAGAAATTCGAAGGAAATTGACCATGTCGATTTCGAGTAAACGTCTGCACAAAAAAGTGTACGGAAGAAATAAAAATAAATAAATAATAATAAAGAAAGAAAATTCTGACGAAATCAATAGGTGATCTGTCGTTGACAGATCACCTAATAAACAAATTCCAAAAGAGCTCCTGTGAACAAAATAGAGTAATTTCACACTAAACAATTTTTGTGTAACAGGACAATGGGAGATATTTACTGTTAACAAAAGCAACATGAATACACCCTGCAATATTACCTTTGTTTCTGTAACTGCATCCTATCAGTCAAGGACAATGCGACAATCAATTTAAACATGAATTAACTGAAATAGCTTCTTTTTTTCCCCCTGATTATCACAATAGAGGTTATGAATAAAAGCAAAAATCAAGGACACTGATTCAAAATAACTATTAATACAAGTAAGAAATATGATTGTTTGAACCATAAACACAAGGAAAGGCCTCTGACCTGTTGATTCTGTAGTGAGAGATAGTATTGAAGCTCACTGTGGCTGGTGATGAGAATACCCTCTCCCTTCGTATCATACTGAGGGCGCCCTGCACGTCCCAACATCTGGAGAACATCTAGAGGTCCAAGCTCCACCCATCGACCCTTCTCAGGATTGTAGATCTGAAAGCAGATTGTACATCCATAAATACTCTCATTATATAGGGTTCTTTTTTCATCTTAATTCCTCTATTGTCCATTTCTCACGAAAAACCTCAATCATCTTATAGAAATTATGAAACTTCTGTAAATAAAAGTTATGTGGTACATTCTTGTTTAACATACACATTTTCTGTCATGAATGAATAATTCTACAGGCATGTATATGTTTCTATCCATTTCAGATCTCCAGTCCATCAGCATCACATTTCGTGAGTTTGGAAGCTTTGAGGAGATGTGAGCTGGTCTTCTGGACAGCTCTCTTGTCTTCATCTAAAAACCGACTCTGACAGATACCATTAAAAAATCCAAGTCATTCCTTTCAGATGGTGATGATACAGGTCTGTCCCTAGACAGAAATAATAATATCCGATTGATACATGTTTGTAAAAACCCAAGGACGACAAAACCACTTTTGCGAAAGATTTGAGTAAAAACAAAAAGACAAAATTCCACTATCAACCCATCAACTGTATCCTAGAATTCTAATCAGAGGACACTCACCTGAGTTCCTTTGATGATGACAGTATGAGCAGGAAGGTTGACACCCCAGGCTAGGGTTGCCGTGGAAACCAACACCTGGATGTGACGATCAGCAAACAGATCTTCTACCAAGGTTCTGTCCAGTCTGGTCATTCCAGCGTGATGCATGGCAAAGCCATAGGGGAGCAAGTCCTTCAGCTCTAGGTTCTGTTGAAAAAGAAATGAAAGAAGAGAGGTACAAGGCCATGTGGATTTTCCAACATGGTAAAGGGTCATGAATGTCTGACCTAATTTGGTATTAAGTCTGTCATTAATTGGGTTTTAATGAACTTTAATTTGAATGACGATCATCATATGGTTCTATATATTATTTACTTCTACATATAAATCAACTTTAATTTTACAATTCACACTGTGGTTGTTATCAACTTCTACACATTACAGAAATTGATATACCGCTGTTAAGAGCGTCAAAGGTGTTAACATGGTGTAAAATGAAATAAATTGACACCCTTCTGTTCCAAAGTAGAAGATAAAGTCAATATCATTCTTCCTGTGGTGCAAAAAGAGAACCCAGTAATGATGCTAGAGGATGGCACCAGAGCATAAGTACCCTGACACCGAAGGTTCATCATATTTATCTTCCTCCTGGTTGCATTCATCTCATAAACATGGGGAAGAGTTCAGAGATGCCAAGAAAAGGAGGTTCTTCACATAATCTAAAATTCATACAAAAGGTTTAAATTCAAACCATAGGCTAATCCATGGTTTAAACAGTCAGCATATAAAACTGTATGTTGCCATTCATAGGACACGAGGCCACATGGATACTAAATCGTTGGAGGTTTAAGCCATAGTTTATACCACCTCTGTGATTTCTGGCCAAAGACAGATCCTTATTTGGAATGACTAATTCAGAAACTTATTACTATTAATGGTGATGCAAAGTCAGTTTTTTTATATCTATGTGTATATTCATGAAGCATTTTTTTTCCACTGTATATTTATTTTGACAACATGGAATTCATTTGATAAGTATTGCTTACCTCTGCGTGTTCCGCTTCTGACCTCAAGATCTCCGTAGAGGCTGACCCTTCTCTCAAGAACTGACCTAGCGTGTCCTGCTCTAGACACAGATCTCTGATGGCTCTAGCCGTCTTGCCAGTCTCTTTACGAGAATGCACAAACACAAGCACCTAGGAGAAGATAACATGGAAGGTTGCAATAAGAACATGAAATTCAAATACTACATGGTCCTTGCATGCAAGCAGTAAACATTCTATGCAGTTTCATGCAGGGTAAAATAGGGAAAAATTTCACAACGCAAGATTTCAAGCATGAAACAACTACAGGTAAAAGTATGGTGCCAATAGAGCTTACCTAATCTATATATCCCCAAAGACTTATTTTAGAATATGATAAATCAACTTTAGAATATGATACATCAACTTTAGAATGCATTTTCAAGATTGTCCCATAAAGTGCCGACTATTGAATGCTATAATCATGGGGTAAGGCAGGGCTCAACACTAGCAGGAACCACCAAACTGCCCCCTCCTCCCACCCTCTGGCCATCAAGTATTACAAGCAAGAGAAATGTCTGCCTGGCATTGTGAAGTGCAAAACCCAAATATCGTCTCTTATCCTTTTCAATCTCCTCTTTTCAGGGAGAAATATGAGAATCGTATTAGAACAAGGAACTCTTATTTAACCTCTTGATACATGTAATACAGAGGAAGCCAATATTACCTGGTTCTTGCCAGCATTGTCCATCACCTTCTCGTAGACGATCTCATTCATGAGCTGGAACCTCTTTAGAGCTTTCTTCTCCGTGATACCGATGTACTGCTGCTCCAGTGGGACAGGACGGAAGCTGTTATCAAAGAAGAACAGTCCCTTGTCTGGCTTGACCCTCATGAATCCAGCGACATCCTGGTAGTTGGGTAGGGTGGCGCTCAGACCGACCAGACGAACATCTTCCTGGGAGGTCTCGATGTTACGGATTGTCCTGCGGAAGGGACACGTGACATTTCATAGTTTTGTGTTGTCCATGATACATTAATACTTGAATACCATCAATACACTTCTGTTTCAATGGAGTTGAAAGGATGCCTGACATGATCACCTCCATTCTGTTCACAAATGAACCCATTAATTTGACAAACACTTCAAAAGAAATTAATATACTGCTGTTAAGAGTGAGAAAGGTGATAATTTTGTGTAAAATGACATGAGTAATTCTTCTTGTGATGCAAAAAGAGAACCCTGTAATGATGCTAGAGGATGGGACCAGGGCATAAGAACCCTGACACCGAAGGTTCATCATATTTATCTTCCTCCTGGTTGCATTCATCTCATAAACATGGGGAGAGTTCAGAGATGCCAAGAAAAGGAGGTTCTTAGATTAGCAATCTGCTTATAATGCTGTCAATGACAGAACTGCACCAACTTAACTCCAGAAATAGAAATACTAAACAATTAAAAACTGACATATGTCAGGTGTTTGATGGTAACGGATCATAAAAAGGGTTTTTACCTTGAAATCACTGCTTCTAAGACTGGACCACGGTCGTCATGTAGAAGATGAATCTCATCCTGGGAAGAAAATAAAACGGTTAAAAAAAATCATATATAGGTCTTACTGACTCTATAATGACCACACTATATTATGACGTAGGTTTGCGCATCTGAACTGATAATACCCCAGTGACACTTACCATATCAACATAAGACTGACAGTACAAAGAACACCAAAAATTACACTAACCCCAATGGCTGACATTCCGTTGATAATCAGTCATTTTGGAATCAGTCTGGGGGTATGACAGAGGAATTAGGCCTTCATATAAATATAAATGTGAACTCTAAAGTCTACATAGGCACTTTGTCACATGTACATTTGTCAAAACTCCTGCCCCTTTTTTTAATCTCTTGCAGGTAATGATGATCAGTACTGTATACAGTGAAATCTGTATATAAACATCACTAAAAGGAGATAAGAAAAGTGGTCTTTAAAGACAGTTTCCAGTAGTACAGATTTCAATGAGAAAAAAAATATTCAAGGGGATCAAAAATGAGGTCTTTCTCCACAGTTGGTCCCTTCATCAGGTTTGTCCTATTTACTTACGATGATGATGAGCCTGACAAGTTGTGTGTAGGTCTTCTCTCCTCCTTTCCTTGTGATGATATCCCATTTCTCTGGGGTACAGACAATGATCTGGGTTGCTGTGATCTGATCTTTGGTCAGCTGATGGTCACCGGTCAATTCTGATACAGTGATTCCGTACGAATCCAACCTCTGTTAAAACAAATACATCATCATCAGTCAAGTGCATCAGTTAACTATTATCCAATCCATCTGACGTGATAAGATGCCTATATAAACTTCTATATATCGAAAAGAACCCTGTAATGATGCTAGAGGATGGGACCAGGGCATAAGAACCCTGACACCGAAGGTTCATCATATTTATCTTCCTCCTGGTTGCATTCATCTCATAAACATGGGGAGAGTTCAGAGATGCCAAGAAAAGGAGGTTCTTCAAAAATGTATTCTTATAAATAGGATTAAACCTTTGTTTCAAATTATTCCTTCTTAGCTAACACTGCTATGAGAATTCACATTACAGAGAATATATTCTTCTTTATCTACATCTTGTCCATAACCCCACAACAGGGCCTTTCTTTCTATGCAGGTTGTACCTGATGCCTGCCACAAGTGAGGCGCGATGGCTCAGTGGTAGAGCAGTGGTCTCGAAACCAATTTCATGCGCTAGTACCCTTTGGTAAGGCATTAATCCTCATTACCAAGTCCCTTGGAGAGGACTTAAAGCCATCAGTACCCTGGTTTTTACTTACAAGCAAACACACTCTTTCTTAGCAGTCGGGTAAAACAAACAAACTAATCAAACCAACCAAGAACTAGCAACAGATTCAATAATCGTTAGCTACAAGATTTAACATTTTCTGCCTTGTATGTATTATGTTCTTCAAACATTCCCCTTTGAGTGACTGTAAACATGAGGAGCTGCTGATTTTATCAAACGTGTGTTTTGAGACAATCATACTGCAAAACAATGTTATCAACATGACATCTACTAGCTATCTATCACTTTTGAAGATTTCACAAAAGCTTGATTTGGCCATGACATGATTGAGTGGCAAACTGACCTTCCTGAAGTTGCCAACCATCTCCTGTACGAGTGACCTCATAGGAGCGATGTAGATGATCTTGAAGGCTGATGTGTTGATGGTTCCATCCAAGTTGATGTTTTACCAATCTCTCTCAAGATGGTAAGCAATGCAACATTGGTCTTACCAGCACCCTGAGGGTAAGGAAAAATGATACATATTCATGACGAGATCAAGGAATAAGCATAGTAACATGCCACTAAATGCTATATCATCTAACAATTACAGAAGATGCTAAAAGTGGCAATTGGAGTAGTTTATGTGACAATTTTTTTCCCAATCTGAGATTACGACTGGTCATGCAACATTTGAAAGATGAATATTGGGAGATACCCATTTGGCTCCACGCCATTTTTGCTTTCTTCTTAAGTTCTATAAATATTAACAAGGACATGGTACAAAATGATGGAAGTAGATGGAAAGCCTTGCTCGCCATGTCTGGAACAGACAAGCCACCTAGCAAGCAAGGAAGGTACAAAGAAGTAAAACCATCGCATCTTCTCAATCCATCTAGTCTTAAAATTATATCTATTACATATAACATTGTATTGTTTCTAGGATTGATTGTATCAATGTACAGCCCTTCTGGACACTCACTGTAGGGGCACAGAGTAGCAGATTCTCATCACTCTCCAAGGCAGCTTTGTACAATCTACTCTGGATACGATTCAGACTCTTGAATCCCTCGAATGCTGGCTGGGCATACTTGGGCAGGCGGTCAATTGGCACCAAGGACTGATACAAACAGATAAAATGGAAAATGTAAATCAAAACTATTGTCAAGAAATGCTGGCACATAAAAAATACTTTGATGATGGTTATGGGCATCTGGCCATATATTCAAATTTAATCACACAACATTCACCCTTGGAAAAAAAATGCTTCTACATAACTACTACACAATAAGAACAATATTTCAAAAACACTTTTCATAAACATATACAAACAAAACAAGGGAAAGTAATTTCAAGTACCTTATCCAGCAACCAGCTTTAAAAGTTAATAAAAAACTACTTATTTCAGGTTAAGCACAATTCTCTTGTTGTCACATACCATATAAATCTCAATTTCATGAATGTGAGATGAGAAAATATGACTTCTGTTCTTTACCTCATCATCTTCATATGGCTTTGGTTTGAGGGCTGGTACATGAACCTCCTCATATCCTTTCCTCTGTTTACGGTAAGAACCGTCAGGGAGCTGACATCTCTTATTAGCCATCAGATGACTTCCTTGAGCAAAGACTATATCCTCCAAGTCAACCAACTTTTCTGGAAGCATGTTCTGAAGAGAGAGAGAGTGAGAGACAAGCACACAAACCAAAACATTAATCAGGACAATTAAAAAGAAATATTCAAATTTGATAAACTTGTATTACATAAGGATACATTAACAAGAGGTCTATAAAAATAGGATTATTACAAATGAAATACTAACCATTCAGCCACAGCAAATACAAATGAATCCAGTGAACATTGTTTCTTAAAATTGTGTTGTAATAATAAAACTAATGTACCATTAGCTGGCATTTGAATGCAATAGCATTAAATTATTGAGTCAAATTCTTTCTATTCCTTACATTCCTAGACCTTCACTTTCTATTAAAAACAATTCTCTCTCACTATGCTATCAAACTATCTACACATAAACCTTGGGATTTTAATATTAGTCAGAATCCACCATAGTGCATTTTGATTTAATTCACTCACATTGTCATCATCATCTACTTCCATAGCATCTAGGTCAGCGTCGACCCTACTCTGCCTGGCAGCGGCCTTCCTTGCTCTCTCTTCCTTGATAAGATCCTCTTTGTCTGTCTCAGTGAGGGCTTGGAGGATGGCAACTAGGTCTGGGTCTTGCTTCATCTGTTCCTCAAGCTGCTGCTTCTCTGCCACAGTCTGGGATTTGGCCAGCATCGTGCAGCATAGGACTGTCATTCAAATCAAGAAAATTGGTATATTGTAATAATAATATAATAGTCACATTTGTATAGCACTTAATGCAACGTTTCAAGCGCTTTACATTGTAATTATTATTACCCCGGTCACTGGATTCAATTGCTAATCATGACAGAGCACAAGCTCTGCTCCCTGGGGAGTATTCCGGCCAGGTGCCATTTTACAAGTGCACACATGCCAATCCAATCACATCAACGTACACATCCTACCAGGGTGGAGAGTGGCAAATGTAGATTAATGTCTCGCCAAAGGACATAAGTGCCGCAGTGGGACTCGAAACGCGAAACCACGTGATCCACAGTCTGGTGACATAGCCGCTAGACCACAAAATCTCTACAATATCACCTCTTCAATATGCCAGTCCATTATTCTGAGTCAAATGGACTATGGATCACAAGGTATGGGGTTCAATTCCTTGCTGCATCATAAACATCCTCAGACAAGACATTAATCAATATTTGCAACACTCTTCTCCGGTGAGGTAAATGGGTACCTAGCAGGTGTATGATACTGGAGCATGATTTAGACACAGTCATAACGTATTAATGTACTTACTCATCATTCTGTTCTGTCTAAGGAGCTTAATGAATTCAAACTGAGTGGTTCCAAGAAGCATAACAAGCTGATTCTCACACTGTCCATCATCAGATGCATTCTGTCAAATAAATGATTGAGATCTATTGTCAAAACCTTATCAACAAAGGAAATACTGACCAAACCAAACATACATGACAATTCAGAAAGATATTTGTATTTCATACGAATATATCATTAAAAAATGATTGATTCATAACAGAAATTCTTGCAAGTTTGACATTAACTTTACTCCACCTTGGCACTTCCCCAAAATTAATTGGGTAACTTTAATCCTGATTCTGGAAATTGTAATGTGCTAATATCCACTTGCCTAATAATAATCATCATTAGACTGCAGAACACTGCTTATACAATTCATGTTTCATGAAAAAGGGTCTTGAGAATATTTCGATGAAATTCTGCAGTTTGCAATGTGTACATGTCTAAAGCTAAGCTTTGAAGTAGAACACACTGTTCAAAAGCAAGGCTCCAAAGACAGACTGTTACACAACCTAGGTGTAGGGAAGAGGCATCATAATTTACCTTGAGGATCTCTAAGACTTCTGCTGACCTCGCCTGTGAGATGTTCGGGTCATCATAGAATTTACCCAACTGCCTCTGAAGCCAGAATGCATCAATATCACGAGGGTGAAGTCCCTTCTTAGCAGCCATTAGGACATCATCACCACCTCCAAGCTGATAAAGGATATTACAATTGTTAATGTTGTTATAAAAGAGAGACACACATGCTACTCGCTTCACAGCTATATCATGGGTACAGAGAAGTAAGTTGGTTCAGTCGGTACAGCATCTGCCCGTCAAACAAAACATTGGATGACCAAATCCAGCCAAGGCAGGTGACCGAAGCCCGTAAGTAAATTTGCCCCACCCTTGTACCAGTAGAAAACTCTCTACCCCTTGAATATATGATAGTTAAGTGAAATCCCTTGTGTATGAGAGCACACCCCATGTAAGCACCCACTTGTTATGAATGGGGGAAATCACGGTGTAGTGGTACATGTGTGTGTGTGTTTGGGTGTAATTGGATTTTTACAGATGGGTATCAATCAGATAAGATTATTATACGTCTGGGGACCAACCTTTAACGTCACCATCTGAAAGACGTGACTCAGTTTCAAATTGAGGTCACCCATGCCAGTTCGCAGGCAAAGACAGACAGCTTGCCAAGAGAGCGTGCCGCTAGACCGACTCACATCTCCCTATGTATGTACCTCAATCCCTTTTATAGTGATTCAGCTAGGATTTCCCTTCCCTGGCACATACAAGACAAAAAGCTTACTGTCTTTATTCAATGCTACTCAACAAATTTGCAGTACTGATCATCTCCTTATTGACTTTGAAATATCATTCCTAACAAACAGTATTACATTTTGACATGGTATGGAGAATAAAATGTGAAGAATCATCAGGTCCTTACACTAGTCTTGAGTGTGGATCCTACACCAGAATCTTCCATCCCTTCCTCTTCATCAGACTCTTCCTCTTTGATCTCACCAACATCTTCATCATCTCCTCCATCATCATCTGATTCCTCAAACTGGACGTTGACACCAAGGGTTTCATCAATGTCATCATCTACAGTGAGAAATTTATTCAAAGAATGAAAGGAGTTTGTTAGCTTCGGTAAGATACATTGTTTTGTTTCTTTCAGGGTTACAGATTGTGTACTTGATCAGTTAATGAAAGTTGTCGGCTGTCTGCAAGGAGGCTGTTATTGTCATCAGGGGTGATAGTGAGCACTAAAAAAAAAGGGTTATTTTTTTTCTTTTTCTCAACCACCCCCATCTTAACTAAAAAGTGTTTTGGGGAAGAAAAAAAGGCATCTAACAACATTTCCCTCCTTTAGAGTAAGAAAATTGGGGAAAAATTGGGAAAAATAAGGAAAAATAGGGAAAAATAGGGAAAAATTGAGAAAATAGGGGTAAAATCAGGAAAAATCAGGGGAAACAAATAAATTGGGTAACCGATTTAAATCGGTAATTATCAGGCCTGTGTCATATACAATTTGTATCTCTTACAGCCATTGTGCGGGCAGCCAACAACATTTTCTGATACAAAGAAGCCATACAACCAGGTTATTTATATATCAAGACATTGACAGACACAAACTAAAAATCATCACATTTCATAAAAATACTTGCCAGGAAGTAATACTACCTTTAATAAAGAAAGTATAACAATATTCATCAAGTGGTCAAAAATGTATATTTCATTCTTGGTGTTAATACACATAAAGACAGTAAACTTAACCAAACCTGATTTTGAATCTGTCATCTTCTTCAGGCATATTATAATTCACACAGCAGGCATGTATCAAAGTTCATTTTAAGTCCGTTGGGTGGTAGCATCACTGCCTAAAACCCATGAATATCTTTGTCTTTCATTAGTATCAAACCTCTACCATCACTGTAATTTACATAGTTACGATTTTCTGTATGATCACTTGTTCCTCACTATAAAATATACAACATTATTACTATTTATAATTATTAAAGGATAATCTGGGGCCAATCAGTCTCCTTACCAATATTCTTCTTCTCCTTCTCAGCTCCATAATCTGTGATCTTCTTGCCAAGGTTGACAAGCAGAGCAAACCTCTCTTCAGCCAGGGTTCCCAACAACTGCTCTAGCTCTTTCTTCTTGTCCTTGTTCTTACTGTGTTCATTCTTCAGGGTAGCTAGCACCTCATCAGCAGCTCCACAGAGGATGTCACGAGGCTAGATTAAAGAAAGGATTAAGACACTATCATTTTGTTTCTAGAATTCAATCCCCTTCCCTCAAGTTTGCAAAAAGCTCAGCCTTTTTCATACTTGAGCCACATGAACCTGTTCACAGGAGGTCCATATTGAAATATTAACAGTCTGTATCATGCCCCTTGTTTAAATTCCACAATTTTGGGCGGTCTGGAGATGAGATTCAGAGGCCCACGAGTACTAGACCTTCAGTATCAAGCCATAATTTAGCATATATCTATCCAAAGATTCTAATCACAAATTTTCTGAAATAAAGGGTTGAAATCCCTTGAAACAATTAGAATCCCTAAAGGATTATGATTGTTCAAATAATTAGCTCAAAAGAATATGATCAACTGATTTTTTTTTGTAATCATTCAAATAACAAGTCAAGAAAGCCACAAGTACTAAAACAAATGACCCAACTAGTAACCTGTCCATCCACTCACCAACCTACACACAATTTGAAGAGAGAATAGCTGTGTTATTGACATGTACTGTGGTGTCAACAACAAAAAATCATTTGAAAATCAGTGAGAATAGAATATGAGGCATACCTGATCTCCAATAGCAGCTTGAATGAAGCTAAGCAATGCCTCATAGGTTCCTCTGGTTTCTTGTGTCTTTGGTCTGTAGTAGATTCCAACAATGTCCTCTACACCAGCAGATAGCAAGGTTTGACCTTTGAACTTCTTCATGTCATACCGAGCTTCGTCTCGTTTCTTTCTCCTGTAAACAGATCATAGGTGATGTGTCAAACAGGCTAGACATTTTGTTCATGCCACTACACTGGAAGATATCCTTGTTCTGACTATTAATTTCTGATAATTACATAATATGCATAGAGTTTATAGGCACAAACACAAGCTTATGTTTTACAAAGCATAATGTCATACAACTAGTAAACTAAAACACCTGGAATTTTACAACTTTCTTTCCACTTCGACGCCTGAAAAATATTGGCCCAACAAGTCACTAACAAGTCACAATATTCACCTGCAACAACTACTCATCAACTCCCATCCAACCAAACTAACAACGGTATACAACATACTTTGCCTCTTTCTCTTTCTGCTGAGGTGGTCTAGTTCTTTGAGCTCTGTCTCCCATCTTACTAACGCCCAGCTTGCCCACCAAGCTCATCACTTCACCGGTGGCTTCATCACGATTCCTCCGCTCGACCAGCGAGCGATCCACTTGGAGTACAAGATTGGAGTTCTGAGGGGAGATAAGAGAAGCAGATTTCAATGGTACATTAAAAGGTGAAAAAATAGGTTCACTTATATATGGATATATCTTGTATCAATCAAAGACCACAAAGTTTTGTGTCGAAATGAGATCAAACAGGACGTGATACTAGATCTAATGCAGGTGGGAATACATGTTTGGAATTGTCAATGACCTGAAGAAAAAAATTTCATATAGAATTTCTTAATATTAATTTAAAAGAAAAAACTCTAACTGATCAAAGCAATGGAACGAGGTCCTGAAATATATCACAGACTCTACTCTAAGAATATTGCTCATTATTGTTGTGATTATACAGAACAGACAGTAGAGGTGCACAGGGGATTTGGAAGACTCTCTCTCCCATATTGGAGACTTAGCTTACAAAAGAAAAAAAGAAACAACACCAATAACAATATAATAATTTTTTTTCTGCTAAAGTTTTGCCTCTCTGAGGGAGGTCAAAGTCCATTGGTTTTGTGGGTGGATCATAACAAACACCGTTATAAAAACAAAATTAGACAGTCAAAACAGGTAACTTTTTAAGTGGAATCTGCTCATATTTTTCTTTACAGCAAATGTACATGAATGAAATTGGATTCCCAAATAGGCTACCCAAAATCTTGACAAAATTCTCTGACAATTAAATATAGACAGTTTCCCAAATAGGAAATAGATCTAGATCTAGTTTATAGTCTAGTCTCCCATATTGGCCATGGGCCCATGCACTTCTCCTGATACTTGATAGACTTCAGATTTTTTTTTTTAATGTAGCAGTACGTTAGCTGGGGCCGTTTCGAAACCGTCATAAGTCTAACTTCTTGACTAAATCAGCGTTAGTAAGCTACTTGTCTGCTACATGTACGTGTTTCACGAAGCCCTCTTTGCCAAGATCAAAGACAACATCCTGACTAAATAGTTATGACGCTTCCGACCCCGTCATATCTCTGTCATAACTTTTTAGTCGATGGGCAGCGCCATCACATGTCATTTATTGGGTAGACTATGACTGGCAAAAAAGGACAAGAAATCCTTCAGCTATAATCTTTCTACACATTCACTTAAACAGGGAGTTATCGTTTTTTACTATTTGAAAATCTTATGAAAATATGTCATGTTATATCCAAGGCTTTTCCACATAATTAAACTGATTATACGCGTTTTTTCCACATTGTAAAATCCTTGAAGGTATGGGTTATCTGCCACGGCAGCCAAGCCATAGTTAGAAGTGTATTCTCCAGTTTTCAGACCCATATTAATTTCGAGATAAATTCTATCTTCAAATGTGTAAACTGAATAGTTTAAAACATGTGTTTTAACATTTGGAATGTTGAAGTTTTGTCATTTTAATATTGTGCTGAAGCCTAAAACATTGGACAAAACTTTCATAACATCGTATTTTTACTAAAAATGATATAAGGGTGTATTTCTATAAACTATCAAAGGAAAATATTCGGGGGTACCCATCTCAGAAACAAAACTGATTCACCGGTCATGAAATGAAATATTCACAATTATATTTTACAAGTAATTCTATGGTATAATCTACACAAATTTTGAAGTACATTGCGTCTCTTATTGATTCCCTGGTACTATTTTCAATATTTTTTATTCCGTATTTATTTAAATAGAGTAAAGGAGGCAGTTTTCGACCGGTGGCGGCCGGTGACAGTTTTCGGCCGGTCCGTTGGATGCATGATAAAATCCCTTTAAAATAAATTGCATAATAGCATATCACATATCACACACATACAATAACGTGCCAGAGTCACTGGAGAACCACATTTGCAAAGGAAAATGTATCCTTAAATATCACATTTTAGCGATGTAATCAGCGGTCCCGCTACCCGAATCTGAAAAATCCAATATCTTACGCGTGTCTGTAAAGAATATGGCTACCATAAAATGAGCTGTATTTCAAGTATTTTTCAGATTTAGAGCCAGATTTTTTGAGCTCAAAAGTATCTCACCGCACGTATCCTATCACTGCAGTCGGATACTATAGCGGCGTGTCTCTGTTTAGTTTAGATTCCCATTTCTGATCACCACACCCGCAGGTGTAGTTTTCGGCAGTGCGGGGGTGCGGGGCATTACGTGCTCTGGCCGCACGTGCTATAGATCAGCGGGCGAACGCACGGCGCGCGCTCCCTATTGACTTTGTACATGCGGCCGAAAACTGCCTCGCTAGGCCGAAAACTACCGCGAAACAGTGAAAATGAAAATCAACATTGCCATGGCAGTTCATGATTTTTTTCTGGGATTCTTTTTTTGTTTGAATAATAATAGTATTGGCTTCATGATTTGAACAAAAAAAATAATAAATAGGAAGTAAAGAGTCCAAAAATAGGATTTTGCCTTAAGTGGCCGAAAACTACCTCCTCTACTCTAGTAGGGTGTCTGAACGATTTTTCAATTTTGCCTTTTGGATCGTTTTTCACCATTTTGGTTGGATAATTGAAAAAATTATTTACTCAGAATAATACATTTCAAATTTCAAGACTCACCGATGTTTCTATCAAAAGTTACAGCCCCTTCAATTCCCTACAATATTCATCCATTTTTGTAAGAATCGACGAAAAAGACGTACACGCAGAGTTATGTTGTTTTGCTAAATTTAGCACAACAGCTGAATTGCGCAATATGCAAGCGTACACATACGCGTGCAAGCGTCGCGTGTTGCTTAACTGATGCGCGATCGGCGATCCATTGTCTTCAATGGGCACCCACTTCGGGTTTGTAGACACGCGGCCCGATGCATATTCATGTGCAGATTTTACGCGCTATCACCATGGGTTCGGCCGGCGCGGAGCTCACGCCTCCCTACTTAGCTGATCCGAAAAATGTGGGGAAGGGTATTTTCAAACTGTAATTGTTTGTGATCCCGGGGGGCTAGCGAAAAATAAGCGTAGGGATATTTTCCTTACGACTGGGACTACATATCGCCAGGGCGTCATATCTCATAAGTGGCAAATTTCGGAGTTAGCCAGGAAACAATGTTTAAATAGCTGTTTTGACCAAGATATTTTTAGAATTTCGAGATGACGCCCCTCTGGAAATATTGGAATTAATCTGCTCTTTCATATGACACCTCATTTATTGAGTATCACCTTCAGGATCACAAAGAATAAAGGTTTGAACTTCAAAAAAAAAAAAACTTTGACCAATTTTGCATGATCGCGTAATGCACATAGACTGCATAGGGCTGCGTGCAATCTCTATGGGAAGGATTTTAGCACACAACATCGGGTGCGCGATCAGACACCCTAACTCTAGTAAGCTCTTTGTGAAACGGTTTAGGAAGATCAGAGACATCTCTGTAGTTGGCGGATAAAGTTGCGACTAGACTGTCTTGTCGTTGGTTTCGAGAAATGGGCCCCAGTACGTTAGCGCTCCTTGTGTTGCCTTGCTCCTATCTTGAAACTTTGACTTTGTCTCAAGTTATAATTCATCGATTCACATTCGACATTGAGGGCGCTTATCTTATCTGCATTCCATTTCTCACTTCTCGTCTTCCGAATCCAGAGTTCTATAGCCCGTTTATCTAAAAATGCAAATGTGCAACTCTGAAGCTCATCAAATCAAAATGGGGTAGCAGCTTTAAGCTTTAATGTAAAAAGAATTGTCAATTGATGAAATCACTAAGATAAGAATACGAACTGCAAGTGCAACAGAAACTCAGTGGCTTGAATAAAGCTCCATACACTACACAGGATGGAGCAAGTGGGACAACAGTAAACTTTCATAACGTGCTGCGCATGCCGCAAACTAACTTAGTCTTACTCTTAGATAACACTACATCAATTATTCCCCACCAAACAGTATTGAATTTTTCATAAAATTAAATGGAACTTACTGCTTTGTACTCATACTGCAATGACCTAGCCGTAGCATCAGCCATGGTGAAATGTAGTTTTTAGATGAATTTTAGATATTTTTAGTACGATTTACTAACGACGATTCATCGTCGCTTTCAACGCTGCGTGAGACTAAAATAACAAGGACAAAAGATGGCACTATTCATGTATGATAGCATCTCTTTGCAGAAGATATAAAAAGGAATAAAAATGAATTTAATAAAAAATGATAATAATATTAATGAAAATAATTATAATATTGAAAATCATGATTATAAAAATCATAACAAATGATAATGATAATAATAATAGTAATAATAATAATAATAATTAAAAATATCAACAATAATAAATAATGATAATAATAACATACTATAATACTGATAATAAGATTAAATACAATTTAAAATTAAAAAAAGATTAGATGGGGGGGGGGGAGCGAATACTTTCAGGCGCGGATCTACGGGGGGCGGGGTTAGGGGGTTTAAAGTTAAACCCCCTCCTCCTTGGCCGCCAAAAAAAGAAAAAGAAAAGAAAAGAAAGAACGCACACTGGAGAGAAACTTTTCAAGTGCAAATATTGTGAGATGATTTTCAACTCATCTGGTAACTTAACCAAACACATGATAACTCTAACTGTGTATTAAACTGTTAATTGATTTAAAAAGATTTTATCATGCACTGCTTTTTATGGTCTCCATATTGTGTTAGTAGATGTCAGGAAAACATCACTTAGGCCTACGGACCGGGGGCCGGGGTTCAAAATAGCAACAACAAAAATCGCCTCGCCGCTACGCGGCTCGTGGGCGATGCTCCGCGTCGTCATTGGGTCAAACTGTTTAAACTGTTACTTGATTTAAAAAGACGTTATGATAAAAAAAAAATAATCATGCAATGCTTTTTATGGTCTTCATTGTGTTAGTAGATGCCAGGAAAGCATCACTTACGATGGTTCAAAATAGCAACAACAAAAAATCGCCTCGCCGCTTCGCTTCGCGGCTCGTGGACGATGCTCCGCATCGTCATTTGGTCAACCCCTTAGCAAAAAGCTAGATCCGCCACTGACTTTTGGCATAGCCATATCACCCATTTATTAACCTAGGATATTTCTTCTGGCACCTTTTCAATTTCTGAATAAAGTATCAACAGGTAGAAATACTGCTGTACGGCCCCTCAGACTCTAATCTGTCCCGATCATTTCACCCATAAGATTTGACCTGAGTCAAAGTTACCTACACTCTAAAAACTGAAATGTTAAATCACCATTTAAAAGGGCCGAGGAGTGACCACTCTTTCAAAATGGAAGATTAACACTCTGAACATGCTGGATCCAACACTTTAAAGGTTGAATCCAGCATGTTGAAAGTATCAATCTGACATTTTGAAAGAGTGGTCACTCCTCGGCCCTTTTAAATGGTGATTTAACATTTCAGTTTTTAGAGTGTATCGAAGTCCATGACAAAATGGTAGTAATTGGCCTGAAACTGAGCCGTCGGGTTCCCTGAAGGGGCCCCTAAAAATTCCGTACCCCATCCGTCAAACGTTGTCATTGAGGCCTAACTGGTTATTAACATACACAAATAACTGACGAAAATTTCCGTCGGGATGAGTTGATAGACGGCCCCTATAAATTGAGCCTAATTTGTTTTCCCTTAAAACACGTGGACCAAGTTTGTCGGAAGAAAGAAGTACGGGCGTACGGCTGTATAATTATTGTAAAAGTGTAAGGCCTGACACAAGTGTCCATCGAGAAGGGCAACATGCACTCCCCTATTAATGACACCAAAGTAGGCCTACCCTTAAACCAAGCTTTGCTGCCGCAGATTCTGGATGTCAAGAAAAAGATTTTTCTTCAATCTTAATAACTCAAAAGTGGTTCATTCAATTCAGTTTAAATGTCAAAGAGTAAGCTTGAGTACAGTAATTTTGTTTCAAATATTCAATTCATTAATAAATTATTAAATTGTGAAAGTTGGATTGCTTTCTCAAAAGCGCACCCCTTAAAAATGGCAGGATTACATATCGATTGACCATTTCACCTGTTTTGCAAGACACAATAGAGGAGCTTGCCACGTATTTAGACTATGTGACTGCAATGCAATTAACGATTCATGTGTTAATTACACAGATACCTTGTATACAGCAAGATTTTTAGCCAATAGGCCATTTTCGTATAATCTTATCAAATTTCATGCACAACTCTTTGCAAAGTGCCATGTTACAAACCATTTCATTCATCTGTTACGAATAACTGTATTTCAATAGTCAGAATGCAAACTGCATACATTACGTGTTGTTAGGTAGGACAAACCATAATGTTTGCCCTACCTAGCACCAACCAATGTATGCAATTCACATTCTGACTATTGAGATACATTTATTCGTAACAGGTGAATGAAATAATTCGTATCAAGGCGCTTTACAAAGGCATATGCATAAATTTGGTGACATTACGAAAGTGGCATATTTAACATGTGTAAATTACATATAGATACACTGCAAAAACCAGAGTGTTAAATTTAACACCAAGGGTGTTAAATTTAACACTTTCTTGGTATCTATATCGTGCAACTCCTCTGGTGTTACTTAACACCATTTTCTGGAATTAGATAATTTCAATTCCACTTTTGGTGTTAATATTTGACAACTCCTACTGGTGTAGATTAACACCAATATCTGGAATCATAACAAATTCAATTCCACTTTTGGTGTTTATATTCTTGTTGATCCATTAGAGATTTTTCTATGTATGTCTAATGGTCCCACATTCCATATTCCCTATTATCGACCATTATCGACCAGGGTAGAGGAACCAGTGGTAAACTGATAATTCATAATCGATGTTGGCAACTGTCCACCAATAGGTATATTCTAATCTCCATTGCATTAACTCCATCACATAGATCATTTGAAGTAAATTCAAGATTAACATGTATGTGGTACGTGTGTGTATTGGGTTTTTACAGACGTGTATCAATCAGATATGATTATTTACGTCTGGGGACCGACCTTTAACGTCACCATCCGAAAGACGTGACTCAGTTTCGAACCTGCGTCCTCGGCTGAATCAGTTTGTAACTTCCACTGTTAGCTGGATTACAGGCGCACGCCACAACGCCTAGTGGCTGGTACAGGCTGGTACACATATATATATATAATAAACATGCATGTTGTTTCTTGGTTAGTAATCATATAATCAATATATCTATTGCTAAAACGTTAATATAATTGTAACAAGATCGGACATATAATCTATTGGTCAATAATTGCCAAAGGAAAATACAAATCACAAAATTGATGTGCATTGTCATAATTTGCTTAACAAATCATGATAAATGTATTTTTCTGTGAACACGTGTAAAGTAATCATTAAGCGCGCGTACACTTTGTGAAAACTTATTCGACCAATCAACCGCCTTAAACGAAATCACGTGATGATACATTCAACACCAAGCATAAAACAACACCATGTTACTTAACACCCAGTAATTATTAATGCATGCTTAAATCTGACCGGTGTTAAAAATAACACCAATGGTGTCAAAAAAATTCAATACCATACTGGTGTTAGAAATTTAACACCCTGGTTTTTGCAGTGTACCTTGCATAAACCAAGGTAATTTTTAAGCCAATATTTCAACCGTGAATGTGGCCGGAATATGGTTTCAAATTCATAACCCTCACATACATGTATCCCCTCTTTAAAAAGGACATTTGAAAAGAAAGATTCTTCCAACATGCTACGGGGGTATGTCATGTACATGTAGGGGTAACCTCGCTATAATATAGTCATAAGGACCGCCATTCATAACGCGCAACTTCCTATATGTGAAGGACCGCTATTCATAAAAAGGAAAGGGGTCACTATTCATAAAGGCATAAGGACCGTTATTCATCAGGACCGCTATTCATAATAGAGGGCTACCCTCTTCTCGTATTATATGAATAGGGACCCGTATAAATAACTACCCCGATTTTGTATTATGAATAGCGACTCTCTTCTCACGTTATGAATAGCGGTCCTTACGAATAATGGCCCTTATGAATAATGAATGACCCTTATGAATATGACCCTTTTCTCAAATTATGAATAGCGGTCCTTATGAATAGTTAGCTGACCCCGTCGTGTGTTGTCAAGTTTTTTCTTTCTTTTTGTCTATCTGATTATGATGAGAAAGAATATACACTTATCCATATTGTGAGTCAATTTTCTATTTTGCCTCGGTATCTCATTATCATACCATCATCTGTTCAAAATTATGGAAATGCTTTAAGGGCTGTAGAACATTAGATATGCCTACAAAATATAGTCCGATAGAGATATAAAGAAAAAGAGATATGGAGAGAGGCAGGATAAAGAGGGAGGAAGCAAGAAGACTTACTAAAGAAAATGACATTTTTACCTTTGACATTTTTACCTCTGACATTAATTTTCAACCTTTTACATTAATTTTGTACACCGAACCCTGTGCCCTCTACCCCCCCCCCTCTCTCTCTCTCTCTCTCTCTCTCTGTAGTCTTAAGCTCCGCAATGAGAATTTGAAGTTGAGGGTGTGGTCGGGAGATGGGGCGACGATTGGGCATTTCATTATATTGCTCTGTTCCTAACGGGGAATTTGTGGGAAGTCACCATAATAAGTGAGGCGGGAAAATTTTAATTAAATGTAATTTGAGTCCTAGGGATGCAACGTTGGGGTGGGTCCTAGCTGACGTCTATCGAGGGGAGCTGATTTTAATTCCTATACACGTATTAGAGACGAAAAGGAGCACATGTCAAAGTACAATGGGTAGTTATCAGAGGTGAAAATAGGGCACTCCTTACACCTGAAAAGAGGCACTCACCAGGGATGAAAAAAGGCACTTATGAGAATGGGAAATGGGCATTTGTCGACGGAAAAGGGGCACCCTTCAGATTTTGATAGGGCTATTTATAAGAGGTAAAAGGGGGCATTTATGAAAAGGGGATAGGTCCCTTATTAGAAAGAAAATGGGGCACGTATCCTTGTTAAAAGGGAAATTATCAGAGGAAAAAAAAGGGGGGGCACTTATCGCTTCTGAAAAGGGGAACTGACCAGATATGAGAATGGGGCACTTATGAGAATGAAAAAGGGGCACTTACAATAAAGGAAAATGTGCATTGTTGAAAGAAAAGGGACACCGATCAGATTTTAATAGGGGTATTTATCGGAGGTGAATGGGGGCTTTTATGAGAAGGGGGAAGTGGCTCTTATTAAACGAGAAAAAGATGCACATGTTAAAATAAACGGAACACTTATCAGAGATGAAAAGGGGCATTTATGAGAAGGGGAAGGAACTGATCAGATATGAGAAGGGGCTCTTATGAGAATGAAAAAGGGCACTTATAATAAAGGAAAATGTGCCCTTGTTGAAAGAAAAGGGGCACCGGTCAGATTTTAATAGGGATTTTATCGGAGGTGAATGGGGCTTTTATGAGAAGGGGGACGTGGCTCTAATTAAAAAAAGGAAAAAGATGCACATGTTAAAATAAACGGAACACTTATAAGGGGCATTTATGAGAAGGGGAAGGAGCCCATTTTTTTAAATGGGGGCACTTATCATAAGGAAAAGAGGCACATGTGAAAATAAAAGGTGCGCTTAGGGGAAAGGACACTGCTTACATAGGAGAAGGGGAAGTTTTCAAAGTAAAAGGGGCACCTCTCAGATTTGAATGGCGCAATTATCAGAGGTGCAAGGGGCACTTACTAGAGATTAAAAAGGTCACTTATGAGAATGGAAAATGGGAACTTGTCAAAGGAAAAGTGGCACGTGTCAAAATAAAAAGGACACTCATCAGAGGTGAAAAGGGGAAGGGGCACTTTTACAAAGTAATAGGGCACTTTTCCTATGTAAAAGGGGCACTTCTTACAAAGTTAAAGGGCACTTTTCCTATATGTAAAGGGGCACTTTTGGGGTACTTGAAAAGTGGGGCACTGTGCCACCCCTTTTCAAGTACCACCCCCTGTGCCACGGCCCCTCCCTGCCCCCCGGAAGACCGCCTCTGATTGTAGGCCTCATTTCTATACAATAATAATCGAGGGAAGACTGATCGAGATTTTTAAAATTAATGGGAGAGGCTTCATAAGAATGATGATTATTATTACTCTTTCATAACATGCATCTATCACTTAATTTTTCCTGCGCCTGTGAAATCAAGGACTCCATGCAAAATCAACGCGGCGCGCGCGGAATCGAATCTGCGTTATATACAGTACATTAAATGTACACATAATTATGTGCATATTGGCCGCGCCGGGTAGCGTCTTATTTTTTCGTACCGCGGCGAGCCCAGATTCCTATTATATCATGAATATTCATTACGCAGGGTCGGGGAAAGTCTCGATTCTCTTGAATATTCATGTATGATCGAGGCGGGAACTATCCTACGCGTGTAGCATGCGCAGCATCGAATATCGTGTGTAACACGTTGGATTAATGGTAGGCCTATAAAACGACATAGAAAAGCAATGTCATGGTCATTTAGATAATGCAGTCATAAATGCTGTGTTTAATTACTAGTAAATGCCAAAATGTCAGTAGAAGATTATATAGCATATATTTCAAGCAAGAGTCTTGATAGGCAATTTATGAGTAGGCCTACCGTACTTTTCTGAGGTCAAGTTGAATCTATAGTTCTTTTCATGCCAGGAAAATAATCAGTTCGCTGTTTGCTTTTTAAATATGACAAGCAGAGGTTGAATTTTGGTATTGAATATGTGATACATTATTATAAACATGAGTTAAATTCAATTGGCAAAGGTGACTTTGATACACTGCTTGTATATAGTGACTTAGTTTTGTCCCTTTGGTTATCAAGTATTGAACAAGTGTGTTTATTTGATGCTAATAGGAAAGAGAGCAGTTATTTAATCCGGTTAGAATTGGTGAGAACGAATATAGCAATGTGTGTCACAAATAAATCCTTATTCGTTTAATACGAAAGAGTATCTTTACGAGGATGAAGTACGTAGCTATAGAGTTTGATTTCATAAGTCATTTATTATGACAGGTACGTAGTGTGTGAAACGATCGACACATCATGCAGGCACTAAAGTAATTATTCAGTGGTAATATTATGCAGTTAAGTGACCATAGATCATAGAAATAATTTAAGTGCAATACACAGGTATTTATTTTTGCTAAATGTCTGTAAATATGTAGGCCTATTCTTGCTATTTATTTTATACAGATTGAATTGTCACTACGACCCAGTCTAAAGAATAAAACGTCAAATCTAGTTTTATCAAATTCACATTTGCTAATTGAACTTAACTCATGTTTATACTGTATCACATATTCAATACCAAAATTCAACCTCTGCTTGTAATATTTAAACAAGCGAACCTAGAACTGATTATTTTCCCATTCATAAAAAGAACTACTGATTCAACTTGACCTCGGAAAAGTACTCATAAATTGCCTATCAAGAGAACAATCATTTTACTCTTGCTTGAAATATATGCTATATATCTTGTCTACTGACTTTTTTTTTTGTTGCATTTATTAACAATTAAACACAGCATTTATGACTGTATTATGATCTAAATGACCATGACATTGCTTTTCTAATGTCGTTTTATACCATTAATCCAACGTGTTACACACAATATTCGATGCTGCGCATGCTACTATGTAGGATAGTTCCCGCCTCGATCATACATGAATATCCAAGAGAATCGAGACTTTCCCCGACCCTGCGTAATGAATATTCATGAAATAATAGGAATCTGGGCTCGCCGTGGTACGAAAAAATAAGACGCCGCCGGGTAGGGGTACGGTACACGTGATGGGCTGCTCAAATTTATCAATGTCGGTGATTGTAAGGTAGGGATTTTCTACTTTTAAATGCCGATATGTGGAATAGAAAATCCAAATTGTCACTGTCTGAAAAAGACAGTATTTGCCTGCTGCGTAAACCCCAAATTGCCACGATGGCAAGAAACATACCAAAGATACAGGAAAGTTTGGCAATGCAAACACCGAAGACGAAGGAGCATGCTGAGAAGAAGAATGCACTCTCCCAGCTGAAAGCGCTGTACCCCGCCTCCTCCGGGGAATCTTCTGATGACAATAGGGATGATGAAGGACGGTGTGATGATAAAACGACCGAGACTTTGCAAACTGAAGTATCAGGTAAATTCGGCAGTTTTCTTGATATTATTACGTTCGTATTGTTGTAGTTGTTTCATGTTGTTGTATTTATTATTATTGTCAATGTTTCATTTTCATTTGAACAAATGTCATGCAGCCTTTAAAATCAATTAATGATTTCGGGGCGGGGGGGGGGGCATATGGCATGTACATGGTATAAAATACTAATAATATTGCATACCACAGGCACATAGGGTGATACAATACACATTTATTAATAATAATAGCAATGTGAATGTCTAGTATTTAATCAGTGGTAATTTCAATTGAACATGTAAAGCAGGAGAATTTTTTTTCACATTTCCTTAAACCTGTTTGGAGCTAGAAGAGCATTAACTCATACACTTTAACACAACATTAACACCTTTTGGGCTCCAAAGTCAAAGAGATGAATATATAGTATGTCTTTCAATGTGAATAGTGGTAATGAACTATCATTAAAAATCTGTAGAGTATGGATAAGGCTCCATTAATTTGAAATAATGATAAGAAATCATCGGGATTGGTATACATGTATGTAGAGAATCCTGGAAATGGGCTTGAGAAATTAGGTGATTTTAGGTTATTAATTTAGGCGATTTGCATGCTTATGTGTATTTTTTCTTGTTGTACTAAATATATGATTGATTGATTTTAGAGAACCCATTTTCCCTTGCAAAAAATCCACTAAAAATTTACATCTTGTGGGTATAAAATTAAATCTAACTTGCAATTGGTAGACTTCAGATGTTGTGTTTCTAAAAAGAGGAACTGAAGACTGCCAATCCCCACATTTGCTGGTGATGTGGTACTTATTAACATGTATCCAAAATTGAGGAAAGTGTAGAATGGGAACATATAGTAAAAAGGATAATAAACTTTTAAAACAACTTTCAAATTTTCGCATATTCGAGGGTAATACATTGCATTTTATATGTATTTTCGCTTATAGTCCTGAAATCTGAATCATAACATCATTGGTATCAATGAACACAACCTTTACGTGGTCTTTTAATTTGTGTGTTTATTTTCAGGTACAAAGAAGGAAAACAAGGAGAACAGCAAGAGTGAGGACCAAAGTAAGCTTGAGGTGAAGGAAGTAGACAATCAGAAATTCAATGGATACTCCGTAGGAGCGCTGTTGTCACAGTTACGATCAGAGGATGAAGCAAAGCAGAGTAAATTCAAGATTCCAATTGTTCAGAGAAATGCAAGAACAGATAGTGACTTGTTTTCCCAACCTCCAAAAGACTGTAGCGAGTTTCAGATTCATCAAAATGACAGAAAGAACATTCTCCAGTTATCAGATGATCCCTACCTGACAGATACTCTAAAGAATGGATCTGGCAAGAGAAATGGAGGAGCAAAGTCTAAACCGGATATTGCTGTATCAAAGGAAAGTTTGATAGAAGGTAACATGGAGAAATGTCTCGGACAGTCTGAACCAAATAAAGATGGAGAAGTCATAGGAACAAGGTCAGATGAGAGTCTACCACTATCGAATCATACCGGTAACTTGGGCAAGAGTTTCATGATGAGCATTGAACAAGAAGAAATGATGATGGGAAATAATCCACTGCTAATGACTAGAGATAAGGAGGTTGTGCCTTTGGTATTTGAAGATCCTCCATCTGGACAACTGGTAGGACAACTTGTTTCAAGACGAGCAGAACAAGCAAAGAATAAAAACAAAGAGAAACCTGTTGGAGTATACACGAAGCCCTTAGCAACACACCAAGAAGTGTCACTTATGTCACAAGCTTGGATTAAATATGAGGAAAGGGATAGGCCTACTAAAGATCAGTTGCTTACCACAGAGCATCTGGTTAGTGAAGATACATCAGAAGAATTCTTCAGGAAAGAGGCAAAGGTAACAGAAGATGAACACAGATCATGCATGAAAGGTTTGGGGCGGCAACAGATGATAGCAAGTGCTTGGGTCGAGCTTGGCAAAGATGTAAGCAGTAAAGAAGATGGTCATTCTAATTTACCAAAGACTGGTAATGTATGCAAAACGGCATACATTATTCAGGAAGAACACAAACCATCAGAATGCAATCTGAAGCAAGCTGTTGTTGAAGTGCAACATCCTAAAACCCATTCTGAAGTAGTGCACATGGTGGAAAGAGACCTTCACAGTCCAGTGATGAAGAGCAAGGTTGATCAAGAGGACACTGTTAATATAAACATAAGGCCTGCAAGTTTGAATTCAGCCATTGAAACAGAAGGGACTGGGAGCGTGCCTTCAGAAGAAGTGCAGTATGATTGTGCAAGGCAGAGAGTCAGGGCTTTGGTAAACCAATGGAAAGTGACAAAAAAAGCGCAGGATATCATTGAGGACAGTGAAAAGTACATTACAGGGGATGAAACAGTTAAAGTGGAAAATGATCAGCCACAAGAAATGAAGGATAAAAAGTCTGATGAGAACTGTACAATGCTTGAAGATTCCAGCCACAACCTGTGTAGGAATTATGAACTTCCTCTCCAGGACAACAAACAACCAACCCTAGAAAGACGCATCGAAACAGGTGTGCAGCGTGAGAATGGTAAATATGTTAATGAGTGTTGTCAAGGAAGTGGTGATGGTGCTGTTGAAGCTGAGATGGGCAGACAGTTTCATTTATCACCCTTTCCTCAATCCACAGAAGACACATTGGAGATGCCAATGGATGACCAAAAATCTGAGGGTGAGAGAGCAGAAGAACCAGGCAGAGATAGTGGTGATGAAAGTACTGAGTGGAATGATGAAGCATTACAAGAGTCTGATTCCTCCTCCATAGACCTGACCAGAGAGTGTCCTGCAGAAGGTGTCATTCATCTGTCATCACTTGAGAAATCCCGAAGGCTGTGCATCCCTGACGAGATGAATGATCCCTGTCTTAAAATGAACTTTGATCCAGAAGAGGAAGAAAGATCACTCCATGAAGCAGGTGATGACTTCAAAATGAAACTGCCTGATAGTTCAGGCTTGGAAACAAACCAAAGAGGAGATGGGCTTGGAATGCAGGACACAAAGCCAGAAGAAAATTTGAGTGGGAACAGCTCTGATGGAGTGCCAACCTCATATCTGCATCGTGAGGTAGAAGAACAGTCATCCATAGAGAAAACAGTCGAATCTGAAGAAGCCTCTGCTATCAACCAAACAAGGAAAATCATCTCCAGAGAATGCAGTCTTAAACCTAATGCTGCTTTGGATGTATCCCAAGGCCCTGACACTGCAGATACTGACTGCGGTGACTTGAGTGTGCCTTCAGTTGGTAGTGAAACTATAAATGAAGAGGTCATCAGTCCAGTTTGTCAGGAATTGGACCAAAGTATGGACGGTTCATTGATGGGTTTGAGTGATGCGCTAGATCTAGAGTTTGGTTCTAACTCTCCTAGTCCCATAATAATGAAAAACTTCAACGTAAGACTGAGTTCGGTTGGAAGTACCAACTATGTATTCAACATGAAAGCTGGAGAGATCATCAATGCTTCATTGATCGACACATGTGATGGTGTTGAACGAGATGTTACCAAGGATCCTAACTCATCAGTAGATGATGACAGCAGCAGGATTTCCAGATCTGCATCACCATTTGCAGAGGGTAATGAATCGGCAGAAGTACCTATCAGTGATCATATACAAGGGGTGTTCACTTTTAAAAAAGAGAGAGAAGCGTTCGATGAAGATTTCAACCACCCATCTTCTGAGCTTCCTAGAGAAGGTGATGAGGGGCCAGTGACAGATCAGAGTGAAGCTGTGGTATCGGAATTTGACATGCTCATCAGTCATGAGACACACCAGGATGTAGAAGAGGGTACTCCGCAAGAAACATTCCTGAATGATTTAGTATCAGAACAGGATAGTGGGACTTTGGTGGAAGATGCACAAGAAGAGCCTCTGTCGACATCGCACCTTGCGGAAGAGTTGACTGAGAATGATGATGTGTTGTCCCTTGTCTGTGATGCTGAGGATCTGATGAGCAATCTGGATGATCTTCTGCATGATGAAAGTCTCCAGTTGAGCAAGCAAAGGTTAGTTGGTCTTTACTCCCCTTTCTCCATTTCTTCCCTATCACCTCTTTCTTCACTTTATTTGAAATTTGAAGGTTAATGTCTCCTCTGGCTAATGTTGCCTTTCTTTATCATTCTTTAACCATAACTTGCTTTCTTCTTTCTTCCACCTTTCCCTTTCCACCATTTCTAGCCTAGAAACCAGATTAAGAACATAAGTTCTGCACTGTTGAAACTTACTTTTTTTGTTTGAAGTGGTTGATAAAGGGGTATTTAACTTAATTTTCTTTAGGGAGAGGGGGCAATGCACATTACCTTTGAACATAATTTGTATCAACTTTCAAGTACATGCCTTTCATTTCATTACATCAAATCCAAATAAATCCAATTTTCCCTCACTGTCAACTATATTTAGCCCAGAAACAGATGAGACCTTGTCCATGGGTGAGAGCACTAAGTCCACATCTACCAAAGATACAAGTGTTACCGATACTCCCAGGCCATGCAGGTCAAGCTGTAGAGAACCATCATCGTCTCCTCAGAGGTCTAGGGTGTCTGCTAGGGGTGAGGAAAGAGCCCCTGGGGAATCAAAACAAGGGTAGGTTACTTGCTTCCATTTAAGCTGATTGTCTAATGCAGGATCTGCACTACTGTGGTTCCAGCAGCATGTTTCATAGAATTCTGTAATTTAAAGCAAATTTGTTCTAAACCTTGAAAGTAAAGTCAACTCAACTCGGCTAGTTTTTCATTTTACATCTTAAAAGTAGGACTATTACACAGGTCCCTGCTGTTGGGGCTATCATCACTTTGACACAAATTAATCACTTTCCTCATCACAATATGATAGAATGAGTATTTTTTAAAGCATAAAACGTAGAATGTGATTAAACAATTTTTAAAACATGATATTACAATTTTCTTGAGTTAAAAACTTTGGAAATGATTTAGGAAGTTCCTTAATTATTGTAGAATATGGATACGTCTTTTAGGGTACTTAATTTTGTAGACTAGACAATGCTTAATAAAAATGTTTTACCATCAACAATATAAAGAGATTTGAGGTGTGTCTCTGCAGCATCTCTACTGTTCTGTTATCACTTGAAAAGATATTTCTAATGGGTCTAACTGTTAATACATCCTGTTCTTTCAGGTATAAAGTATCCATCCATTCACGGAATGGAAATGCAAGATTTGTTAATAAAAACCAAGAATCTCATAGGGTAAGTTTGCCTTTCTCTTTGTCAAAACGTGAAAAGGTAAAACAAACAGAAAGTAAGAGAGGGAGGAATGAAGAGTTCATGATTGAAAAATACTAGTTGATGACAAAGAAAACATTTATCATAGACCAGAGACAGTTGATCATCAAGCTGATACAAATGTATCAGAAAGTTTCTAGAGGATCAGAGTCAGACATAGAAAAGAGAAGGAAATAGAGAGAGAGAGAGAGAGAGAGAGAGAAAAAAAATGCTACTAAAGTTACAACCATATGGCTATCACAAGATTTGTTTGTATAATGTGTAATATGACAAGTATGTGAATCAAGATGATTTGCAGAGCTTGAAACTTTCATGACATTTTATTGTCAAATATCATTCCTGAGAATGCAGAGTAAGCAGTCAGGCTACTGCGTGGACGTCGCTTGAGAGCCCTTTTTTTTCTTGGTTCCTTGGCTATTGCTAGTATCAAGTCATTTGTTTGATGAACAATTTTTGTTAATACCTTCATAGGTTAACCTTCATTGGTGAAGTTCTATCTTTGGTCTTGATACAAGTATCTCTGATGACATGTTTACCATTATTGCTATGACACCAATGGCTCTTGATGTCCATCTGAGTGCTATCATTGGCAAATATTTTCTCATTGACATGCCAAGGTGTGATTTACCCTGACTGTGTCTACAAGCGAATGCGTCATTCATCATAAATTAGTAACCAAAAGGTAATCTTCAAAATTCATGCAGACTGTTTAACTTTAGTTGACTTGAAATTAGGATCTGTCCTCTGAAATGACATAAAATTCCACAAATGAATCTGCAGAGTACAAAATGAATGCTTAATATTTAGATAGAAAAGGAAGCGATGCATCAAGATATTACCTGTAACTCATATTTGCAATTTGCTTTTGTTAAACAATTTCAAAGAATATGTGCCATAAATGTAATCTAATTATATTTGTTTTTCTCTTTAGAAAGAATGAATGTCTTGCACAACATTCATCTTTATGTGAGTGTATGAATGTAAAAATAATCTCCTGTCAACTATTAAAAGGAAAGCTATGTTGATATGGCTTCAAGTTTCTTGTGTTGACATCAGTGCCAATGAGAGGCCTGTCTATGTCAGCCAAGTGCCAACATACATGCATGCATGCTATGTGTGACCACTGCTACAATTCTATCAGAAGAGTAGACTCATAATGACATGCTCCACAGTTATATCTGGGCAGCAAAGAGTCATTCTTGTAAACTGAACAGTTCACTTGGTGAGGTATTCTTTTCACCATGTCCAACACAGAGTCCTCTATAAACTGCAGCAGGTGCTGAAATTGTCCCATGTAAGGCTTTGATTTTCCAGTGCCATAACATTTTCATAAGCACTTGGTGTTGTTGTGATAGAAGTACATAGCAATAGCAAATTGTTGCACACTTCAAATGAAAGAGAATTATTTTAATCAGTGATGTTGTGCACATTCGGGCCAGTTAATTTTATGCCCTCTGCAAGGGTAACATACACAATAACATGACTGTTGTCATACTCATTTGCTTACAACCAATGAAAGTGAGAGTGAGCTTGTAGGAGAGAATACTTGTAGGAGAGATGCACAAAGAATTGGTCTATACATCAATACAAAATATATTGATCACTTCAGTTTCAGAGGTGTACAATTAATTCAGCATACTGTACTTTGATGTTACAAACCTAGCCGAACTGGCAGTTACATTTTTCTTTCATGAGATTCTGACTAATGGCACATTCGATTAACAACATTACTATATTACTACATTACAACAATATTGTATTCAATGCATGTGCAATTCTAATGGTTGTGTCTGAATTATCTTGAGCTTCATCTTCAAGAACTTGAACTTGAAACTTTAATGAGTCGTAAAGATGAACTCTACATTCCTCATAATGGGCTAATTATGCAGGCGGTTGTAGAGAGGAGTCCCAAACGAGTCACAGGTCCTAACAGGAATTGGTCGGCCAACAAACCGTTGAGTGCTTCAGAACGGTTAGCCTTACACCAACGACTGGATGCTCAGAATGCTGCCAACACATCACCAGTGAGTTATTCTTGCTATACTTTACCCCAAACATAATACCAGAGCCTCAAGAAGTATACCAGATGCATGGGCAGAATTAGCACAGATTTATGCATACACTGTCATTCCTTCTTCTTGAGTTAGTGCATGACATTTCATGCTAGGGAAGTTTGCAAAGAAACGCAAGCATTCAAATCCTTAAATTAGCAACATTGTTGGAATGTTCAAAATCATTATTTTCCATATAGTTTGACAACATCTTAACTTTTCAATAGCTCCTTTCTTATCTACACTTCTAAGAACCATTACATTTTATTACAGAATTGTAGGAATGAAAGAATAATACCAAGTGTTACCAAGTTTAAGAATAGAAACTGATCAATTCAACCTTTATAAATATCTTTCCACCCACTCCTCTCCCCATTGACCTAATTGTACTTCTTGAAAGAAGTTTGTTTTTAACTAAACATTTCCTCATCTCATGACGAAAAATTCCTTGTAAGAAGCTATGTCTATGCATTCGATTCCCAATTAGGGTAATACATGTCTCATTTGAAGCCTAATTTAAAAATCATATAATTTTTCATCAGAACATGGCCCTTCAGCAAATGATGAGGAACGGTCCAGCTATTCAGCATTCTGGCATCCTACAACACCAACTACAGCAGAAGCAGCAACTGCAGCAGCAGCAACAAGAGCTTCAGAGACAGCTTCAGCACCAGCTTCCTCCTGCGCTACAACTCCGCCTTGGCTTGATAAAAAATAATACAGGACTACAGGTATGTCTATGGGTTAATTCTTGAAGATTTAAACAAAGATTGACATGTATTTGAAAGTATACTCTGTGATGCTCTTGTCAGATATCTGTATAGAAATTGCTTTTAAGAACATTGTTGGTTGAGTGTTTGTTTTCTTCGACAAAAAGCAAGTAAATGCTTGATAATAGGTTCTATAGGGACATACAGCTTAAGTCCTAGAGACTAGATGATTGAGGATGATTGCCTCATCCGAGGTGCGGTGGTGCTGACCTTATCTTATAAACATTGGTTACCTCTTTTTTGTAGCGCTTTTCATACTGATTCATGCGTTTGCTTTCCCTCTCTCTCTCTCTCACTATATATATATATATATATATGTTAGGGGTGCTTTACTCTTATTTTGAATACATATTGGATAAAGAATTATAAAATAAAGAAAAGTCTATATCTGTCACAAAAGATTAAAGTAGTTAAGGTAGTTATTAATTTTTTTTCAAGCATAAAATATGAAAAGTTACATTCTTTTCGTTCAGTCACATAATCTGTTCAGAATATGTTCCATAAAGTACCCTAATAACTAATCTTCATTTCCCATTCACCTGAGCAAGCAAATGCAGAACACAACTGATGACATAGCCATCATCTGCCAGCGTCAACAGGTGATGGTCGAAAAGATCATCCAGCTCTACCAGAAACAGCGAGAGAGCGATGTTCTCATGGAGAAACAGAGGGATATCATCCGGCACTACCAACGAGCCTTCCTCATTGCCAAGAAAGGAGGACCACTGTCCATGCGGGAAGTGCCTGAAGAGGGCAACTTGCGCCCATGCACCTCACCAAGGTAAAATCTTTTTCACATTTAATCAAAGTTATAATGATTCTTAGATGAGAATGCTTAATGGAAAATAGTTGTAGCTTTATTTTTCAGATTTGGCATGATGATAAAAAAAATGTACATTTCAGTTGCATATTCATCAACATGTTTGGTATTTAAGAAAGAAAAGAGAAAAGGTACAGCTGGTACAAAATTATAAGGTCAAGACTGTTAGGACCATGTGGGATGGGAGTGATACTTTAACAAAAAGGAAGCTTAAATGTTATCTTTTCTAGTGACTACAAATACTGTACTGGAGGAATAAATAGATTCAGATTCAGATTTTATTTCAGAAAGTCTATTTGTTGTTTCTTTAAATAGGCCTATGTCTCCCTCACCAAGTGCAGACTCAGACCTTGATAGAAAAATTGGAAGGAAGTGGCCCTTGAGTGACTATAGAGAGGAGCAGATATACGAAGAACATCCGGAGGCCAAGAGGATGAGGCGCTATCCTGGAAACCTGGATATGAATGAGCATTCAGTAGAAAGGTCCTCAAGGTATCCAGATGAGGAACATTCACAAAGATATGTTGAGCGCAGAATCGTGAGATCTAGAGGAAGTCCTGTAAGGTCTGGTCCTGGCTCGGGATCTGATTATCCAGATGGAAGGCAACCTGGAAACCCGAGATTCCAGAGCGAAGAACAGCTGCTGATATCAGTACCCACCAACCATCCAGAAGATGAGATACACCAAGAGAGAAAGTGCATTCTGCAGAGGTCTTCACCAATATTTTCTGGCACAAGTAATCATCCATATCATCCACATCCTCACTGTGATGATGAGAGAGTTGGCCTACCCAGAGCTCCATTTCTTAAAAGAGATTTACCGAGGGAAACAAGCCCATTGACTGGTGTTGAGGAGTATGGTGACTATAACTTGGATGCAAGGAGTCCACGTAAGCTTCAAAGAGGATTTCCACATCAAGGGCCATGTGGTCGTCCTGGACACACATGCCATGAGAATCGCACTTCTGAAATATCCTGCCAAGGTAGGAGGACTCCATCACCCCTTCAGTCAAACTGGGAGGCTTGTAGGATCACAGAAAGAGATCAAAGAACAGGGATGATCATTGATTACTACCATACATCCTTGAACAGGGATCATCCACAGGTTGGAAGAAAAGATATGCAGGAGACACATGAACTTCCTCCAGTCACTGATCTAGGCAGACAGGATTGTCCATCTCCTCTGGACGAACATCCGCCTGTATCAAGGGTCTGTTTCCCTGATAATATGAGCCAAGGGCCTTGCAGAGGACCAATTTACCCTAATGGTTTCCATGGCCAAGGTATTTGCAGGGCACCTTTGAGACCTCCTGTAGTTAACAACACTTGCAGAGCTCCGCTGCGCTCTCCTGCAGTTGACATCCAAGGTAATTGGAGAGCACCGATGGGCCCTTCTTTATTCAGCAGTCGAGCTCCGTGCAGAGCACCAATGCTCCCTTCTGTTGTCGGCCACCAAGGTGCTTGCAGAGCACCAATGCACCCTTCTGTAGTTGCCATCTCCCACCATTTAGTGGCCCAAAACTTTGAAGGTGTCCTTCCAAGAATACCTCACCCTCCAGGACGCGGGCTGCTGGAATCACAGATGCAATCCAGGTTCGAGTATAGGCAGGAACATGACTGTCGTACAGATGGACAGTTTGGGGAGGACTTTGAAACTGGATTTGATAGCGAGTACGACAATGAATTTCATGGTTAAACAGGGAATGAAATTGAGAACCTAGAAAACAAGATCTGCTTGCTAGTTATTTTACCTGCGTTGACTTGTTAAGTGACGTGTGGTTGAATTAACAAGTTTATAAGAGTTTGCATCAAAATGAACCTAGATGTGTATGAAAGATTCCAAAGCTATTAATGCAGCCTTTCTTTTTGGTGGAAATTGTTTTAGATGTGGCAATTTAGAGGGAGAATGAGAGTTTTAAAACATCTGGTCACCACATTCGTTTAGTTTCTCCCTAGCATAAAAGAAGAAGAAGAAAAGACAAGATATTGTTTGTTATGTGCAATTAATTTCGCTTTTGTATTTTTGTAAGAAGGCAGAGAGGGATCAGGTGTATATAGCTCTGTTTTGTATAGATCTTCATATACTATACTGTTAATATTTTATTTTATTAATGTACCTTTGTTTTTGGAACACTTGCAAAGAAATAGTGTTATGTTTTGAGCAGGATCATTGTCTTCCCAACAAAATTTTGAAACTGTTAAGGATTATCATAAAGTGAATTATTAGATATATTGGATTTAGCAGCATGAATCATAATTTTTTTTGGTAGAGGATTCCATTAAGATAATTGGTCTTGTTACACAGATGATTCTTACTTTGTCTTTGATGAGTTGTGCAGAAACTTTTTTTAATTATACATTTATAAATGTAAGCCAGATGATTCTTACTATTTCTTACTTTTTCTTGATGAGTTGTGTAGAATTTTTGTTTAAATTGTACATGTAATGTCAAAAGAAAGAATATTACCATTCCCCTTTATTTTTTTCTCCAATTTATTTCTGAGTGATCTAACAAATGTTTCACCTGACTACTAAGAAAGCATGTGTATGCTTGTAAGTAAGCAACCAATTATCAAGTTGAACATTTCCATTTTCATGAATCGTTATTAAATGGAATCGATTAAGTTGATCGTATTTTTAGGAATGCAACTCCTAGCATGAAATGACATGCTGATTTTTAAAAAAAAATTTATTCTTAAAATGGGGGGCAGGGATAGGGGCTTATTTTTAAAGCTTTGTAGGAAATGCAATATTTAAAATATTTCAGGGTCAACTTTTTTGTATCTTAGAAAATAGATATTAATACAAATTTCTTTTTTTTTATTAGAGTAAGCGTTTATAGAGAAATAAGCTTCATCTTTAAGTTTTGCATGGCCGGTATGCATACTGTATTGTTATGTTTTGTATTTGACTAATCGTGGTAAAAAACTACATCGTGCTATGAGTTGTTTTAAAGTGAGCTAGGCCATTCAGATTGCATTATTAAATGCATGCTTGTATACAAAGTAATTTATACAAATGAAGTCTTTCAATTATAGTTTATTAATTTCAAAATACACAGCTGTAAAATACTGTTTGTCATATTTTACTTCTTAAAAAAACTTTTTTAATTTGTGCCCGAAATTATAATGATCTTTTTTTCTTCTCTTGTCTTTCATTGTCAGAGGTTAAGGGTAGTAGAAAATTTTTTCTTAAAATGTTTATATTTAATCACTGTTAATGAATCCTATATATCAATTGAAGGCAGATTTCATACACAAGGAATGATCTGTGAAATATGAAATAGGTATTATATTTCATGTTACACTGTAGCGGTGTCGTAGTCGAGTGGTTTATACACGGGAATGGAGATGCAGAGGTCTTGGATTCAAGTCCCTGCATGGCACTGGTTTGGCAAGACATTCATCTGCATTTGACACTCTCCACCCAGGTGTTGAGTGGGTATTGGTAGGAAGGAATTCCTTGAATGTTGTGAGTACTGAAATTGGTATCCTTGCTAGAGCCAGCAAGAGCCGATAATTTAGGAGGACCTTGAGCTCTTTGCAAGGTGAATGTGAGTGCTATAAAAAATATCTGCATTTTTTATGTGTCTGAACTCTTTAAAAGAGAAAAGTTAAAAGCTTTGATGTATCATGTGATTCATTTGTAGTGTGCAGTTATCTAGTGACTGTTTGTGTTGTGCTTGAGCACTCACTCTGTGTTGTACACTATTGTACCTGTATATATGTAGTCATGTTCTTAGAGCTATGATTTAAGTGTTGGTTTGTGTATTGTTTATCTATAAAGTGTAAAATATCAGAGTCGAGTAGATGGTTATAATATTATTACGTTAAAAACGATGAGTGACAGATATTGAAAAGTATTTGGTTAGTATTAGTGAAAGGTAAATAGGCCAAACAAGTACTTGTATATTTCTTTAATTCTTTTACCCTATATTGAAGGGGGATAGGGAGTATGGAGATAGACTATTCCTACGTGTGTTAAAATGGATACACCCCATAAAAGTCTTATATTGCATCTGTATTTTGATCATTTTGTTGTTGTAGGCATACATTGGTGTGTCATTGCCCCTGATCTTGTGCCATGGTGTTTTCACTTTGAGTATATATCGTCGGCCGGGTGGCAGAAGGGCGTAAGCGCGAGCGACTCGAATACTACTTTTCGAATTATTCACACCTAAAGATTTGTTTTATATTTAAACTGCTTTCCGTCCGGAAAATTGATATAAAACAGACTAAGGGAAATGTTATAGTAGAAGACAGCCGCAAATTTTGTTCGGAAATAAGTCAGTTTTATAAAAGTTTGAGGCGATTTAGTGCTAACGCCCTTCTGTTTAGCGCATCATTTTTTATTTGAAATTCGAGCTAACGCCCTTCTGCCAGCCAGGCAACGATATAATCACTGTTAGTAAAATCCATTTTCAGTGTCTTACTGTTTGAGTGTATTATTTACATGTACTTTAATTACTTGTTGGATTGGGAGAAATATTTTATGAGGTCTATCTCTGTTGTCATTCTTTTATACACATAATGCTTTTAGATATTTTAAGCCATTTTGAAAATATGATAGTACTGTGGTCATTACTTTGCTTTTAATGTATATACCGGTAATACACTTACATTATTACAATTTATGTTTGATTCTCTTAAAAAGAAATATGAATTTAGAGAAGGGTTTTTAAGATGCAACTTGGCATTAATAAGTTTCTTGATCATGGATTTTTAAAGAAATGTGAAAACTTTTGAATGTTACTTTAGGTCTTTTTTGTTTTCAAAGACAAGGTAATGAGTGGTATTCATTGACAAATTGTCATGAATCAGTACTGCAATTGTTTAAGCATTGCCTTGTAAATAAAGCAGCCTTCTGGTTCGATCAAAACGTTTTAAAAATGAAAAAGATTTTATTTCTATTTTAAAGAATCAATCTGCAATATCTATGGATGCAATCTGTTTTTAACCCAAAGAAATGGGACTTTAGATATGAAAAGAGCTAAGTTGTTTTAGTATTTAGAATCTTTACTTGGTAAATAAATGTTTTTATTCTAGTGTAAGAGGTATTTTTGCTTAGCCCACAACCCGAGTTATCTTTGGCTTAGTATTCAAAGGGTAGATGTAACGTCTAAGAAATGACAAAATTTATATCTTGATTCTTTTTAAGTTTCTTCTTTAATTTTTGTGGAAAGAGAAGATAATTTCATTTCATACAGGACATTGTGCTTCCTTATCTGTTATTGGAGATCCATTTACATGTCCACCAGGGCCCCATTTCACAAAAAGCGTCACAAGTACAAGTTCACTGACAACCCATTGAAACGCGTGTATTAAATTCAACATGAATTTCAATGCGATGTTGGTGAACTTGTACTTATGGCGGTTTTGTGAAACGATACCCAGTTCATAGATAGCACATGGTACAAATGACCCCAAATATCCACAGATCTTTTAAACATGGAGAGGTCCCATTTTGTGCATGTTAGAATAATCATCGCCAAAGTGATGGAGGTGCTTCATGAATACCCTTTGTTTATCCTCTTGAAAAGAATACTTACACCAGTGTATCATTAAGTTTACTGTGCCTAAATAAATAATGATTGTATCTAGTATTCATCTCTATGGGTGTACAGTTTTGTACAATTGACCTTTATCTGCTTATGTGCAGGTATTATCTATGAACTGGTTTATTGGGTGTTTTAAGAAGAATGGGTATTCACATGTAGAAAGGGAAATTCAGTTGGAAATTGAAGCAATTTGATGTATCATTATCCGATTTACAATTCAAGATGCAACAGCAATGGGAAATAACTGAAACTACGTTTTCTCTTGATTCCAGTTTGTGTTTTACAAATGCAATCAAAAAATGGAATTGGCATGACAGTTCCAGTGTGAAGTTGCTGGGAAGAACTGAATAAAACGAGTACACAACATACACACGTATATGTAATCAAATGTCCAGTTCTCAAATGTACCAATATTTTAAGCATACCTTTACAAATTTGGTCGGCAAAGCTTGCCTGACATAGCAACTTTTTTTACAGTGTATATGTAATGTGTATTCTGGTCTTGAAAAACTGATTTTTTAAAGCTGAATGCAATGTAGAGGTGTTGTGATCTGGGGTGTAGTTGATAAGTCTTGAGACTGTTGACCACAAGGTACAGGGTTCAAATCCCTGCTGCAGCCTTTGGCCAGACATTAATCTACATTTACCACACTCGACCTAGGTATAGAAAGTGGTTACCTGGTAGGATTTATTCCTTGGAATGCACTGAGCACTACAGTTGCTGGAGCTAAAGCCATGGTAATAATATCCATAGTCCTTTGGAAGCACATACAGACGTTCTATCGTAATGTGATATGAGCTATACAAGAACGGAATATTATTATTACGAGTAGTCCATGATTAAGCACTTAAGGAAGAAGATGTTTGTGAGCAGCATGATCGATTCTACAATTGTTTGTATGTCATTTTCAGGACCTTTGTGTTGTCACAAGCTCCGTTAGAAAACGGTAGTTGTTTTTACTCGCACGTAGCCGACTGTACCTTTTATCAGACATTGTGCATGCATCATCTGATCTGCACTGCACCTGACCAGTATGATAATACACCTGACGGTGGCCTGTACTGCAATTGAAGAAGAAGTCGCCACCAAGCCAAAATGATGATACAGTCAAACCTGCTTTAGTGACCACCTGTCTACAAAGACCACATTTGTTGTTTCCCTTGGGCGGTCGCTATAGACAGGTTTGACTGTATATCAGTTTCAATATTGACTCACTAAATAATCATGAAGGAACAGATGATTACCATGTCTCCTTGTTTATTAGTATTGTTCTGTATATATGTTTTGTGTTCTCAAGTATACATCCTTTCTATAAAAAAAAAGATAGATCATAAGAAATAAACTGAGCATACGTTTGCTCTTTGTGTTGAGTTAAAACATGTTTGTGATCTTGTTTGTGTGTGCTATAGTGTATACATACTATAAAATTCAGAAACTTTCATGCACATGAAGCATTCATGAATTTCACAAATGGTTAAAATGTGGCAAAGTTTGTCTAATGCTGCAAAATAATTGACATTCAATTCTGAATTCACAAAAAGTACTTGCCATGTTTTTTTTATATTTTATGTTGTGGAAGTTTCTGATTTTACCTGAGCCTATGGCATGAAGTCCACAATGAAAGTATAAACCATGTTGCATGTTTATTTTTCACAGGAGTAAAACAAAAATCATGATTTGATGGGTAAAGATCATAAGCAAAGCAAAACCATTGATTGAAACATTTATATAGCAGTATTTAGCAAATTCAAACAAATTCAAACCAGGTATACTGTTTGAATAAATTAATTTAAAACAGGAAAAAGAAAAAAGAAAAGGGAAAAAAAAGTTTAACGTTAACAGCCAGGGCTGAATTTCATTTCAATACTATTGACAGAAATATGAGTATTATACTCAGTTGTTGGCTTGGATAAAATACTTAGCCAATTTTGGTATTCATTTGAAGCTTTTGGCAAAGTATTTTACCGAAGTTCAAGACTGCTCCCTATTTTTGAGCCCTTGATTAGCAGGCATACGTAGTCAAAAACTGCCCACAATTACATTAGCATGCATTAAATGCGACGCCTTTATTGCGCATGATTTTGGATCGACTACGTGACTTCATAATGCTTACTAGTAAGTATTTTTCCTTAAAGTCAGCTTGCTTGAGTAAAATGCTCGGAGTAATTTGAATAAGAGTTGAGACATATTACTTAGCCAAGCAAAATGCTAAGTAAAATACTGACTAAAACTGCATACTGAATTGAATACGGCCCAAGGTGATAAAAATGATTTTCCCTCTTTGGTTATTGCTCCACCAAAGAAAATGGAGACGAGCACTGTATCAATTCAAAACAGAGGGGTTATGGGGTGTGGGCGGGGCGGAGAGGGATTACCAAACATGTCTGGACAGTAAAGTACATACACTGTACATGCATGTGCTTCGTAATGATCCATGGTCAAAATAAAAAAATACACAATTGCATGATTACGTTTTTTAAAGCACAATAATTTATAATTTCATCATAATCCAAGCAAAAACATTGAAAATTTCAAAAAATAACATCAATATACTGTCATGAAGTTCATAAACTATCCAACTCTCATAAAGAAGGTATAACATAATTTTAATTTAGTCCTAAAATAAAATGAAAATGGAAATGGAAATAGAAAATGTACACATCCATTTTAAAACCGAGTAATAGTACATGTACATGTTGGTAGAAATCCTGTTATAAATGTTATAATTGATGACAGAATGTCGAATGTACATGTATACATCTTTAGTAAATCATCAATGTCCTTAACAAGCACAAATCTGGAGCACCATGCATCTAGGTTGGGGAAGTCTTCACTTTAAAAATAAAAAAGTAATCACAGTACTTTATCTTTAGCCTATCTGCACTAGTTTGGCCAGGAGGGATTAGACCTCCCTGCATGGTCACTGACAGGTGGTTATCTCATCAAATCAGCTCTCAATTAATATAAGAAAAAGGGGACCATGGGGACCAACAGTCACCGCTTAGGCATTGTTTGCTATATAGAGGGCGCAAGAAGCTATAAGTAGTGCAGTGGGGCTTTAAAGGTTTTCTGACAAGCAGCATTTTTTTCTTCTTTTAATAAATTAATTTAAAAATGCTTTTAGGGGGGCAGGCAATGATTAATGGACACGGTAACATTTTTTGTAGGTGGCATTTTTAATTGGCATATCATGTTTAGTTTTGGCATGCCAGACTGAGTTTTAGCAGGGAGGGGCTTTGTCCTTTTTATTTGGGTCTTTTAATGATTCTATATTTCCTCATTTGATTTTTTTGTTTAATCTGGTAATTTGTGCCCTTTAGATGCTGCTAATGCTGCAGAAAGTCAGAAACCAGTAATTCAGTCCCCAATACTACCGGGTAAATAAAATCATCTAAAAGCTGTCATGAATTTGCTTTGCAGTTTACATGTACATTGCACAATGAATTCTCAACTTCTCTCTCCTTGACTACAAATCTTCACAGTATCAATATGCATATTAAAAGCCATCAGGTAATCTTTAAACATATCATTTTCAAATATATGCACATAATGTACAGGTACAAAATGTACACTGTATTTTAACACATTTAAAGGGTTTTCAAATAGTAACTGTTCTTAGGTCACAACTATATATTCAGGTCAGATGACCACTGCACAAAAGAAATTGAGGTTGGTTCACTATAATGCTCTAATACAATGCTCGTCTATTCTAACATCCTTGAAGAGTGAGTAAATGCGGTAATTGTTTGACGGTTGCTCCGAGGTACATTCATTAGTTAAAGGTATTACAAAGTTTTGGTATGGGGTCATGAATTTGGTTCAAATGAACATATTGGAAGCATATGCAATTTTAATCGTGGTTGAAATCGCGGTTGAAATTGCGGTTGAAATCAAGTCGAAAGTGATGAAATTGTAAATAATAAACTCTTTATGTTGTATAGCGCCCTCTCAAGACTGGTATTACTTTAGATTTAAAATAATGTTTCTTGACTACAATTGACCGATTTGCTATTCCCGTTTGGAAATTATATATCAGAACTGCATATTCTGTGATTTTCATGGTCGCAGCTACCATGGAATGACCTTTGGCGCTATTTGAAAAAAATTTAATTTACCTGGAGCACCGGTAAATTTTGATTATTGAATTTGCTCGAAAGCAGAAGTGTTTTAGGGGCTAAATTTTTTAGTGCTTATAATACATCCACAGGGGCATCCAAATATATCAAAAATTTAAAGAATTACTATCCATCCAATTTCAACATTTCCCAAAACTTTGCATTACCTTTAAATTGATGACTTTGACCCTGGATCCAATCATCCAAGTCACTATACAAATTCCCTCACCTAAACCTACCCAGTACCCTAATACACAATCACACGTATAATCTTTGATGAAATAAAATCCAGAGCAAATATGAGCATAGCATGTCTATTGTCTAATTACCACATAGCTAACATTTTGAATTTCTCATTAGAATTTAACTGTATGTGGTTACAGGCACCAACAAAATACAAAATATAGATACATTTTGTATTACCATAACATTATGAGAGTGGGGGAGGAGCATTTTTCTAAACCTTATACCACATTGTACTAGAAGAACATATACATACTGTACATAGTTGTCTACTATTGGCTGAATGGAACAAACCTGATAATTGTAATATTTTCTTCATTCCTAAGGATTTCTGGTCTAAAAAAAATCATGACACGAGCTTCTACTCAAATATTTTGAGTAGTGAGCATTTTTTTTTTTTTTGCCTCCGAAAATTGAAAATTGGAAAATCGTGCCGGCGATTTTCCTCTCAGTGGGAGGGAGGGTAGTGAGCACATTTTTTTTTTTTTTCCTCCGAAATTGAAAATTGAAAAATTGTGCGGTCGATTTTCGTTCAGTGGGGTTTGGGGGTGTGGAGCATAAATCTTTTTTTTGCCTTCAAAATTGAAGAAAAAAATTTCACCCCTTGAGCGCTAAGGGAGGGCCCATCTTCTTTTTTTCCCAAAAGGGTGTTTTACATGTTTTTTTTAGAGGCCCCTGGATCCGCCACTGATGTAACATAACAAATGATATAAACATAAAACAATTTTGTGATGTGATGTCGCTTTTGATTGCACATTAAACTTAATAAAACAATCACATAAAATCACCTTTATACAGTGCATAAGATAGGATTTGAAACAGTCAGGAATGCTCCACAATACAATGTTAAGTGTGGGCATTAATCATAGTTAAAAACATAAAAAAGATTTATCAAATGTGTAATCCAGGAAAGAACCCCATTGGTTATTCATCCTCTTAAGAGAAGGTTGAGGTCTGGTAAAAGTGCAAAATAATTTTTAAATTTCTCATTCTTTTAAAGGTACTACAGGTACTGTATGTCCCATTTGCAGCCAACATCAAACTATGTAGAACTTTGCAGGAATTATGAATATGTCACTTATAATATCTGTGAAATTTAAACGTTAGCAGTGTCCTATTATTCAAATTATGCAAGGAAACCCGTTTACTTTCTAGACTTCAGAGTCAGACACTATTGAGTGAGTGACTGACTTCTTTTTTTTTCTTTGGTAATAACATACATACAATGAGCTGTAAAGGTACATGAGCATTTGTCTACATCAATAACCCACTTCTTGTAATGGCCAAGGGTCTGAAAATCAGACTATTTCTAAAATGATTGCAATCACTAAAGTCGATTCGACAACATAATGCTCATTATTTTCCCACTAAAAGACATTTTCAAGCCCTTTCGCTTTGTGGGAAGTTCTAAATTAGTATTATCTTTCAAATGCTGTTGGAATTTAACCTTTTCATTTTTTTGGCCTGCAAATGGGACATACCCCGGTAGTACCTTTAAGTGGAAGAATATAAAATAAATTAGAAATCTCATATTAGGAGGACTACTCTGGAGATACCCTTACATCCCATTACTAGAAATGGTTAAAAAACCATTTTGAACATTATAAAAGATCTCACAATATACAATTGTTCTTGTTTCATTATTTAAAATACTTTCTGAGTTGTTTCTGTCACAACACAATTGCGTGCCCTGTACTCAACATTCTCTTAACATGTTATGCAAGAAACAACGCTATTCATCCTGAGCTACATCTCCATCAACTTCATCATGCCTCGTATCATCATCATCATCATCAGGATCTTCTGTTACCATGATCTCTTTATGACATAGAGGGCAGGAGTCCTGAACATAGAGCCATTTTCTAAGACACATGGCATGGAAGAGATGATGACAAGGAGTAAGACAAGCACTGTTAAGCTCTTGATAGCATATCGCACAAACATCATTATGACTAGCAAGCATCTCAGGAGTGGCCTGCTCCATCAATGTTATCTTCTGCACGGCTAGACGTCGGTTCTTGAACTTCTTCCATCCGTCTTTCCCAAGCTGGAAGATATTAAAATAGGCATGAATGCAGATCATGAAGGCTCTGATGATTCCGCGAGATTCAAACACAAATATCCACGCTCCATTCACAAAGAGGAAAATGCCGGAGATGAACTCGATAGTGCTGCCGGTTGCTTTCACATAGTATACATAATCATCCAGTTGTTCCCAGAACGTGTCGCCTTGAGTGTCAATGAAGAAGAGGATGTAGACAACGAGTGTGACAGTGACCTTCACGACGAGCTCCAAGCAGAAGGCGGTTAGCGCGAGCATCCATGTTCCGATGTGGTTGGTTGTCCACAGGTAGACAATGAACCAGATAGGAAGTACAATAAGCAAGGTGGCTATGGTCAGAGCTCTTGCGTGTTTCCCTCTATGGATGATATGTGAGGTAGAAAGCTGCATCATTGTACCATTTAGCATGGTGTGGATGAAGTGAAGAATAGCAGTGCTTAACAAGCCCATGTTCCTTCCAAGCCGTATAAGTCTGTTCTCTGGCGATAGATCAGGCAAGCCAGTTTGCAGTGCCAGGATGAAGAATAAAACCGAAGCCAGCGTGCCAATGTTCTCTCCCCCATCACGCTCCCCTCCTAGAAACAATCGAGCTAAATTTCCAATTGCATTTGCTATAGGTGATAAAGTTGCACTAAGCCCTAACACTGCTATCATAGTACTACAGCTTTCAGTCGCGATTTCAGAGAGGGCCGTGGACAACATTGTTCTATCTACATGCAGTTCCTCAGGAGGGGAACTTATGGGAACATAATGATGCTGTAGGATCAATCTGCCTACATGAAGCCCAAATCTTGTTAACCAAAATAGTCGTAGTACTGTCGGAACTCTTAACCTAACCCACTGATTTTCAACTAATACCTGAATTCCAAACTGCATATAAATCCTTGCGTAAGTCCTTGCAATGACACGCACATTAGTCAAGTAATAATGCACAAAGTACAGCATACTCCACACCACATCTAGTAAGAGGATAGGTAAGATCGGGTAGAGTCTGTAGAAAGTTTTGACGAGATAGGTTGCAGAATCCGGTGAAAGGACTGGAAAGGTGTTCAGAAACAGGCAGAGGAACACTGGCGAGACGAGACATAACCAAACCGAGAGCACGGGAGCTTCGGATTCCAAGATCCTTGAAGAATTCAGCAGAGCTGGCGTCTTGGTGAAGACGAAGCTGTACATAAGCTGGATACAGAGATAGAGGAGGAATTCATCACTGGACATGACATCTAACGTGTTCACCGTCCACTCATCTCCATCTCCAAACGATGAGAGGACTGTCTGGTTGGAGTCTGTGGTGGTGATGTTCTCCATGCCAAGTTTCTGGAGGAAGATACCATTCCACCACTGCGATGTCATCAGTGCTGTCATGGTAACCATCAAAGCATAACAAAGCTTCAGGGTTGATGAAGGCAAGAAGAACAGTACTCCACAAATCAGTAACACTACAAAATTTTAAGATAGGCAAGAAACAATGAAATAAGAATAAATATCAATACTGCACACAAACTTATATCATGAAATAAAAGTACATGTAATGTTGTAGAGGAGGGAAGTTATTAGCCATTGTTTAAAAATCTGAACATGTACTGTACAAAATACATTTCTCACTGCTTTTACTGCTGGTTAACGTCAAACGTCATCTGTACTTTCTGAAAAGCTTACCATTCAAACATGTTCATCTCTGGATCGAAAAAAATTTACGACTGTTCACAGATTTCAAAATTAACCCCATTTTAGTAGAAAAATACTATTATTTAGAGTGTTATAAGATTGTTAGGCAAATATCCCCCCTCCCGGCCCCATCCAAAGGAAAATGTAGATGGTATAAAAGCACCCCAATTCACACAAATACTAATTCAATGAGGCTCCAGGCCATGGTATATTATTACCCTCTACTTTATCGAATTTTAAGGAGGATTTCTGAACGAGATTAATAACATGTCATGACATGTTATTAACAAACAGTAATTTATTTATAGTGACATAGCACGATAGCAACTAAGTTAGCAATTCGCATACTAAATGTAAATACCAATTAACAATTACCATGAAACTTGAAAGACAATTTTAAAATAAATATAGTCTTATATTATACTATAAGTTATAGATTCTAGACTAGAGTCTAGACCTCTAATTATAATTTTATAAAGATGATTTTACTTAATAAAAATAAAAACACTTTTATTGCATCTTGCATTAATCTTTGTAATTCATTAGGTTAAAAGACATTGGCCTTTCCATCAAACATATTATGAACACATAGAGCTAGGCCTACATGGCTATTCTATTCGTATAGTATTACGGATACGTACCCGCTAAATGGACCAACGTTAATAGCAAGGAGTGTTCATCGACAGCGTCTCTGAATAACAACGTGAGCCGCCCGGAGATCAGGGCGTCCATGACCAGCAGCGGTGGAACCCGAATCAGGGGCCCGTACCTTTCTTCCAGAGCATTTTGGGACATTCTCAACTCCGGATCTTTCCCAAGTAAATGAAGAATATTTCAGATTGGCCTTGACTATCAAAAGTAACCCATTTAAAACTTAAGTTAACTTAACAGCCCCCGAATGATACATAAAGATATATTTTGTATAAAAAACCGGTGAACGGTTTGGCGTAGATGGTCCAATATGTTTGCAGGCTGAGATATAGATGGCGCTCTACATTTTCAGAGAAGCAGGCGTAAGCGCTATAATAAGGGGGTTTCCCCAATGGTTTTCCCCGTCCGGAATATGTACTGATGAAGAGCGCACAAGTTCCAGTGTTACTTTTGTTTTTGCATCCCAAGGGGGCTCAAACGCCATTTCTTAGTGTGGCGCTCTTTTGAATTGAAGCATGCTCTGGGAACGAAGGTTTTCTTAAATTGAGCTGCAATAGTTTTTGGAGGTGTGTCCGATTTAGCAACAAATGATGCATATTTCGGAGCAGATCAGGCTAGGCCTATACACAATTGTAGACGGGGAGGGCATAGTGGTGGAGAAAGTAGACCCTACTGATTGTTCACTCTTCTTAAGGTTGAAATGGCAATTCTCTTCTCATTGCAAAAACTTCAGACAACTCTATCTATTAATACATATTTCCGTTGTTGTTGTTATCATCAGTTTTGCTATTTTCATCAATGTTTCTCCGGTGTACGCTCCAGGGTTTTCTTCTTCAAAATACAAATGAGGGCGGGAGCAAGCTTTTTTAATTTATTCTTGAAGAGATTGAAAGAAAACATTATTTTGAATACTAAGCTATTATATGTGGCATATAGCTAAGAGATTAGATCGTCTCTCTGCCTTATTGTATGCCTATGCTTGTGATGCAACGTTGAACGGATTACTTTGTGGAAGCTCGCGCTTTACGTGCATGATCTGTATATAGGCTAGTCATTGTACTTCTTGAAAGGTAGAGAGGGAATGGGCAAACGGAAATACAAATTTACTTTAGTGGAATAAATGACGAGAGAGAGAGAGGGAGAGAGGGAGGGACAGAGATAGACAGAGAGGAGGGACAGAGAGGGAGAGAGAGAGAGAGAGGGAGAGATATGGAGAGAGAGTGGGTGCATGTGAAAGAGAGAGTGAGAGACAGGAGGGAGAGGGATAGACAGAGGGGAGAGAGAGGGAGAGAGAGGGGAGGGAGAGAGAGAGAGAGAGAGAGAGAGGGGAGAGAGAGAGAGAGAGAGAGAGATATGGAGAGAGAGTGGGTGCATGTGAAAGAGAGAGTGAGAGACAGGAGGGAGAGGGATAGAGAGAGGGGAGAGAGGGAGGGAGAGCGAGAGAGAGAGAGAGAGAGAGGGGAGAGAGAGAGAGGGAGAGAGAGAGAGGGAGAGAGAGATATGGAGAGAGAGTGTGTGCATGTGAAAGAGAGAGGGGAGAGAAAGACAGAGACTAGAGGGATAGAGGAAGAAAGAGAAAAGAGGAGGAGAGTTGTCAAGCAGGTCGAAATGCCTTTCTGTAATTTATAAAGAATCAGTTAATTTCCATTTTATCAAAACCCCGAAAAAGTGTCATATCAAAAGTACTATTTCTTTCCGCCATAGCAAGAATGCAAGCAAATGTACATTAGAGTTTGTAATATATTTGTGTTTTTATTATATATTCTCTCTGCTTCTTTGAACGTATTGAATAAAGTACACTTTTCATAAAATAAAACAAATTAAATATAACTATTTCAAATATGTTAATATAATGGCCTATAAGACAATGAAGTATTATCTAAGGATGCAAATATATTTCTTTTCCTTGTTGTTGTTTGTGTCGAGTGATAGGCCCGATAGATATTCAACAATATGCTTAATCACCTTCCTGATCAATGATATAACAAATATATTTTAAGAAAACACATACACATACAACATATTGAATCAATCAAATTGCTTCTATTTACTTTCACATTGAAACTAATTTAGAGTAAAATTCGGGATATGAAATATTATGAATAATCCTAAAGGAAAAGCTAAGCTTAATTGTTGGTTGTAGGCTTCAAGGCTTATGAATTATAAATCTCACAAAGTCGTGTGGAACAAACAAATGTATACGTAAATTTAGCAGAACAGTTTTATTATCAAAGTGTACACATGTACAAAATTAATATTCAACGAAGAATAATGATTCAAAGTCCATAAAAATTACCTTACCTTACCTCTAATAATTAAGTATAAATATGAAGAAAAAAAGTCGTAAATTTTGAGTACCCGTACGTTTTTCATTTTCCTGATATTTTCACAGCACGGATCAGTATGAGGTAATGCCTTTTTGTGCAGGGGTAGATGGATGTATAGATAAGATATTTCTTGACAGCCTACAATATACAACACGGAATGTGATTTTGTTTTTATTAGGAGGGGGCGTTGATTTGTTCCTTGGGGTAATGGTCATCATATAGGTTGATGTCAAAGTCCTATGGTACGTAAAGAAGACGATTTGGAGAGTCGGGTGAAATTCCTGCTACCACATCATTTGTCGCATCATCCAGAACCTTAGCCTTGACCTCCGATGGCGACATTTCACCAGCGTTACCGAGAGATATAGCTGCAGCACCTATTCAACAATAAAGGAAAGGAAAGGAAATAATGGGATTTCAATAGCCCTACGTTCGTGTACGCACTCATACAGCTTTGTTACTCTCTCTCTCTCTCTCTCTCTCTCTAAAGACTTGTTTTACTTCCCTATTTCAGTAGGTCAAGCATTAAGGGGCACTATTGGGAGGGGGTAGGGGTCATTGGTCTCACAAAGTGGATAAAATGCAAGAGAACAAGGTCATTTGGTGAGCCTGTAGGAGGAGGTTGTACAGTATCAGCGTTTCCTGTTTCCTTCCCCTTCTAAATTAAGGGAACGAAGGCATCATTTGTCATATAAATTCGAAAATTCTTATTTGCCCTAAGAAATTTTGACTGGGTGTCCCCCCCCTCTCGGCTACATCCCGTGTTAATGCAACCAGTTCGTACCTGCAACGTGTGGACAAGCCATAGATGTGCCACTGAGTGTACGAGTGTCTTCTGGCCCGGTTATCCATACGCTAGGAATATCAACACCAGGGGCAAAGATGTCCAAGCACTTTCCGTCATTGGAGAAACTTGCCCGCTCGTCGTTGGTGTCTGTAGCACCCACAGTAATTGCCTACAGGAGAAGAAAATGGCTTTGCAGTATATAGGGTGGTTTATAAAGGGAGAAGGTAGTCGATCACTCGGATCTCGACCTAGGTGAATACCTGGTAGGCAGGAATTCTTCGGATCGCAAATTAATTTCTAAAGAAAACTCAAGGGCAATTTCAATACCCTTGTATATCCCACAGAAATCATGTTCGGCTTACGTAATACAGCATTGTAATGTTTGCACATTTTCAAGAGAGGATAGAGGCCTGAGGGCTATTGAAAATGCATTAAAGCTGCGACTGTGTTGTTTTGTGAGGAGGGGTAGTTTGAAAAGGACTGTTGGATTTGAAAAGGATTGATGAGTAAAAAGAGGGGAAGAGAGAAGTATTATTTCGTGTTTCGTCCTATATAACGAGTACTTGGGATTGTACAGAGAGAAGTAGGAACCAGTGACGTACTGGGACAAATGGTCTATATGACCAATATGATGTAGGCCCAAGGTCTACAGGACCGATAGTGTGTAGGACCAATGGTCTATAGGACCAATAGGATGTAGGGCCAATGGCAATGGTGTACAGGACCGATAATGTGTAGGTCTGTATAGGACCAACCAATTAATGGTACAAAATAATGACGGAAGAAAGTAAAACCCAATGTAAATACACACACCTCTTCAACTCGAGCAGGTGAGTACGAACAAGCATCCTCATTGACGTTCCCAGCGGCTACCACCACCGTGATACCAGCATTGATGATACCCCTCACAGCATCATCTATTGCTGGATTGGAGCTACCTCTAAGAGACATGGAAGCAACTGCGGGCTGCTCGGCAGATTTCGTGACGTAATCAAGACCTGAAATAATGTCAGTAATGTCATGATCATGTCATGGGGGTTTCATAACAAAGGGTATGATTGCAATGTGCAAATAGGGGTACCAGCAATGGTACGAAATATCAGATGGGTTGATAATGATAGGGACACACACAGAACCATTGAACTATAAACTCACATAATTTGTGTTTTTTGTTTTGTTTTATTTGTTTGTTTTATTTGTCCACATTTCACATTAAAAAGTCGTCTCATAAATATTCATTTAACAAGAGAATGCACAATAAAACAATGATAGACATGCAACATAGAAAAATAATAATGTGAAATATGGGGAACCTATTCAAAAATGGAACGCCTGTATATCATAGGTTCCCGAGTTAAATACAAAAGTAGTATCCAATAGAGCAACGTACATAAATGCATCCTAATTTGTCGATGGTGTAAGTGAACTTGATGTACTTATAACAATTAGAAATATCACAGGCATACGAGGTGGTCACCTCTCCCCGCGATAATGTAGATAAAAAGCATCATTCTTGTAACCTCATATTCGGGCAGAGAGGTAGCGTTTTTAGCCTATTGTATTTTTGTCATATCTTGATGATAAATGAAATTTGCACTATAATAAAGTGTCCTTTTTTAAAACTTGGCTTTCTAACGTGGGATGGGGGCGAGCGCTGGTTTCAGCCGTTACTGGATACGCCAATGGTGCCATCATTTTCTCTGTTCGTTTTACCGATATCATGTTACCATAGTTACCTGCTATGACGTCAGCAGTTGCTCCGGTCCCATAGCAATCTAGAACACGTACTCCAAACAGATTGACCCCCGGGGCCACACCGAACTGATTACCCCCTATGGTTCCTGCACAGTGGGTCCCGTGACCATTGCAGTCGATACCCTACCAGTATATAAACATTGAAATTTGATCATATTATTTCAATTTCAAAAGCACGGATAAAATAACTACGACAAAGAAACAAAGCACATAAAACATACGAAACCATTATGCAAAAGCGTAAGTTTAAAAAAGAAATATAACATTTTCTTCCACTTTTCAAACTGGTGGATTCACAAGTTAACACGTAATTCTTAAATACATAGAAAAAATTGTTTAAACTTTTCTTCTTCTTCTTCTTCTTCTTCTTCTTCTTCTTCTTCTCCTTTTTCTTCTTCTTCTTCTTCTTCTTCTTCTTCTTCTTCTTCTTCTTCTTCCTCTTCTTCTTCTTTTTTTTTTCTTCTTCTTCTTCTCCTTCTTCTTCTTAATAATAGTGTAATAATAATAGTGTAAACCTTTCTTTCTTCATCTTCTTCTTCTTATTATTATTATCGTTATTATTATTATTATTATTATTATTATTATTATTATTATTATTATTATTATTATTATTATTATTATTATTATTATTATTATTATCGTTATTACTATTATTGATGTTGTTGTTGTTGTTATTATTATTATTGTCATCATCATCATCATCATCATCATCATCATCATCATACCATAGTCTAAATCCAGCATTTAGAAAAGTACGAATAGTATTTCATCAACATTAACTTCAACGCCCATAATAATAACAACATCATTACGTAGGCCTACGTTAAGCCAAGTAATTATGATATCAAACCACTAATGCATATTTTGACACTATCGGCTCAAGGTAATATACAAACAGAGAGATGGGATATATGGCACATCCGATAGATTAACACAATGACCTTCCACTTACTATGCACTTTTCAGTTTTAAGAGCGAAGCCTAATTCGTTGGTTGCTTCATGTATGTCCTTGCAGAACGATTTGTTGTTGAGTGATTTTTTTCTTCCACAGAAATTAGACAATGAAAATTGAATTAATTTTGTATTCATTCATCCAAATAACAATGAGAGGTAATTTTTAGGTAAATATAAAAAAGGTAAAGAAGTATGTATACAATTATATATATATATATATATATATATTGACTCAGATATATAACATAATACATGTACATGTTGTGCTCTTTGAATTACTGTTATTAAATAGCCTGTTTGTGATTGATCTTATATTTTTGTATTATATTTTGTTTATGTCACAATTTATGTTTTTTTAAGAACAGGGAATATCAACTGATTCAAAATTCAAATCTCTTTTGTGCCAATTATACCAACGCAGACCCCTCCGCTCTTCCCCTCTCTCTCTCTCTCTCTCTCTCTGTATATCTCTCTATATACATGTATATCTCTCTTCTCCCCATCCTCTCTCTATTTCGATCTACAGCCGAGTTGTCTTGCTATTAGTCATTGAATACCTAAGGAGTGGGTCCATGAGGTGGCTCATGTGGCTCAAGCCCCCCCCCCTCACACTCATTTTTTTTTTTTAATCATAGGAAATGAGGCACATGTTTAAACAAAAAATGAATTCAAGAACATCCAAGCCCCCAAGCCCCCCCCCCCATTCGCCCCAGCCATTCTTCTGGGATCGCTCCTGACTGAAAGAGAATCATAATCCAAGATCAGAGAGATTGTTTTCTTTAAAAAAATGAATATAATGTACTTACGTAAGCACCCTGCCTAGGCATAGCATCGAAGGCAGCCGTGGCTCGACCCCCGAAGTAAAGACTATCAGGATAGATACCTGTATCGACGATGTACGCATTCACACCTGTCCCATCACCTACGACAAGATGGGAAAGGGAGGGGGGGGGGGTAAATTTAGTTGAAAGAAAAAAAAAGGCTGATAGACAGACAAACAAACAAAACAAAATAAACTAAAGTAAAATTCATATGTTTTTGACAGTAGTTAAAGGGCTGATAGGCTTATATATTTGATGCTTTTTAATACTATCAGTATCTAATTTTGTCCAATTTTTGGTTTGACGGTTTGAATGGGGTATCTGATAGTTTTTACAGTCATTACACCCCAGTCACAACAACGAGAATGAAACAATAATAGACCACCACCCCCCCCCCTCAAAATAAAATTATTTAAAAAATAAATAAATAAATAAACTTTAATTAAAAAAAAAAAAACATCACCAATGGCCGAAAATTCGTTGGTTCTGGAGTCGGTTTCGCGGCGTGACTGATGTATTAAAGTTCTAAGTGATAATCAATAGTACTTACCCTTGAAATCTGCCTTTCCATCGAGAGGCAGTTTTCTCTGATCTATACGGTCCAAGCCCCACGATGCCACGGAGGACTTTCGAACAACACTATCTTGGGCTATGTACTTAATCTCCTCTCTGGCTAGCAGCTGTAAAAAGGGATGTCAAGATATCAAGGTCACTTTTTTCAAATATATTATTGTAAAAATAATTGAAAAGTTAATTTGTATTAGTCAATCACGAACGTCAAGGTTCCATATTGTTCTTTTTCATCATAGGCCTATAGGAGTGTTCTTTATTTATGTATCTTTAATTGATTTTGTTGGCAAATGTTAGTTTTATTATGACGCACTTCGATTAACACAAACTCTAATATAACTCATCATCCCATCACTACAATGGTTATTGTTATGGTTGTCATCATTATCAATGACATCACGTTCATCATCATTATATCGTTGTCGTCACCATTATCATTATCGCCATGATCATCATCGTTATCATCATAATCATTGTCGTCGTCATCATCATCATCATCGTCTTTAATTTTCGTCGTCGTCGTCTTTATCATCATCATCAACATGGTTGACGTCATCGTCATCATCATCATCATCATTATAATCGGCATCATCAACATGGTTGAAATCGATCATCGTCATCATCATCATCATTATTATCATCGGCATCATCATCATGGTTGTCATCATCGTCATCATCATCATCATAAGCATCATAATTATACAGCATCCGTAAATCAATCTATATCATATAGGCCTACCTTTTTAACACCTCTTTTTGGTAGTTTAGCCGAGAAGCCCTGGATGGCCTTAGAGTAGGTGTGCTTGATGGTGGCACCACTGAAGATTCCTGAACGATCTCCCAGGATAAGATTCTTGATCGGAACCATGTCATACCCTGGCTATAAACGACATTTTGTTTAAATAAAAAAGAAGACAATATCAATCAATCACCTTAACTTTTACTCATGTGAAAAGGATGTTATTTGTAATGTATAAGGCGCGATTACGAGGTTTAGGTCAATGCAATCGTTATGGATCAATTAGAATTCTAAATCTATTTTCCTCTGCCCATATACTATCTATTTGTTAACTTTCAATGCTTTTTATTCCATCATACAGTAAAGCAAAATACGATCATGATTTAAATCGACATCATGTTGAAAAGCATATGACTTTGTATACTAAGGCATGTTCAACAGGCATTTCATAATAGTTTTAACGAAAGAGTAAGCTCGTATAAAGGTCGTATGTATATTTTCCATATTAGCTTACAGGTTAAACTGTCCTGGTAGAATGGTAGGTGTATATCTTTAGGGAAATGGAAATACAATGAATCTGATAAAACACCGACAGTGATAATATAGAACGGGATATCTTTGCAAATTTGCAAAGTCTGATATAGACCTAGACTTCACCTCCAAAACCTTCCGACCCCTTCTGTTTCATTAATCTGTACGTTAACGATAGGCACACAGAGTGTGTCAAAATATTAATATATATATATACATCTTGTCGAGAAATTGTGGATGCAAACGAGTACAGAGATGGACATGGTGGAGGAAATATGAATAGAGTTTTCGCTCTTCCTTTATTGCGAATATTATCATGAAATTAATATTTCGTGTCTACATTCTTTTCTTCTGATCAAAGACCGAGTAAAAGAGCCAAATGGGAGCATTTCATTGATTCTTACAGAATTACATATTTTAAACCTCAGATATAAACTGAGTGAAAGTCGAAGAAGAGAAGAGTAGCAACTAAGCATGCGAATCGGACGCAATGTTCGTTCTTTCTGAAAATCGAAATATTATTAAATCATAAATTAACACTCTTGATATCTCTCTGGCTCACCTGCATTACGACTATATATCGGTCTTCAATCGGTTCATCTACTTTGTAAAGTGTAGCGTTCCTTGCTACCGAATATGCCACAAAGGCAGTCAAAATCACGAAAATCTGCTTCATTATCCAAAGTATATCATTTACCGCTAAAATATGCTTATACTTTCTTAGCTACCAGATGATATAGTCCCGTCGTCTCCTATGCTCATGGGTGTATGTTTACAGATTTGTATTTCAGTGGGAGCATGCAAGCACAAAATAATCACGTGATCAGAGAAAAGATCCAATCAAGCACCCGAGAAACGACCGCAATATATAGTGCTCGTGCACTCAGTGGCGTAGGCTAGATCAAGCTATTGAAGAGGGACTTGTACTATATGGTGGGGGAGCGACCTTTCTCGGTGAACGAAATTCGAAAAAAAGACAGGAGATTAGTGGATAAGTGTGGGAGGGGGCATATATCACCTTCATTTCTCGTCCCTTTCCTCCCCTTTACTTTCCGGTGCTTTTTCTAGCTGACTTTAGACAGGGGAGGGATGTGGACTTGCCCTTCCCTAGCTGCAAGAGAGACCCGGATCCGCCACTGACAAATAACCCTGATCCTAACTTACATGCAGTAGATCTTTAAAGAATATCTGATAATATTTTGTGGTTAGAAATATATCCATGTTGCATGCCACCAGATCAAGAGCATTATATTCTTAAATAAGGCAACAATAATAACCGTGTCAAGACGAGAATAGTACAAATATATTCGTTGTGTGATTATATCCTGAGAATATCAATTTGAAATTCTGAAAGTGCTCAAGACAACACTGCAAAGTAGGAGGCGAATACCCGAAAAGCGAAGCTTGCATTTGATATCATTAAATTATGCCCAAGGTTTATCTGACCCAGCAACAAACACAAATGTGATAATGTTCATCATTCATTTTGATGATGGAATTAATAGAACATTCAATTATAGCATTAAGTAAGAGGATTGCAATTGTTAGATGATTAAAGGAAGAGTGTGCGTAATTCTGCAAAGAAAATATTAATATCCTCTTTACTTTGTTTTAAATTGTATTTCCAGAACCAACTTGGTATTTGTATATCCCAATCTCATTTTTTAAATCTCTTAACCCGATGTACCTTTTAGGGATGATCGTTTTAATACTCAGGAAGGAATTTCATCAGGCACTCGACAAATGTTATTATTACTATTACTGCTATCATGTTTATTGTTGCTATCATGCTCATTATTACTATCAGTATTATAGTTACTGATATTAACATCATCACTATTATAATCACCATCATTGTCGTTATTGTCATCTTTATCTTTGTCATCATCATGACCATTGTCAAGTCATCATATCATCATCATTATTATCATTATCAATATCAATATTATCATTATCATTATCATCATGATTATTATCATTATCAGTATCATTATCATTATCATCATCATCACCATCACCATCATCATCACCATCACCATCACCCTCACCATCATTATCATTATTATCAATAGCATTATCATCACCATCATCATTATTATCATCATTATTATCATCATTATTATCATCATTATTATCATTATTATTATCATCATCATCACCATCATTATCATTATTATTACCATCATTACCATCACCATCAGCATCACCATCATCATCATTATTATCAATAGCATTATCATCACCATCATCATTATCATCATTATTATCATTATCATTATCATCATCACCATCATTATCATTATTATTACCATCATTACCATCACCATCACCATCACCATCATCATCACCATCACCCTCACCATCATTATCATTATTATCAATAGCATTATCATCACCATCATCATTATTATCATCACCATCATTATCATTATTATTACCATCATTACCATCACCATCACCATCATTATCAATAGCATTATCACCACCATCATTGTTAGCTCATCGGGCCCTTCGGGCCGGATGAGCTTATACCATGGCGTGGCGTCCGTCGTCCGTCCGTCCTTCCGTCCGTCCAGTTTTCAAAATGCTTCTTCTTCGTTATTTTTCAACCGATTTTGATTCTGATTGTTTCATATGATAGGGCTAGGAGGGGGATTTAAAACTTCTACACAGAATCTTGAAATCATTATCTATGCTAATTTATGCAAATTTATTCGAAATCACAAAAAATGCTTCTTCTCCTTCATTTCTCTACCGATTGTGATTTGGTTTGCTTTATCTGGTAGAGCTAACTTTGGTACACTAAACTTCTACACAGAATTTGAAAATTGTTCTCCATTAATTAATTATGGTAATTTATGCAAATTTATTCCAAAAATAACAAAAATTGCTTCTTCTCCCTCATTTCTTGACCGATTTTGATTTGGTTTGCCTTATCTGGTAGAGCTAAATTTGGAACACTAAACTTCTACACAGAATTTTGAGATTTTGCTCCATTGATTATTTATGGTACTTTATGCAAATTTATTCCAAAAATAATTTAAAAATCACAAAAAATGCTTCTTCTCCTTCATGTTGTGACCGATTTTGATTTGATTTGCTTTATATCATAGAGCTAACTTTGGTACACTATACCTCTACGCAGAATTTTGAAATTTTTCTCCATTAATTATGGTAATTTATGCAAAATTTATTCCAGAAAAAACAAAAATTGCTTCTTCTCCCTCATTTTTTGACCGATTTTGATTTGGTTTGCTTTATCTGGTAGAGCTAAATTTGGTTTACTAAAAGTCTACACAGAATTTTGAGATTTTGCTCCATTGATTAATTATGGTAATTTATTATCATAATAAAAGGTGAGTATGTTTACATTTATCTCTTACTAAGTTAGAGTCCTCCTTGTCATAAAACTATATATTTTTCAACCAATTTTCATTCCATTTCCTTTAGTTTCTATTTAATCTTGTACAGCTAAATGAAATTATGTCCCTTCCAGGGCATCAAATTTTTATTTTTTGACCAGTTCAATAGTGTACCACATAAAATTTAAGATATTTGTTGCTGCGAGATGCGGATGAACGCTACGTCATTGACGTTCTGGTCGTTACTGTCATCTTTATCTTTGTAATCATAATGATCATTGTCATATCATTATCATTATTATTATCATTATCATCATAATCACCATCACCATCATCATGATCATCCTCATCATCACCATCATGATCATCATCATGATCATGATCATCATTATTATTGAGAAATGACTAAAAGTCCTGGTATGTGCTTCTTGTGATGTTTATAACATGATCCTGGAAAAACACTTCATAAAAATTACTAACCATATCAAATGGAAATATTTAATTAACATAAAGTTAAGGACTCCAACGATTGGAATAAAAAAACTCATTACATCAATCGCATATTTTGTTTTATTTATTTTTTGATTTATTCATTTTCATCAGAATAACACAAACTCTATTGGTTTAATTGTATACCACACATGTATCATATCAAATGGCAGAATATTAGTATAGAATTGACAGAATTTTCATCTAAAATAGAAATAGGAGATAAAGATTCTCAACAAAATATTTCGCCTTTATGGAGAAAAACATTATTCAAATAAGCTGCTTTGGTGCCTTTTAGTACAAGTTCATGTATATCATCAAATTAATAATAATACTCTTTCACAATTGGTCTTTAGTATAACATAGATTTTGAAATTAACAAATAATTTGCTGATCTGTAACTACTATGATATTAATGAAGAAAATAATTTTAAAAAATAAAGAAAATATGCATATCTTGTATTTGGGCATGATCTTTTAAATGATAGAGACAACTTTTGATTCAGTTTCCTACTCATAAGCCATTTTATGTACCCATACAGGAAAATAAAACACTTTTGTGAAATATGAAATTTTTACATTGGATGAGAGATAATATGTTTTGCATAGTTGAAATTCATGAACAAAAATGGTAGAATGATGTATCTTGCCTTACAATATTTAAAAAAAAAATGTAATGGACATCACACTACTGTTTCACTCACTATTCTTTATATGATGGTATGAGCTTGGAATACACAAATATCATATTATATCATCATCTTATCACATTTTGATTCTATTATCGCAACCTCACATTAAATTTGTGACATTCTCTGGATAAAAATGAAAAGCAATGGAACATATTGTAGCACTTTTCTGACGTTTCTGTATACTGTATTTTCCACATTACTCAGGTAACGTGAAGGTGAAACTTTTTACAAATCTGAACCATTTGCAAAATTTGTGAACATTCCATGCATGCATGTGAAAGTTTCAGGTTTAACAGCACTCAGAAATAAGTATTAAAAAAGTAGCATAAAGTCTGGACAATCAGATGGCAAGAAACTCAAGTCTTTATCAATTTTTCTCTACAAGAAGGGGAGAAAAATATCAATTCTAAATGACAAGGATATATCTGTTAAAATCTTAGGATTAGAATCACATTCAAATTCAAACAATATTTTCTAGAAATTTGATTTTTAATCAAATTGTACTAAAATCATAAATAACATTAGATGTATTTTCTAGACCCCTCTCCTCATCAGAGAACGCATACTGTAACTTGATTCCGTTAATCATAAAGAACATTAGATGTATTTTCTAGACCCCTCTCCTCATCAGAGAACGCATACTGTAACTTGATTCCGTTAATCATAAAGAACATTAGATGTATCTTCTCGTCAGACCCCTCTCCTCATCATAGTACGCATACTGTAACTTGATTCTGTTAATCATCCTTCTCTGGACCAAGGAAGGGATGCTGTGGGTGATTTACCCTGCAGATTTAAAAAAGAGATGAAAAAATGAGAAACGATTTAGATTAATAATCTATCCTCACAATCTTACATTTATAAATGCAAGCAAATAATAAAGAATTTATTGCAAATTATGGCCTGCCCCCAGGCCCCCTTTGGGGGTACGTACCCCATTTGAACAACTTTAGATCTCCCTTGCCTAAAGTTGATTCCTACTAAGCTTGGTTAAGATGTGGCCATGCATTTTTAAAAAGAAGTCCAAAATGTAAATCAGAGGGCTCTTTTTTTTAAAGGGGGGGGGGGGTGCTATTCCCAAGTCCCTCCCTCTGGAGGGGTCAGTAGCCCTTCAGCACAATTTCATATCCCCCTTGCCTGATGAATGCTTCCTTTCAAGTTCAGTCAAAAATCTATAAATGAATTTGAAAGAAAAAGTTTTAAAAAAAACAAAATACTAATTATTGCAATAGGGGCACTTTGAGGGATGCTGCCCCGAAGCCCCCTTGAGGCGCATATCCCCATTTGAAAAACTGATCACAATAGCTCACTTGAGCTTTTTGTATTTGGATGACAACTCACCAGTCAAGAAGACAGCCACGGTACCCAATATTCATAGCCAACAGAGTCTTAAGGTCCTCAGGATCTAGCTCAAAGTTAAGCGCCTGTTCAAGAGGTCAAGAGAGAAAGAAAAAAAAAAACAATAAATTCAGGTCAATAAAATCACACAAGATTGAAGGCATCCTGCAGTCAGGCTTCACGTCTTTTCCTGAACTCTATTGTCATCTGTTGACAGAGCATTTTTTTTATCACTAGATATATCGGTACATTAGGACTGTATAAGATGTTCAGATATCAAACATCCTCAAAATAATATTGACTAAAATGCTACCCACCCAACCCCAAAAAAAAATGAATACGAAATATAATTTCTTTAAATTTCTAATAAAAAGAATAACATAAAAAACAACATATCAACATAAAAAGAAAAGGGGGAGAGAGTAACATAGATAAAGAGAGAGAAAGAGAGACAGAAGAAAAAAATCAACTTTCATCATTTTTTTCTTCTGTTTTAAAGGTACTATGTCCCATTTGCAGGCCCAAAAAATGAAAAGGTTAAATTCCAACGGCATTTGAAAGACAATACTAATTTAGAACTTCCCTAAAAAAAGGGGGGCTTGAAAATGTCTTTAAGTGGGAAAATAACGACTATTAGTTGTCGAATCGACTTAGGAGCTATAGAGCCAGTAAGTAATAGTCTGATTTTTCAGACCATTGTACCGAATGGTCGTACGTTTTATGCTGCGCAAAGATTCAATCAGTTTAATTTTGGCCATTACAAGAAGTGGGTTATTGATGTAGACAAATGCTCATGTACCCTTTACAGCTCATTTTATGTATGTTATTACCAAAGATGAAAAAGCCAGTCAGTCACTCAATAGTGTCTGACAGTGAAGTCTAGCAAGTAAACGGGTTTCCTTGCATAATTTGAATATTAGGACACTGCTAACGTTTAAATTTCACAGAGAGGACATACATGACATATTCATAATTCCTGCAAAGTTCTACAGAATTTGATGTTGGCTGCAAAAGGGACATAGTATCTTTAACAGTACATCATCTCCAAAAAATCTGCCTTGGTAAAAAGCCATTTAAATCACATAAATCATAGACACTTCGATGGCATGTAGCCATGCCATGAATAACAACTCATACCACTGCACTACATAAAGAATGAGTATAAGCTTAGAACACGATTAACATTTGCAATTCTCGCTACCGCAACTACGGTATTTGGCCATAGAGGGCAGCAACAGCCATGGATATATTTGGCAAAGGCACTTCCGGTTCCCATACAAATACAATGGGTAGAGAACTGGAAAGTCTGATAGATTATTGTTCAGGGACCGATAAATCATACGTAACAGATTATGATGGTGCCTACATAGATCTCATCAAATCAATTGTTCCACAAAACAGTCCAATATTCCTGTTTCTTTTTTAAATAATGAGTAAAGTCAGGTGTTTCATCGGTTGCTCCAGAGCATGTGTTGTATAATCAATGTCCTCAGAGCTTTTTAGGCCTAGTTCACCAATTAAATGGTGCGGTCAACACTTGAATTTCTGCCATGGCAAAATACAACAAGATAAGTATAATGCGCTTTAAATTTCTGTATCTTGTAACACCCAGACAAGTGAGCCTTGAGCCATTCACATAAATGTAAACCACCTGCTGCTGCCGTAAGGGGAAAGAGTTTCGGCTCACCTCAAAGTTAGCCTGTATACGACTAGGAGTGACACTCTTTGGAATGCAGTTGATACCCCTCTCAAGGCAAAACCTGATGAGAATTTGGGCGGGGCTCTTGCCCTTCTTAGTAGCGATTCCAGTAACAATAGGATCCTCCATCAGTTTAGGATCATCATCCTTAACCCTTTAAAAAAATGAAAACAGAGAAATTCAAAGATGAATCTTATCTGATACACTTTCATTGGTTGAGGTAATCATAACACATAGTTTAGGCTTCTACTAATCTTAAAACTTATTGGATAAGTTTTTATTTTCAAGCTTTCAATTTGACTGTTGGTACAATCCTAAACTAGTGAAGCTACACGTTATATTCTAATCTATTTGTACATGTATGTAGATTTCACACAACTATACCTTTCCTTTGAATCTCTGGCAGACATTTATTTATCCTTGGTTCCAAATGAGAAAACTGAACTTATATCATCCAAGGGGAATGTTTGTATCAGACAGTTTCAGGAATATGCATTAAAATGATTAATACTCAAGTAAAAACTTTCAACAAACAATAAGAGTGTAATATTCCATCACAGGGAAATAAAACAAACAATGTACAAGAGTAAGACTATTAGAATCCAAAAGACACATGTCACATAGTACAATGTTTTAATTGTGTCTATAGAGGGCTCTGTCTTACTCACCATGGTCTGTCAGGTGCACCCAGAGGGCTGTAAGCTGTTACTGTCACGTTTTGTTCTCTGCAAAATTCAATCAGCTTTTCCTGAGTGAGCAGGGGATGCAGTTCAACCTAGAGATAAAATTAGGTTATATTTCTAATTAAAATAAATTTGGATTCACTGTAAGATTTATTTTGTGTCCATAATAGAGCATTCTAATGATTTTTTCAGCAAAGTGCGGCAGAGTATATTCATATATATTAGCGTAATCAATCTTGATTATAAATTTGTCAATTATGTAGAATATAGAAAATCAATCTTAAAATACTTTACCTGGCATTCTATAGGTTAAGGTTTGCAGAGGATGAAGAAAACGAAGAATAACATAAGATCTTGCGTATGGTACCAAAGGTGGGCTTGAGTTCCATGTGGGCCTTATTCTATTTGAGTGTGTTTACTAGTCTACTCACAGGTCACTTTCATCAGGCATATATGGCAAAGTGACACAGAACCCCTAACTTTCAGGGCTATATATTTGTTTGTGATTGGTACATTTTGACTGAATAGGATAAATCATGTCATTCTGAAAGATAGTTTTACTGATGTAATGCATGGTAAGATATTACAAACATCATTGTTTAGACAGAGAGAAAGAGAGAGAGAGAGAAAGAAAGAGAACCATTGGGACACTGCATTATTTATGCTTCATACCTGTAGGTTAGCAGGCTGGATCGTGGCCTTCTCGATAACTCGTTTCATCATCTTCACAGAGAAGTTGGACAATCCTATAGCTTTGCACTTGCCATTTTTGACCAGTTTCTCCATCGCCTACAGGAACAAGCAAGAAAATGCCACAAAATAGTTGAATATATTATTATTTCAAAATACTGTGAAATTGTTGTTAGAGATGATAGAGATCTTAAACATTCTTGGACCTTGCGAGGGATTGTGCACTGACAATGGTGGATAGAGACTAGAGTGAAAAAAGCTACATATTTGGACACTCAGCTAGAACCAAGTTTACAGGAGCATCACTGTGTAACAGACATGTGCACTATTCAATAAGCAATCATTACTATTATCATGATAAATAACTACAAAGGGTTAAGGGTCATTGTTTGATCTGTGATGCTAACAAAATATAAATGTTATTTTTCTTTGAAATATTGTTGATCTTTGCTCTGAATTGCTTTACATCTTGCACTCCATCAGGTCCACATGAACCATTATTCTATTTTTCACCATCATCTAGTTACTTCCTATTGATTTCAGTGAATTAAAGACAAGGTAATAACATTAAAAAAGGGGAGTGGCATTGGTTGATCCACACATAGAGACACTGATAAAATATGTGATATATATATATATATATATATATATATGCTTTACAAAAACCAAGTATTATTACAAGAACTGATGATGATGATGATGGTGGTGGTGGTGGTGGTGGTGGTGGTGGTGGAGGTGGTGGTGGTGGTGGTGATGATGATGATGATGATGATGATGATAATAATTAGTGTTATTATTGTTGTGTTTGCTATAATAATCATGATCATGATCATCTAACACTTCTTCCTCACCAGATATGTATCCACATAGTCTACATCTTCAGCGATGAACTGGCCATTATCATCTTTGGGAAAATCATTTGTGCCTCTCTGAAAACATAAAAATGGACATATAATTCATCAATAATACAGAGAGTGGTAAAGTAGGATTAAACTAAACATGAGATAAATACCAGACTAGGGAAGTGAAGGTGTAGAATGTAGTTACCTCACAGGATTCCTTCTTGACCACAATATGCATTGATAATGGTTGCTAGAGTCAAAGGCTGGTCAGACCACAAAGAGAACGATAATAAACTATGTGTATAATGTTACAATAACGACTAAAGTGATCACACCTAAACAATTTAGATAAGTATGAAATCGTTGGTTCCGTCAATAAAACACAATGGAAACAGCCCATATCTTTTCTTCTGAATTGATGTCATATCGAAGGAGTTCATTGGCTCATAGCCAGGTAATATCATTGAGGCTTGTCATTAAAAAAAAATCGCTTACAAAGTAATCCCAATGAGACAATAAGGGGTTGAAAGAAGCTCATTAGCATAAATGGTTGAGATCAAATTGACCTATAACAATGATTTCAAATTTCCAATGAACATGGCGACACAATCTACACAATTTTTCGCCCATCTTACAAGTCATAAGCTAAAGTTGTAGATTCTTTCAACTACTCTCACACCAATCTACACCTATTTTGACCAACCTGGTATGCCATTGGCCAATGCATGAGGTATAAGTCTACATAACTTAGTTGTAGGTTCTTCAGGGTTATGTCACATGCTTCCTCTACATCATCTGGGTGATGTTTGGTGTTCCATACCTGCAGGATTACACAATGACATGAAAGAAAAAGAGCTAAATAATGCAACTCAGCAATAAACTAAAATAATATGGTCTTTATTTTCTCACGGTAGCCTCATAAGCATTTTACATTGCTCTTCCTCAGAGCCTTGCTTTCTTGACTTCCTTACTTTCTTTTGTGGCCATGAAATTCCCTGGACCATTTTCCCTGTATAGAGTGATTTTTCTCAAATTCCATGTTTTTTTCCCCTGATTTCCATGATAGCTGGAAACTCTGTACAAGCAAAATATATTTGGATGATTAGTATTGTCTAGTATCGCTAGGTCATGGGTTAAGATGAGAAGAAGGTTTATTTCCTTACCTTGCTGGTGATGAAGATATCTTCCCTCTTGACAACGTTTGCGTCAAATTTCTCTTTGAGTCCAGCCCCTACCTCGGCCTCATTGCCGTAGACGTGAGCACAGTCAATGTGTCGATACCCGCAATCAATGGCTGCTTTCACTGCCGATTCAACTTGACCTGGCTTTGACTGAAATATAAAAATAAAAAGAGAACTTTTCATCTCTTCAGAGCCAGAATGGCATTAAAACTGTGTTTATTGATATGAGTTAAAACTATTCTAGCTCCAAACAGACATTTTTTCATGTTATTTTTAAAACAACATTCATTTTCTTGTTTAAATATCATTTTATAAAGTAATCCTGTATATAAAGGTTGATATTCAAGATTTACTGATTATATTTTTACTTACTTGAAAATGAGGTGCAACAGAGCATTCACAATCTATGTTGTCTGTAAATTCATTTACACATTTCTTTCTTTCACTAATGAGGTTTCATTTATTTGTGGAAGATTTTGTGACTAAAGATTATCTTCGATTCAAGTAAATTAGGGTCTATGTTGCTTTTCCAAGATACATACCGGTATTGGATTCAGAAGAAGTAAAAATAAGCCTAGGCATATATTGCATGCGCAAATCTGAATGGTACACAATGGTAAAGCATTCACTAGGGTTAAAGTACTGATGAACTGATCCAGAATACTAACTGATTTAGCAAATAGACATATCCTCAGTGCCAGTGCCTGGTTGGGGTTTTCATGTATCTTGTAGCACACACTAATCAGTAGTTAGTGTAGCAGTCAATGTAACTTCTTTTTATCTTAACTAAATAAACCACTTCAAGCCATAGCTACTATGTTCAAACAGGTTATGTAATAATCTCTTATAAAGCAAACATGATTATTTGGTCATTTCAAACAATGCCCTCATAGGCATTCATACAATCGTAGTAATATACACCTTACATGTGTGTGTGTTGCCAATATCATATAATAAAAATAGAATGTGGCTTTTAACTTTGTAATTTGTAATACCGGTACGTGAAAAAAGTCATATTCCACTGCACAGGCCAAAGGAAAAAAGAAAAAGATCTGACATTGATTGACATGATTCATTGATATAGAAAGAGAAAGTCACTCAGATTTGCACTCTTGCAACAATGATATGAAGAGCAAAAATTTTAACATTGTACATTTTTTTAAAGCATGGATTATGAAAAGCGCAAAAGCAATATTGGTGCTATGTGTACTTTTGAACTACAACCGGTTATGCTTCATTCTGTCACATGCATCACTCAGAGCAGCATTAATATACTTTGTGTGTAATCAATTATTTATAAGACATCCTATATTGATTATCAAAACTCTTGTAAAGTAAGTATCAAATTGGCAATGAGAAAACAGCTTTTTTCTTGTACACCATGTGTATTTGCGTTTCCAGCGGAAGCAACATCACAAACTCTTGTGAGAGGTCAGAGTTTTTGTAATGACATGTAAATTGTATATTACATGTAGCTCATTACCATCAGGAATACGTAGAAGGTGAGCAAATCACTATCACTTCTGTATCAAAATTTCTTTTTTTAGGTTAAATTCTTGACTGATTTCAAAGTGCTTTGTAATTGTATGAGTGGGAAAATAAAAAGAGAAGCGACAAATTCATGGTTTCGATACTATCGGCTAAAAACTAGCCTTAATAAGCACCCATACGCCTGCGTGAAGAATAACGTAAACAAAATCCAAAATTCATTCGCAATCGTCCACTTCCCCATCATCAGTAAGGGCGCTGGTCCGAGAATAATTTAAAGGATCGTTCGCATAACTAGGATATCTTCGTAAATGCGGACAAATCTGCCGGTGCGCAATGCGAAAAACAGATTTCTCGTCATAAAATAGCCAAAATACCCCCAGTTCATCATCTACTTTTATGATGTCTTCCCGAGGATTTATAGTTCATAACCTGAAAGTCTCTGTGCTGTGTAAGTGCACATATGCATCATCATCGCATCATCGTGGAATTGCTTTCATGAAACGACCCCCAGAAAAAGAAGAACTCACTCAAGTTCAAGAAGAAGTGGGATGTATATACTCATGTAGTGCCACAACCGCACAACATTTTCAATAATTGTATTTGCATGATTTGTATTAACAATGACTGATGTCGAGTGATGACAATTCGCATGGCCATGGCCACAAACTTTGTCTTTGGCAGTTTCACTTGCGCTTCCGCCCAAAACAAAAGTTTACATTTAAATTCTAGTCTTAAAATTGTCTTTCGCCTGGCACTTGCTTACCGGTATGCGGTAGGCCTACGCCTTTCTTGGCCTTGGGGGCAATGAGGGGTGGGAGGGGTGGGAGGGGTGGGACGGGTGGGACTATAATTATTATTATAATTTGCCTTGAGCAGATCATATATTATAATGATAGGGTCCGGGTCTAGACTAGACTAGATCTATAGACTAGGCCTAGACTATATACATTGTATATCTACGCTACGCCGCGCCGCGCCTACGCTACGGCCATGCCAGGCCAGGGGCGCGGGCTACGCCGCTAGCTAAGGACGGTATTGTTGTTGAGTTGAGGTCACGTACTCATGCTTCCGTGAGCGTATACTTACCAGCCATGTCCCCAGTCCTAGGATGGGCATCTTATTACCGTTGAACAACGTAACAAATTTGTTTGCCGAAGCCATTGCAAATGATTAATTTACAAAATGTAATCTATAACAGCCTCTAAAGTAGCACAATTTTCGAAATCAGTCTCATAGATGCATACGCCCACCGATTAGGTGCAATTTGAGGGGATAAATAAGCAGACAAACCAAAAATGAAAAATAATGCCGCAGGAAGAAGGAGGAGGAGGAGAAGGAGGAGGAGGAAAAGAAGAAGAAGAAGAAGAAGAAGAAGAAGAAGAAGAAGAAGAAGAAGAAGAAGAAGAAGAAGAAGAAGAAGAAGAAGAAGAAGAAGAAGAAGAAGAAGAAGAAGAAGAAGAAGAAGAAGAAGAAGAAGAAGAAGAAGAAGAAGAAGAAGAAGAAGAAGAAGAAGAAGAAGAAGAAGAAGAAGAAGAAGAAGAAGAAGAAGAAGAAGAAGAAGAAGAAGAAGAAGAAGAAGAAGAAGAAGAAGAAGAAGAAGAAGAAGAAGAAGAAGAAGAAGAAGAAGAAGAAGAAGAAGAAGAAGAAGAAGAAGAAGAAGAAGAAGAAGAAGAAGAAGAAGAAGAAGAAGAAGAAGAAGAAGAAGAAGAAGGAGAAGAAGAAGGAGAAGAAGAAGGAGAAGAAGGAGGAGGAGGAGGAGGAGGAGGAGGAAGAGGAAGAGGAAGAGGAAGAGGAAGAGGAAGAGAAGAAGAAGAAGAAGAAGAAGAAGAAGAGGAAAGGACAGAAGACAATTTTAAGACAGAAAGGATGATTTAAGCCCAAAAGAAATTAGAAAGGAAATAAGAGGGGAAGAGAGAGGAGGGAAGTGAATTTCTAGGTCGGTCTGGCAGGCTTCCCCATAAATATTGATATTGATGTAATCCGTGAGTCATTAACCAAGTATTGTATTGAATGAGTAATGAAGGATGAGAATATACGTGAAAGAAAGTGAGAGAGATTAAATTTTGTTTTTAGGCCGTCATCTCGTTCTGCCTCCCCCTCCCCTTCCCCCTTTTACTGATTTTCCCTTGGAATTTAGCATAAATTTATTGTCTTTTGTCAATTTCTCAATACACAACAGACTGGATTTTACAACTTCCAGTGTTTTTAGATTATTTTCCATTCTTCTCTCTTGCCAGCTCACGCTTACTTCTGTACAAATGCAAACCAATTAACATCTGAAAATAGTGGCCATTAGTCCAGTCCAAATTCTACATTTATTTGCCTTATAAGCAATCCATGTACAATTTTTGCAGATAAATGTATTGGTTATCCCTTGACCTTACTTCTCCCAGCAACCACAGAGTAATATTGTCATGGTTGTTAAAATAGGATGAATATCAAGTTTCATGGGAAACTGACAACTTCAGATCGTAAAATTAGAACCATGCGAATTCGGCACCAGTGCTTAACCTTTCTTGATATCATTTGAAAAGAGTTAGACCAAGTTAGCCAGAAGTGCTTGAAACGATTATATTTACATGAATTTTGCATCAAGTATGGGCTTTTAAATATTTACCACAAGAGCTAATGATGCAAATTCCAAAACTTGAATTCTACAAAAACATGAATCCAGGGCTATTCAAGTGTCCGATGCAGAGCTAGCATTTATTTTAGGTCTGGTGCCAGTTAGCCTGATGCAAATAATGTTTGGAAGGTAAAGTTACTACATGTATACCCCACCTCAATTCCAACCATAAAACAACTGGATAAAAAGGGGATACAATGACGGTGCATTAAATGTATTCGCCAAATGCTGGAGATATTTTCTTTTACTTATATTTAGATATTTTGTAAATCAATTATAAATTGAAAAATTCTATTGATGCAGTCTTTTGCTGGTCCGTTACAAGTTCTTTCTTTTAAGTTTTGCTAAATAAAATGTCAGTAAGATTCATTCAAACTTGATTTGGATGAGTAATAGAAGAAAATAAAATAAAGACAATCAAAAAAATGAATAAAGACAATGACATATGCCATAGAGATCCAAACTGTATTTGCTGAAAAGCTTACATATTCATTCAAAATGGGCATAAATATAGTAATCTTTGAATTCATTGCCTTCTTTTACCCACAAAATTTAAACGTCTGTACTGAAAAAATCTAAGTACTAGATAACCACAACATTTACCAAATTCTTTTTTTTACATGAAGATAAAGAGAATAGCTCCCGTCAATTAGTACAAATAATAAATGAACAAACTGTGTCTATTCTTCAATAAATCTACATATCTATACCACAAATAATAAAACATCACATGGTGCATGTGTACACTATAAAACTTATTCAAACCTAGTTTCATCAATATCGGCTATTCAAATTTCAAACCAGAATCTTGATATGAAACATGGAAGTAGAGGAACAAGCTCTAACTAAGACCCCTTGTAATGAGCAATAACATTCAAAATACATGGATGGAATCCATCTTGCTGCCATGTTAGGAAAGGCCCATGCTTTTAGCGAAGAATTATCCATAAAGTTAAGAGTAAATTAGTAAACTGGTCCCCAAGTTACCACATAAAATGTCAGGAACATTCAAAAAAATCATGATGCTTCATCTCCAACTGTACAAGTTAGCATAATAAAGATAATACATTTTGGTTTAACAAAGTAATCGGTTCTCCCCCTTAATAGTTTACAAATGTAATAAATCGATCCCCTACAAAACTACAAAATTCTTTAAATAATTCCCTATCTTAACACAATTTACTACAACATAATTAACATTTCTTGATTCAATCCAATCCATATATAAGAGAGTAAATATGTGTTTTGCATATTTTTTTTAATTGGCTTGTAAAAAATTGCTAAATTTTGAAAACTTTCCCACTCCATTTTATTTCATCATTAATCGACTGATGCACTATACAATACAAATTTATAATCATCTTTACATATTTGTGTGCGTGTGTGTGTGCATGTGTGTTAGTTTTTGCATTTTGCAACCACTTCATAATTTCATTTAGTGTATTTTCCATTTTATTGGCTTATCCATGTTTGTAAGAAATATGATATTGTAGTGGTGAATAAATTCAATTCAATTCAATTCAAGTAAATGGTACATCCAGTTCTGATATATGTGTTTCACGCACTACATAAGCAAATATTTTTACATGCTTATGCCCGATTATCTATTAACTGACATTTCAAGAACTATTAAATCAATTCTAACATATCTTGCACATGCAAATTTAATTTAATACCCTTTAACAAAATTTTCAACATGCTATACAATTCAAATAAAAGAAATACAATTATGAGTAATTCTCTAGGAGTCTTGATTTAACAGGTATGATTGCTCTGAAATTGACATTAATAAATTAACTGGTAAAAGTAACAATATTCTATGAAATTAATAAGCAATAACATACTCAAAATGACCCTCATCATAGAGTTATATGATATACTTGATTTATAATGTAAGGACTGCTGGACTATAATACAAACATTATTGCTGATTGGTTCCTTTCTCACTTTGGTAAACATGAAATAACAAATTGTGTATATAAACTAATTTTAAGATTACGATTATGATAAATGGTTTCATGTTCACGATTAGTTGTGATATGCACCAGAGGCTCACGAAAATACAACCAAAATACATCTTTCTACACATAATCGATTTCAACACATCTTTTGCCTACCAAATGATCGATAAACATAAAATCATATCAATTATTAAGAGACCTTTCAATTACCATTCATTATTATTATTTGTTTTCATTTCTAGCTTTTGATATATATATATAATGAGAAATGTATCTTGCTCATGAATATATAAATCTATGATAGCAGCTTTTTAGAAAGTGACTGATGCAGTCCTCAAACAAGCATCATCTCCACCGGTTACAAAAGTTGCATTATCCAGCCACACCACACAGTTAGTCGCAGCTCGTCCATGAACTTCTACAAAAACAAAATATCAAAATAAATTTTGTTAATCTTCAGGTACAAATATAAATTCTATTATTATTCTTTGAACTATTTTATAATGCTTGCAATGTCGATACCTCGAGCAGTGCAACTACAAAGTTTAACTAATACCAGAACTATATCCTTATCAATTTGTATAGAGCTTTATGAGGACATATGTTACTCTCACCCCATGCACAGGCCACAAGGAATTCATGCTTTGCATACTTCAGTTCATACATACTCCTTCCACATTCCAATTTCAGATGTTTGATTTGTTTGTTTGTGGACCAACCTGACAAATAAATTTCTTTGTTTTGGGGACAGTGGACAAAAGCACCAAACTTTCTACCAGTAAGTATTAGGCCCAGAGCTTCATTTTTCTCCACAGACCTCACTAATTTAAATCAGGTCTTCATGGTTAATTATGATAATTCGAATTTTTCAAAGGGGTGCCACAAAATTGGTGATTGGCACCCCTTCTAAAATTGATTCTTATGATACCACTCACAGGAAGAAAAATAAAAGGGCTTTTTAACGCTCTGTCCCCCAAATTTTACTAAGAGACCTGACTAAACCTAGATATTGGTACTCATTTCCTGGTATGCTAATTTTGCTGATTTACACAGGTAATGAGCAACAGGTGAAAAGCAGCTTGAAGAATGGGGTCACTAATCCATCATACATGTATATCTCTCCCCGAAAAAAAAACCTAAGATGGCACCTGAAAAAAAGGAATAACCATTTTGGTTCAATGCTCTGGAGAGGGTTTGCTGTTGGTGTTGTAAAAGTGCACCTAAACATTTTCAAAACTGCGGTAAGGAATCTACAATTCTCCTGAAGGAGTGGCGGGGCGGCAGAAGAAAATGAAGAAATAAAGATATCAAATCAAGGGTGCATTCCTACTCAAATATTTTCTGACAAAAATTTTTTTTATAAAAATGGTAAAGAAAAAAGAAACTAAGGATGAACTTACTCCTCTCCATGATGGCATTGGGATTCTCCAGACCCCACACATAGACAGAGCCATCCAAAGCACTGGTTGCGTAATGCTTGCTGTCAGGGCTCCATGCAAGGTCCGTTACCTTGGCGTTATGCCTGTAATCTTTGCGATTCAAATTCTTCACAGGTTGCAAGAAAAGATAATAATAGGAAGAAGAAAGCATGGATTACATAATTTGTCCAGCCAACAGATCAAATGATTTGGGTAAAAATTTCATTAAAAAATAAGACTTACATGTAGGTCTCATATGATGAAAGTGCCTACAAACATATATAATTCCTCAAATCACATAACAGAACATTCAATTCAGGCATCACAAATGGACGGGCAACTACATGCCACTATTGTAGAAAAAAGCTGGGCTCCTATTCTGATAAGTATGTTTATCTTTTGTGTCAGGGAGAACCATTTTAATTGTTATAACAAACTGAAATTTCATGGAATGAACTCTTTATCATTGGTACTGTGCAGATGTCCATTTTCACATTAAGCGAACAGTTATCTTTGGACACACAATAACCAATGATTTGTCATAACTTTGATTTAACATTGTTTATCTAACATAAAAGATAACATCACTATCACAATACCACCCCTGGTGTGCACACATGTTAAAATGCAGAAATATACCAGTCTGTCAGGCTTTAAGGTTGTACATAAAGCTAACACAATTGACATTACCAACTGGCCTACAGGTTTGTAACACCATCATAAGAAGTATCACAAAATACATGCTTTTTCTTCCTAAAGGGAAACAATGTAGGGAGACGCTATAGACAGGCAATGTTCATACAGTTCCAATGACAGGTTTTAAGGTACATGTACTTGCTAAATACCATGTTAAGCAGATCAAGTTCCCTTTCTGTATTGTTCATCAAGAAATATCTTTATTTGGATCACTACTCCTATATGTCATTTTCCTTGAGTTTCATTGGCGTTTGGTCATATCAGTTATTTCAACTTATTTGTCACCCTAAATATATTTTCATACCTCAATTTTGGCCTTAGATAGGCATCTGCAAATCCCCTAACATGTTCTAATTTATATATAACTTGATATTCCATATACCTGCACAATAGTCTAACTGGTTAATTTCCCAAACCTTATGTTACTTTAAGGCTTCATCCGTCTTTTTACATTGTTATACATTGTATTTTGCAAATTGTTTATTTTCCTCTCCTTTTGTTGCATTATTTCCATTTTATGATTATTCTGTTTTCGTGTTTATTGTTGTGTATATGTATAATTATGTGTATTGATTTCCACCTTGTATTGTCCTGTGTATTGAGACAGTAGCCTAGGCTTGAATGTTCCTTTTTACATGCTTTCCCTTAATATTATATTCAATAAATAAAGTATGTGATTAAAAAAAATAATTAAAAAAAGATTATATTCAAGTTGAACATTTGTGTCTGTCTCTCTTGTCAACTTTTAACAAATGTTACATTTTTATAAGAAATGTGGAAATTGAATTTGAATATAAAAGTTTTGTTCCTTACTTCAGCATAATCACCGAGGTGTCTGTAGACCTCAATCGCCTTTGAAGTGCTGGCTGCAGCTAGGTATTCACCATCGGGTGAATAGCGACATCTTGTAATAGCTTCAGTGTGGGCTTTGAAGGATTTCTTCTCAGTCAGAGTGTCACTAGCCAGAGTGTAGACATGGATATTGCCATTCTGAAGAAGAAGAAGAAAAAAAAAAAAAACATAGTTAAGAGTACAGGCAAAAGTTCTTGTTAGTATTTTTAAAGAGAAATTGCCACTTTGGTTGCCTTAAAGACACATATGAGTGGGCTCTCATGGCGAATTTTACACTGTTTGGGTGTTTACCCAATAACAGATGTTATCAATCAACAGGATTATCCTTCAGTTTTATAACCAACAGGCCTCATGTTTCAGTTTCAGTTTCAGTTTATTTTTTTCATTTCCAACAGAACAGTAATTTTGACAAGAAATCAGTATACAATTCAATATTCAATAATATAATACATTTTACATGGTTTAGAATTGTGAAATAGAAAGTATACATAAATATCCAGTACAATGGTTTTTTTAAAGAGGTTTTTCAAGATAGCCCTGTGGAAATGGAGGGATCCACTGAAAAGCAGAGCTTGTAAGATGTGGATCCCTCAAAAAAAAATGACAAACATAATTTTTGTAACATCTAAATATATTGACTTGAAAGAAAAAGAAAAGATATATATATACACCTGTATATATATATATAATAGATTACCAAAAGTGGCAGAATAATAATACAATTATAAATCCGTAATTTGAAAAACTTGCTATGACACTTTTATGGTTAATATTGGAAAGGTCAAAAGAGACAATGACGACTGACAGATAAGACATAAGTGTATAATAATAATAGAAAAATATATAAGACAACAGAAAATAAAGCAAGGAAACAGAGAAATGAAAGAATAGAAAATGTTGCTGCATATGTGAAGAGTAAAGAAAAAGAGAGGAGAGGTGGGTGGAGAGGAGAAGAAAGGAGAGTGAGAGAGAGCACACACGATGTAAATATTGCAGGGGTATCGAGCATAATTATAGTAAGATACATATAGAGCGTAAAAAAAGACGTGACGGGAAGGATTTAAAGAAGGCAAGACATGATTTGACAAAGCACTGATATTAATTTGTATTGTAAGGAAGTATAAGAAACAATTTCAATTTCCTCTTAAATGAATTAAGAGAGGGGCAAGTTGAATGTCATTATGGAGAGAGTTCCAGAATTTTGGGGCTGTATAAATAAACGTGTTTTGAGCTAGAAGGGTTCTCAGCAAAGGTAGATGAAAGTCATTACAATGCCGAGTTGGGTACTTATGAGAGGATTTATTTAGGGTGAACATATCATCAAAAACGAAAGGAAGCATGTTGTTATTATAAGAATACATAAACTGGCCCAACTGAAAGAAATAAAGATCTTTAACTTTTAATATTTTATTTGAAAAGAAAAGAGGATCCGTATGAGAGCGAAAATGAGAAAGGCAAATGATACGAAGGGCTTTCTTTTGTAATAATAAGACTCTGTTTAACAAAGTTTGGTGTGTATTGCCCCATACCAGGAGTCCATAATTTAGATATGGTAAGACCATGTAATGCCTTGTATTCCCCCATATGGTAAGGTCATTATATCTCACTTTTTCCCTCATCGAATGCTCTCCGAGAGACTAAGAGGTATTTCTTGATAGGCCTACGGGTTCGCTGTGTGCAAACCTGCACACACATTAATGGTATTTCCACCAAGTCTGGTGTCAGCGAAATATGGCCTTGTGCACATGGAAACTGAAGACCCACTCCCTTTAACTTAGGATACATTATTGGTTTTTGAAGCTCCAAACATTCTGGATGAAATATTTTGTTGTCACCAATAAAATACCAGTTAAATGACCAATCTTCAAATTTGAAATTCACTCTGATTGTGTGGTCTCACTTTTGAAGCATTCAAAAAGTTTTTGTCTTTTTATTAGTTAAATTTCGTTCCAACTTTCGCCATCCAGTTTACTTTCACATAATTCAGCTTGCTTAAAAAGGTAGGGCTGCCCTTTAATAAGGTTTGATACTGTTACAGGTGCATCGCTGAGGCAGTACAGCTAGTCATCAAAGGTTGGACTGCCCTTGAATAAGGTTTGATATCGTTACAGGTGCATCGCTGAGGCAGTACAGCTAGTCATCAAAGGTTGGACTGCCCTTTAATAAGGTTTGATACCGTTACAGGGGCATCGCTGAGGCAGTACAGCTAGTCATCAAAGGTTGGACTGCCCTTTAATAAGGTTTGATAACGTTACAGGGGCATCGCTGAGGCAGTACAGCTAGTCATCAAAGGTTGGACTGCCCTTTAATAAGGTTTGATACCGTTACAGGGGCATCGCTGAGGCAGTACAGCTAGTCATCAATGCAATAAGCTGTGTGTAGTATGGATTATTCAAGACCTTCAAAATTGTAATGGGTGCTTTTGAACTCACCTCATCACCAATGGCTACCTCTGATTGGTTTGGATGTATGTCGACGGCTGTCCCTTTGTAGGTGACTTCCAGTACTGAAGCTTTGTTTGAACCCCTTACAATAGTCACCTGCAGAGAAAAACAAAATACCGTCCTTTTGTCATTGACTATTACATGGTTCGTTGCTTCCAAGCACAAAGGCTAGAATTTGGGGTTTTCCGACATTCGCTTCGGCAATAATTGGTCCAGGGTTAATTTCAAGAATGTGTGGAGTTAGGGTTGCATTTAGCTTTGATTTTAGGTTTGAAGTTATAAATTCCCTTAGTGTAGGATATTGACAGGGTGCAATTGTCTGGTATGTGTAAAACAACCATAATTTGAAATGTGAATGCATCTATTGCATACGGTACCTGCCAACATTTGACAATAAGAAATCTGTACCCTAGCAGGCGATCGCACGGCCTTACCATGGCCATGAATGCAGCGGCAGTGTAACTGGCAATACGCAGTAAATCTGTACAAAAAAGCGAATACAAACTCGCTGCTCGATCGCGCAGCCATTCAACGCATGCAATACGCGAACTCTCAAATCACGGCACATGGTAAACACATGGTAAAACAAACAAACAAGTGAAACGCTCTCGGCGGTCTCGCCTGCATTACGCAATTCGATATGATGAAAAATTGAGGTAGGGACATTATTGATAGGCAGGTTTGCCCATTAGCAGGCCTCCCAAAATGAAATCCTCTGAATCTAATCAGCATTTTGAAGTGAATATTGACTAAGAATATGCAGAACTGAAATGACATTCGACCTTGACTTTGTCACCTAAAAGACTAATCACATGATTGGTGATACTTGATAACCCTTATGTTCAAGTTTCATGGAATAGGAATGTATACTTTCAAAATTACGATAAAAATTCAAGATCTTAACGTGATGCCACAACATGGTCTAAGTTTGTTGACCTTAAATGACCTTTGACCTTGACTTTGTGAACTAAAAATTCTCCTCACATGATTGGGGATACTTGATAACCCTTTAGTCCAAGTTTCATTGAATAAGAACTTATACTTTCAAAATTATATTAAAAATTCAAAAACTTAACCTCAGGTTAAGTTTTTGATGTTGACGCCGACGCCGCCGCCGCCGCCACCGGAAAAGCTGCGCCTATGTCTCCCTTTTTGCTACGGCGAGACAAAAACAAAAAACAAAATTGGTCATTCAGAATTTTGAAAAATCTGAATATTCCGATTAAATCGGAGCAGTTGGCATGCTATTGATAGTGTCTCAAGAATATGATCAAAGTTTCATTTATGCCAGATCATAATTACATTAAATGAATGGTATAAGAAGCAGTTACACCATGTACAGTAAAGGAAAGAATCATATTAAATAGAAATGCATTGCGATCTTTTAATCATTTTGATATAGTCAAATCCTAAAATGCTATTCCCATGAAATTGTAAAGATAAGGAAAGAGTTTTAAAAAAAATAGAAATGGGGAAGTTATTTAGATCACATGGGACTTTAACTGTTTCTGGCCTCCAACTTAATCAGTATTCAACTAATGGTGTAAAGTTAAAAACAAAGATAAAAAATTGTCTTGATATCTGTCAACTAAAATTTCAAATATATAAATATATATATATATATACATATATTTTTTTTTTTTGGGGAGGGAGGGCTTACCCAAACTGTTCATGGCCATTAATATGCAAAAGAAAAGTTGCCAATCTGAGGAACGAAGGGGAAGGAAGGATTCTTACCTTTTCGATACCACCAACAATAGTAAGTCCCCCTGATCCTCTACACACTGACTGAGGCTGTGAGTCAAGACCACATGCGTCATCTCTGAAAACATAGCATAGTGTACATATTCTATGAAAATACAAAAATCACCTTACAAATTATCAGAAATCTGTCAAAAATAGTTTGGTTGAAATTGTATTAATTAGAATCAATCAGAAAGCAAGTAAGGGTCAAGGGTCAAGGGTCAAGGGAATCAAGCCAATGAGAGAGATAGAGAGAAATACTGTAAACACAGGAAATGTTGTGAATGGTCATGATTAGCAAACATTCTCTGCCAGAAAATTGTCGAATCCCAATACAGAATTTGAGAAATTTGTAAAAATGTCAAGATGCAAAGTTAGTTTGCGGTATCACTATGACTCACATGTACTCTAATATTTCATCGTCAATCACGCGCATGGTGTCATCCATACCGACGGTCGATAGCTTGCCCTCCTTGTAATCAATCTGGGTAATGAACTTTGGTTTGTTCTTACCCTCCACAGTCTTTGCAAGGCCAGTCTTACAATCCCACCAAGGTGCAACAAAGGTTAAGGAATTTCAACCTACAAACAAAATCTTAGTACACTATTTGGGATGAAATTATATGAATTATTAATCAAAAAGAGAACAAGAATGTAACTATCTGCCCATTTGACATTTTTGGGGGGAGTTAAAGATGATAAATTCTTAATGTATGTCTTTCTCTTGTTTAAATATTATGTTTATAATTGTAGATTAAGAGGGATCTCCCCAAACTTGGATGATTTTGAGGCACTCATTAAGTCCAACAAAGATATAGAAGAGCCAAGAATAGACATTTTTCGAAAGTGGAGGATAGACTTTAACTGATGTTTGATGATGTATAAACAATTGGAAGACATGTTCTTATAGCATTTTCATTTTGTTTGTTTTCATATTTATTTCTCCATTGCCACCTGCCTTGAATATTTTATTTATATCTTGATCATTGTGATTGTTCTTTGATCTTGATTAATAAAAACTTTATTTACAAAAATTAAAAAATCTTAGTACTCAGTGTCTTAACATAACTATGATAATAATAACAGCTCTAACAAGGTGAAGCAAATGACAGTTAAGGAATTTCATCCTGCAGGAAGAATATCACCACGCAGTGTAACATAAAACTGATAATTAGAATAACAGCTCTATAATAGTGCCCTAATAGTGCCCTCCAACACTATCCTTAAGTGGAAAGTGTAGATGGCTCAAACCCACGATCTCAAGTCAAGTGTTTAAACCACTCGACTATGAAACCTCTACATCAGTATACCTCAGCTGGGGCTTGAACCCCTAATTGATCTCCTGTCTACTAACTCATCCACTACACCAAGACAGATGTATGACACATGTTTTGGCAACGATCACTCTGAGGTAAATATCCTACATATGTACACCTGCAAACCATCCCCAGTGAAATTAGGAATCTCCTTAGCCAAAATTAGGAATACAGTGTATGTTGCATGCTTTTATACAAGTGTTTTCAGAAAGCTAGAGGAATATAGGGTTCATAACACTAGTTTGAAGTCAAAAAAATAGGAATCATGCCTCCAGAATCGGAATGGCTGGCATCTATATTTAAGCCGAATTATTAGACTCAACCCTGGACCAAACACTATACCTAATCCAAGCCCTACACCTAGCCTAAAACCCAGATGCAATCCGATTCAAAAACATAACCCTTTGAAAAACTAAAGCCCGGAGCAAATGTCGCTGGCAAGAGTGTCAGTGCACCGAATTTTGCTTATAAATGAAGATACATAGAACTATGTTATGTAACGATCTATAAAATGTATTCTGCATCAAAGGCAGCTGACCCAGGATACAGGTACCAGTAAATGCTACATGCCATTCTTGCCACTCTGGACTCTGGCTGTCTGTGTGTGCGTGTGTGTGATTGGGTTATTAAAGACATCACATGGATCAATAAGATATAATTATTTATGTCTGGGACCAACTTAAAACGTCACCATCCCAAAGACACAAATCATTTTCGAACCTGGGTCTGATAACAGTCAGTTTGTAGGCGAAGACAGAGACCCGACCGTACCACGGACATTACCGCTAGACCAACTCACATCCCTGGGTCTGATAAGAGTCAGTTTGTAGGCGAAGACAGAGACCTGACCGTACCACGGACATTACCGCTAGACCAACTAACATCCCTGGGTCTGATAAGAGTCAGTTTGTAGGCGAAGACAGAGACCTGACCGTACCACGGACATTACCGCTAGACCAACTAACATCCCTGGGTCTGATAAGAGTCAGTTTGTAGGCGAAGACAGAGACCCGACCGTACCACGGACATTACCGCTAGACCAACTCACATCCCTGGGTCTGATAAGAGTCAGTTTGTAGGCGAAGACAGAGACCTGACCGTACCACGGACATTACCGCTAGACCAACTAACATCCCTGGGTCTGATAAGAGTCAGTTTGTAGGCGAAGACAGAGACCTGACTGTACCACGGACATTACCGCTTGACCAACTAACATCCCTGGGTCTGATAAGAGTCAGTTTGTAGGCGAAGACAGAGACCTGACCGTACCACGGACATTACCGCTAGACCAACTAACATCCCTGGGTCTGATAAGAGTCAGTTTGTAGGCGAAGACAGAGACCTGACCGTACCACGGACATTACCGCTAGACCAACTAGCATCCCTGGGTCTGATAAGAGTCAGTTTGTAGGCGAAGACAGAGACCTGACCGTACCACGGACATTACCGCTAGACGAACTAACATCCCTGGGTCTGATAAGAGTCAGTTTGTAGGCGAAGACAGAGACCTGACTGTACCACGGACATTACCGCTAGACCAACTAACATACCTGGGTCTGATAACAGTCAGTTTGTAGGCAAAGACAGAGACCTGACCGTACCACGGACATTACCGCTAGACCAACTAGCATCCCTGGGTCTGATAACAGTCAGTTTGTAGGCGAAGACAGAGACCTGACCGTACCACGGACATTACCGCTAGACCAACTAACATCCCTGGGTCTGATAAGAGTCAGTTTGTAGGCGAAGACAGAGACCTGACTGTACCACGGACATTACCGCTAGACCAACTAGCATCCCTGGGTCTGATAAGACTCAGTTTGTAGGCAAAGACAGAGACCTGACCGTACCACGGACATTACCGCTAGACCAACTAACATCCCTGGGTCTGATAAGAGTCAGTTTGTAGGCGAAGACAGAGACCTGACTGTACCACGGACATTACCGCTAGACCAACTAGCATCCCTGGGTCTGATAAGAGTCAGTTTGTAGGCGAAGACAGAGACCTGACCGTACCACGGACATTAACGCTGACCAACTCACATCCCTGGGTCTGATAAGAGTCAGTTTGTAGGCGAAGACAGAGACCTGACCGTACCACGGACATTACCGCTAGACCAACTAACATCCCTGGGTCTGATAAGAGTCAGTTTGTAGGCGAAGACAGAGACCTGACTGTACCACGGACATTACCGCTAGACCAACTAGCATCCCTGGGTCTGATAAGAGTCAGTTTGTAGGCGAAGACAGAGACCTGACCGTACCACGGACATTACCGCTTGACCAACTCACATCCCTGGGTCTGATAAGAGTCAGTTTGTAGGCGAAGACAGAGACCTGACCGTACCACGGACATTACCGCTAGACCAACTAACATCCCTGGGTCTGATAAGAGTCAGTTTGTAGGCGAAGACAGAGACCTGACTGTACCACGGACATTACCGCTAGACCAACTAGCATCCCTGGGTCTGATAAGAGTCAGTTTGTAGGCGAAGACAGAGACCTGACCGTACCACGGACATTACCGCTTGACCAACTAGCATCCCTGGGTCTGATAAGAGTCAGTTTGTAGGCGAAGACAGAGACCTGACTGTACCACGGACATTACCGCTAGACCAACTAACATCCCTGGGTCTGATAAGAGTCAGTTTGTAGGCGAAGACAGAGACCTGACTGTACCACGGACATTACCGCTTGACCAACTAACATTTCGTAACTCACATTTCTATATATTTTCAGTATATTTAACCTCTTTACAATTAAGAGTTAAAATTGACTACAAAGGATATTAGTGACTCCTTCATAGCTCCCAGCAAAGACTTTGCTTCTATCCTCATTGACGGCCACTGACATGATTCTCTTTTGATGACCCTACAAAGGAAGAAAATGAGTCCATTTCTGAAAATACTGTGAGGTTATTTCTTCTTCTTCTTGCGATTGCCCAATTTCTTCTTCAAATTGGCAACATACTTCTTTTTTTAACTTGTTTAAAATATTCTTCTTAAAGCTAAAATATTTGACACACAAGACACAGTTAAGCTTCTAGATTGATCATCTAGAGAATATATCTCAGCATGAAAAACATATGCAAACCAAGAATGTCACACCAACATGAAGAACTTAAAGATGATTTTCCTTCTAAATTAATTACAAGATTGATGCATTATATAATGAAGCAAATAAAAACTGTTGAAGTGTGCATTATAAAAAAAAATTCTGCACATTTATGGTGTATCCTACAGGAGTATATAAAGTGAGGCCAAAGTACCAATGTATGACTTTGTCTCAAATTTGATCACGTTTTCTTTATCTTTTATAGTCAGTAAATACATACAGGACTATGCGCTATTGATAAATAAAAAGTTGAACCTTAGCAAGGGTGAACTTTAGATATCAGACTTGTATTTACAAATATGTTTACACAGCTGCAATTTGATTGCTATTAATTTTGCACATGTTGAATCAATTACCTATGTAAGAGAAAACTATGAAGATACTTTCAGAGTGACCTTTAAGACAATCATTTTAAAAGAATTATCATATTCAGAGTACCTGGATAAATGTGCCAGATTAAAAGGGATTATAACAGTCACGATCGTTATGTTAGCAGATATAAAATAAAAAAATTACAATATTTACAGTACCTGGATAAATGTACATGATTTAAACAGATGACGAGAGTCAAGATAGTCAATGTTCATAAATAAGATAAGACATGACAACATTTTACGGTTCAAATTTACCTGGACAATCCTGCACGGTTTAGAAGGATCATTAGGGTCGAGATAGTTGATATTTCCGTTGAGAGATAGAGAGAGAAGGAAGTTGTTCTGCCACAAGCAACCCAACTGCTGATGCTCAAGGGTAGTACCAAGAACAAACTCCCTAAAAAAAATTTAAAAAGGAGAAGAAATATTTTAAAAGAAAAATCCAACCTTAACAGACAGCTTCTCTGAAAGAAAGCAGAAAAATTAGAAAAGCTGGTTGGTGAAAGATAGAATGAAATCGGACAAAAAATAAAAGAGTCATGAATTTGAAAGTTGTAATCACTATATGTATGGGCAATTGAAATTGGCTGAATCTGTAATGTCACTGGACGTAGTGCAGGAAAACTTTCCCACTTGTTTTTACACACAAATTAACTCAAATGTCATTTTTTTTCTTCTTCTAAATGTATGACTCAGGAGGGCCTTTTCTATTTAGAGGACCTATCATAATATGTTATCCATAATATTGTGTAGCACCCCAAAGACAGGTCAAAAAGTATTGTAAAGTTCTGAACTTAAAGGGGAAGTCCGACCTGATATTAAGTTGGTTTTAATAGAAGCAGAAAAATGAAATAAACAGATCAGTGAAAGTTTGAGCAAAATTCAATGAAAAATAAGAAAGTTATGAATTTTTTGAAGTTGCGATAAATCAAACACTAATAGGTAACTCTTGGGACATATCTTGCGAGCTCCTCTCCAATTTGCTCTGTATAGAACATTTCATAAACTTTCAGTTTCTTAATTATTGATGATGAAATAGATTAGTTTCATACAGGGGTTGTATAAAAACATATTTGCAATAATTAAATCTAGGGTGAATGTATTGATTGAAAGTTATTTTAAGGGAAAATATAAATTCGTGAAGTTTTTTGGTACAGGGCAAATGGGAGGGGAGCTCGCAAGATGTGTCACAGAGTTGCCAATTTTGTGTTTTATTGATCGCACCTTCATAAATTCATAACTCTCTTATTTGTAATCGCTTTTTACTCAAACTGTCAATCACCCGTTTCTCTATTTTGTCTGCTTCTATTAAATCCAACTTTATATCAGGGTGGACTTCCCCATTTAAATTGTAATTAAAATGTGTCTTTTCACTTGGTCCAATAAGAGCTTTAGTAGGGCTATAAAAGGGGAAGTCAACCCTGATAATAATACATGGAGAAAAATGAGAAGAACAGATCAGTGAAGGTTTGAGAAAAATCAGACAATAAATAAGAAAGTTATGAATATTTTTTAAATCCATAACTTTTCATGAAAAACTTCAAATCTGTGAGTCAAATTGGCAATGCGGTCTCTAAATATGATCTCACCCTCTCACATTTTATCCTTTGTTGAATGCAAGAAATGTCATTAAATTCCATTTTGATAAAAATATATATTTTCTTCATGCCTATCTCGATCATATATCACGGATAACATGTTCTTTCATGCACCTCCCATATAAGATAGGTCTACTATTCCATTTAAATTCAGAGAAATGTAGATTTTGGGTCATTCTGTCATTCAGATCAGTTGTGAATTGTGAGGGGATGACATCACAATATCTGACCGCATTGCCAATTTGTCTCAAAGATTCCATGATTTTCATGATTTTGAAAGATTCATAACTTTCTTATTTGTTGTCCAATTTTTCTCAAACTTTCACCGAATTGTATCTCTAATTTTTCTGCTTCTATTAAAACCAATTTAATATCAGGGTGGATTTCCCCTGACAATCTTAGATGTGGTCTGTGGTGTACTAGATGAAATAGTTTGCACTTGCTCTGGAGAGTGTGTTGGGAGACCCATTCCTGATATTGGTTGTACTTACGTGACAGCTTTGCCAGTTTCCACATCCCAGATCTTGGCGGTCTTGTCTGCTGATGCTGTAAGAATCTGCCTGCTATCACTACTCCAGGAAATCTACATCAGTCAGGAATAGTATGAAAATGTTAATTAGGGATACTACTACTACCACTACCACTACTACTACTACCACTACTACTACCACTACCACTACCACTACGACCACTACTACGACTACGACAACTACCACTACCACCACTACTACTACCACTACCACTATCACTACCACTACCACCACTACCACTACCACTATGACGACTACTACTACCACCACCACCACTACTACTACTACCACTACTACCACTGCTACTATCTACTACTACTATTACTACTCCTACTAATTTTCATCACCATCAACACTATTACCATCATCACTATCATTAACTTTATCACTACCATCATAATTATAACCACCATCATTATCATCATCATTACCATCACCATAACTATCCACCATTACCGTTTCATATAACATTTTTGTATAGCCATACAATAAATGTTGGTACCATTATCCTTACCCCATAAATACTTCCTCTATGAGCTACTTCTTTTTCTCCTAGAGCTTGAAGAAGCTGACCATCATCCCAACCACGTAGCACTAACTGTAGATTAAAACAAGACATAAAAGACTGTTTTTAGCTTTTTCTTATAGAACAGAGAACATTATCCATAGCTGCCACAGATAATGCATACATAGAAGGGTTAAGAGAAAAATGATTAGAGTCATAACGAGTTCCAACTTTCAACTATTTAAAGATGAAAAAACTGAGTTCTGGTCATACGATTGCATTATGAACTAGATGGAACTTCGACTGCGTGCAGTCGAAAATGATGCCTCCGCCATAGAGCAATTTTACAAACCAAAATGGAATCAATTTTTAAAATTCAAGTTTGATTGTAATCCATCTGTTGGTTCTAATGATACTGCATTCACAAGCTATTCATAGGCATACATAATAAGCCCCATGACCTTTGACCTCATGACCCTAAAATCTAATCAGTCCATTGGCTCTGCAAGATATACATATACATGTCTTGAGTGTGATGGTCAATCTGTCTATTGGTTCTCATGATAATGCAATCACAAGCTTTTTTTAAATACATGATGAGCCCTACGACTTTTGACCTTTGACCTCATGACCCTAAAATCTAATAAATTCATTGGCTCTACAAGGTACATACATGACCCAAGTTTGGCAGTAATCCATCAATTGGTTCTTGAGATAACGTGATCACGAGCTATTTTTGCATACATAATGAGCCCTGTGACCTTTGACCTCGTGACCCCAAAATCTAATCAATTCATTAGCTCTGCAAGATACATATATGACCCAAGTTTGGTGGTAATCCATCAATCAGTTCTTGAAATAATGCGATCACAGAAGTACGGACGGACGAACGGACAACCAAAAAACATTATGCCTCGGGCTACTTTGTAGCGGAGGCATAAAAAGCCTGGAAGTGATTAGCAAAGGTTAATTATATTGCAGTGCACACAAGTAGTGGTGTAAACTGAGAGGTTTTGGAATGATCCAAATGATATTGAATGACTCAGTTTGGATGAAAGTCACATGCACTGTACACAGAAAAGACTAAGATCGACTTTAAGTTGGACTTAAGTATAGCAGGCCGTTCATGCCATTGGTTGCTACCACCATTGGTCTCTAAATTATAATCTTTAGATAATAGTTTTTCCTTCAATAATGAACTATCAAAAAATGTAAACTCTGTAGATTTGAGACCACGGTTTGTACGTCCCTTGAAAGACAAATGCCAGTAAATGGTAAGAGCAAACAGTGGCATGAACGGCCTGTTATACTTAAGTCCAACTTAAAGTCAATCTTAGTCTTTGTGAAACACCCCCCAGGACTTCAGACATGACATGAAAGTATGGTCCAGACACTTCCGCTTCTTGCTTCTTCTCAAGTCATCATCTTGATTACATTTAGGTTACCACCAGTGTCAAATATGCAGAGCTAAGACAATGCAAACAATGGGTCTTGGCAAGCACGCATGGTTGTGCAAGAAGAAAAATGTTGTACATGTACGTGATGTACCTCTGCAAACAAAAATGGCAGGAGGGGTGGGGTAAAGGAGGGGTATCTCCTGCCTTACCTTTCCATCTGAACCTCCAGAGGCAAACATTTCTCCGTTCGGTGCATACCTGACTTTCTGCACAAAGTTAGAGTGATCCTATAAAACAACAACAAAAACAAAAAAAATCATTTGCAGAGCATCAATTTGAAAACAGTGTGTCTACAAGAGTAAAAACCTGTAGGCCTTAAAAGCATGATTGAACGTTTGTGTCCTTCATTCAATAATTAGAACCTACTGTACATACAAATCATTGGGGCTTATCTTCTAAAAAGGATACACCACACCTGCTACCCTAAATCTAGAATTTCTCAAGGCAAATTTAGGAATATAGTATACTTTGAAGTATTTTTGCACAGATGTTTCAGAAAGATAAAGGAACCCTAAAAGGTGTGGACCTTTAGGAATTCAGAATCAATTCTCCAGAATGAGAATGGTTGATAGCTACAACCTCTGCTCTCTCAGATACATGTACATCAAAAACTTGATGGATGATGCTTTCTTTTCAGCTAATATACTAAAGATGTGTGCTATTCATTTTTATCTTCTGATAAAAGACCATCTTAGAAGATAAAAAGCACACATCTTTAGTAATTGAGTCTTTCAAAAGGAATAGGAATAATGAATATGTTATCTAAATTTTGTCCGTATTCTTCCATAACTCACTTCAAAACCTATCTGGTTCACAATTTCATGGGTTAAATCAAGTTGAAGTACCGGTACCATGTAACATTTTGACATGCAAATTGTGGTGGACGACATAGCAACACAAATGAAACAAAAACAAGCAACTGCTGAAGTGATGAGATGCAGTTAAATGTTTCAGAGTACTAGAGAGAATATAAAGAGAAAGAGAGAGAGAGGGAGGAAGGGAGGGAGAGAGGGAGGAAGGGAGGGAGAGAGAGAGAGAGGGAGACGGAGAGAGAGAGGAAGGGAGATGGAGAGAGAGAGAGGGAGGGAGACAGAGAGAGAAGGAGAGGGAGGGAGACAGAGAGAGAAAGGGAGGGAGACAGAGATAGAGAGAGAGAGAGAGAGAGAGAGGAAGAGAGAGGAAGATAGTTTGTTTGTTAACGGTTCTAACCAAGAACAGCTCAAGTACTGCATGACAAACTAACCTTATGCTCACGCTTGAATTTGAAAGGTGGTCCTTCGTAGACGTTAACGAAAAAACTATCTGCTCCAGTGACGACCCGATAAGGTCTCTTCTGTCTCATGTCACAGGTGTTTGTCCTTCCAATCGTGTTGATTTTTCCGCAAGATGTTCCTGTGTCCATGATGAAGACAGCTCCACCACTAAAAATATTTAAAATACAAAAAAAAAAAGAAGGATGTTTGACGTTGAGCTATTGAATGTAAACTCTCATGAATTCATCCATTGAGGCTGATTGAGGCACGCATTATTACATACTTTTTCTTTGTGTACGGCCCTACTGCCCTTTGGCATACGTGTAAGGTCTCTTGAACCCAAAGTACATTTATTTCATCCTTTCATGATTAGTAATATTTGACGCCAGTTTGAATAAAATCTCTTCATTGGTCAAAGTTGTAATGGAAGGTAACATTTTTTTTGGTTCAAAAATACAACTCTCCGACTTTTGGGCTCTTGAAATCCAAATAAAGTGTATTTTATTCTTTTATGCTTATCAACACTTAAAACTTAAAAGATAAAGATATAGTTCAGATCAAGTGATTACATTGTGAAAGAAATTGGCTGGAAGCAATGGAGAAAGGTTGATTCTGTAACTGGTACCGTAAAAATTAGAATATAATGTGAGGTTATTCATTAGATTTCAAATATGAGAGCAGGTGCAATCCATTTCAGGGAATGATTCTTCTCTGGTATTCTTCCAGACTTATAGGAAAAGAATGCAAAAGCTCACAAATTATTTTCCACCTCTATCAGAACTCAACATTCTCTTTAAAGGCCAGGTTCATTGATTTTGAAATCGACTGAATTTGGTATCATTGTAATCAGAACATTACACTGAGTAAAACTATCACATTTGTGTAACTTGTAAATTCGTGCGAAAATTATAAAAGTTGATTAAACTTGACGAAATATCACCCCACTCGAGACCCGAAAACATCGTAAGTCAGCTGATTTTTGAGTGACGTAGCACAATGAACAATTAATACAATGGGCCGCTCAGCTGATCGGTGCGCGATGCAGTTTGCGTGCAATTCACATGTATTGCATTGACTCTTGAGGACCGTATCCATTCTTACCCAACGTTGTTTACCTTCATCAAAGTCACCCTGAAAATATCGATATGGACGAAAACATACTTGATTTGAGTTTTGAGGAGATAGAAGAAGGAAGTACCTCGGACAACGACAACGACAATGGAGATTTGGGAGATCTAGACCTAGAAGAAGATCTGGAAGATTTTGCGAAGTCGATGGACAAGCACAAGCTGTCGGGGCAGCCGCAGTCGCTGCGTATCTACATGAGCCCGCATATCACAGCCAGGCCAGCCGGCCCGGCGCTTGATCGAGCTAGCTGTGAATCGCGAACTGGACTGATCTAAGTCTTCTCTCGACTTCCACTTTCCCCATTTATCTATCAAAAATCTAAACTAATCGGCCTAATCAGACATTTTCGTAATGAATATTTGGACAATTATATGTAAACTTGTCGCATATTTTGCCCCAGAAGAGTCGTTAGTTCAGCATGCAAAATGTCTTAGGCACTCCCAGATCCGACACATACACGCTGAGCTGCCCTCAGAATATGTGATTATTTTCCCGATTTTTATGGTCAAATGTGACGGTAAATAACATAAAAATCGAATAAACATTTGTAGAAAGTATTATTTATTCAGTGTATCTCATTCAAAGTGCCTAAAATAAAGGAAATATCACAACTGGCAGTAAATATACAAACAACGTTAACCCATATCTAAAAATTGCAATGGGTATCCAACATTGTCCCGAATGTGTGATTGCAGGTTGTTCATAATGTGACGTCATTTTATCGCATGTAAATAACGCCGTCATTTCACTTTGTGAGTGGGTTTTGGAAAGGGTATCAAAATTGCAATTAATTTATTCCTCACAATAGTGAGGGCTTTAAAAGTACTTTAGTCATTTTGTTAATGTTCTCAGCAATCTGTAGAGGTGTGATTTGCCTTTTTTCCAAATTTCAATGAACCTGGCCTTTAAAGATTTAGTTCAGTTCAGTTCTTGTCATGCAATACAGTACATTCACAATTCACAGCGCCGTCTAGCATCACCAATGTTAAGTCTTTTTCATGTGGTGCATTATGTAAAAAAGTCGACAAAAATATCAGCTGTGCCATTGTTATGTACCTTTAGTAGATAAGAGGTTTAATCATAATTTTTTGTGGGAAATGTTTGAAAAGCTTATCCAGGGTAAAATTTTGACCCTTCTCATGACATTATGGTCATTTTAGACACTTTTGGGCCAAAATGACCATTATAGTCACTTTTGGTCAGGGGTAAATTTTCCAATAGGTAATATCAGCAAAGAAGATTTGATGGGCCTTAGGGTTAGTTATGTAAAAATGTGCCCTGATGCTAGAAAAGGTGGTAAAATCGACCCCTCATCAGCAACAATATGGTCATATATGTATACTGTAGGTCACTTTTTGGCCAAAAAAATTACAATTTCTATTGATTTTTGTTCAAAATCAGTCCAAATTTTCAGTCCGAATAAATTGATTATATGCATACTTGATATTCTTCTTCTTCTTCTTATTATTATTGTTATTATTATCATTATCATGATTATTATCATTACTATTATTACTATCATTATTATCATTATAATCAATATCATTATTATTAATACTATTACTATTATTATTATTATCATTATTATCGTTATTAGTATCATTATCATTATTATCATTATTATTATTATTATTGTTATTATTACTTTTATTTATATCATTAACTTTTCTTCTGACTTACTATTCACGTCCTTCCCCAACAACCACAATTCGCTTGCTATCCTCCGTCCAGGCGATGTCCATGATGGCACCAGCTAGAGGCTGGTATTCCTTAACTTTAGCTTCTCCAATATTGTTAGGATCCCATATCTTCAAGATACCACGGTCATCTGGCAATTGCAGCAAAACAATGTTCTTGGTTTTAGTTATACAAAAATGCTTCTTTGTTCATGAGAGTTCTTTAAGGTTTTGTTGTTAGAAAAAAGTGAGATTTATGGATATTAGTACATTGTATTTTTTTAAGTTCATATTTTAGGCAACCACGTTAACTTCTGCTTAGAGCTTTCCAGAGTTGAATTGCTCACCGCTCCCATACTTTTTATTTTTCAATCCTGGGTGTACAATATCCCACACCCTTATATTACCATGTACATCTGAGAATGTCCATGGATTTACAGTATCCCATATCATCACATTCCATGATTATCTGAGAGAAACAGCAACACAATGAACTCACTAAATGGATTTATAGTTTCTTGTATCATCATTAAACTAATTATTCAACAGACAGGTACAGCAAAACAATGGACATAGGTTTAAAAAATCCCATACCATCACTTTATCAAGTTCCTCTGACCAAGAAAAACCAGCAAAGTACATGGATTTACTATATCCCATACCCTAACATTACCACATTCAGCTGGACATTACAACGAAAGAAATTACAAACCACATGGATTTACAGTAACCCATAACATCACATTACCATGAGTTACAAATTCAAAGTTCTAATCCTTGAGGGGAATTTTCTTAACCCATTTCCTGAATACCCTTCTTTTATTGTGTGGCTAGAATGACCATGTCCATATGCATATGAGTAACTGTGTGTTTCTGATTTTAGAACATCTCGCAAAAAGCACAAAATATCTGTCTCTATCACAACGATACACATTTATTTAACATAAACAAAAACAAATTTAGTACTTTTTATCCAAAAGCCTTGAAATGTTATCTTTCACAAGCAAAATCTTAAACTGTGTGTAAAGTGAATGAGCGCACGGACATTGGAGCCTTTGTGTTTGCAATGTCTTAATGACACCGCCGCCTTTTTGTGCGAAAATATCACTGTTCTTGCTCGAATTTCAAAAAAAAAAAAATTGGCACACTTGCTCTCTAAAATATAAGGAATAAGATGAGATCAAGCATAAGGGGAATACAATAGAAAATTCCTGTCAACTTCAAGTGAAATGTTAGGTGTGCAGACATGGGGCTCCCCTTCATTCTGCTTTTACTCAAACCAATTTCATTTCGAGGCACCTGGCTGGACACGCTTTAATGTAATGTCTATCCACTTACCTGCAGATGCAATGTAGTATCCACTGGGTGCGTACTTAGCACTCGTTGCAGGGCGAGAGTGATCATTGAAGATCGTCACTTTGGTAGGATCCTAGCGTAAATAAAAGCAAATGGTTCAAACGGAAATCAAGTCAGTGATTTGGACAATTATCATATTTGCTTCAAGAGTGACATTTTAAAGGGAAATCCAACCTTGATAGCAAAAAAGCACAAAAATTAGACAGGCATACTGGTGAAAGTCTGAATGAAATTGGACACAAAATGAAAAAGTTATAAGTGTTTAAAAGTTGCAATCATGATAGGTATGGGCTCTTCAAATTGGCTGAACCGGTAATGCCTCTGTGATGATGTAGTGGCGGACAGCTTCCCATTTCTTCCAACACACAAAATAACTATGATTTAAATTTTTCAAAAATGTATTACTCTGGATGGTTTTTTTTCTTTTTAGAGGACCTGTAATCATATACTCTCCATATCATATTTTGAGAAGTGTCCTAAGGGTGAAGGCACTTGGGAGAAAAACAGATATTAGTGAAATTTTTGCACACAACAAGTGGGAGAGTTATCCTTCACTACACCACAATCCACTGACAAAATTGCCTAGCTAGTAGTGATCTTATATTTCATACATTCATAACATTCTTATTGTTGGTCCGATCAAGTTCAAACTTTTGCCATTCAGTTTCTCAGATATTTCTGCTTTCATTCAATTGAACTTATTACAAGGTTGGATTGCCCTTTAACTTGTAAGGCTTTGTTTCCTTGATAAATTTGATATAAAATAGCTCCCATTGGATATAAACTTCTCAGTATTAAAGGTACCTGTTGGTTTGCGTTTCGGAAGAAGAAACATATCTGTGCTTGGTCTAAATACATTTATATACATGTATATTATACTACATTATATCCCGCATACTACGAATCTTGCAATCTGATTAGTCTAAACGAGGTCACATGATCAATGATAGATTAGTACTATCACCCTGAGATAGTACTTTTGTACAGTATTTTTTTGCTGCTGCCCCACTTGAATAAGCATAGCAAAGTAGGTTACGCGAAATGTCACACACACACCCACACACACACACACACACAGCATACAAGATTTCAAATGCGCGCTCAAGCCATGCAATTTACGCTGCGCCATGCGCAGTAACTGCATTACCTTACTACAGTATAAATAAAAACTAGCTGAAGCTAAACTGTCTGCAGAATCAGAACGCCGCGAGCGAAAACCTAGTTCTTTTAATTATGTAAAATTCACTTTAAATAGACCTTATTGCCGATGTGGGATATAAAACAAATATTAACCTCCTTTACTCGGGCAATGGATACAAACTATCATCGCCTCGGGGATCTCGGGGCTACTATCATCCCTTGCCTGCGGCTCGTGATGATAGTAGCCCCGATCGATCACCTCGGCGCTGATAGTCTGTACCATGACCCTCGTAGTCGGTTAATATTTGCTTAGGGGAGCCTTCCAAAGTTGCGACTGTGCCCCGACGCGTCGGGACGCAGAGCAGGATATGAGAACAAAGGAGGCGTCTTTTTGCGCCCATTTGCGCCCATTTGCGTCGGGTACGAGAGGACGCATGTTGGTTTCCAGCTCATTAAAAGCTGGCTATTGTTTGGAGTCTCATTGTTACGAGATAGCCCAGCCGCGGCGCGTCCCGGCGAAGCACTTGACATTTGAGAATGGGAGCTTAAACTTTGAAAATCTTTCGCGCCCTTTCACGCCCGGTCCGGCGCATTAGTTAGCCCTGTAATCCCGCTTGTGTGTCGCTCTCGTCTTGCGAGATTTGACTCTGAAAAGATTTACTTTGGCTCCTGATTTGTTTTAATATTATTTTACGTAGATGACATTGGTTAAATTTTTATTTTATTCTTTATTTCCCTCTCAACATCGGAGTTCTGTAGGCGTTAATGTTGGCATGATTGTTCATTATTTCATCTTCTGTTCTGTTCATGATTGTGTTCAATATATCAATTTTAATACAAAATGATTTGTTCAGGAAAACAAAAAAACATTTTATACTTACCCCACTCTCTCTGACATTGTTTTCCTCATGCATGTTTTGACACTTAATTTGTTTCATATTACATTAAATTTGTGTATATTTCCTTTTTCTAGCGATGTTATCGCATGTTTCGGTTTTCGTGTTTTGTTTTCTTAAATTTTCGTTAAATTTTCGTTGTATCTTGTAAACAGTTCCGTCGTATGATCATTATAAAACATATAATTATATCATCAATCTATTATTTCAATACCTAGGTCCTTTAAATATTCGCAAAATTAGAGAACGTATTTTTAAATCCGTGATTTTGAAAATGATACTTAATCAAGAACGTCGTAATTAGTTTCTCCTTGAAATGAATTTAAAGAGCGTTTTATATGTCTTACGATTTTTTTTATGCAAATGATATCCGTATTGTCGGGAACATCATCAATATGTTTCGTTAGAAGGAAGACGCTCATTTTCAGAATGTTGTTTCTTTGCAAAACACTAATGTTACGAACAAAATTAAATACACTGTACCCGTATCATCGGGGAAATCGCAAAACTCCCAGGAGATTATCATTTTTATTGCAAATCAACATAGTAAATTATGCCTAAATCGTAAGAATAGAGCATGCATTAAAAAGAAGAGCGTTACCAGGAAATGATGTTTGAAATTTCACCTCGAACATCTCAAGAAGAAATTGAAGAATTAAAATACGTATATATTGTGCTGAATTGGGGCCACGTGGTATCGAAAGATCTTAGTGCGTTCTAGAACAAATACATGCCATGGCAATTCGTTGAATTGCTTCTTCTCGTAACATTGTTACAGAACTGTCTCGCTGTCTAAACAAGGATCCATCCCGGGTATCCATCATGCATGTGTTGGTATCAAGTAGTAGATGGAATTTATAATGATTGCGTTATATATGGGCCATTGATTTTTTTTTTTGGGGGCTAGCCCTTATTCTTCTAGTTCTACTGGGATATCGAGAAACACATATAGTGTTGATATTTTCTGCAATCCCTTTAGCGCCGAGGGTAGAAAAGCCTATAGAAAAGTCAGCTAGACAATAGCAATTTAATGTTGGTCGAACAATCAGTAGGAAATACTGGACAAACAGGTACACGATATTAGCTATGGCGCGCCGTTTGACCAATCATTCAGATAAACACTGTTTATTGCCGATAAACACTGTTTATCGTCGAAAAACACTGTTTATCGAGCGATAAACACTGTTTATCACTGAAAAAAGTGTTTATCGAGAGAAACTGTGTTTATCAGTCGATAAACATAGTTTATGTCAATAAACACTGTTTATCGCCGAAAAACAGTGTTTATCGCCGATAAACAGTGTTTATCAAGATAAACATAGTTTCTCTCGATAAAAAAGTGTTTTTCGCTCGATAAACAGTGTTTATCGCTCGATAAACAGTGTTTATCGGCGATAAACGGTGTTTATCTGAATTATTGGTCAAACGGCGCGCCATACCCACCACCGAAACACAAGCACCCGCATCAGGCGAAAGAACAAACCTGCAACGAGGCACCCGCAAAAAAGATCCCCGCATCAAACCCTATAAAATCACGAAAAAGGACCATTCAATGAAACATGTGAAATAGTCCGCACTGTCAACGAACATTGTGTACATTCTAACTATATGCAAGACACCCGTAAATACTTTGAAAATTAGTTTTATATGTATTTATAAAAAATAAAGGTGCATGCGTGAAACTTGTATGCAAGTACGCAGGCCTAACACATTGGGCAGGTTTTATTTGCCTTTATAAGTATACTGATAAACACAGTTTCTCTCGATAAACACTGTTTTTCGGCGATAAACAGTGTTTATCGAGAGAAACTGTGTTTATCAGTCGATAAACATAGTTTCTCTCGATAAACACTGTTTATGGCCGAAAAACATTGTTTATCGCCGATAAACAGTGTTTTTCGCTCGATAAACAATGTTTATCTGATTTATTGGGCAAATGGCGCGCACTCGTACTCCAGATCAGAGCCGTATGCACTACTCCACACGTTAGTCAGGTGGCTTGGTGAAATTACCGTTACTTGCCTGATAAAAGCACCATTTTTCTTACAGGGCTTCCTTAGGAACTACTGAACGATATTATGGTAGGCCTAGGAGTCCCCGGCAAGAATATTATATAGAGGTGTGGGGCGGGGGCGTCGCCTCGTAGCCCACAAATAATTTATAAGGTAATATAACATTGAGTTTTTGTTGTACAAACGCCATTTTTGGTACAGGGCTTCATTAGGACCTGCTGAATGATGGTAGGAGAAGAGCATAACTAACTATGGCGTTTGTACATCAAAAACTCAATGGTATATTACCTTTAAATTATTTGTGGACTACGCCCCACACCCTTATATGATATTCTTGCCGGGGCTCCTACCCTCATATCGTTCAGTAGGTCCTAAGGAAGCCCTCTACCAAAAATGGCATTTGTACAACTACAAATCAGTGTTATATTACCTTATAAATTATTTGGGGGCTACGAGGCGACGGCCCGCCCCACACCTTACATGATATTCTTGCCGGGGGCTCCTACCCTCATATCGTTCAGTAGGTCCTAAGGAAGCCCTGTACCAAAATGGCATTTGTACAACAACAAATCAATGTTATAATACCTTATAAATTATTTGGGGGCTACGAGGCGACGGCCCCGCCCCACACCCTTATATGATATTCTTGCCGGGGGCTCCTACCCCAATATCGTTCAGTAGGTCCTAAGGAAGCCGCTGTACCAAAAATGGCATTTGTACAACAACAAATCAATGTTATGAAATTATTTAGGGGCTCCAAAAAGACGCCCGCGCCCCACACCCTTAAATTGACATTTTTGCCGGGGGCTCTTAGGCTAATATCGTTTAGTATGTCTTAAGGAAGCCCTGTACCAAAAATGGTGCTTTTATCAGGCAATTAAGTAACGGTAATTTCACCAAGCCACCCGACTAACGTGCGGAGTATAGTAGTGCATACGGCTCTGATCTGGAGCACGAGTGCGCGCCGTTTGCCCAATAAATCAGATAAACATTGTTTATCGCCGAAAAACACTGTTTATCGTCGAAAAACACTGTTTATCGAGCGAAAAACAGTGTTTATCGAGAGAAACATGTTTATCGACTGATAAACACAGTTTCTCTTGATAAACACTGTTTTTTCGGCGATAAACATTGTGTATCGAGAGAAACTGTGTTTATCAGTCGATAAACATAGTTTCTCTCGATAAACAGTGTTTTTCGCTCGATAAACAGTGTTTTTCGACGATAAACAGTGTTTTTCGACGATAAACAGTGTTTATCTGAATTATTGGTCAAACGGCGCGCCATAGTATGCCATACGCGTATTTTTATTTACACGCTAGAGAGGGGAATTTCTCGATTAATTCCAATGAAACCGCTCGCGAAGAGTCTAGACTGGATCGGAGAGCTCGCTAGTGCTATACGCTAGTGTGAATTTACATCGAGGACAAAGTTTGCTTAACTTTTTCTTGAAACACTTGAATGGTTATGGAACCTATTTGTGTTTCTAATCTTCAAATATTAATATTATTCTGCATCAAATACAAAATATTTGATTTCTACTGTGGTATGTAAAGGCATGAACTTACGTTAATACATAGAAATATTTTTTTTAAACCAAGAAGATGCACCATGGTAATATATACACATCAACATATTACCTAGACATCTCATCACCATAGCCATTGTAAAACCATATATTAATGATACATGTAAAATATAGATTGAAGCAATTCTCGTCAATTTGCTGAATCCTGAGTGTGATTTATATAATGGATTTTAAGAAATATTTGTATCTACCTGTAGCCGGACCTAGTTGAAGAATAGATACAGTGCATAAAATGGAATATGGAAATGTGGAGAAATCAATTAAGTTGGAGCTCAATTGGAAGGAAGTAACGAGGAATATTAAAGCAAGGGAGACTGGGAGATGAGGAAAGTAAGAAGTACTGTATTAAAATTGAGAGATGACTCGCGAGATAGCCTTGCATTAATGAATCCTTTATATAATGTTGTATTGAGAGAAAGTAGACGATTTTTTTTTAAATTGGAGATTAGTGCAAGTATTAGAAATATCGGAAATAGAATTAATGAGAAAGTTATTTTTTTTAATCGAGATCAATACATGTAATTAGATGGGAAATCTCCAACTGGCATTATTATGTGCGATGTCACACGTACGCGTAACGCATGTCACACACAGAAAAATGAGAAGAAAAGAGAGAATAATGTAAAGAGAAGAAGATAGAGGATAGAGGAAAAGAGACAGAGAGAGAGAGAGAGAGAGAGAAAGAAAGAAAAAAGGAAGAACATGAAACTTGAATTGACACTTTAGGCTGCTACAGATTACATTTCCGACTGAGTTGGCTCGACATGTGCCTAAGAAGTCTGCGGACGAAAGCACAACAATTCGAAAACAAAAAGCCCTCAGATTGAACATTCCATCTCATAAAATTGTCTATAAGAGAGAAAGAGAGGGTTTTTTTTCTCTCTTATAGACAATTTTATGAGATGGAATGTTCAATCTGAGGGCTTTTGTGCTCTTTGAAAAGAGCACACTGAATGGAGGCAGTGCAATTTAAATTCCAAGGGATGGATTAGAGTTTTTTATCGCTCTTTAAAGTCAAATAGCCCTTTCATTTCATTTTAGAAATAAACTCTAATACGTTCCTTGATATTTAAATTGCGCTGCCCCTATTGTGTGCTCTTTTTAAAGAGCACAAGAGAGCCTCAGATTAGGCAGCCAGTAACAGAACAAACCCTTAATACTGGACACAACATTCAATGGGATGATGCCTACATCATTGAGTTAAGAAGCATCTGCATAAAAGGATGAATCCTTCACTGAATAGGGATTCTTGCTATACATTGTTACCTTTCTTCGCTCCAGTGATCTCGAGGCAGCAGACAGCAATAAATTGTGTAAATAATTTGCCTTTGCCGGGAGTCTTGGGGCAGAGCCTCAGGAAGTTCTTGAATTTAAAAAAAAATTAGGAAATTCAAAATATTCGTCATGAGCGATAGAAATTGTAATTTCCTCCTTGAAAGTCACATAGCCCCTTTCATTTCATTTTAGAAATAACCTCTCTTTCTCTCTTAAAGACAATTTTATATAACTTCTGTTTTCGTATTGTTGTGCTTTCGATTTCTTTTCATGACCGGGGCGAAATGCGAGGACGAGGAGTAGTGACGTAATGACCAAAAACGTTTGGGGGAGGGGGGGGGGCAGAAGAAAAAAATACGCATCACTACCATTCTTACATGTTATATGAAGGCCCCGATGAACGTTATTCAAAAGGGGGCTAAAGTATTTACGATCAGGTAGAGCAAAGCAAGTGGAGCGTAAATTGACGTGGGGTCCAGCCCCGGCGGGGATCAAGGGGCAGAGCCCCATGAAGCTCAGGGGTTTTAGGCATTTAATTAAGGTCAGATGAGCAACCAGGAGCCTGGCTTAGGGCCCCTGGTGGGTTCCAGGGGCGGAACCCCCGGAAGCTCAGGGGTTTTAGGCATTTAATTACGATCAGATGAGCATATTTTGATACCTTATTTGTGTCACCGGCATGCAGGTCACTAACTAGAGTGGGGTTCGGGACGGACCCCAAAAGCTCAGGGGTATTAGGCATTTAATAACGGTCAGATGAGCATCCAGGGGCCCGCCTTAGGGCCCTTGTGGGGTCCAGGGGGCGGAGCCCCCGGAAGCTCAGGGAAACATCATGCCATTTCAGCAACATTTGTAAATCACTGGTATCGAATTAGAAATAAACCACATATATGAATTTTATTTGGGGGGAGGGTAACTGCCCCCAAGCCCCCATCAGTACGCCAGCGTGAGGGAGCATAATGTGAACGAGAGGGGTGAAGGTGACGGAAGTGACTACCCCTCACAGTTTTTGAAGTTTTGTTGTATTCAAAAAACTATAGTATAAAAACAAGCAATATACTTTTTCACACTTCACTTTTCTACAATATCTACTTGTACATTTTGAAGGATATTATGCGAGGGAGCGTAGCTCCCGTGAGAAGATTTTGCATTTTATTTGTCTAAACACTGCAAGCTTGGGCCCTCGATCCAGAGCCTAAAAGTGTGTTGCAGTCTTCAGTCAGTATTTGCTATACATTTTTTTTGGAACTTTTTCAAATTTTCCGGGGGGATGATCCCCTAAATAAATCGAAGGGACGTGCCCCCGTCCCCGGGATTGCCGCCCTGTCCATAACCATTCAAGTGTTTCAAGAAAAAGTTAAGCAAACTTTGTCCTCGATGTAAATTCACACTAGCGTATAGCACTAGCGAGCTCTCCGATCCAGTCTAGACTCTTCGCAAGCGGTTTCATTGGAATTAATCGAGAAATTCCCTTCGCAAGCGTGTAAATAAAAAATACGCCGCCGAGGCACTTATCGGCGAAGCGCTTGACATTTTGTGAATGGAGCTTAACCACTTTGAAAAGCTTTCGCGCCCTTTCGCGCCCGTTCCGACGCATTAGTTATTCTTGTAATCCCCGCGTGTGTGTCCGCTCTCGTCTTGAAAGATTTGACTCTAAAAATATTCACTTTGGCTACATTATTTGTTTCATATTGCATTTATTTTGTTTTTTTCCTTTAATGGTTGCCTGATATGTTTTGCCATATGTTCTTTCTCATATTGCAGCGAGTTTATCAGATGTTGTTCCGTTTTCTATTTTGTTTTATATTATTTTCGTTGTATATCTGTCATCCGATCAAAATAGGTCATATATCTATATCATCAATCTGTTCTTTCACATGCAAGATCGATTTAAAGAATAGAAACGTAGGTTCTCTAAATCTTCGCAAAATCAGCTATTGTATTGTAAAACCCGTGATTTTAAATGATACTATAATCAAGGACATTGTAAGATTCTCCTTGAAATAAGATTATAGGGCGTGTATAAATATGTCATACGAAACAAACAAACATCTGCAAATTAAAGATATTACAAAAATGATACCCGTATTGTCGGGAGCGTGCATCATCAAAACGTTTCGGTAGATGGAAGACGCTCTTTTTCGAAATGCACTCACCAAAATTCTGCTCGAATCATAAGGAACACTGTCTCCCTGCAAAATTATAAAACTAATTTTACGAAAAAATGAATATCTGCATCATCGGGGAAATCGATATACTCCCAGAGAGATTATCATTGTAATCAACATTGTAAATTATGTTTGAATCGTATGGGACCTTGAACAGAGCATACCGATTTCAGAAGAAAAAGAGTGTTTATCGGACATGATGTTCGTTATTTTCACCTCGAACAATTCGAAATCGATCGAATATTTCTTCGCGAAGAAACTGTATTGATGGTGGCATTTGACGTAACAATTTGTTGTCATCAATTGCTCGTGAGGTTTTGACGTTTCATATTTGTTAGCAGGGGTGTCGATCACGGGGATGGGGGATATATCCCCCAATATTTCAGGTGGGGGATGGCCTGTACAATCATCCCCCAATAATTCACCATCAAAAACAACAAAAAATGAAGAGAAAATTAACGATGAAAGCCCGATGAGAGTAGTTAATGGTTATTACTCGCAAGATGACCATCAATATACACATTTTGCTATCTCATTTTCATAATACATACATATATAAATAGAAAACGAAGTAAATGAGACAACCGTATATGAGACAAGAATAAATTGAATTCTCGCTCATATGGCTTCATCAGGAATCGATGAATTTATTCAATTTATTCAATCAACAGCATCATAGAAATGCAGTGCGCCAAATGCAAAGCCGCAGCGTTAAAAAGCAACGAGCTAAATGTTAAGCGCGAAGCGCAAAAGTGCAAAAAAGAAGTAGAGAGTGGGAGAGAGAGATAATGAGAGACAGAGAGGATAATAACCCAGGTAGCAAGCCCATGTGGGACCCACATGGATCCCATATTCTTTGAAACATAGGCCCCATATGGAAAACCATCTGGGGCCCTAAGGCATCTGCACCCAAGAAGCATATGGGACCCATATAAGACAGATGGGACCCAGATGGGACCCATACCAAACTGGGCCCAAATGGGTATGCCCAGCTTAATCCCATCTGGTACCCATATTGGTTAACCCAGATATATCCCATGTGGGTTAACCCAGATTTTCCCCATGTGTTACCCATATGGGCATATTCATATTCTACCAATATGTGTACGCCCAGCTCATTCCCATCTGGAACCCATAAGGGCTGGCCCGCATAGATCCCATATGGGTTACTAAATATTGGCCCCATATAGGATACATATATGGGTTCCATTTAATAGCCCAGATGGCACAAGTGACCCAGATCATCCCCATATGGGCCCCATATGGGCTTGCTACGTGGGAAAAAGGGAAAAGGGGAAGAAACGGGCAGAAGAAAAAAGGAAGGGGGAAGAGAAAAGGAAGAAAGGCAAGAGAAAGAGGGACATATATATTCCATCATTTCTTTCAGGGAACTGATGTGAATGGGCAATGGAAAAAGACTCGGTTGACTTTAAAGTAACCTACAATGAAATATTGCTCATGTTTATTTCTTACAATGTCAAAATTACTTTACGGGATCCCCCTCCCTAAAAAGCTTAGGCATGGGTGATGGTAGGTATGAGGTTAATGCATGATCAGGAATTAGAGTGGATGGGAAAGAAGTGAGAAATAAGCTGAAAGAAACATGGAAAATTGCCATGGAATGATGGAAGGCAATGTGAGACAGGCCCAACATGTTCTAAAACAAGTAATAATATTCAAGAATAGTTATGATTTCTTTCACCTAGGAGTTCTTCAAAAACTAATTAAAATCGAGTAAATAATCAATGTCACATTATTGACAGGGCTTAAAAGGAAAGTGAAAAGAAAAACAAGAAACAAAAAGATTGAATGAAATTTGGTACTTTTTGTTTATAACACCCTTCCAATAATAATGCACCTTCTAAGACTAGTTATAGTTTTTGAAAAAAATAGTGCTCTGGTCAGGGCCTTAGGGAATATTATGCTTATATTTTAAAGCGTATCTGGTATGATAAGTATATCTGGGTGAAGAAGGAGATAATGGAAGTTTGTTGTTTGGTAGTTGGAACGTAAGTTTTATATTATGTTTTTAAGAAACAGACAGTTTGTATGAGATCAGGAGTGGAAATTTTCTGTCATTTTGAGAACCAAATTTTGCATCAGTGATATTCTGTTTCATTGAATTGAGTTTCCGCAGAGAGGATTCAGTTGGTTTAATTAAAGAAGGAAGAGAGTCAAATGAAGAACCAAAAGCAATATGTTTTTCATTTACTAATGAGAACTATGTTTTTTGAGATCTCCTTACACAGAATATTGGAATGGGTTTTTCACGATGAATGTTGTTTGGAGACATCAATATTCATAAAATGTATGTTTCTATCACCAGGAAAAAAGAATTTTCTGTCTACATGAACCTTTCCTGGTTGCTTATTAATGCATTTGCCCACTGGTAACATAATACTTTCACAAGTTGATATCCCTCACCATTGGATTTTTTTGCTGGTAATGTCTAAATTTCGTTTAAAAATAGATGATATCAGTCTGGTAGGCCTACACTGCAGGCAAGAGTCAGGACTAACATTTAGCATGTTATTAATTTTATTACCACTCTTATATTCTCTAAAATGTTATCTTTATTGAGGGTGACTTGAAAAAGTTAATAACTTGGAAGGGAGGGGGTACAACCTGCCACACGCTTCTAACTCTTGGTTGCTTTGATCCATTGCCGAAAATATTTTGGCACCTATCATCCCCAACCACGGATACAAATCGACACCCCTGTTTGTTAGCAAGCGCTAGTAAAGTCTTTTTTTAACGTGCGCTGTATATAGTTATAAGGCCTGAACACGTCATGTTCACATTGGGTATTATATAGCATACGGATATTATAGTACATGTAACTTTTACAAGCTCTTTGTTATTGCAACACAATGACAAAAGACAGCTCTTTGAGCAGTTGTTGCGCCCATTGTTCCGCTCATAGGCGGCTATTACCCTTTAATCACAATAGCACCCCACCCCTACCCACGCACACATACACAATCACCATACTCGGAATAAACTATTGTAATCAATCATTTATGAAAGTAAAATAAAGATGTTTACGCTTAGTGCTTGGATGTCACACTATCTAATGGAATTGTAATCTATGCCGAGTGTATGTTAGTGTTAATGGCTGAATAGATTGTTCATAGTGCAGGGCTGTCAACTTTGGGGAACTGCTTGAGTAAAAAAAAAAAAAAAAGTGGGGGCGAGAGAATGAGCGTGGTGGCGTGAGACTCCCTCCAAATGCGGGAGGGTTGGCAGCCCTGTATAGTGATGCATTAAAGTAAAGTATATTCGATTGGAACATTTTATTCAATAGATTACCAATTACCGGGCATTATTTGTTATTGTATTATTAGTTAGTTTATTAATCTATTCATGTTTTCTATTTATTTATTTAGTTTTAGGGAGGGGGAATGTCGTATTACGAATTCATGACCCTTATACATAATGACCATTTTCACAAATTACGAATAGCGGTCTTCATGAATAGTTGTCCTAATGTAAAGCGGTCTTCATGAATAGTTGTCCAATGAATAGCGGTCCTTATAACTATAACTAGCGAGCGGAGCCCTCCTGATGGGCCTTTGCCATTTTCGTCCGGCCGTTCACTTCGCCACCCCCTCACACACACACATACTAAGCAGCCTTAACTCGTACCTAAACAAGAATCTAGCAAGTCGGACAATTATAGCGATCACGTGCGTCTACGTAGTAAAAAGCTAAAATATATGACAATAGATTGTGTTTTTGAGTTTGTCCGAGAATGTTAACTGTACGTAGTCTTCAGGAATATACTCTATTTTAAAGCTTACAAATTCCTCAAGAATTTATTTTAAAAAGCAGTTGAGAAAATAGTCAAGAAGAAAAGGAATTAGCGGGGGAGAGAGGCACTTTAACACTTCACTTCTATCTCAGACTCAAACATTCAAGTTAGGCTGCCTTAATCCGTACCTCAACAATAGAATCTGGCAAGTCGGACCTAAACAATCTGGCACGATAGCGATACAGTGTCAGTTATCTTTCTCTCTCTCTCTCCCCTTTCTTTTCTATCATCTTTCTTTTTTCATCATGTCCAACAGTAAAGATGAACTGAATAGTTGTCAGACTGTGATACATTTTGTCCGAGATTTCCAAAAAAGCCATTGCTTTTTGTACAAGATTTACACGCCCCTAACATAAGGTTCCGATTTTTTGAAAAAGAAAAGAAAAACGCAATTGGTGTTGGTCTTTAAAAGCCTACTTTATTTTATTTTTCGTATTGAAAAAGCTAAAATTATTATTCAAATTCACCCTGACGTCAACTACAGGCGTGAAATCCTGTCACATTCTCTGTTCTTTCCTTTAGACTTTTGTAGTCGCTCCATTGAACATTAATTGATTTTATCAAACAGCGCGGTGAAATGAAAAGAGCGTTATCATAATGAATAGATTTTTGTTTGTTGTTATCCTTCCTCTCCCTAGTTAAGTCAAACCTTCAATAAAGGCCATTCCATAAAAGGTTGGTTCCTGTACCATTCGCATTTTTTTACCTGACTGCTATATAGTAAGCATGTGTATGCTTTTAATTAGGCTAACAGGGGACCGACGGCGTTAAGTCCTCTCTGAATGTAATGTGGAGTTATGCATTACCAAAGGGCACTAGCACATCGACTTGGTTTTGAACGGGCCAGTTACGAGACTACTGCTCTACCACTGAGCTATCGCGCCTCCCTCCTTTTGAAAAGATCTTTTAAAATTTGCCGTTTTTAAGAATAAGAATAACAATAATAATCAAAACATGATTTGTTATGCATTTATATGTAAAAATGAAAAGTTGCGATTTGTTATCATATATTTCATTTGTGTTAAAGTAATGTAACTCCAATACCTTGTAATATCATGACAAATTATGGCAGCTTTAATCCTTGCTTCATCAATATAATCTGGCAAGTCGGACAATAGCGATCCAAAAAAGAAGATTTTTCTTTTGTTATCACTCTCTACTTTTATCTAACAGAGAGGTGGAGTGAAAAGAACCTCATCACCATTATATATTTTTCCTCTCTAGTTAAATATCGACTAGAAGGTTTTTTGTTGTTGTTGTTGTATTGTTCCCTAATTTTATTTTTTCCTTTAGAAAGGCATGTTTTATAATCTCGATAAAGTTCCCGGTCTCTTTTTTCTATTCATTCCACTTTTAAAAAGAGCTATGGAATTATTATGATTTAAAACGCATTTTGGACAGGCAATTTTCGAAGGCAAATCACGGGCGTGAAATCCTGCCACGGCATTTTATGTTTTTTTTCCTTTAGAGCGAACTTTTCTTATGTATTCGCTCCATAGAACTCTACTTTATCAAACAGCGAGGTGAAATGAAAAGAGCGTCATCATGAGTAGATCTTTTGTTTGATTTTATCCTTCTTATCCCTAATAAGCAAACCTTCAATTTAGGCCTATCCATAAAGGTAGCTTCCCGTACCGTTCGCTTTTTTTTAAATAACCTGACTGCTATATGAAGCATGTGTATGCTCTGAATTAGGCAAACAGGGGACCGGCGGCTTTAAGACCTCTCCGAACGAAATGTAATGTTGAGTTATGCCTTACCAAAGGGCATTAGCATATCGACTTGGTTTCTAACCAGGGAGCTCCCGGTTACGAGACTACTGCGCTACCACTGGGCTATCGCGCCTCCCTCCTTTTAAAAGATCTTTTAAAATTTGCCGTTTTTAAAGAATAAGAATCAAAACATGTTTGGTATGTTTTTGTATTTGTGCATTATGATTTCAAAATTTCACTGATTATAAATATTACCAGTATCCGTTCATGCTGTAGGACTTAATGATCTACATTATGCCTACAATATGTCAACAATAAAATGCTGAATAGTAAGAAAAGCAAAGTGTGATATCACTAAGAATTGAAGATAGGTATGATATGACATGAACTTGTATACAAATTGCAAAGACGATTATACGCTGCCAATTTTATTATACTTATTTTGCGCAAATTTGTCAAATTAGAAAGAGTATACAATTTTTGTTAATGACAGAATTAACGTAACTTGATCAAAATCGGTTCAGAAACAGCTGAAATATAAAAAAATACATCCGTTCAGATTTTCGTCGATTCATATCTATATACTAACTTGGGGGAGGGTATGGAAGAGTGTTAAAAAATTCACTTTAGAAATATGGTTGTTATTACCATTAGTATTTTTATTATACATTTTATAAACATTTTTCTTTACTGATCATGACGCACCGTCAGTTCATTGATTACCAAAAAAGGTCAAACTCTCCCGTCTGACTATTGCAAAGAACGGCATGAGAAGAAAAGACACGACGCAAAAAGAATACATCGAGTTTTATTTTAATACAATATGGGTTGTTCATTAGAACCAAGTCAAGGGAGGAGAACAAAAACAGGATTTGACTGACAAAATATAAATCTTCCAAGCTCAGGCTGTGGCGATGTGCAACGCGCAGCGTGAATAATGACGGAGAGAATGCTAATTCCTTTGTCCATTAACGATGCTATAATATCGCGACGTGGGAATTATACAAATAATTATGTTGATAATCATTCAAATTACAAACATACACAAGCGTCCCAAACAGTAATCAATTTGCCGACTATAACCGCATACATGTATTCATTCACATAATTTGTCTTTTATTTTTTGTTGTTGGGGACAATTAAGCTCGCAATTAAACAACCATTCATCGTACATAGTCATCTTTATTTCACATTTCATACAGTCGTCACAAATATTAAAAGGAGGCGTATTAACCCCAAAAAAGTCATAATTTATTCTGATCAAGATGAACGAGTGTGTTGATTGCCCTCCAATACAAAAACGCTCCCACCAGACAAGTATTAGTTCAGGCTGTGCTGTAGCAATGTACATCGCAAAGCTTCCACAATGATTGGAAAGATAATACCCCGCCCGTTACGACGCAAAACGGCGCGGGAAGAATAGATCGCGACGCGAGAAGAATACATCAAGTTTTTACAAACAATGGGATGTTTTTTAAGAACGAGAACAGGAGGAGGGAAAGACAGGCTTTGGCTGACAATAATACTTTTTGTATAGCAAGTTTAAGAAAAGCCCCTCTCTCAAAAAATGAAATGGAAGCTCTCATTACCAATCATGTGAAAGAATATGTTTTGACTAATACGTGATGATACAAATTTTGCCGGAAACCGCCTACTAATTGATATATTTGGTAAATTATTATATCTATTGGGACCAAATAGATATCGCGCAAGTGGTCGCGTATAGTCCCATATACATCTTTCTGTGTACAGTGCTTGTAACTTTACCAAGACTGGGCCAAATTTCTTATTTCTTATCATTTTGATGATTCCAGAACCTTGCAGTACACACCAATACTTATATGCTAGATGATCAACCTTTTCTGATCGATTCCACAACGTTTCTTTCACAATGCAATCGCATGATCAGAACTGGTCTTTATCTTTAAGCTGTACCGCAGCGTTGTGCATCGCGCATCACGAGCGAGAACAATGACGGGAGAGATAATCTTCCATCGCCTGGTAGGACGCGAAAGGGCGCAAGAAGAATAGAGCGGGTTTATACCAACAATTAATAGACACCCAGGTCGAAAAACCAGTTGAAACTAGTAGGCAACTGGTCAACTGGTACCAGTTCAAACCAGTAGTCAACTGGTACCAGTTCAAACCAGTATGTTCAACTGGTTTTTAATATGGAAATTGAGACAACGCTATCTGGGACCAGTTGATTTACCAGTTGAAAACCAGTAGATTTACCAGTTGATTTACCAGTTGATATTTCCAGTTGAATTACCAGTTGACAACAGTAATCAACAGATATTGTGATAATCAATAATCAATATTGGCACCTGGCCACCAACAGGAACATAATATATAAACCCTTGCAATTACCCCATCACAGAGATCATTTGAGGTCGATTACAGATAAGTGTCATTCTAATTTAGAAATTTGGAGCTCGTACATAGATATGTACAAAATTATACATTTTGTTTACTGGTTAGTAATTACATGTATCAATATATCTATTTGTACGTCTTAAATTAGATGAAAAACATGATCAAACATATATAATTTATTTGTCAATGATTGACTAAGAAAATAAAAATCACAAAATTGATGTGCATTGTCACATTTGCTTGATAGATCATGATAATTATATTTTCTGTGAAAATATACAAATTAATCATGAATATGCACAAGATTCAATGAACTGGTTTTTGAACTGGTAAAGCAACTGGTATTCTACTGGTCAACTGGTAAATCAACTGGTAATCATCTACTGGTTTTCAACTGGTAAATCAACTGGTAATATCAACTGGTCTCAGATGTCAACTGGTATTTCTACTGGTTTTCAACTGGTAAATCAACTGGTAATCATCTACTGGTTTTCAGCTGGTAAATCAACAGGTAAATCAACTGGTAATATCAACTGGTCTCAGATGTCAACTGGTATTTCTACTGGTTTTCAACTGGTAAATCAACTGGTAATCATCTACTGGTTTTCAGCTGGTAAGTCAACTGGTAAATCAACTGGTAATATCAACTGGTCTCAGATGTCAACTGGTATTTCTACTGGTTTTCAACTGGTAAATCAACTGGTAATCATCTACTGGTTTTCAACTGGTAAATCAACTGGTAATATCAACTGGTGTCAGATGTCAACTGGTATTTCTACTGGTTTTCAACTGGTAATCATCTACTGGTTTTCAACTGGTAAATCAACTGGTTAAAAACTGGTAATATCAACTGGTCTCAGATGTCAACTGGTATTTCTACTGATTTTCAACTGGTAAATCAACTGGCAATCATCTACTGGTTTTCAACTGGTAAATCAACTGGTAAATCAACTGGTATTTCTACTGGTTTCCAAATTGTATCAACTGGTATTAACTGGTACCAGTTGAGACCAGTTGAGACCAGTTCAAACCAGTAGATACCAGTTGGAAATCCTACTGGTTTCAACTGGTATCAACTGGAATTTCGACCTGGGCAGTTTCTTTCATATGTGCAAGAATCGGGTGAGGTGACTATCGCACCTTGGCCTCCGCGCCCCTTCGCGCCTGAATCGTCTCTTGAGGCGCGACCGTTCTATTCATCGCGCCCGACGCATCCGGGCACAGTCGCAACTTTGGAAGGCTCCCTTTACTAGAAGTCCATAAAGGCCACCAAAAAACATAAGAGTGGCTTTTGGTAGACAGGGCCATTCTAGACAGGTGGTCATCCTAGGCAGGTTCTACTACACATAATTCTCCACCAAGGAAGGAAGACAATATAGATAATAACTTTTAACAGAGAGGTAACCACTATCATCTTGTTTTATACATGACATAGTAAACTTTGAATTTGGAAGAAAAGGAGATTTCAGTGTT